>CM056053.1:174734534-175334534 GCA_029574335.1 Rana kukunoris | reverse complement strand
CTTAGTGATTTTATTCAGGCGGCAGAAGTCATTACAAAACCATCTGGTTCGGGCACTAAGACAATGGTACTGGACCAATCACTATTTGACTCTTCTATCACCCCCAGCTCAAGCATTTTTTTTTACTTCCTGGCGAATGGCCTCTCGACGGGCTTCTGGAATTCTATAAGGTCCGTGGACCGCTTTCATCGGACATGTCTCCTGGGATATTTTGGTCTGATGTGTGTACACACCATCAGATCAAAATCCCTGCGGACAGACAACGCGGTGACGTGGCGGTGACGTTGATGCTGCGACGTGCGAAAACAAGGAAGTAAAATGCTTCGACGCATGCGGGGGATTTCGGTCCCCTGGGTAGGCGTACTAACCAGCGGACATGTCCGACAGACAGGTTTCCAGCGGACAAGTTTCTAAGCATGCTTAGAAACTTTTGTCCGCTGGAAACCTGTCCGCTAGGCCATACACACGATTGGACATGTCCACGGAAACTGGTCTGCAGACCATTTTTATCGGACATGTTCGATCGTGTGTATGCGGCCTAAGGCTTCAACTTGACCTTATCCCCTGGTGTGGTGATAATGTCATGTTCAACTCCGGAGACCCAACCTGGCAGGTCTGAAAACTTCTCCCTATTACGGAGCACAAATTCTTTAACCTCCTGTTGCTGAGTTTTGGACAGAGTCTCCGCTATCCCAACTTCAGGGACAGCCAGGGTAACTGGAGCAGAAAATCGCATAGTCTTAGCGACCAAGGACTCTCTATCCTTCCATGGTTTCAACAAGTTCACGTGATAGAGCTGCTCAGGTTTTCTTCTTCCCGGTTGGCTAATTTTATAATTCACCACCCCCACTTTCTCCAACACTTCATAGGGACTGCGGAAATGTGGCATGGGTGCAGTAATCTGACACACTGGACAGGAAGAGCAATACAATTCCACTTCCTTAGTGATCCCAGGCCAATAAAACCTCTGGGTGATCCTCTCCCGGGTTTTTTCTGCTCCCAAATGTCCCCCAAGAATGTGCCCATGGGCATGTGCCCATGGGCCAGTTCCAAAACCATCTTGCGGTACCGTTTAGGCACTACCAGTTGCTCAATGGTGTCCGCTATCCTCTGTGACACTCGATATAACAGGTCCCTTTCTATTAAGGAAGTAAGGGAGGGCAACCCTCTCATCAGGGTTAACTTTAACTGCCCGCGGAACTCCACCATGTGTAAGGGGTTAGCTCAGTAGCGGGAGTGTGTGACCCCCAGGATGGGTTCACTATACAGAGAGGCAGCCGTAGACGGTTGAAAACAAAGAGTTTGGTTTATTCTTCCATATTGCTGGAAACAAGTGCAAGCATCCAAACAGCATAAACAAAACAAAACATGAAATAAACCCTGGCCACTTGGGGCGTCTACCTTCACCACACAGGAACCTATCTATGGAGTCTGGCACAGCCTATTGCTGGGCAGACACTTCTGGTCATACAGCAGAGAAACAATAGTCTTTTTGAGTTTTTATCACACAGAAAAATCAACAACCACCTCACCTCTTCAGAAGTCTTTCTCACTGCTCTCCTTAACTCAAAAAGGCTCAGGATGCAGCAATCAGTAGTCATCCCTTGGATGACTTATAGAGGCCTTAATTGCCTCATACTGAACAGCTGAACTTTTCCAACGCCCTAAACCTTTCTGACTACCTCTGTAGCCGACACCTGGTAGTAATTGGTGTATTGTCTAAACAAGGCAGAAATGTATCTCCTGTCTGTGACAACACTCACAGATTTACCTGACTTCCTGTCACAATATATATATATATTATACAGTATGGCCCGGATTCACGTAGCACTTACGCCGACGTATCTCGGTATACGCCGTGTAAGTGTAAATATGCGCCGTCGTATCTATGCGCTGTACCCATAGAACTAAGATACGCCAAAAAACTGACTTTATCCGACCGACGTAACTTGCCTACGCCGGCGTATAGTGGGCACTGGAAGTTACGCTGGAAGCATTTGGTACTCCCATTGATTTGTGATGCAAATGAGGGTGATACGCCGATTCACGAACGTACTTGCGCCTGGCGCATGTTTTAAGCGATTTGCGTAAGGGTTACGTCTGGTGTAAAGTTTTTCCTCATATAGGAGGCACAACTCCTGCAAAGGTATGGACCAGGGAACAGCCGTCGTATTTTACGTCATTTACGTAGTACTACGTGAATAGGGCTGGGCGTATGTTACGTTCACGTCGTAGGCAGTGATTCGATGTATCTTAGGCAGTTATTTCAACGTGGTTGTACGCATGCGCACGGGGATACATCCAAGTTACGACGCATGCGCCGTTCATTTTAAGTACTTGGATGACGCTCAGCCCATCATTTGCATGGGGTCACGCTTCATTACCATGCATCACGCCCACTTCCAGCCATTAATACGCTATGCCGGCGCAACGTTGGGCGCATTTTCTTTGTGAATTTCATACTTGCCTCTCAACGTTGTGCCAGCGTAGCGTAAAGAAGATATGCTACTGCGGCATAAAGATGCACCGATGGCTGTGAATCCGGGCCTATATATATATCCCGTTTATACACAGAACCTTTAAATTACAAAAACTTTCAGAAATAGAAGTATTCCTAGTTTATTTTTTATCAATTAACAAAATTATATATAAAAAAAATGAACAGAAGAGAAATTCAAATAAATATTTGGTGTGACCACCCTTTGCCTTCAAAACAGTATCCGTTCTTCTAAGTACACTTGCACACAGTTTTTGAAGTAACCCAGCAGGTAGGTTATTCAAAACATCTGGGAGAACAAAACACAGATCCTCTGTGGATGTAGGCTGCCTCAAATTCTTCTGTCTCTTCATGTAATCCCAGACTTGATGATGCTGAGATGAGGGCTCTGTGGGGGCCAAACCATGACTTCCAGGACTCCTTGTGCTTCTTTACACTGAAGATAGTTCTTAATGCTAATGACTGTATGTTTGGAGTCATTGTGCTGCTCCAGAATACATTTGGGGCCAATCACATGCCTCACTGATGCTATGGCATAAGAGATAAATATCTGCCTGTATTTCTTTTTGTATAATCTTTATTTTAATTTTAGAACATTTAGTCATTACAACAAGGGGTCACAAAAATAAAAGGAAGGGGAGGGGGAAAGAGGGAAGAATGGGATTCAGTTAGTAAGGTACCAATAAAGGCAACAGTAATAGCAGGGAGACATAACAATATGTTGTAAAAACAAGGGCACCCTCCATGTCCCGGACATTCGATCCGTATGGACAAGCCCCTCTCCCAGATGGGGAGAGAGTAGGGGGATCACAAACCTGAGAGTTATAGGTGGTGCATATATGACTCACAGTGCATTGATAACTTGAGTAAACTTGAGGTACCTTGAACATTCAAGCAATGAGTGACCGTTTGGATGGCTTGAAAACGGGAACATTAAAGTACTACGGTATAAAAAAAAAATCTGTATGAGCTAATTCACACTAGAATTGCTCTCTGAAGAGTGATCTGCATGCGGATTGCTCTTCTGACAGAATTTGGCTGGTGGTGAACAGGCATTGTATCACCTCCTCACAACCTGGACCTGTGTTAACCACTTAAAAACCCTGACAATAGTTGAAAAGTAAAATGCTCAGCAGGAAACATGGTGGGTGGTTACAGTAGTTGCTTTGCAAAAAAGCATTGTGGTTGCAGCATACTGTATGTACTTTCCCCACCACTACCTTTCCAGCATGATGGCTCTTTCAAACAGTGCTGCTCCACTCAGCAAGGGATCAGTGAGTGGATTCTCTGCAGAAATCGAGATAAATGGGACAGATGTGTTCTGATTTCCAGGTCTGTTCAGTTTGCATCTGCATACAATGCACAGCCAATAGGGGAAGACTTGTGATGTCTCTATGGGCGGCCAAATGGAAATTAGGACTTGTGTCCACTCACAACAGGCAATGTAGAAGGAAGACTGACCGACCACACTACCAGCATCTGAAAAAAATTTGCTTTAATGTCCACAAAGAAAAGCATCACAAACCCACAATACAGAGAGATAGCAGCATTTTTTTTTCAAATCTATGTACCATCTGGATTCCATCCTATATAGAGCTTTTATACAGATCCACATTAAAAAAAATGGCAGGCAGACCTAATTGTAAGGTTTGGGTGAAAGCTTCTTTAAGGAGGGGTGGTTGGTGGGTGGTTAAAAAATGCAGCTGAGCTGCATGTTTTTACTGCCCCTCCCCCCCTTCTATCCAAACAAGTAGCAAGTGTAAAGTAGCATCTCATGCTTATGATTATCATCATTATGATGATCACAGAACTTTAGTTCCTCTATTGCTCTTCCACAGTGTCACATGGCTATTGGGTGCTGACTTTGTTATGGCTCTATTGTGTGACAGTCTGTATACACTCAGACCCAATAGCCATGTGACACTGTGGAAGAGCAATAGAGGATCTAAAGTGCTGTGATCACCACAATGACGATAATCATGAACACAGTGGGAAGTCAGGGGGCTGTACCTTCTTTCCATGGTAGCTGGTGTGACTGTGTGCCGCTCCTTGCCTGTAGCTGTGCACCGCTGCTGGATTAAGTTTCCTGCATCCTCTCAACCAGACAGCCACATGCCTCTCTCACTCCCACAGACAGCACATACTGAGGGAGCCCTGTACACATGAATCACTCCGCCGGGGATGGTACAAGCAGAGGGCAGCCGGAACTAAAACATGTGGAGCGCATTATGCGGCCAGGCTTTATCTACCTGCGCCCCCCGAAAATGGAAATAAAGTCCCTTCATTGAATTCACTTCCTGGGCCCCTCTGTTACCCTAATGGGACCCAGGATTATGTAAGTACACCCTAAAAAACAAGCAGGAGCAGGGGTGGTTTAGAAAAACATTTTAATTTAATCTGTCAGAATTTAACTATAAAGCTTCCCGGGCCCCCTTGCTGAGCTGATGGAGCCGGGCCCAGTACACCAGGGCTGGTTGTACTGCCCTATCAGCGGCCCTGCATCCTATTGTCCTAGGATTCCTTTCATTACTGTCAAAATATTCTTTGAGCTTTAGTCTCCTGAAGAATACCTCCATATCTGACTGTCTTATATGTGACACATCTGATTATCCAATTTACAGGTAGTGATATTGGCAAAATCAACATGTATTTTCTGTAAGTGCTAAAAAACACCAATGAAGCCACCACATCTATGGATTGTGTACACATTCTGTCTTTAAAGCGGAGCTCCACCCAAAAGGGGGTGCTTTGCTTGTTTGCCTCCACCCCCACATTTGACACCTTTTAGGGGGAGGGAGAAGTGGGTACTTGTTTTTAACAGGTACCAGCTCCCACTTCCACTTGTTGCAGCAAGATCAGCCAGAAGTTCGATCCCCCTCCTCCTTCCCCAGTCACTTGGCCATTCACAAAGTGCAGCGTGCTTCATACATGCGCAGTAGAGAATTGGCTGGGGTGAAGACACCGCTGGATTCATGGACAGGTAAGTGTCCTAATATTAAAAGGCAGCAGCTACATTATTTGTAGCTGTTGACCTTTCATTTTTTCTGAAGGAGTCTGAAGCTCTGCTTTAACCCCTAGCCAATCAAGCTATAGTAAAATGATGGCTATAGCGCGGTCGGCCAGTTCTAGGAGGGCGTCATATGACATCCTCCCGTGATTGTGCCTGGCGTGTTCTGTGATCGCTGTGTCCTTCACTGAATCACAAACTGGTTATCTGTATTCCTTCTCTCACACTGACAGCATGAGAAGAGGAGAGCCAATAACTGGCTTGTGTGAAAGGGACACCTGCACTGATATTTAGGGCACGGATTATCAGTGTCCCGATCATCAGTACAGCCCCAACAGTACCCATCAGTGCTTCCAATCAGTGGCCAGCAGTGATGCCAATCAGTGCCTCCTCATCAGTGCACATTAGTGCAGCCTATGAGTGCTGCCTACAAGTGTCCATCAGTACCAATCACTGCAGGCTATCAGTGCCCATCAGCACAGCCTCATTACCACACATCAGTGAAGGATAAAAATTACTGGTTTTCAAAATGTTATAACAAACTGTGAAAAACTTTTTTTATTTTTTCAAAATGTTTGCCCTTTTTTCTTGTTTATTTATCCAAAAAAACAGTATTGATTAAATACCACCAAAAGAAAGCTCTATTTGTGTGGAAAAAATGTATACAAATGTCATATGGGTACAGTGTAGAATGACCACGCAACTGTCATTCAAAGTGCAACAGCTCTGAAAACGGGAAAATTGTCAGGAAGGTGGTAAAAGTGCCCACTGGGTAAGTGGTTAAATTATAAAACTGCCAAGATTCTGCTCTCCACAGAAAATAAATAGCCAAATCATAATTTCAATACCTCTGTTGTCAATGTTGAAGATACATTTCTCCACAATACCTATATCTACACAGGAGGCTTAGGGCTTATTTTTAGACCTGAAGCATAGGTATGATTTTATAGAATAGTGACAATATTCCAATATAAAATAAAAAATAAATGAATGATATATAAAAAATATATTATCTGCTTGCCGACCAGCCGCTGGAGTTATACGATGGCAGGTCGGCTCTGCTGGACGAGATCACGTAGGTATACGTCACCTTGCCGTTCAGCCAATAGGGACACGTGCCGCCGGAGGCTGGCGCCCCCTGCTCGCCGCCGACCTGCGTGCCTGATCACCGCTGGGCATCCGCGATCGCTCGTTACAGAGTGAGAACTGGGAGCTGTCAGGGGGAGAAATGACTTATCGTCTGTTCATTTTCCCATGTCAGTCCCACCCCCCTTCAGTTAGGAAACTAAAACTAAAATGTAGAGGTGATCAAATACCACCAAAAGAAAGCTCTATTTTTGGGAAAAAAAGGACGACAATTTTGTTTGGGAGCCACGTCGCACGTGCAATTGTCAGTTAAAGCGACACAGTGCCGAATTGCAAAAAAGTGGCCCGGTCATTGACAGCAATATGGTCCGGGGCTTAAGTGGTTATGTATATATTGTGAGGGATTAACTCGGTAGCGGGTGTGTGTGACCCCCTCTATGGGTTCACTACAGGATGAACTGTACAAAAAGGCACTTGAGGATGACTGAAAACAAATGATATGGTTTATTTTTCCATCTTGCGGGATACACGTGCAAGCATCAAAACAGTATAAACAAAACAAAACATAAAATAAACCCTTGCCACTTGGGGCGTCTACCTTCCCAACACAGGAACCTACCTATGGAGTCTGGCACAGCCTACTGCTGGGCAGACACTGCTGGTCCTACAGCAGAAAACAACAAAAAAAGTATCTTTGATATTTCTAACACAGAAATATCCCTCAGTACCTCACCTCTTAAGAAGTGCTTGTGTTTGCTCCTTCACTCACAAAGCCCCCAGGATGCCGCAATCAGTTGTTATCCTTAGGCTTTATTTATAGGGGCTTTAATTGCTTCATTTTGAACAGCTGAAGACTTCTAACTCCCCAAACCTCTCTGGTCATTTCTACAGCCGACGCCCAATAGTAATTAGGGTATTGTCTACACAAGGCAGAAAAGTATCTTCCGTCTGGGACAACACACACAGATTTACCTGACTTCCTTTCACATACCCCCCCTCTTGTTTCAACCCTAGGGTTGGGACACAGGTTGCCAGGCACGCATGCACTCGGGACACCCCATTTGCATTCCCCATTTTAACACAGGGAGATGCTTTACGACAAAACTAAATTCCTGAAGAGCCAGGAACCACCTATTTATTCTCCTATTGGTCTTCAAATTTCGGCTGAGGTACATAAGAGGGTGTTCCTTGCTCTGTAATATACTCATTTTCAGTTTCAAACCATGCAAAACCTTAATTGGTTTTTCAATGGACACAAAGGTTTCCCACGATAGCTCAATCCCTGAAGAACTCAGCGAGTCATAATCAACACCAAGAGCTGACAACACTGTGCTCTGCAATAGATCATCCATGTGGATGCCCTCTTCAGATGTAAACACACCAAGACTGGAATCCTCCAAAGCAAGGTGACACCCAAAAAAATCTGTTCTTCTATGAACTGGACTAAAGTCTGACGCAGAAGACCTCTGATAAACCGATGTACTAGGCGATTTTTCTTCCCTTTGGTGCGCTAGACGGAAATCATTACTTGTCAATTCTACATTTACAAATTTCTTACTTTGTGATAGTTCAGACTCACAAGTATGGTGAAAATCTATCAAACCCAATGTAAGGTTTTCAGAAACTGAATCCTCGTCACTTTCTTGTACCAACCGCTTACTCTGTGCATCACTTGTTCAAACACCCCTATTCTCACCAAGAACTTGACAATTGCTATCGGACACATCATTAACTGAACTAAACAAAATTTCTTGTCTAGCAGATACAATCACTTTTGAAATTATGTTTATGGCTAGTTGTTCAACTATCTTTGCCTCATAGTCTCCCAAAAATGTTTTAGTATTTGTTTCTTTGAAACCATCGACTATTGGACACAAATTCTCATATTCTTCATTCCTTTCAAGACATTTGGAAAAAGCATCCAATAAATTAGTACATTTAGCCTCTCTGACCACTTCAGTGATGGAGGTTTCACCTGCCATTACAGATTCTACACTTTGAAAAATAGATTTTACTTCCCAAGGAATCTTTGTAGTCAAGTCCAAAGTATTATCCTGCATTACTTGCTCTGACAGAACACTTTCTAAAGACTGGGTTTCACAGGATGTGACATTACCTTTATATTCAAATCCAATTTCATTAAAGGGGTGTTCCAGCCCTAAGTTGTGTTTATTAAAAGTCAGCAGCTACAAAAAGTGTAGCTGCTGGCTTTTAATAAACACTCACTTACCTGCTCCTGCGTTCCAGCGACGCGCCGACCGGGGCTCCGCTCCTCTGCCCCCCTCCCCGGCCGGCGTCTCCATCCTGACTGTGGGCACCCAGCCGTGACAGCCTTCGGCTTCACGGCCGGGCACCCACTGCGCATGCGCGAGCCGTACTGCGCATGCGTGCGCGGCGCGGCTCGCCGCTGATTGGAGAGGCGATCGCATGGGACCTGTCAGTGTCCCATGTGATCGCCTACAGGGAGGGGGCTGGTGTAGGCGATTAAGCTTAATCGCCTAACCAGCCCCTCGGCGGAAGCAGGAAGTGGGACAGGAAGTCCCACTCCTACTGAAGCCCCCACTCCCCCCCCAAAAAAATGACATGCCAAATGTGGCATGTATGGGGGTGAGGAGTGGATTGAGAAAAGGTCATTTTTTTGGGTGGAACACCCCTTTAACATAAAACTTAACACACTGCTCTTCAACATGCAAATAATTCACAGAGGCAAAAATAGCTTCAGTCTGGGTGCATATTTCCTGCAATTCAGATTCCTCAATGACCCTGCTCCGCTGATCATCAACTATGAGAAAGTCATGAATATCACCTGCCTTACTACATTCACAAGGCTCAGTGGATATTGGACATACTTTTTCTACATCATTTAGTGCAGTGTCAGAATTAAGTTTTTCAGCCTTATTTCCATCAAGCAACTGACTGAGAACTGAAGATGTGCAAACCCCTACTTCCTGCACTTCAGCCACTTCATTTGCCCTGAAGCGGTCAGGGATTTCCCTTTCAACATCACTTCCAGAAAGTTCAGCTTCATTTTCCATAAAGTCCTTCAGATTTAGCTTTCTAAGAATTTCCTCCTCATCATCGTCGTTATCTTCCACACATTCTTCATTATTTATTGTTAGTCCATTCTGAGGGTTGGCTGTTTCCGTAGGACAATCATCAACTTTAACATCTTCATGTTCGGTTTCTGCTTTGGTAATCCATGCAGCCCTGGCACCCCATCTCATGCAACTCAACGTGCTCCGATGGAACTGCCCCTAGGTGCCGACCATGAAACCAGTCCTCACACACCATACACTGGATCATCTCATCTGGGGTCTCATCCTCAGGATCGGGGTACGGTCTCTTACATGTGCAGTAGATGCCAAAGAAATTGTCCTTGTAATTATTAGCCAGGTTTTTCTTCTTTTTATCCAGATATAACTGGCACTCCC
Source organism: Rana kukunoris (assembly GCA_029574335.1). Classification (NCBI taxonomy): domain Eukaryota; kingdom Metazoa; phylum Chordata; class Amphibia; order Anura; family Ranidae; genus Rana; species Rana kukunoris. The sequence goes on along the minus strand of CM056053.1, from coordinate 175,324,513 downwards.
GCTGTTTAAATTTGGCATTTTCACAATCGCAGCGAAATTTCCTCTTGGTGTAGAGCTCAAACAGGTCGTGGCCTTCATGACACTTGTATGTACAGGCCAGACATATCCCAGCAGGCTCCTCTTTATCCAGGGTGCACGTACTGCAGGCGTACAGCGCTTGTCTTTTCACATAACCCAGGGGGTAGGAGCATTTTTCGGAATCGCTCCCCGCCAGCACAGCAGACGCCTCATCCTGCAGGGCGTCATCCTCCTCCAGGACATTCAGCAGTGACAGGACCGGCTCTTTCTTTACTGCCATTTCTACCTTTACTTCCACCTTCACTTTCTCCTCTTCATCTTCTGCACCACTTTCAACTTCTGCAAGCTCTTCGCTGTTAGAATCATCACATGGTAGAAGATGGAAATCCTCAAACCCGGCCTCATTTTCTTCATATTCTCTGTTGGTGAAAGAACCAGAACAGAGAGCAACTGCTTCATTCATTAGGTCACTTTTCTCATTTTCAGCATGAGCCTTTGTACAACTAAAAGATTCTTGATTTGGACCATCATCTTGACAGACACATTTTCCAGAGCAGAGTCCTTGTCAGGAATGGTCCCCCCTGCTGGTAAATCTGCCTATTATTTTGGCTGCAGTTCTGGCCTCCACCAGCGGGGGGTTCCTAGTATGTTGGAGCACACAGCTTTTTCTGCGTTCAGGTGTGACATGAATGCAATCAGCACGCCTCTATAATACCCGGCGTGTGTAATCACTCCTTGCCCTGGTATACTGTCAGTGATTAGAAATAGACCAGTACTGTGTGATTGCAAAAGAGGAATCCAAACAGATATAGGTAAAAAGGGTGATTTATTTAAGAAGAGGGGGTAACACCCCCCCACCTTCAACAAGCTCAGTGCAACAAACAAAGATCCACAGTGACAAAAACAACACTAAAGACGATATGTACAGCAAGGGAAATACCGGAATCATAAACAGGCCAGGCCGAGGTCATACACGGGGGATTAGGAAGTAGCTGCGGACGGGGAATGAACAGGAAGGAAAAGTCCAGGAGAGGGATCAGGTCAGGATGGGTCAGGATGGATCAGATCAGAAGTCCAGGAGGGAGACAACAGGTTCAGGGTCCAGATAACAGGCTCAGGGTCGGGTTGATAGACGGATACCTGGGCGAGTTCTGCTTGAACTTGCCGGGTATAAGTAGAGGCGTGCTGATTGCATTCATGTCACACCTGAACGCAGAAAAAGCTGTGTGCTCCAACATACTAGGAACCCCCCGCTGGTGGAGGCCAGAACTGCAGCCAAAATAATAGGCAGATTTACCAGCAGGGGGGACCATTCCTGACAGTCCTAGCAACTCATCCATAACCCCTATCTTGGAGTCATTTGTATCAGGCTGGCTGGTGTTGGACTGTGATTGCTTAATCTTTCTTGAGCAGAGATCTAACAGTTCGCCCATATTTGCATCCATAGCATACTCATCCATATTGTCCATCACAAGTCTTTGCTTGGCAGAGCTGTACTTGCTCCTGTTGCGGTCAACATTTAGAAAACCATCAGCATGCGTGACAACGATCTCTTAGTTGTAATCCTTATCACTCCAAAGTAAGCTTTCCGTGCAAGAATCGCTGAGCGTCTCCTCATCACTTAGTCTTGTATATGGATGGCATCCATGATAGCTGCTTTTACCAGAACACGGGGCCTTATAATCACTGTTGAGCTTTGAAGGTTGTAATTTTTTTGGTGAGAGCTCCTTAGAAACCTCTATGTTCTCTTCACTACCAGACAGCTCTGACTTTGCTTTCTTTTTCTTCTTCTTTGACTTCAGACTCAAGAAATCTTTGAACTTTTCTTTTTCTTCTTCTTTGACTTCAGACTCAAGAAATCTTTGAACTTTTATTTTTCTTCTTCTTTGACTTCAGACTCAAGAAATCTTTGAACTTTTCTTTAACACTTTCAGACAGCTTGCCTGGCTTGCGATGAGACTTCTGGATTAAGTTCTCCTTGCTTTTATCTTTTAGGGACGGTCGGTGGGAATTTGAACCGTTTGTGGTGCGTATTCTATTTGAGCTTTGCTGACTGGCCTTTTGAGCTAAAGAGCCTGTTGTCTGCTTATGCCTCGTGACAGGACTCTGATCCTGCTTTGACTTGTCAACGCCAGGGAAATACTTCATATGGTAATGCAGCAATTTGGCTTTGCGAAAAAATTTGGAGCAATCCAAAATCTTGCCTTTAAACTTGTTGGGTTCCAGTTCCAAGGTAACAGCTTTGGTAGCTGTTTTATCAAATTTCTTAAAAGTATTTGCTAAAGGTTCTCTACTGTATTTAGCAGAACTGTCAGACTGTTGATTCAGCTTCATAGGAGCTGCTACTGCGGGGACAGCCGAGACCTCCTCAGCACCTTCTTGTACATGAGGGACTTTCTCTTCTGGTTTGATCTTGTCTGATTTGACCTCTGGAATGCCATTCACAACATTGGTTTCCACAGGCTCTACAGACTCTTCTACTACTAATGGCGACTCATTTACTTCGGGAGTTTCAGGCTCTGCCAGGGCACACTCCTCTGGCTTCACTTCTTGTTCCTCTGGTGAAGTACTACACTCTGGTGATGATTCCGTCTCAACAACAGATGTGGTAACCTCCATAGCATTATGGTCCTCTGGATTCTCAATCAGAGAGGGCTTGCTATCCTTTTCCTCTGTTCTCTCAAATAGTTTGACGATGGCCTCCATTTGCTGCTGGTGTTTCCGTTCCCAACCTGCCATTCTCTCTCGGTGAGCTGCAAGGCTCTCTTGATGAGCCTGTCGTTGAGCTGCAATGCTCTTTCGGTGAGCTGCCATGCTCTCTTGGTGAGCTGCAAGGCTCTCTTGGTGAACCTGTTGTTGAGCTGCAAGGTTCCGCTGTTAGTTTGCATTTGCTATAATCAGCTGTTTCAGCATCTCCTCCATTTTGGGTTTACTTTAACTGCCCGCGGCACTCCACCAGGGATTAACTCGGTAGCGTGTGTGTGTTACCCCCTCTATGGGTTCACTACACGATGAACTGTACAAAAAGGCACTTGAGGATGACTGAAAACAAATGATATGGTTTATTTTTCCATCTTGCGGGATACACGTGCAAGCATCAAAACAGTATAAACCCTTGCCACTTGGGGCGTCTACCTTCCCAACACAGGAACCTACCTATGGAGTCTGGCACAGCCTACTGCTGGGCAGACACTGCTGGTCCTACAGCAGAAAACAACAAAAAAAGTCTCTTTGATATTTCTCACACAGAAATATCCCTCAGCACCTCACCTCTTCAGAAGTGCTTGTGTCTGCTCCTTCACTCACAAAGCCCCCAGGATGCAGCAATCAGTCGTTATCCTTAGGCTTTATTTATAGGGGCTTTAATTGCTTAATTTTGAACATCTGAAGGCTTCTAACTCCCCAAACCTCTCTGGCCATTTCTACAGCCGACGCCCAATAGTAATTGGTGTACATTTCCCAGACACGGGACGGAAACAGCACTACTCAAAATATGGGATGACGCTGTCGAGGCCACAGACAAAGGAGAAATCTTGTCTTCTAGTTCTGTTGGACCTAAGCGCAGCTTTCGACACGGTAGACCACAAACTATTACTGACTCGGCTTGCTGAAGTAGCTAGAGTCGCAGAAGGTGATCTATCATGGTTCTCCTCTTTTCTGGAAAACCGATCACAAATAGTGAAACTGGGACCTTTCGCTTCTGAAAAACACACAGTGTCATGCGGAGTCCCTCAAGGATCCCCTCTGTCGTCGGTGCTGTTCAACATCTATCTTCGCCCTCTCTTTGAAATCATCAGTAGCCAAAAACCACTTTATCACTCATATGCAGATGACACACAACTGTATTTTCGCATCTGCAACAAAACAGATCATCCTCTCAGTCTAGAGACATGCCTCTCTTTGATAGAAAACTGGATGACAAAGAGTTATCTTAAACTCAACAGCTCCAAAACGGAACTTCTCCTGTTTCATGCCAGTCGATAGAATCAATTTGCAACAACTTAGACACCCCCGCTCATTCTGGGCCAAATCATCACCCCTAGCGCCAAAGTCAAAAGTCTCGGCGTCATCTTCGACTCCAACATGACAATGGATGCACAAATAGGGTCAGAAGTCAGCGGATCTCACCATCTGCTGCACCTACTACGTAGACTTATTCCTTTTATTCCTAAAGAAGACATAGCAGTCGTGGTGGGAACAATTGTGAACTCCAGACTTGACTATGCAAATGCCCTCTATCTTGGACTCCCAAAGTACCAAATCTCTCGTCTGCAAGTCGTTCAAAATACGGCCGCCAAACTTGCGACTTGGAAAAAAACATGGGAATCAATCTCACCTTCGCTGAGAACCCTTCATTGGTTGCCAGTAAAAGACCGAATTGCTTTAAGCACTCTGTCTGACACATAAGTGCATCCATGGGAAGGCCCCCCAATGTCTATGCAAAAAACTAAAAGCTCACAACTCCAATTGCGTTCTGTGATCCACCAACCAAAATCTGCTCCAGATACCCAAAGCCAAATACAAGTCCAAAGGAGATAGAAGATTTGCGCTCCAAGGTCCCAGACTATGGAGCTTTACCAACCAGCATTTGGTTGGAGGAGAACCACTTGGCCTTCAGAAGAAAGATCAAAACTCATCTCTTTTGATGTCAAAGGAGACAGGAACAACAAGCGCCCAGAGGCGATTTAGTTTGCATGTGCTGCGCTATATAAGTTCTTCATTCACTCACTCACTCATTATGCGTCACAGTGTCTGTGCTTAATAAAAAAATGTGCAGATTTCTACATTTCAGAGTGCCTCTCAGGCAGGATAAGCCATGTTTTTAAAATGATACAAGGGCCAAATTACACACCGCAAGAACTGTGCTGTTATGTATGCCTTAGGAGGAACAGGATCAATTTTTTTTGGTGGGGGGTTACAAACACTTTAACCACTTCCCAACCAGCCACAGTGATACTGTGGCAGGAGGCCCCCCTGGGCGAGCCATTGTAGCTGTACATCGGCTCTTTAAGACGCTGTAGGCATGCCTGCAGCATGTTTCCGGAGCCGATGCATGGCGCATAGTCTTCCGGAGCCGATGCCTGGCGCATAGTCTTCTACTGCCCTGCGCCCCTGTTGTAGCGCACATAATGCTGCTTCAGTGGTGGCTGCTAACTGGGTATCCTCATAAATGAGATCCATGGCTTGGAAGAAGGTGCCGAGACGGTTAGGGCATTCTTCCTTACACTCCAGGAGCCAATGTGCCCAAGTTTGGGGTTTGCCGGATTATGTATGCCTTAGGAGGAACAGGATCAATTTTTTTTGGTGGGGGGTTACAAACACTTTAACCACTTCCCAACCAGCCACAGTGATACTGTGGCAGGAGGCCCCCCTGGGCGAGCCATTGTAGCTGTACATCGGCTCTTTAAGACGCTGTAGGCATGCCTGCAGCATGTTTCCGGAGCCGATGCATGGCGCATAGTCTTCCGGAGCCGATGCCTGGCGCATAGTCTTCTACTGCCCTGCGCCCCTGTTGTAGCGCACATAATGCTGCTTCAGTGGTGGCTGCTAACTGGGTATCCTCATAAATAAGATCCATGGCTTGGAAGAAGGTGCCGAGACGGTTAGGGCATTCTTCCTTACACTCCAGGAGCCAATGTGCCCAAGTTTGGGGTTTGCCGGATAATAGCGAAATGACGAAGCCCACCTTTGTGGATTCAAGTGAAAAAGTTCTGGGTTGCAAAGCGAAGAAAAGTTTGCAGGCATTGGGAAAGGCCCAGTCCCCAGAAAATCTTTCCGGAGTGGGGACCCTGGGTTCTGGTGGCAACATCACTACGGAGGGGGCAGCGGAAGTTCCCTTCTTGCAGGTTTCTTACGGCAGCGGTGAGACCATCCAGAGGGCATAAGTCCTCCATGGGAGATGCTCCCTGCGTGGGCTCGGACATGGCTGTCCAGTACTGTCACGTACCTGGTGGTGGAGCCCAACGTGCAGGGAGCAGCCTCTCATAAACCTCTGGCTCAGGAGCCCCTGATAGAGTAGACAGAGGGTCAAGAGTTCAGAGGGGCACAAGTGCCTGATGGTTGGTTGGGTAGCGGACCAGAAGTGGCAGCAGGAAGGTATGCAGTGGTCCTGGCAGGATTCCAACAGCAAGCCGGAACGGATGGATGGCACTTGCGGAACAGGGATCAAGCAGGTGGCACAGACCGGGTGAGCACAAGCGTGCGGATCAGGAGCCAGATTAACCACTTTATAACCGCGCTATAGCAGAAATACTGCTACAGCGCAAACCTGTTATTTCGGGACGACGTGCCTGGGACGTCGTCCCGATTTGCGGTGATTGCGCGCCCCCTTCGACGTGCACGCGAAAGTTTTTGTGTTCGCCGGGTCGGCGGGACCCGACGCAACACCGAATCACGGTGAAGAGCCAATGACAGCGGCTCTTCACCACCTGATCGCTCCCTCCAATGAGGGAGCAGACAAATGTAAACAAAAAAAGGGTCAATCTGAGGTTATCTCTTCTCCCCTCACATTGATACAGCGTGTGAGGAGAGAAGTGCTTTTTATCAGTGAGTGATCTATATATTTTGCCCAGCAGTGCCTAGCAGTGCCACACATTGCCACACAGTGCCACTACACTAGCCATCAGTGCCCCTACAGTCCCCATCTGTGCCACCAGTGCCACTAAAGTCCCTACCAGTGCCACTAAAGTCCCTACCATTGCCACTAAAGTCCCTACCAGTGCCACTAAAGTCCCCATCAGTGCCACTACAGTCCCCACCAGTGCCACCTCTGCCACTTCAGTGCCCATTGGTGCTGCTAGTGTCTGTCAGTGCTGCATCAGTGCCACTACAGTGCTCATCAGTGCCGCCAGTGCTCCATCAGTGCCACTACTCTGCCCAGTGCCACTACAGTGCTCATCGGTTCTGCCAGTGTCCATCAGTGCTTATCAGTGCCACTACAGTGCCCATCAGTGCCACTACAGTGCTCATCAGTGCCGCCAGTGTCCGTCAGTGCCACTACCGTGCCCAGTGACAATACAGTGCTCATCGGTGCTGCCAGTGTCCATCAGTGCTCATCAGTGCCACTACAGTGCTCATCGGTGCCCATCAGTGCACCACCAGTGCCAATACAGTGCTCATCAGTGCCGCCAGTGTCTGTCAGTGCTCCATCAGTGCTACACCAGTGCCTATCGGTGTCCATCAGTGCCGCCAGTGTCCATCAGTGCCACACCAGTGCCCATTTGTGCCGCCAGTGTCCATCAGTGCTCCATTGGTGCCACTACAGTGCTCATCAGTGCCACCAGTGCCCATCGGTGCAGTCAGTGCCCAGTACCCATCAGTGAACCCTCATTAGACCAGCCTCATCAGCACCCATCAGTGCAGCCATATCTGTTCCAGTTTCCCTACCATAGTTTGTCACCACAGCCCACAGTCACCAGTATGGCAAAAAGGTTTTTTAGCACTGAGGAGGCATACCAGCATATGTGCTTGACCGACGAGAGCAGCGGGGAGCTCTCTAAATCTGATTCAGAATATGAACCGACTGAAAGCAGTGGGTCTTCTACAGATTCAGAGGAAGAGCAAAGTGTGCCCATGAAACAAAGGCGTATTGACATGGAGCAGCAGGCTACCACAAGTAGCGCTGTGGCGTCAACCAGCAGATCAGTGCGATCCACCAGAGATGCAGTGGCATCAACCAGCAGCTCAGTGCGATCCACCAGAGATCCAGTGGCATCAACCAGCAGCTCAGTACGATGCACCAGAAATGCAGTGGCATCAACCAGCAGCTCGGTGCGATCCAGAAGAGATGAAGTACCACTGCAGCAAAGGCCAAGAACCAGCAGTGTGTCAGAATCTCAGCCCCAAAGGGTTAGGACCCATGCCAGCCTTCCCTATGCCCTTGAAAACCCTATGTGGCTTCCCTCCAATTCAGGATCAGCAAACGTCCCACCTTTCACCGCCCAGCCAGGTGTTCAGGTGAACACAGAGAACTTTGCCCCTATTGATTTTTTTCATTTAGTTTTTACCCAAGACCTATTATCCTCCATCGTGGCCCAGTGCAACCTCTATGCACAACAATTTATAACAGACCACCCTGATTCAAGTTACGCCCGTCCCTATGAATGGAGAGCATTGACAGTGGACGAATTTAAAATATTTTTAGGCCTAACATTTAACATGGGGATCACAAAAAAAATGAATCATACTCGTATTGGTCCAAAAGACCAATCCATCACATGCCAATCTTTTCATCCACTATGTCAAGAACCAGATACCACATGATAATGCGCTTCCTCCATTACAACGACAACACCCAGTGCCCTCCCCGAAATGACCCATCACATGACAAATTATTTAGAATTCGGCCACTTCTAAATTTTTTCTCTGAGAAATTTCCCCAGTTATTTGTCCCCGACCAAAATATTTCCGTGGATGAGTCATTGGTCCACTTCACAGGCAGGCTTGGCATCAAGCAGTATATACCAAACAAAAGAGCCCGATATGGAGTTAAGCTCTACAAGCTATGTGACCGGGTCACAGGGTACGTCTACGCCTTCCGGGTGTACGAAGGGAAGGACACCCAACTGAATCCCCCTGAATGTCCAGAATATATTGGAGTCAGCGGAAAGATTGTTTGGGATCTTGTATATCCACTCCTTGGAAAGGGTTACCACCTTTATGTGGATAATTTCTATACAAGCTTGCCCCTCTTCCGCAACCTTCACCGGATGGGCACTCCAGCGTGTGGTACAGTGCGACCCAATAGGAAGGGTTTCCCGCAAAGGCTCATTATGGAAAGACTGCAAAAAGGGGAGACGGCGTCTCTGCGGAATGAGGAAGTATTGGCTATCCGGTGGAGGGACAAACGAAATGTCCACATGCTCTCAACCATACATGATGACACCCACGTGGAAATCCTCAGAAGAAACGGCCCTATCCAAAAACCACAATGTGTTCAAGACTATAATTTGTTCATGGGGGGAGTCGATTTCAATGATCAAATGCTCGAACCCTACCTTCCCACAAGAAAAAGCCGCTTTTGGTATAAAAAAGGTCTCCATATATCTTTTCAGTTTGGCCATTTACAACACGTATATCATTTACCGTAAATCCACAAAGACCCCCTTATCTTATCTCCGTTACCAAGAAGAAATTATCTCCTGCCTTGTAGACTCACCAGATGACATTCGCTCTGATTGCGTGAGCAGACTGCATGAACGCCACTTTATTGAAAAAATCCCCCCCAGTGAATCAGGCCGAAAACGTCAAAAGAGATGCCGGGTGTGCACCAAAGAAGGAACTAGAAGAGACACTACATATCATTGCCCTGATTGTCCTTCCCAACCAGGCCTTTGTGTGAGTCGATGTTTCCGCCGTTACCATTCTGTTCTAGATTATTAGGAAAGTATGGTAAACGTAATTGTCATTTACGGCCACACCTCTTATGCCACTGTACATACCGCTGCCTGCTCCTGAACTGACCCTGGCCTGTTGTACGACTACGTTTCTGCCCAACCCTTAACTGTACCTACCATGCCTGCTCTGGAACTGACCCTGGCCTGTTATACGACTATGCTTCTGCCTAATGCTAAACTGTACCTACCTCTGCCTGCTCTGGAACTGACCCTGGCCTGTTATATGACTACGCTTCTGCCCAACGCTAAACTGTACCTACTTCTGCCTGTTCTGGAATTGACCCTGGACTGTTTGACCATGTTTTTTGCCTGCCCCTTGGATTGATCTTTTACCCTGCTATGCTAGTGGGAACACAGGGGTCTCACATATGTGAGGGGCTCCAGAATTGTTTTTCTGGATGAAAAAACTAAATTTTTAGTTTTCTCATTCCCAGATTAGGGTCTGGTTGCCCAGAGGCTTCAAAGAGATTTGGGTGGGAGAAGCCTCTACCCCTGTCCCCATTCTTTCCTGGCCTGCTACTTGGACCATGTTCCTGCTTACTACCAGGACCAATATTTTGGCACTGCTGGCAATATTTCTACTTGCACTGGCCCTGGACTATATATGGACAGTATCCCTGCCTGCACTGACTATGGACAATATTCCTGCCTGCTGCCTGGACAATTCCATTCACTGTTGCTGACCACGTCGATGCCTGCTGCCTGGATCAGGGCTCTCCTCCTGTGGACAATTGTACTACTAAAACCACAGGTAATCTTTTTTTTTTACCCATTACTCAGCAGAATGTATTTTAGGGTGTAATTCTTGATATGTGCATGCTGTGTTAGAAATATGAAGGGCCTTCAAAAATGTGATAGATTGTAAGGAAATTGGATGTGTAATTTGTGTACCTACAACACCTGATGGTGCTTCTTGGATGTTGGGTCTCTATGTGGCCACGCTATGTAAAAGGCTCACACATGTGGTATCGCCATACTCAGGAGGAGCAGCAGAATATATTTTGGGGTGTAATTTTTGCTATGTACATGCTATGTGTTGGAAATATCCTATAAATGGACAACTTTGTGTAAAAAAAATGCATTTTCATTTTTTTTCCACATTTTCCAAAAACATCGGCAAAAAAATAAACTGTTCAAAAGACTCATTATGCCTCATAGATTATACGTTGGGGTGTTAGCTTTCCAAAATGGGGTCACTTTGTGGGCATTTCCATTGTCCTGGTGCTCCTGGGTCTTCAAAAGTGTAATAGGTGGTTGAGAGATTAGATGTGTAATTTATGCTCCTGGAATGCTTGAAGTTGCTACATCGGTGTTGGGCCTCTGTATGTGGCCACGCTGTGTAAAAGTTTCACACATGTGGTATCGCCATACTCAGGAGGAGCAGCAGAATATATTTTGTGGGGTCATTGGTGGAATATATATGCCATGTGAGAGAAATAACCTGTTATAATGACAATATGGTATGAAAAAAATAAAAAATAAAAAATATCCCAATTTTGCAAAGAATTGTGGGAACAAATGACAACTTCAAAAAACTAATTATGCCTCTTACTAACTACATTGGAATGTCTACTTTCCAAAAAGGGGTCATTTGGGGGGTATTTGTACTTTACTGGCTTGTTAGGGTCTCAAGAAATGAGAGATGCTGTCAGTACTTCAGGTGTGATCAAATTGTTCAATTTTCAGAAATTGGTACCATAGCTTGTAGACCCTATAACTTTCACCCAGACTAAATAATGTCCCAATTTTTTTTTTTTTTTTTAACAAAAATATGTAGCAGTATACATTTTAGGCCAAATTTATGAGGAAAAAATATTTTTTTGCAAAATGTTATGATATAAATGAAGAAAAATTAATTTTTTTACAAAATTTTCGTTCTTTTTTCATTAATAGCGAAAAAACGAAAAACCGCAGAGGTGATCAAATACCACCAAAAGAAAGCTCTATTTGTGGGAAAAAAAGGACAAAAATTTCATTTGGTTATAGTGTTGTATGACTGAGTTATTGTCATTCAAAATGTGAGAGCACCGAAAGCTGAAAAATGGTCTGGTTAGGAAGGGTGTTTAAGTGCCCAGTGGTCAAGTGGTTAAGTCCCAAAGGGAGGTTGAGTCCAGGCCGGGTCGGTACACAAGCAGGCAGAGATCAGAGCCAGGGGTCGGGCAGAAGCGGTGGTCAGACGTAGCCAGGGGTTTAGGGGCAGGCTGCAGACAGACGTGGTCAGAGGAAGCCGGGTCAGGTAAACAGGATGTAAACAGGTAACAGGTGCAGGTTCTTCAGGGATACACTGTAGACTGGACAGCAAGATGGTGAGGAATCAGGCTGTTTAAATAGCGTGTCTTGGCGCCAAACACCGTTGACGTGCACGCTCGCCACCGCAGGAGGAGAGCTCTCCTGTGGTTGCCAAACTGTAACGTCTGTAACGTTGGAACGTCTTTCGTTAAAGGTGGTAGACAGGTTTAGTAAAATGGCCCACTTTGTTCCGAAACTGACATCTGCTAAAGAACTGACATCTCTATTCATTAAACATGTTTTCAGGCTCCATGGGGCACCAATTAACATTGTCTCAGACTGTGGCTCTCAGTTTATAGCCGACGTGAAACGTCAAACAACGTGAAAAAATGCAGCATGTTCGATTTTTTCTTGACGTTTTTCAGAACATGAAAAACGATGTGAAGCCCACACACGATCATTTTAAATGACGTTTTTAAAAACATGTTTTTTTTCATGCCGAAAAGTGATCGTGTGTACGCGGCATTAGATGTGGTGGCTGCATTCGTTTTCTCTTTCTTTTTGGGCTTTCTTTTTTTCAGATGGCGAACCAGCCAGTAAGTCTACTATATTTCAACAAGACAAACTGTCATGCAGATGCAGTCAGAGGGTTGAAACAAACCATTTAACGTTGACAGGAGTGCTTACAATGATCAGATTTTATTCGTTCATGTACCACCCCCACCCCAAAAGAAGAAAAAACAAACTGCTTACAAGTGTTAGCTGGGGTTTGGCTTCAATTTGTTTAGTGTTTTTAAATATGCTAGCACATCTAACCCTTCCCTCTCGCAAGACTGACAATTATGTCATTCAAAATGGTCTCTATGCTCCTTAACCACTTCTCTACCTTTTGCTAGAAAATTACTTAAAACCCCCAAACATTATATATATTTTTTTTCTAACACCCTAGAGAATAAAATGGCGATCATTGCAATACTTTTTGTCACACCATATTTGCGCAGCGGTCCTACAAGTGCACTTTTTTTTAAAAAAAATTCACTTTTTTGAATTAAAAAATAAGACCGCAATAAATTTGGCCCAATTTTTTTTATTTATTGTGAAAGATAATGTTACGCCGAGTAAAATGATACCCAACATGTCACGCTTACAAATTGCGCCCGCTCATGGCATTGCGTCAAACTTTTACCCTTAAAAATCTCGATAGGCGACGTTTAAAAAATTCTACAGGTTGCATTTTTTGAGATACAGAGGAGGTCTAGGGCTAGAATTATTGCTCTTGCTCTAATGATCGCGGCGATACCTCACTTGTGTGGTTTGGACACCGTTTTCATATGCAGGCGCTACTCACGTATGCGTTCGCTTCTGCGCGCGAGCTCGTCGGGACGGGGCACTTTTTTCTTATTTATTTTTATTTAGTTTATAATTTTTTACACTGAAATAAAAATAATTATCACTTTTATTCCTATTACAAGGAATGTAAACATCACTTGTAATAGAAAAAAGCATGACAGGTCCTCTTGAATATGAGATCTGGGGTCAAAAAGACCTCAGATCTCATATTTAGACTTAAAAGAAAAAAAAAAAAAATAATAATTTTGTCAAATCACAGAAAACATTTTTTTTTTCCTGACTGCCTCCATGGCAGCATACGTGTGGGTAGGCCCCGCCTCCTTAACTACCCATTAGGACCCCTCCCTATAAATTTCAGCTGTGGGCTCTCAGCCGTGTTCATTTTTTGTCCTCCGTAGGACCATGTGTTTTGGTTCTCCTACCTGAAGACGATTGTTCCTACGATCAAGATCGGCCGATGATGATGATGGTGTCTCATCCCTCCGATAAGCCTTGACTGTTAAGCAGGGTATGGAGTGTATTGCAGAGTAGCGCTGAGGAGCTGGATTATGTCTTCCACTGGAGAGACGAGCGCGCACAGGCCTGAATACCTAGCAATGTGCAGGTGGCCATTATCTGCTGAAAGCCCGGTGTGTGTATGGATGCGGTGTCCCTGGCCGAATCGATCGTAGGTGGTGGTAAGCAGTATCGCCTTCATGGCAGCAGTGTTTATGTTTGTTGTTTGTTTTTCCTGCTTTCCATATACTGTTTTTTCATGATTGCATGCCCAGTGAGCGTCTGGTTCCTGTGCGTTCCAGCCGCCGCTCCCTCTTACTTCCGGGGGTTTCCGTCTGCGTTCTACGATCGGATGGACCCGGGAATGACAGCGAGGTTTGGTTCGCGCATGCGCGCGAGTATCCCCGTCCTTTAAAAAAAAAAAAAAAGAAGTCGGGAAATCTGTGAAGCTCGGGATCGATCGTTCAAAACGACGGTTTCCTGGTACATTTACAGAGACTACCTTAGGTATGTGCTCGTTCAGAACAGTCGGATGTAGCATGTGATTTAGTCGTTTGTATCTGGTGTTTGATTCTCCCACCTGCAATGTGTTTCTGCTATAATGGATGCTTTGCTGCCCCCTAGTGGCCAGCCCTCTCTCAGCAGGTAAAAAAATTGGGAAACTATGTTTTTCTTTTCCTGTTGGGGGGGAAGAGAGTGGAGTGTAGGGCATTGCCATGACTATGCTTGTATCTCTATTCTTTTTTTCCAGCCCTTCTAGGTCTGACCAACATTACAGCGAGTCCCGCAGATAGTTACATAGTTAGTCAGGTTAAAAAAAGACACAAGTCCATCCAGTTCAACCATAAAAAATAAATAAAAATAAAACACAGTGGATCCCATACACCCAACTCCATACCCACAGTTGATCCAGAGGAAGGCAAAAAACCCCAGCAGAGCGATGATCCAATTTGCTACCAGAGGGGAAAAAATTCCTTCCTGATCCCCCGAAAGGCAATCGGATTTACCCTGGATCAACTTTACCTACAAAACTTAGTACTCAGTTATATTATGTGCATTTAGGAAAGAATCCAGGCCTCTCTTAAAGCAATCTACTGAGCTGGCCAGAACCACCTCTGGAGGGAGTCTGTTCCACATTTTCACAGCTCTTACTGTGAAGAAACCTTTCCGTATTTGGAGGTGAAATCTCTTCTCCTCCAGACGTAAAGAGTGCCCCCTTGTCCTCAGTGTTGACCTTAAAGTGAATAACTCAACACCAAGTTCACTATATGGACCTCCTATGTATTTGTACATGTTGATCATATCCCCCCTTATTCTCCTCTTCTCAAGAGTGAATAAATTCAGTTCCTCTAATCTTTCCTCATAGCTGAGCTCCTCCATGCCTCTTATCAGTTTGTTTGCCCTTCCCTGCACTTTCTCCAGTTCTCCGATATCCTTTTTGAGAACTGGTGCCCAAAACTGGACTGCATATTCCAGATGAGTTCTTACTAATGATTTGTACAGGGGAAAAATGATATCTCTATCTCTGGAGTCCATACCTCTCTTAATACAAGAAAGGACTTTGCTCGCTTTGGAAACCGCAGCTTGGCATTGCATGCCATTATTGAGCTTATGATCAACTAAAACACCCAGATCCTTCTCCACTACAGATCCCCCCAGTTGTACTCCCCCTAGCATGTATGATGCATGCATATTCTTAGCCCCCAAGTGCATAACTTTACATTTATCAACATTAAACCTCATCTGCCACTTAGTCGCCCAATTAGACAGAGCATTGAGGTTGGCTTGTAAATTGGAGACATCCTGCAAGGACATTATTCCACTGCATAGCTTGGTGTCATCTGCAAAAACAGAAATGTTACTTTTGATCTCAGACCCAATATCATTTATAAATATATTGAAAAGTAAGGGACCCAACACTGAACCTTGGGGTACACCGCTGATAACCTTGGACCATTCAGAGTAAGAATCATTAACCACAACTCTCTGAATTCTGTCTTTCAGCCAGTTTTCTATCCATTTACAAACTGATATATCTAATCCTGTAGACCTTACCTTACACATGAGCCGTGTGTGGGGAACTGTATCGAACGCTTTTGCAAAATCCAAGTATACCACGTCCACTGCTACGCCTCTGTCCAGGGTTTTACTTACCTCTTCATAAAAAGAAATCAGGTTTGTCTGACAACTTCTGTCTTTCATGAATCCATGCTGTCTGCTGCTTAAATAGTTTGTTTCCAGCAAGAACTCATCCACGTGGTCTTTTATTAAACGTTCCAGTATCTTCCCAACTATAGAAGTTAAACTAACAGGTCTATAGTTACTAGGTAAAGACTTTGTTCCCTTTTTAAATATGGGCACCACATTGGCTTTATGCCAGTCCAGTGGTACTATTCCTGTCATTAATGAGTCCCTAAATATTAGATACAGTGGCTTTGAAATTTCAGAGCTCAATTCTTTTAGGATCCGTGGGTGGATGCCATCTGGTCCAGGTGCTTTATCCACCTTTATTCTGTCTAAATATTTCTGGACCATATCACTTTTGAGCCATTGTGGATTTGGGGCTGTGTCACTCCCACCCCCTATATCGACATGAGCTCCCCCATTCTCCATTGTATACACAGAGCTGAAGAAAGCATTTAATAAATTTGCCTTCTCTATGTCCTCAGTCACCCACTCAGCGGGTCCTCCAAATCGCACCACGGGCACTCATCTTCTAGACACCATAATTTGTTTAAAATCCGGACATCCCAGTAGGGATACTCCTCACACCCCCTCATCTCACAGCACGAGTTCAGAGAGATTTTGTTGGGGATGCAAGGCTCCGGTTCCTGCTAGCAAGTCCCTTTGCGACTGTTGTTTTTCAAAGGCAGCCAATGAAAGGGAAGGTGCAGACAAACACCTAGAAGCATTGGTTAAGTGGGTCGTGGACAAGTTGCTACAGGAGAGAGATGCCAGAGTGCAGCATGATTCTCCTCCAGACCCAATGATTCCCTTGTTGGATCAGGGACAAATGCATGAGACTTTTGAAGTCGCTCAAACCAGCCATCCCTCAGAGAGTGGGTCAGAAGTGGATGATCCAGGAATAGGCTCTGATTATGCCCTAGTTCCTGCTTTAGTGAAAGCAGTCAAGGAAGTTTTAAAATTGGAAGATCCAATTATCTCTCCTCTCAGACAAAGAAAACTTTTAAACAGCTCAATAAGGAGCAACATTATTTTCCATTTGTCACAAAAATAGGTGCAATTATCTCAGAAGAATGGGGTAAACCTGATAAAAAAAGCTCTATGCATTCAAAAATTGCAAAATTATATCCTTTTAAGAGGAAGACGTGAAACATCTTGCCTCTGCTCCATTAGTTGATGCAGCTTTGATGCGTTTGGTGCGATATGTAACCCTTCCCCTGGGAGATACGGTTTATTTTAAAGATCCTTTCTGGCTTTAGCAGCCATCTCAAAAGCCTTAGAGGCATGGTCAGACAATGTGAATGATTCCCTCAGAAATATCTCTGAAGAAATGGCCAAGAGCTCTCCTATCTAGCAAATCAGTCTAGCATCTGCCTTTCTTGGGGAGGCCTCTATTAGTGTTATTCATCTAGTGGCTCAAGTAATGTTGTCAGCAGTCACTGCCTGTTGTGCCGTATAGCTTCATCCCTGGTCGGCGGATCCAGCTTCAAAGCAAGCTTGGTGCCTCATTCCCTTTAAGGGCTCTTCTCTCTTTGGCAATAAACTCGATAGTGCCATTTCCCTAGCCACAGGTGGTAAGTCGGGGTTCCTCCTTCAGGATAGGCATTTACAAAATCAAAAACACACTTCTTTTTTCAGAGCACAAAATACAGACCGTGCAAGACAGTCTTCTTTCTGGAAGCAAACTAAGAGTACTCCTAGTAATCAGGAGTCTACTGAAAAGTCTCTCTAAAATTGGGTGGCCTCAATTTGAGATTTTTGGACCGTCAAGACGGTCTCTTCAGGCCACACCTGGGTCTTCAACAGCAACCCCAGGTTCAGATTGAAGCCTACAAATCTTATATGTACAGAAGAAAATAAACAAATCCTATTGGCTTATGCAAGTAACTCAAGGCGCAGCCATTACTGTTCCAGAAAGCGAACGAGGCGAAAGACATGTACTCCCCAGGGGCGGACTAACCATTGAGGCACTCGGGCACTGCCCGAGGGCCCCCATGCCACTAGGGGGCCCCATCAGGGTTGCCAGGCTCAGTAAAACCAGGGACAGTATGTAAAAATCTGTGTTTTTTTTTACATCTGTCCGAAACAGACATGCTTTTGATGTGAAAATCCCGAGATTTTAGCTTCCCCGCCTCTGCACTAACTCCTGACATGTTGGCCATCAGTAAGCCCAGGGGCCCCATAATCTTCTATTGCCCGGGGGCCCCATGAGTTGTCAGTCCGCCCCTGGTACTCCCCTTTGTTTATGGTACAGAAAAAGAACAGTACCTGGAGACCAGTAATAGACTTTTCTCATCTCAACCGATTATTCGGAAAGAAATTCAAAATGGAGTCACTATTGACAATCCAGCAGTTAGTCCATCCAGGAGATTGGTTAGTGTCAATGGACCTGTAAGACTCATACTTCCACGTTCCAGTGGCAGGCAGACTATCAAATGTATCTGCGCTTTGCGGTAGGCAATCAACACTTACAGTTTACCTGCCTACCATTTGGTCTCACGACGTCACCTCAGGTGTTCTCCCAAGTTCTGTCAGCCGTGGTGGCTCTCCTCCAAGTGAAGGGAGTTTGTCTTCTTTACTGGACGATCTCTTACTTCTACCTCAAGACAGATGTTAACTCCTGGAACACAGGGACATAGTAGTTGCCACTCCCCAAGAATTCGAATGGCTATTGAATTTGGTAAAGAGTCATCTTGTTCCAACACAATCTCTGGTGTTTCTAGGTGCCCTCTTCAACACAGTAGAAGGCACCATTTCATTGCCCGAAGTGAAGATTACTATAGTCCGGGACAGGATCCGCAAAACACTCGCTACTCATCACCTATCTGCTCTTCAATGTTTGAAGGTAATTGACACCATGGCAGCCACCATTCCTATGGTGAAGTGGGCTCAGTGGCACACTCGCCCATTCCAAAAAGGGTTTCTCCAGCAATGGGACTCTCCCAGAAAGAGTCAACGCATCATGCTCACTCAACTCATGAGAGAATCTCTTCTGTGGTGGCTCAGGGGAAGAATCTCTGCAACTGTCATTCGATCCGTCCTATTATTTGGATTACAATAATCTCAGATGCCAGCAATCAGGGCTGGGGCGCTCATTGCTTGACAGAAATAACCCAAGGCAGGTGGAACATACCTTTTCAAGGAACTGTTTCCAATATTCTGGAGCTGCGAGCTGCCTTCCAGGCACTCAATACCTTTCGCCATCTATTGTCAGACTCCTCTGTGATGCCCAGACTGGACAACACAACCGCTGTTGCTTACATAAGGAAGCAGGGTGCAACCCACAGCTGGTCCTTACTCCGAGAAGTGGAGCCAATCATGAATTGGGCTCAGAAGAACCTAGCCAACATCTCGGCAGTGTACATTCCGGGGGTCCAGAATGTTCAAGCGGACTTTCTATCATGCGTCCAATTAAACAACAACGAATGGTCTCTACACATAGAAGTGTTCAATTGGCTTCTGACTCTGGGAGTGTCCCCAGAGGTGGATCCGTTTGCATCCCCATTCAACCACAAGTTGACAAAGTACTATGCTAGGTTCCGAGATCCCCAAGCCTATGGGATAGATGTTCTCACAGATCGATGGAAATTCAGCAAAGCATATGCCTTTCCACCAGTGCCTGTGATCCTTCAATTTCTTTGCCGTCTCAGATCAGAGGATGCAGAAATCCTGGCAGTGATCCCATTTTGGCCCAACAGGCCATGGTTTTCACTACTAAGGCTTCTCAGTTACCGGGACTCGATCCCTCTTCCCCTCAGACCGGATCTCCTCTTTCAGGGCTCAACGTTGAACCCATGTCCAGCTCATCTGCATCTCAGGGTGTGGTTATTGAGAGGGGAAGGCTTGAAGCATTAGAATGTCCAGAAGAAGCCATTTCAACTCTTCTTAACGCTAGAAGAAATAGTACCAACAATGTTTATGAGCGTATCTGGTCAAAATTTACAGATCACATGTCTTCCAGAGAAAAACCTTGCAGTTCCCCAGAGGTCCAAGACATACTCAGTTTTTTACAAACGGGTTTGGACTTACCGTTAGCAGTCAGTTCTCTCTGAGTACAAATCTCAGCCATCTCTGCATTTTCTGGAATCTCTTGGGCCAATCATCCTTTGGTTTGCCAGTTCTTCAAGGGCGCCATCCGGCTTAGACCCCAGGGGAATGCCGAGGTTCCCTAAATGGAATCTGCCTCTTGTTCTGGACTATCTTACCACGATCAACTCTGATCCGGATAAACCACTATCAGCTAAGGATCTTACTCTCAAGACCGTCTTTTTAGTAAGCGGTCACTTCAGCTAAACAGTCTCTGACATCAGAAATCTGGGTTCAAAGGAACCATTCTTGACCTTCTTTCCAGATAGAGCAGTATTAATTCCTATGCTGGGCTCAAATCCTAACGTTACATCCATTTTCCATGAAAATCATGAAATTGTGCTGCCCACTTTTGGATTGTCTGAAGATCAAACTGTTCATCCCATTGATGTAGGTCACACATTATGTCAATATCTGGAAATGACAAAATCTTTTAGGAAAACAGACTTTCTTTTCATTCTTCATGTAAAGAACAAAGGGAAACAGGCTTCAATCAGATCCATTGCAGCATGGATAGTTCAGACCATCCAGAGGGCATACAAAGCCAAGGGCATGGCTCCTCCAGAGGCAGTGTGTGCACACTCAACTCGAAGCATTTCAACTTCCTGGGCAGCCTCACGTCATGTCGCACCTGATGTTATATGTAGACCGGCTTCGTGGTCGTCAATCAATACTTTTGTTTCTCACTATTGTGTTGAGCCGGCTGCTTTATCTTCACTAAATTTTGGTTTACAAGTGCTGTCAGTCGACAGTGTTAAATACAATTTTCTTGCCTCAGCATTTTGCCCACCCGGGTGTGTTTGGCGAGTTATTTCCCACACGTATGCTGCCATGGAGCCAGTCAGGAGTCGGCTAGTTATGGAACATGGCTGAGAGCCCACAGCTGAAATTTATAGGGAGGGGTCCTAATGGGTAGTTAAGGAGGCGGGGCCTACCCACACATATGCTGCCATGCAGGAAAGGAAAATGACGGTAAGTATTTGATAATACATTTTCCTTTTTCTTTAAGACGCTGGGCGGGACTGACGTTTTGATGTCACTTCCGCCCAGCAGAGGTATGGGGACGAGCGAGGGACATTTTTCCCTCACTCGCATCCCCACTGAGCAGACGAGCTGACCCGATCGCCTCCGCCGCTACCGACAGCTCCAGTAAGCGGCGGAGGGTGCGGGAGAGCGGCGGGAGGGGCCCTCTCTCGCCGGCGATAACGGCGATCTCGCAGCTAATCCGCCGCGGAGACCGCTGTTATCTTTTACATGATCGTTAGTACTAAAGATGGATACCTTGGTTGTGGCAGCAGCTGCTGCCGTTACCGAGATATCCATCTTCAAAGTGCCACCGTAAAAAGTTGTAAGGCGGTAGGGAAGTGGTTAATCCAGAATGCAGGCACTCTAAAGCTGGGTAAATACTCATAACATTTCAAAAGCAAATTCTTGGGAAAAATTGTAAGCAAATTCTCAGGACATTGCAATTCTGTTTTAAAAGCAGCTCAAGATTTTGCTTGTTTTTGACATACCATTTTGCAATTAATATACTTTACTGATCAAAAACCACATACAGCTGCTCTTTCGAATCTTCTCATTACGAATGCGGATTTGACCCCAGTTACAATTAGAAAAAAGAACGTCTTTTCAAAGTTCTAACAACAAAAAATGTTAAACAAAATTCTACTAGTGTATATCCAGCTTAAAGGGGTTGTAAAATTACATTTTTTTTTTCATCACAAAAAGTGATCGTGTGTACGAGGCATAAGAAATCCTCACTTCCTGTTCTTCTATCTGTAACTCCACACAGCGATGCAAGGCTTTCTCCCTGGTGTGGAGTGTCGTGCTCACCCCCTCTCTTGGACTACAGGAGAGTCAGGACACTCTCTATGTTGCAGATAGAGAAAGGAGCTGTGTGTTATTGGGCGTCCTGACTCTCCTGTAGTCCAAGGGAGGGGGAGCATGACACGACACACTGCAGGAGTTGCAGCAACCATTTTGGCATTTGAACCACATTTTATATATTTGAATCCACTTAGAAGCTGGTAGTGCAGGGGTCCCACTTTCACTAATAGAGAAGGTGTGTTACTGGCTGGATCACCAGATGAAATTAAAGGGGAAAAAGCCTACAAAGACAACTAATGCAGCCACCATATCTAATGATATTACATTTTTGGCTTTGGGTTCAACACTGCTTTAAGCCAGTGGTGTACCATTGAGTTCTTGCTGCCGACACAGCAGAAAAAACTCCATGATTGGAGGAGAGACCGCTACATCACTTTGACAGTTCACCCCTAAGTACAAGAAACAGTCATGTAGGGCATTAGCAAAGTGTCAGTGTTGACATCAAGCCATCATAAAATGTTTTCGGTTCATAGTGACTCAAGGTTGGTCATACGGCCACGGTCATTAATAATACTTGCAATTAGATTCTGGCCCCTAGACAAAAGGAGCACTTAATCCTGAATGTCCTGGGGCAAACACCCTTTTTTGGGTTAGCATAGAGTGAGATATAAGCTATAATAACTATTTTCAATATTTTACCTTCATTTTTTTTAAGGAAACTAAATATGACATGTGTGGGATTGCTATAATGGATTTTTATATACTGAGAGCCTCTATTTTCATGGATATTTATTTTATCTAATGGATCTTAAATTTATCACCACCTGATAAGGCTTCTTTTACTGCTTTACCTAAAGGACACGTTATATAACCTCATAATTATCAGGCACAAGCTAGTGAAATTTTAAGGACCAATAGTCTTTGTGATAACCTTTTGTAGACTTACTTACCATTGCTATGGTTCTAAACTAAAAAGTCCTAAACTACCAAACATTCTGGTGAAGCACTGCAAGAAATCTATGTGTGGTGTGATGGTGAGACTCTGTGCTACGTGAAAGGTTGTTGGTTTATGCCATATTTTGGAGAGAAAGAGATTAATTGCACAGCTGTGTCATGGGTTTTTTAGTTCTGACCCGACATGACTCAGAGCCCCACCCACAGACAAGAAATCTGTGCTAGGAGTCAGGTGGACTCCAATCTCTCTGAGAGGAGTCAGAGACGCTGCATGGGTGCAGCTAGAGTATGCCTGTCTGCAGGAGGCAGATGTCATTGATGATTGAGCAGCAGGACGCTTACCAGGAGTAAGTGAGGAGTGAGCTTATCTCTAGGAAACTCTGTTTGTTCTGAGAAACAGAAATTAGGCCTAGGCTACAGGCCTGAAACAGCCGGATGGCAAGAATGAAAGCCAGGAGGCTAAACTGTTGAGTATGCAAGATACAGTAATGGTGGAACCCCCTGCGAGCGCTGCTGATGTATTTGTGAACTTTTTTGCTTTTAAATAAAAGTGGGCTACCAGGCCCTTAAAAACTCAGTTCTGGACTGGCGTACTCACTGAAAAACGCACCTACCGCTGGAGTCTGATCACCCCAATCTTACAGTGGTATTTGCATTAATAACTTGATAAGATACCTTTTGTTAATTAGCTAGTGCTAAAACTATTCTAAATTGACCCTAATGCCGCGTACACACGATCACTTTTTGTGATGAAAAAAAACGTAATTTTATCTCACGAAACAAAACAACGTTTTTCAAACTTCATTCTCCAAAACGACGTTGCATACACACCATCGTTTTTCCAAAATGCTCTAGCAAAGCGCGGTGACGTACTCCACATTCGACGGCACTCTGTTCCATTGAAGCTCCGTCTCATAACTTGCTTCTGAGCATGCGCGGGTTTAAAAACGTTGTTTTCAACATCGTTTTGCCCACACACCATCACTTTTTATGACACAAAAAACGACGTTTTAAAAAACGACACAAAAAATTCAAGAATGTTCGAATTTTTTTTGGTCGTTTTTTTGAAGACATAAAACAACGTTTTGCCCACACACGGTCATTTTAAATGACGTTTTTGAAAACGTAGTTTTTTTTAATCACAAAAAATGATCGTGTGTACGCGGCATTAGACTATTTTGGTTGGGTAGGATGAGTTTTAACCACTTCAGTAACAGACACTTTCACCGTCTTCCTGACCACACCAATTTTCATATTTATTTTTTGTTTACACTCTCATTATTGCTTATCACAGTCATAATCAGTAAGACTGTCCGATGGATTAATTCATGAATGAGTACATCCAGGCTTGGACATCCATCCCTGATGTCCTCCTGAAATAATAGTTTATACAGTTATAGTTTATGTACATTGGTTGGGCAGGAAGCCGCTACTGTCAGCAACAAAGAGATATTGTCCCTTAAAGGGCATTAGAAATATGAATCTCTTGCAAGTTCTGCAGTCCAACACTTCAGCCAGAGAATGTTCCTCAGGTTCACTGACAGATTCACCAAGGAGTAGTTCAGCTTTTAACAAATAAGGGGGGAGGCATGGGAGTGGGACTTCATATGGAACATGCAGCTGCAGGAAATACAACAGTAAATATATATAATATCGTATATATTCATAGAAAACTGTATAGAACAAGGTAGTAATAACAAGAACAGTAATTCATAGTAGTATTAATATCATATAGAAATTCATTATATATATATATATATATATATATAAACACACACACACACACACACATACATATAAATGTTGAATGATACCACAGTGCAGTCACAAATCGTAAATTGAACCTCCAAACTCTCCAATGCACATTAGATCTAAAATATAAATATTTGCATAAAGGTTTTTGAAACCTCAAAATAAAAAATAGTAGTAGAAAATACATAGGAAATTAAACACGGTATCTAGTTAGCTCAATGCTTTTCGTGGTTTCTGTACCACTCTTCAGGAGCATTTGACTGTACCAGGTCATTGACTCATATAAAATGCCATAACCTTTTCTCTTTATTCAATGTTAAAGGGATGGAAACATGCAGCTACTTTAGATTAGTAACATACACAGTCGGTTCATTAGTATTCCTCCCCCCTTTTTTCATCTCCCTTTAGTTGTTAGGGTTATTAAATGAATAGGGTATGAATAAGCATACTCTTTTTCACCCAATTTCCAATAGTCAAACCATGCTGTGCCTGTAGGTTTCAGTGGTCTAGACTGTCGGCGGGTCCGGGTTCTCTTCTGATCTGGAAACTGCGATGTGTACCTCAGGTTAATTCCTGCCCCTCCTTCTCTGTTTCTCTTGACATGGGGTGGGTGCCCTTGCGCTGCACATTGATGCCACACCATTTGCGCCAGATGTGCAGCGTCACACCATGTGGCACCGCTATGCCGGCGTGCTTGTTTAAGACTCTATTTGCATTATGGGAGGGTGGAATTGGCACCACATGCTCTGCGGCCTAGCTGTTCAGGTGGGGGCACAGTCTCCCGCACTCTGAATGCATGCTGCGTGACGTTGGTGGTGTGCTGTGGTTGCGCCCATATAAACTCGCTCTCTGATGGCCCATCCCTTGCACCATGCACTCCTGGGGATCACGATTGCTATATTTGATTACGAGGCATCTTCCTTTGGTTATTGACTTTGTCGGTAGCTTTCCTTGTTTTTTTCCTCCCCTTTCTTATTTTCCTCTTTCTTCATCTAAGACTGGTAGATATTTGCATTATCTTTTCACTCATCTCCATACCACTCTACTTTGTTTCTTCTATGTGGGGTTTTCTTACCAGTCTTATTATCACCAATTGTACTTATTCAGTTTCTACGATTTATACTGGGATATATTGCGCACTATGGACTTAAACATATTAAATTATTTTTACATACAGTGCGGAAAATAAGTATTTGAACACCCTGCTATTTTGCAAGTTCTCCCACTTGGAAATCATGGAGGGGTCTGAAATTGTCATCGTAGGTGCATGTCCACTGTGAGAGACATAATAAAAAAATCCAGAAATCACAATGTATGATTTTTTGACTATTTATTTGTATGATACAGCTGCAAAGAAGTATTTGAACACCTGTCTATCAGCTAGAATTCTGACCCTCAATGACCTGTTAGTCTGCCTTTAAAATGTCCACCTCCACTCCATTTATTATCCTAAATTAGATGCACCTGTTTGAGGTCAATAGCTGCATAAAGACACCTGTCCACCCCATACAATCAGTAAGAATACAACTACTAACATGGCCAAGACCAAAGAGCTGTCCAAAGACACTAGAGACAAAATTGTACACCTCCACAAGGCTGGAAAGGGCTACGGGGAAATTGCCAAGCAGCTTGGTGAAAAAAGGTCCACTGTTGGAGCAATCATTAGAAAATGGAAGAAGCTAAACATGACTGTCAATCTCCCTCGGACTGGGGCTCCATGCAAAATCTCACCTCGTGGGGTCTCAATGATACTAAGAAAGGTGAGAAATCAGCCCAGGACTACACGGGAGGAGCTGGTCAATGACCTGAAAAGAGCTGGGACCACCGTTTCCAAGGTTACTGTTGGTAATACACTAAGACGTCATGGTTTGAAATCATGCATGGCACGGAAGGTTCCCCTGCTTAAACCAGCACATGTCAAGGCCCGTGTTAAGTTTGCCAATGACCATTTGGATGATCCAGAGGAGTCATGGGAGAAAGTCATGTGGTCAGATGAGACCAAAATAGAACTTTTTGGTCATAATTCCACTAACCGTGTTTGGAGGAAGAAGAATGATGAGTACCATCCCAAGAACACCATCCCTACTGTGAAGCATGGGGGTGGTAGCATCATGCTTTGGGGGTGTTTTTCTGCACATGGGACAGGGCGACTGCACTGTATTAAGGAGAGGATGACCGGGGCCATGTATTGCGAGATTTTGGGCAACAACCTCCTTCCCTCAGTTAGAGCTTTGAAGATGGGTCGAGGCTGGGTCTTCCAACATGACAATGACCCGAAGCACACAGCCAGGATAACCAAGGAGTGGCTCTGTAAGAAGCATATCAAGGTTCTGGCGTGGCCTAGCCAGTCTCCAGGCCTAAACCCAATAGAGAATCTTTGGAGGGAGCTCAAACTCTGTGTTTCTCAGCGACAGCCCAGAAACCTGACTGATCTAGAGAAGATCTGTGTGGAGAAGTGGGCCAAAATCCCTCCTCCAGTGTGTGCAAACCTGGTGAAAAACTACAAGAAACGTTTGACCTCTGTAATTGCAAACAAAGACTACTGTACCAAATATTAACATTGATTTTCTCAGGTGTTCAAATACTTATTTGCAGCTGTATCATACAAATAAATAGTTAAAAAAATCATACATTGTGATTTCTGGAAAACATTTTTTGATTATGTCTCTCACAGTGGACATGCACCTACGATGACAATTTCAGACCCCTCCATGATTTCCAAGTGGGAGAACTTGCAAAATAGCAGGGTGTTCAAATACTTATTTTCCGCACTGTAAGCCCTTAGAAGATCATTCTGATTACACCTCTGACCATGTTCCGTAGATGCTTGTCCGCTTTGGACAATGCTTTGGGTTGGGTTGCAGTTGGTTGCCACAGTTCCTAAGAATGATGACCCCGGTGGGCTCCCAGTTCTCAGTACCACACCTCCAACATATATTCTGTTTGACAGATGCCGTTGCAGTTTTTTATATGGAAACTCTATTGTATTACAGACTTATATCATGTGCTTGCTCCTGAAGAGTGGTACAAACCACGAAATGCGTCAGTTAACTAGATGCCATGTTTAATTTCTTATTTTGTGGTTAGAAGATTTTTTATTTTGTGGTTAGAAGATCCTTTATGCAAATATTTTTATTTTATATCTGATGTGCATTGGAGAGTTTGGAGGTCATAATTATAACAATTTGTAACTGTACTGTGGTATTATATAACAAATGTGTGTATGTATATATATCTATTTATTAAAAAAAAATATATGGGATATTAATACTACTTTGAATTACTGCTCTTTACCTTGTTATATACAGCGTTCTATGAATTAATGCGATATTATATATTGTGAGGGATTAACTCGGTAGCGGGTGTGTGTGACCCCCTCTATGGGTTCACTACACACTGAACTGTACAAAAAGAAACTTGAGGATGACTGAAAACAAATGATGTGGTTTATTTTTCCATCTTGCGGGATACACGTGCAAGCATCAAAACAGCATGAACAAAACAAAACATAAATTAAACCCTTGTCACTTGGGGCGTCTACCTTCCCAACACAGGAACCTACCTATTGAGTCTGGCACAGCCTACTGCTGGGCAGACACTGCTGGTCCTACAGCAGAAAACAACAAAAAAGTCTCTTTGATATTTCTCATACAGAAATATCCATCAGCACCTCACGTCTTCAGAAGTGCTTCTGACTGCTCCTTCACTTACACAGCCTTCAGGATGCAGCAATCAGCCATTAGCTTTATTTAAAGGGACTTTAATTTCTTCATTTTGAACAGCTGAAGGCT
Organism: Rana kukunoris; assembly: GCA_029574335.1. Taxonomy (NCBI): domain Eukaryota; kingdom Metazoa; phylum Chordata; class Amphibia; order Anura; family Ranidae; genus Rana; species Rana kukunoris. Next base: position 175,296,432 of record CM056053.1, on the reverse strand, counting down.
TCTAACTCCCCAAACCTCTCTGGCCATTTCTACAGCCGACGCCCAATAGTAATTGGTGTATTGTCTACACAAGGCAGAAAAGTATCTTCCGTCGGGGACAACACACACAGATTTACCTGACTTCCTGTCACAATATATTTACTGTTGCATTTCCTGCAGCTGCACGCTTCATACAAAGACCCACTCCCCTTCCTTTCCCCATTTTCTTTAGATAGGGATGGAGGCATTTGACTGTACCAGGTTATTGCTTCATATAAAGTCCCATAACCTTTTATTTTTATTCACTTATTAACAAAGTCCTCCTCAACGGTGCAAGGCTGCTAATCATTTGGGACAAACTTTTTAGGAGACTTCCAATTTTCTTACATGTTGACAGCAGCCATCACTGTCTGCATGTATCCACACACAGAGTGGTTACCTGCTGTTAGGGACAGATATCAAAGCCTAGAAGCATCTGACTGTATATAAGCTTGGACATCCACTCTTGATTAAAAGCTAACCACTTAGTGTGAAAAAAATTAAATGTTTTATCTGTCCCATATCCTGCATGACTGCAGTAACATTTTCCCAGGATGGGGCCGAGGCAGTGCCAATGCCAGGTGGAGCTAAAGAATAATAGGATGGCATGGACTCTAGAAGAGGGCATATTCAAGACCTTCAGTGTCAAGCACCATTAGAACAATTGGTGTGCTGGAGCCACCTGGTACAGTGGGACTGTCACCATGTGCCAAGAACCAAATATGAAGGCAACTTTGCAGAGGGTACACAGCTAGGTCTCAGAAACTCACATCTTGGCCCGCACTGCCTTTTCACATTGGGGAGAACGAACAGAGGACAGCAATAATTTATGGAAGTAGGGATGTTAAAAGTTAAGTGCTGACTCACTTTAACCCCTTAATGCTGCCTCCAGGAAGCCCTTTAAGACACTTACAGCTTCTGTATCAAAGGACCACTTTGGCTATCACAGCTGTCACATGATCGGATGCCCTAATCCCCTGATTCCCAATCAGAAGCCTTGACCAAGACATACCAGTGACAGCACAGGCGCTGTGCTGGGAGAGTGCCGCCATGGATGCATATCTGCAGCAGCTGGGTGTCCAAGCCCATCTTTCTTGCCGTCAGCAGTAAGTAGGCTTTAAATAATCTTCAAGTTGTATTGAAACCAGCTAAAACTTGCGAATTACTTGCTGTTCCACAGAATGTACATTTATCTGCTCCGGATAAGTAATTGTATATCTTATTGTGCTTATTAAGGAAAGTTTTTATGAGTTAAGTAATTTTTAACGATGATGCTTTTAAAATACAGATTCAATCTTTATGACTACAGTCTAAAAATATGAAATGTATTCACCAGACATGTAATCATACAAAATAGTTATAAATCTTGGTTAACAAAAGTTTATATTAAATTAAAATACTAATTGCGTTACATAAAATCTTGACTATTAGTTGAAACACCCGCTAAATATGTGTGTAGTACCTTTGATGTGATACAAAATTGATAAACCTCCCTGTAGAATCAATAACCTTGTAAAATTAAAATTAGACAGAAAGTCTGTATTTCACAAATTCCATTGTTACTATACTGCAGGTAAGTAAGTGGTTAACAACGTGAAATAAAATTAGACTTTTGTTATTGCAATAAGATGAAAACTATGAAAATGAAAAATATATTGAAAATTGATTCTTTAGAAAAAAATCTATATGGCGGTTATTGATTCGGGAGAAAAATTATCAATTGTATAATATTCAATATATCAATATTTAAGAGAACACTAATACAAGATAAAAATCAACACAACGTATATACCCATTCCAAAACGGCTACTGGTCTGAATTGCTGGTTACCAGAGTTTTTAGAATGGCTGCTGTCATTTTACAGATGGATACTCTTAAAGAGGAATTACTTCTTGCGACCTCAGAGTTTCAAAGCATAAGGTGTTCAGGAATCTTCATGAATGTAAAAATGTGTATTAATGAATGGTGTATGTGTCTGCGTGTATGATTGATCGTAATCAAGTGTTTTGAGTCTTCTTGAGTGTGCAAGTCTCTCATGGCATCTCTCTTCTAAATACCATCTCAGACAATAACATAATAACAATTATAATAAGCTCTGCCCAAAAGGTATGGCTTCTTTTTCATTGGTTAAACATCTAATGATTTAGGGCCAGATTCACAGAGCGATTACGCCGGCGTAAAGTGACATGGGTGGCAGGCATGACTGTCCCCCCCCCCATGATGCACAAATCACAAGGGGCACATGCATGACTAACATCCTCCTGTCTTTTCTCTTACAGGTGACTCTGCATATGCACTGGGACCCCATCTAATGACTCCTATACGGAACCCCCAAACCCCAGGGGAGGAAAGATACAATGAAGCCCACGCCCAAACACGTGCAGTGGTGGAGCGCACCTTTGGTCTCCTGAAGTCACGTTTCCGATGCCTGGATAAGTCTGGGGGGACCCTGTTGTATTCCCCAAACTTTGTGTGCCAGATCATCGGTGCATGTTGCATTCTGCACAACTTCGCAGTGAGAAAGGGCCTGCAGATTGACCTACGTGATGACCTGACCCCTGAACCAGACAATCCCCCCCCTAACCAAGGTTACCCCGTCTTCTGAAGGAAGAGCAGCCAGGAGACAGCTCACATTAGGCATCTTTGCACGTTAAACACACACATTAATCATGGCACAATGAGAATGCATGCATGCACACCACTATGGTCCCTAGCACAGACACATCACATCCTCACCTAATTGGATTAGCACAAGCCCACCATGCTGGGCTTGTGAGCAGCAACGCCACGCCACGGCTCCAATTATGTCACTGTACATTCATACACCATTCACACGGACCTGGGAATCACTTCTCCCTGGTCCTGGGGAACCCTTCTCCACCAACTGAGGGTGACACCCCTTTTCCAGCAGGAATATCACCCCCACATTCCAAAAACATTCACATCACAAAAAAAAAATGTCCAGCAAAAAAATAAAAAATTTCCAGCAAAAAAAAAAAAAAAGGGGGGGAAAACAAATTAATGCCGTTGGCGTGAGCCACGCCTGGGGCGCCCCCGGGCATAGCCCCGACTCCTCAGGGGAGACTCATGGGGAGGGGGGGGTAATCCGGGGAAGGAGGAGCAGTCCCTGGTCTCTGCCCACCTGGCGGCCTGCCCTCCAAGGCCACGGCAATTCTGTTGAGGCCAGCACCTAGTCTTGCCATGTTGGCCTGGATAGCCTGGGTGAGGGCCCTCACCCAGGGCCCTGCCCAACGTCTGCAGTGCGTTTAGGCAGTTTGTAAGAGCCCGGGAGTGGCAGTCCAGGTCCCCAAGCGTATCCTTTATGGAGGACAGGCTCTCCTCCATCCGCCCCAAAGTCTGGCTGACCTGTCCCAGATGGCGGGTCTGAGGGGCCTGGTCCCTTCTCAGGTTGGCGGGCAGAAGCTCGGCCACCCCCTGGTCTTCTGGGATGACTTCCTGCCTCCAGCTGAGGCTTGTGACTGGGGAGAAGGGGAGGCCCTTGGGAGAGGAGCCCTGTTGGGGGAGGAGTGGGAGGGGCTAGCCCTTATGGAGGGCTGGCTGCTGCCAGCCAGAGAGGAAGACTCCAAAAATAACAACCCACTGGCTGACATGACCTCCTCCTCCTCAACCTCCTCCGAGGACTCCGGGCTTGTCGGGGGGTCCTCATGAGGCTGTTGTCCCTGGGATGGTGCGGTCAGCCCAGATGGCCCAGCACCCTCCTGCTCATCTGTGGATGACACAAAACATTCACAGGTTGGAGGATCCACACACTTGCCACATATTCCCTTTCACCCCCTCCCCCACACATGCTACACACCTGATAGGGAAAAAAACCTTACCTGGCATCACGCCTTCATGACTTGAGTCATAGCCGGGCAGGCCCTCCACCTGTTGTCTATGGAAGGTCTGGGCCACCGCACGCTTCTCCGCTGTCAGCCTAACAGGGCATGGTGGGCCCCCTCCTGTGGCCCTGGCATGGGCTACCATTTTGGCCAGCATGTTTCTGACCAGACGCCAGAGGTCATTGATTTTCTTTTCAATCCCCGACCGTGTCCGGGTCTCCCCCCCCGATGCATTCACCTCGTCAGTAATGTTCTGCAAGATATCACGCCTCCTGGCCAGGGTGGTGTTGGCACTCTATGGGCCGTGGAGGAAACGCCCATATTGGGAAATGGCCCGGGCAAGAATTTGTTTCTCCCCCAAAGTAAAATTTAACTTCCTCTTTCTCTCTGTCATACTCATACAAAAACTCTCTCCCAAACAGTCAGCAAAAATCACTCACAAAAACAAGCAGCAAAAATCACTCACAAAAACAAGCAGGAAAAATCAAGCAAGAAAACAAACAAACAAAAAACTATCAACCAAAAACTCTCACAAGCAGTCACCAAAAAATCACTTACAAATATCTTCTAACAAACACTAGATCACACAGTCCACAAATATCACAAAGACAAACCACAATGCAACTAACAGAACAAAAGCTGTATAGGGAGGGATACAAAGGGATGTACTTTTGCAAAGGAAGTGAGTTTGTGTGTGTCTATTTATGCTGTCTGCGTAGTTCACGATTTTGCCCTAGTCCACTTCCCATTTCACGGATTGCGCCGTTCCCGAGTTGTGAGCATGCACACAGAGGTGCTGACCATGGTCTGCTTCAAGCGTGCATGCACGAGACGGCCGGCCCTTCATTTGCATGGGGTCACGGCTCATTTCAATGCAACACGCCCACGTCCTTCCCAATTTGTATTACTCCGCCTTGCGCCTCAGAAATAACGTTGCGCAGGCGCAAATTTCTGCGCAAAACCAACGAGAATAGGGTGATTGCGCCGCTACATTGCGCCAGTCTAATGTAAAGGCGGTGCGCTACGCCGGTCCAATAATGCGCAGATTTACGTGAATCTGGCCCTTACTTTTTAGAGAGTTTCAGGTAATATCACCTTCAACCCCTAGGCATATCTGAGAGTCAAAAAGTGTTCTATTTTCATAATTAGTATTTGTATATTGGTGAGAAGAATATATATCTTTAAGTATTATGGTAACCGGTCTAATACAAAATACGCTCAGTATAATTTTGATTAGTCACCATCATATAAAATGGTTCTATATATAACTGTATATCTTATAAAGACTGGTCTATCTAGGAAAGACACATGTATTTTAAACATAATACTGACTGCACAATTTGAAATGAACTTTGGACAAACTCGATGGATAGTTAGAGATGGATTAGCTATCTATAGAACTCCTAACATCTAACGCAATAGGTTCTGTTAGCAAAGAGTGATTTCTATGTGTGACCAGACTGGCCACATATTTGCATCCCTGTCCCTATCCATTCGACAAGGACAGGTAAAGGTTTTTCCGTTTTCTGTTTTGCAATACATTGAGTGCTTGAAGAACCTTTTTTTATCATTCTTGTTTTAAATGTTTCCAAGAGTAGAATAATTCAATTATTGCAAAATCATGGTTCATTGGTTTTGTAATTCCATATAGAAATATCCTAACATATATCCCCCTTTTTCATTTACTTGTATGTTGATCCATTGAAACTTGGAAAACATATGAAATCACAAAGTCCTTTAGTCCATCTATCATGAGGCCTACTTGAATTTTAACATCTCTGGTAGAAGATTAAAAAATGTATTATTTCTTCATCATAATTATAACAATCTAGTTATAAAGAACACACATAATGTTTTCAAAGAAATTGGTTTATTAAACATGGCGTGATCAACAAAAGTCCAATTACAAACATATACAACTTTAAAGGAACAAAATCTCACAATAGAAAATGTAAAAAAAGATTTTTCTGTAAACAAAAAAATTATGCTTTAAGTAACAACATTATTTGAACACTTTATTTTAAATTGACCCTTCTTGAAAGTATAAGATTCCCATCTGTTTTACAGCCCCTAGCTCATTACCATCCACATTCACCTAAGAGCTAGGGGGTTGTTCGAATCCTAATCCTATACTGCAAATCTGCTGTGCTATGAAAAACTAAAAATGAGCTAGCTATTGAGGTCAATGATCATCTAACAGTAGCCCTTTGGAAGCAAGACTAAAGTATTTACCTCAAACTCTTCAGCAGATAAAATGAAGTCATTTATGAACTTGGCTCCGATTTGAAAGATCCAGGTTCTCACTTCTAGCCCTGTCATCTTCCAGTCCAATACATCTCTGGCAATATAAGCAAGGTCCCACATATTCAAAGGGAGCTGTACTGTAGGACAAGTAACTCAGCAGAGCACAGCTCTGAAAATGCTTTGGTGGAGTTTTAAAACAAAATAAGGGGATCAGAAACTTAGTGCAAACAGAACTTGAGCTATTATACCTATTTTATGATTTAAAATGTAAAAGTGAAACTTAAAAACAACAATGTACAAAAAAAAAAAAAAACAGAGCTGTCTATTAAAGCTTTTCAGAATGCTTTTTATGAAAAATTATTTCTAAACACTTAAGCCACCAATCATGAAAAAACTGATGAATATTGGTTAATATTTTTGTGTATACATACGGCATTAGGTTTGTAGAAAACTATGCATTTGTATTCACATTTTGGCTACAACAATGAATGCTTGATAAATTGCAATGTTGCTTAGAAAATTTGGGTTAACGCGCAACTCCACATAATGGTCTAATACATAGGTGAAACACATATTTGGAAACTGTTTTATCTGCAAAATTGGTTGGTTATGGAATATATATCCCTTTTCTGTGCTGCCCAACCAAAAAGGCTACAATCCAATTTCTTGGTTCAGCTTTGCAACTTCGGTGTCACATCTCTAACTCAGGAAGCTATAAAGCTGAACAAAAATGCTAATCTGACCTTCCTGGCAGGACAGATGTGTGTGAATCACAGAACTGGCATAACAGAATTAAAAATGAAAAAAGTTAACATGTGTATATCAAATCTGTTTTTCTGGTGCTCCACTTTAGCTTTCTTTTCTTTTTTTACAGCCTTATCATACGTATATAAACAAATAAATGAGAAATTAGAAAAAAAGTCTAAAATAATTTGAGATTATTCCATAACTGATCCAAGTGATTGTTTTCAATTGCTATATGCAACATAAACATTGGCATTATACATACTTAAGTGCAATATAACAAGTGATCTAACATAATAAAAGAATGTGCTTCATTAAGATTTAATAAACTTATATTTAGTAAATGTTACCATTTCAAAATATTTCAGGCTGATGAGGCTTTAATACAAATGCCAACATTGCTCAGTTAAATATCAAATCACGTCCCCTGGTAAACAAAAATTAAAATATCACAGTTAAACTTGTTAACTTATTAAAACCCATAACTAGCCTCCTTAACCAACTGCCTCTGTGTAATATTTTGGTCTTCTAAGTTCATTATCCAGAACTTCGAATTTTAAGAGTTAATTGCTTTTCAACACAATATGGTTGTTTTTGTGGCACAAAAGACCTCAAGTGATTTGTTTATTTGTTTTTGTTGATTTGTTTATTTCTCAAACAGTCATTATGCTTGGGTAAAGAATCAGCAGAATCAATGTCGTTTAGCTTTTCGCTTGCCTCTCTTTGTTTTCTTGTTACAGAGTTCTTCAAAGTCTCCATAGTCTATTTCATATTCTTCTAGACTCCCTGGAACCCAAACAAGATAGTTTAAACCGTGCATAAGAATGATAATTGTGACGAAGTATAGGTTTTTGTGGTACAACATTGTATATGGATGCAGTTATATGAAAAGAAGATGGATACTTTGGGCACATGCACATTTCCACTAAAAATTCAACAGCAACTGTTCAAGCAGTACCAGAAACTCTGCAAGAAAACAATGTCCAAAGCCCTTTGGTACACAATGGACACATTACCAGCCAGGTGAAGGAGGCTGGTTTCATTTAACAAAGCAGCAAGTACAGTTTTTAGCCTACCATAAACCTTTTCATATACCCATTTTGATAAATCTTAAAATAAAGGTGCCCTGAATGTTGGTTGTAAGTCTCCATTCTATTTCCAACAAACTGAAAAAAGTGCATAATTTATCTACAAAAGATCACGCTTTTCATAAGATTTTGGAATTTCCATATTAAAGCAACTCTATTGCTAGCATAAAAAGAAAGGAGACTAAGCCACCTGGTAAAAGAATAGCAATACATATCTTACCGGTGGACAGGTTGTATCTTTGCTCTCTTTAAAACTTTGGCTGTCCCTGCTATCCATGCAAATCACATTAACCAGGTCATTAAACTCTCCACCCCAGAATTTATCACTTCACTTCACGTCACCTCCCTCCCCCACCACCACTTTATTTAGACAGTTATCCAAAACGACAAAGGAGGCAGCGGCAGTATATCACCAGGTATGGATAGTCTTCAAGGTCATATAGGAGTTAGATAGAGAGTTAAAGGGCTTGTAAACCTTCATTTTCTTTTTCACCTAAATGCATCCTATGCATTAAGGTGAAAAAACATCTGATAGTTACAGGACCCCCAGCCCCCCCCCCATTTTACTTACCGGAGCCCTGCATTGAGAATACGCTGAGTCGCGGCCCAGTCTTCTCCGCTCTTTATTGGATAGATTGATAGCAGCTCATCCATTTGCTCCCGTTGCTGTCAATCAAATCCAATGATGCTGGGGGGCAGGACTGAGTCTGGTGTCTATAGACGCAAAAGTTGGACTCGGGTGCGCGTCCACAAGGTAGCCCCCTTGGAAAAGCGCTTCCCAGAGGGTGTTATCAGAAGTGGAGAGGAGTCGAGACAGCTGCTGAGGGACCCCAGAAGAAGAGGATCGGGGGGGGTGGCCACACTGTGCAAAACTCACTGCACAGTGGAGGTAAGTATGACATGTTTGTTATTTTTTTTTTCAAACCTTTAATACTTCTTTAACTCATCAAACATGATTAAACCTCATTTTAAGTTAAGTGGGGGATAAGGACATTACCACTGTGGGAGGAGGGTTCCAGTATTCTAGCTATGGCCTTAATGATGTAGATATAAGGCTCCCTTATTGTCTATAATAACAGAAGGCACTGCAGCAGGTTACCACATTGGAGACCAGCAGATCATACCTCTGTCGTCTACACATGCCTAGTATAATGGTAATGCGATATACTGCCACTGCCACTGCCTCCGTTGTCGTCCACGTCCTTACTAAATTTATGTACATCAGTAATCTAATTATGTTTGAGCCTCTGAAGCACATGAACATGTAGAACTCAGTCAGAATACTGGTGATGTGATTTACACATATTAAGCAATATTCATTGATAAAGATTTTAACTATGTTTGTCCTTATTGTTGTAATAAAGATATACATTTTTAAATTGTGTGTACTCTGGTGCCTATAAGGTCCATTGTTCTTGCCTCTATTCAGTATTCCACCCACACCTGAGCGTAGGGCAGCGACAGCTGATGCAGTGCTTTTATTCCATTTTTTTAGTGGAGCGTTTTTGGCGCAGCACCGTTTATTTCAATGGGCCTTCCTCCGCTCCAAAAAAGTTAGTATGCCAAATTTTGGCAGAGCCAGGAGCATTTACAGTTGCAATTTTTGCCGTGAATGTTGTGCGTCTTGTCACACGACAATCGTGGCAAATCGCACAGCGTTCAGGGTGCCATTAAGAAATAGTGGCATTGTAAACATGCTCCACAATTTCTGGAATCATGGGCAGAATTGCGAAAAGTGAAAGGAAGCGCCAAAAAAAAAAAACCCACCCAAATCTTCTGGATCCGGTTTTCAGCACTAAACAATTATTCCCTTTATAGTGTATCAACGGGGGGAAAATACCCAATAATTATGTATACTTTTTTTCATTCTCAATCACATTCTTCTGCACTAAGTAGTTTGGAGAAATCTAAAGCCACCTGGGAGAATTGATTAACTACTTGACCTCCAGAAAATTTACCCCCCCCCCCCCCCTTTCATGACCATAAATGGCTCCATAAAGAGAGCTTTATTTTATTGGTAGAGTGTTTTTAATTTTTTGCGCTATAAACCAAAAAAGACCCATGGACTTGAATTTTTTTTTACTTTCTTCTATAAAACATATCCAATAAATGTCAAAAAAAAAAAAATCCAAAAATTCCAATAAGCATATGTTGATTGGTTTGCGCAAAAGTTATAGGGTCTACAAACTATGGCATATTTATTCCCTACTTTGCAGGGACAGAAACTCTACCCCCCCCCCCCCTTTACATAGGCAGATAGCAGTTTTGTCTCTCTCCTTGCTGATCAGCAGGTGCCAATGAACAGAAGTACTCAACACCCACCAATTGGCTTATAATGACAACAAAAGCAAGCCGGCAGCGCATGAGAGCGACCCCTACCCACAAGTGCCAGATCACAAACTAGGTAAGTGATCTGGCGCAGCAGGGCCACCTTGCTGCCATATATTTATTTTATACGGTTGGCAAGTTGATAATATTTAAAAATTCAGAAACAGTTACCAAAGTATCTTCCCACCTATGGATTATCTCTTAACACTGCATGTATAATTTACTTTCAGAAGCCATATCCTTCACTGTAGGGATTTTATGTGAACACCACAAATACCTAGGGATCAACTCTTCAGCTGCGACTAATAAATGGGGCAAGAGACATCTTATACTGGGCCACCGGTACCTTAGTGCAATGAAACAGGATTCTTCATGGCTCCATGGGTATCCCCTGTCCCAATATATCTTAAATAATTAAACTTGGTCTTTCCCAAAATATGTTTATTCTAGGGCAGCTCCACCAAATGTGCAAAGGTTCCAGGCAAATCACGCCCCCTCCAACATACAGGCGACACAACTGCCCTGAATAGTTTTAAGATCAACTGTAGATATACAAACCAGTTTTAATATTTTCACCCTCTAGGGTGTGGTTCGTTCTATGCCCAAGTCCTGCTCCCACTTCACTAAATACAGATATATTATGGGTTCTGCCTCTTTCACCCTTGTGTACCCTATGGTACACCTGAGATATACTATTAGACTTGCCAGCAGGGGAGCCAAACAGCTTCTCCATTGGCAATGGGTTGCCTGAGCATGAGGAAGCCTTTGCTTTACAGCCAATTTTAGTTTTTACATAAAGGAATAATGAAAATTAACACAATGAAAAGTACAGTCAAGATTACCTGCTGTTTTTGAGGGCTGCTGCTCAGGTTTCTTCAGCAATTCAAGACCTTCAGAAATGCTGGCTCTTAAATCATTCACTGGATTCTTCAATAATTCTTTAGCTGTACAAACAAAATAAGGCCATATACTTAAATACGTATCACCTAGACAAATAAACTGAAAATCTGGCCCTAGTTGCTCTGAATACATTAAATTTAAATATAGTTCTGGAACTGCAAAAAGCGTATGTGACTGAATCCTGCGCTTGACAAGTTCCCAGCGGAGAGTAAAGCACCTTCTCCAGATGCTCAAAAGTTCTTATGCTCCCTGCGAAGTCATGACCTGGTGGACGTCTGGAGAGAACTTCACCCCCTGGGTAGGGACTACACTCATTACTCCCATCCCCATCGCTCCCACTCCTGTATCGATCACATGTTTGTGTCCAGGAAACATCTTCCTGTAATCATCTCCACCTCTATCCTAGCAGCTCCATGGTCTGACCATGACACTGTCATGGTTGTTTGCCACTCCTTGCTCTGTAAACCGCAATATTCCCCTTGGGTCATTAATAACTCCCTTCTGTCCTTTAAGGAGATACTAAAGGACCTTCACCAAGCTTCTGTAGACTACCTTCACCTTAATATCTGTTCTGTTTCTTCTCCGGTGACCCTTTGGGAGGCATACAAAGCAGTTCTTAGGGGACATGTGATTCAACTGGCATCTAAGCGTAATAGGGAACACCAGATGACTCAGCGAACCCTGGAGATACTTAGAATCACTATCAGTGTCTTTTAAACAATCCCCTACTCCTGCTAACCACAAGCTACTGGACCAGGCCCGTACGGAGTTGGACTTATGTTTGACGGACGAGGCAGAACGAACTCTTCGCTGGGCTCGCCAGAAGTGGTATGTCAAAGCGAATAAACCTAATAAACAGTTGGCCAACAGGTTGCGTGTCTTCTCTCCAGCCCACACCCCCATTACTTTACGCACACGCCATAATTTACTCACAGGCAACCCTACGCGGGTCTGGAAGAATTCCGACACCGCCTTTCTGCTTTATATTCGCCCCCTAGACGGTCCTCCACCCACGGATTGGACACTATAGTCTGACATAGTCTGACACTACCCTCCCTGTCTGATACTCATAATTCACTTATGGACCGAGACATACAGCTCTCAGAGGTTTTACAATGTATTACAGAATTGAAAGTAGGCAAGAGACCGGGACTGGATGGCTTCACGGCGCTTTTCTTTAGGAAAATGGCCGACGTGGTAGCCCCTCACTTGACCTCTATGTTAAATTCTGTGAAAAGCGGCCAAACCTTTACTTTGACCCTTCTTACCGCCAATATAGTGATGATCCCCAAACCTGACTGGGACCATTCATCTTGGGCCAACTTTAGGCCGATCTCTCTCATAAACATAGACATGAAAATTGTAACTAAAATTCTGGCCAACCGCTTGAACTCCTTTTTACCACGTTTGATCAAAAAGGACCAAGTGGGCTTTGTCCCGAGGAGACAGGCAGGAGATGCCATCAGACGTCTCCTTCAAATCCAACATATAGTACACAACAGATCTTTGGCGACAATGTTCTTGTCTCTTGACATGAACAAGGCCTTTGATACCCTGTCTTGGCCCTACCTGATGACCGTAGTTGGCCGCTACGGGTTTGGAAGCTCATTCCTGAGCTGGATCTCGGCTTTATATGACTCTCCCCAGGCCAAGGGAAAGTACTACAGCTTTGAATCGCCTCTCTTTCCTATCAGAAGGGGGAACAGGCAGGGATGTCCACTCTCCCCACTTCTTTTCATCTTAGCCCTGGAACCCTTAGCGGAGCGGATACATTTTCACCCAGACATAACGGGAGTGGATGTAGCGGGTACCTCTCATAAAATGTCATTGTTTGCAGATGATATTCTGCTGTCCCTCACTAATCCCCACATCGCCTTACCTAACCTGTTCTCCCTCCTGGACACCTTTGCACTATTCTCAGAACTATCGGTTAATGAGGGACTTTACAGGCCAATTTCCCCCCTCTGTTCAGGAAGCTTTCCTCCTGGTCCCATTATCTTGGTTCGGCAGGATTGTGGTGGTCCGCATGACTTATTTACCCAAAATACTGTATCTTTTTCGCGTTTTGCCGGTCCCAGTCCCTGCACATATTCACCAACGTAAAATCCTGAAATCTGTCTGGGGTTCCACTAGACCCACAATCAAAAAACAGGTTTTATACGCCCACAAAATTAATAGTGGCCTATCGGTTCCCAAGCTTACTATACAGCAGCAAATATAGCCCCACTGTCTCATCTCCACGCAAAGCTTCAAATGCCGTTATGGGCCACCATGGACTTGGTGAACTCATATCTGATTCCGTTAGCCTCCCTGCTCTGGCTTCCCCCCAAACACCGGCCTGTCAATCTGGGGCCTTGCCTGATACATGCCCTCTGCGTCTGGGACTCGATTAAATACTCAGCGGGTCCGATTTCTCCTTACCTTCCCTTACTCCGCCTCCTTCAGTGTCCTTTGTTCCCGCCAGGCTGTAATAACCCGCAAGTTTTCCTGGTGGACTAATAACTGTTTTGTTGATATCCATTCTCTATTTACCCCCACCAGGATAATTACATTTGATGCGCTGCGTTTCTCACACAATATCCCCTCCGGAAACACTTTAGTTACCTACAGCTTCGCCATTTCTTACAACAGCTCATCAAGTCCCGACCTACTCAATACACCTTGAACCCTTTCGAATGCCTTTGTAGGTCCTGGCCCCAATCTTCGGACTTAATCTTCTGGGGACCTGGGGAGGTGACTTAATCCGGAGGATTGGCAGGTCATGATTATCGCTCTATCCAAATCCTCCAAAAATGTCCTTTTTCTGGAGAATGCATACAAACTACTATACAGATGGTATTATACTCCAGCTATATTAGCTCGTTTCATTCCAACCTATTCTCCTCTTTGCTTCCGGGGATGTTCTCAAGCCGGTACCATGGCACACATTTGGTGGGCCTGTCCAAGAGCTTGCAGATTATGGGTCAGAGTCTATGCTCTTCTCCGCACCCTACTTCACTAACTTGAAAAGGGACCCTTTTGAGGCTCTCCTATGCAAACCGATTTTAGAGCTACTGCGTCCCGAACGCCAGATGGCTTTGCATCAGTTTACTGCAACTAAACTGACCATAGCAAAATCCTGGAAGACACCCATTTTTAGCTTTGAGGCTGTCAAGCATCGTATTAACGACATTATGATTAATGAAAAGTTGTCAGCCATAATTTCAGACACTCACAATAAATTTCTATGGATCTGGCAACCTTGGGTCGCATATATACGACCCACCAGATTTGACTCCTTGCTTCTATCAATCTAATATTGCCCCCCACCCTGCGGATTCCCCCCCCCTCATTTCTTTTCCTTCTCTCATATTCCTGCTTTTTTCTACTTGCTCATTCTTTTCTTCCTCCTTTTTCATTTCTTTCTCCCCTTACTCTTTTTTACATCCTTCCACTTCATCAGACCTCCAGGCTTGAGCCTGGCCAATATGGTCACATGGTTAACATACTGCGTTTCCGTTTTGTATTCTCTTGAACTTATCTCCATAATATAGTTGGTTTGTTAAAGCGTTGTAGGCAAGTGTTTATTTGGGCGCTCCCTACATTTACTTAATGCAGCGCGTTCTAGGAAAATGTAGATGTAGATTCAGGAGGGGACATACATCCCCCAATTGTTCTGTTTAGTGGTTAGGGCAATATTGATTCCTTTTGTCTACGATACATTATGTGTATCTCCTCTGTGACCATAGATGTGATGAGCTGTACTGTTGAATTGATTCTAAAAGGGGTGTTCCAGCCAAAAAATGTGTTTATTAAAAGTCAGCAGCTACAAAAAGTGTAGCTGCTGGCTTTTAATAAACACTCACTTACCTGCTCCTGCGTTCCAGCGATGCGCCGACCGGGGCTCCAATCCTCTCCCCCCCTCCCCAGCCGGCGTCTCCATCCCGACTGTGGGCACCCAGCCGTGACAGCCTTCGGCTTCACGGCCGGGCACCCACTGCGCATGCGCGACCCGCACTGCGCATGCGGCTCGCCGCTGATTGGACAGGCGATTGCCTAGGACCTGTCAGTGTCCTAGGCCATCGCCTACAGGGAGGGGCTGAAATAAGGCGATTGCGCCTCTCGCCTTACCAGCCCCTCGGCGGAAGCAGGAAGTGGGACAGGAAGTCCCACTCCTACTGAAGCCCCCACTCCCCCCCCAAAAAAATTACATGCCAAATGTGGCATGTAAGGGGGTGTGGGGTGGATTAAGAGGAAGTTCCATTTTTGGGTGGAACTCCTCTTTAATAAAAACCTTTGTACATGAAAATTCCTAGACTTGCATTAAGCAAAGTAGATCTTTCAGTTGCGATGGTAGACTGTACAAGAAGCCGGCTTTGTAGCCTTCAAGAGGGTAGGGATGATTTAATCCAAAAGGCCCTGTCCCTCAGAACCATGGCTTCAACAGTTATGCTATTAAAGCCAGTGACCAGGAAGCAGGATGAAACATTGGCCCTTGAGACAGGAGGGTCTGGATAATCCAGAAGTGCCTTAGAAATGTCTGCTGGAGAATGCGAGTACCATGTCCTCCTGGGCCAATTTAGTGTGATGAGGATTATTGGATGTCCTCCTTCCTGAACCTGTAGTGTAGGGTAGGAAAGAATCTGGAGAAACAGAAAGGCATATATCAGATGCAACTGATCCCACTGTGTCATCTGAGAGTCCACTGCAAAAGGCCCAAGGGTGACATACCTGTTCAGTTTGTTGTTGAGTTCACACCTGGTGTTCCCAACTTCTGGCAAAGAACCTGAAAGGCCTCCAGATGGACAGCCTATTACCTTGGATCCAGACACCAACGGCTCAGAAAGTTTGCCGTCAATTTTCCACATCTGGGGATGTGGACAGGGCAGAGATATGAAGTTTTGCTCAAGAAAGTCTGCTTCCTATAGAGTAGCCCAACTTCTGGTGCCTACAGCTGTGGCATTGACTGACTATATTCTTGTCCAGCGATCATGCTATAGGGGGTGTCAAGCATTAAAGGCATAACCAAATCGCCTCAAATTCCAGAATGTTGATTGAAAGGTGATCCTTCACCGATGACCAAGTTCTCTGCACAGAGGAGTTGTTTAGGATGAATCCTGAGCCCAATAAGGCCATTCACCATCTTGAGAACCCCTAACAATGGTGGAGGAAAAGGTTTTCCTAATTTAAGTACCAGCTTGAAAATCCACAACATCAGGGACAGTTTGGTCCCGGGGTTAAGGCGCATTAAAGCGGAGCTCCACCCATATAAACAACATTTTGCCATGTTGTTTAAAAAAATAAAAAAAAAAAAACCTGAAAAAAAAAAAAAAAATACTCACCCGAGATAGCTGTTGCTATGCGGAAGTCCGTAATCTGCCTCTTCCACTCCGCAGTTTGATTTCTTCTTCTCCTTCTCCTTGTGAATGGGCGCGCTGCTTTCTGGGAACTGTGTGTGTTCTCAGAGAGCAGCGCGCCCATTCACAAGCCAGCGTGAGACTCGCGCAGGCACAGTAGGAAACGGGCAGTGAAGCCGTACGGTTTCACTGCCTGTTTCCCATAGTGTGAATGGCGGCGCGGGACTCGGAGCGATCGCGGGACCGGCATCGGGGGGGCCATCAGCGCGGGTGCCTAGGACAGGTAAGTGTCCTTATTTAAAGTCAGCAGCTACACTGTTAGTAGCTGCTGACTTTAAAAAAAAAAATTTTCGCGGCTGGAGCTCCGCTTTAAGCAGTCCAAGGACTGCATCTGTCCATCTCACACAGACAGAATTTGGAGTTGCAACAGTCTGGGGTGAAAGTGGGCACCGGGTGCCACCAAAGTTCATCATAAATGCATTAAATGAGGGCTTTCTCTGGATACGAAAGCCCCCAGTATGAGTATAAATAGACTGTTTGTCTAAAACCTTTCTGCCCCGGGACAAGCTCTTGACAAATCTGTGTCAATCATCAGACCCAGGTACCCCAATAATAGGCTGAACTTCTCTATTCTTTTAAAGGTTTTTTTTTTAAATTAAATCTTTTTTATTGTTCAACACATATCGTTGTAATACATTTTGTGCACATCTTCAAATATAAATACAAAATACTGCATATATTAAACATATAAAAATTTGTGTAAAACTTGTATTTCCCATATTTCACAGCTTACTCCCTTATCTATGTCTCTTTTGTGCATTAATGTGCATTATATTGTGTGTGTGTCCATTTATCTCCCACCCTCCCCCCTACCCTTCCCACCCCTCCCGCCCCTCCCTGTCACACTCCTAAATATTGTATTTTAACTCTCATTTGTTTTCTTATTCCTTGGCCCTATTCTTCTTTGTTCCTTATGTTTGTCTCCGAAGACCTTCCCTTATCGTCTGTGGAGGCGAGAGTCTGTCATCGCTCAACCATGTTTGCCATATTTGATTGAATTTCCCGGTGTCCCCCCTCCGGCTATATGTTAGTCTTTCTCTATGGAGTAGAGAGTTCACTAATAAGACCCACTGCCTTCCCGTAGGGACTTCTGGTGCCATCCAGTATCGCGCTATAAGTTTTCTTGCTAAATATAATATCCTAGTTAACATTATATACATTCCTTTTGAAAGTGTTTCTATCTCTATGGCCCCCAGTAAATATATCCGGGGATCCAAAGGAATGGATATCTGTGCAAGTCTACTTATGTGCTGGGAGATCTCCTCCCAGTACCGGTGCAGTTTTGGACATCTCCAGATCAGATGTATATAATCGCCCTGGTGTATTTTGCACTTCGGACATAGCGGGGAGTCTCTTCCCCCCCACCTATACTGTACATTTGCTCTGGCGTTCTATATGCCCGATGCAATATAAACAGCTGCGATAGTCTGTGAGATGCTGATATTGACACTACGGGGATACATTCTACAGCCCTTTTCCAAAGGCTTTCGTCTATATTCCCTACGTCTTCAACCCATTTACTTCAACATTTTAAGACTGTGTAGTCCTGCGCCCTGGATAATATTTCCCTATATATTTTGGATATTAATCCTTTCCGATCCTTTACTCCGAGAACTGTCTTAATTAGGGGGACTTCCGATATTGTTAGAGATTGTGTCTTTTGTTGTGCCTGTAGCGCATGTCGCAGTTGGAGGTATTGATAGAATCCCTTTGATCCCAGCTGAAATTCTTGGCATAATTGCTCATATGTCTTCAGCACCTTTCCTTCATACAGCTGCTTAACAAATTGTATCCCTTTCTCTTTCCACCCAGTAAATCCTTTTAGCGCCTGTATTTCCGGGTACCTTGGATTATCCCATACCGGGGTAAGGGGCAAAGGCCCCCGTATTCCCAGAGCTTTCCTGACCTCTCCCCATACCCTTTTCAGCAAGATACCTGTCGGAGCTGAGCGTGGTATGCTAGGGAGGTCCATTTCCAAGTGCGATGCTGCCACCAATGCAGGTGCCCAACTTGTTACCATATTACAAATAGAGTCCTCTTTTTTTTCCCGTCCCCATCCCGCTAAATGTTGAGTCTGGGCAGCCAAAAAATACGTTTTAGGGTGTGGGACTGCAAGGCCGCCCTTATCCTTACTGTACTGAAGGGTGGCCAGGCTAATCCTGGCCGCCTTTTTCTTCCATATTAAGGCTCTCATCAGAGTTTCACTTTGTTTGAACCATTTATTTGTAATCCACATAGGGGAGTTATGAAAGACGTATAGGAGCTGTGGTGCCCAAATCATTTTAACTAGATTTGCTCGCCCCACTACCGACAGAGGAAGTTTGCACCAACTATTGCATTTCTCCCTCTGTCTGTCCAGCAGTGGGCCCAGATTCAACTGAAGGTACTCCGCCGGATCTGGAGATACCACTACTCCTAGATATTTAAAACTGTTACTTATGGCAATCTGCTCAGCTCCAGGTGGCAGTGGTGCCACTACTGGATCTATGGGCATCAAGGTTGATTTTGACCAATTAATAGCAAGTCCTGAAAAACGGCCGAACTTCCCAATGATCTGTATCACTGCCTGCAACGATGCGGAGGAATCACCTAGATAAATTAACGCATCATCTGCATACAATGATATCTTATCTTCCCTCTGGCCCCTACAGAATCACCTCTCCTCACTGGAACTACGAATATAGATAGCCAGGGGTTCAGCCGCCAGTGCAAACAACAGTGGGGACAATGGACACCCTTGCCGAGTCCCTCTATGGAGCTTGAACGCAGATGAGAGACTATTATTAATGCGAAGTCTGGCACGAGGATCACAGTACAGCACCTTCATCCATTCTATAAACCTGTCTCCTATTCCAAATCTTGCCAAGACCTCCACGAGGTAGGGCCACTCCACACTGTCAAATGCTTTGGCAGCGTCCAGTGATAGAATGGCCCTCCCTCCCGGATTATCCACCCGCATCTGTATATTCAGATAAAGTCACCGTATATTATCTGCCGTGGAACGAGATGGTATAAAGCCGCATTAATCTCTATGTATCAGTTTTCCTATCACCTGTGATAGCCTGGAGGCCAATATTTTGGCCAATATCTTGACATCCGCATTTAACAGAGATATTTGGCGATATGAGTCGGGCAGCAATTTGTCCTTTCCTGTCTTTAATATAACTATAATTGTGGCTTCCTGCATGCTCTCTGGTAGGGTACCTGTTTCAATTACCTCCTGCAGGGTTTGTAGCAAAGGTGGCAGAAGTGACTCTTCATACTGGGAGTACACCTCTGCTGGTATACCATCTGGGCCTGGGAACTTGTGTAGCAAAGTCTCATGTAGGGCGTTCTTCAGCTCTAACATAGTAATTGGTAGGTTTAACATTTCCCTATCTACTTCAGACAGCTGTGGAAAGGTGCATGATTGCAAGAAATCAGTCATTTCTGATGTGTTATATCTAGCTTTAGAGGAATATAAGTCCTCATAGTAGTTTTGAAAGACCTTCAGAATATCAGGTCCCGTAGTATACATCTCCCCTGTGTTTGCCTTTATTGCTGTGATATTTCAGGTTTCCTGTTGTCCCCTTACTATAAGGGCAAGTAAACCTCCCGTGTTTTCCCCTTCCTCAAAGTAACTTTGTTGTTGGAAGTATCTACTCTTCTCTGCTGCTGTTAGTAGCACGGTATTATAGAGGGTTTGTACCTCCTTCCAAGAGTCCTGCCTAGCTTGAGAGGGGTCTGCGACCAGGGCTTGTTCCCTAGCTATCAGTTCATCTCGTATCCTTTTTTCCCATTCCTTCGATCGAGCTTTAATACCCGAGATCTCCTTTATCAGGCAGCCCCTCAGGAATATTTTAAGTGCGTCCCAAACAGTCGCTGCGCTAGCAGTCCCCCTATTAAAGTGATAAAACTCCCGTATAGCCTCCCCTGTGCCATGTGTAGGTGGCAGCAGGGTCAGCCAATACGGGTTCACTTTCCATGACATACGATCCAATATCCTATTAACATTAAGCTTTACCCAAAACGGCGAATGATCGGATAATAACCGGGGGTCGTAGGCCGAGTCCATCACCCGGTGCATTAATAACTCGTTCCCCAACCCGAGATCGATACGGGAAAGTCCATCATGTGTGGCAGAGTAGCATGAATAGCATCTCTCATCTATGTGTCTCTCTCGCCACACATCATGGAGTCCTATTTCCGAGAGCAATAAAGCAAAAGCAGTTTAATTAGCCTTATGTCCTATCCCTCTAAATGAGAGAGATATTCTGTCAAGATTTCTATCAAGTGTGTTGTTAAAGTCGCCTAGTACTAATACCGGTACATCTGGGGAGAGCGCCATAAATTGCGCCAAGTCCCTAAATGGTGCCACCGTAAACGGTGGAGGTACATATATTGAGGCGATGATACATATCAAACCATTAATTTTACACAATAAAAAGACATATCTGCCCTCTCTATCTATCTGTTGCTGGAGACACTCAAAAGTTACATTAGCTGAAATCAGCACACTTACTCCTCTAGAATAGGAGGAATGTGTTGAGTGGTATTGCACTGGGTATTTTCGTAGATTTAATAAGTGTACCGTGTCAGGGCGCATATGTGTTTCCTGTAGACAAATTACCTGTGGTTTCCTTTCAATGAGATATTTAAACATTGCCTTTCTCTTGATCTTATCTCCTAACCCCCTGACATTCCATGTCATCAACATTATGCCCTTATTATTCCTACTCACCATTACCATAAAAATTGGAAGAAAAAAAACAAAAAACAAAGCAACAAACAATCTTTAGATACATTTCCCTCTAAATCTACAGCCTTTCCCATCATTTCAGTGTGGTGATAATATCTTGTGTTACCCCTTCTTGCATTACTCATTTGTGACATAGTTCCATTCATCTAGTGAACCTGTGCAATCTTCATAACAATCTCCATATTTACACATTGTGTCCTTATATGTTGATAATGTGACCCCAAAATAGATTAATGGTGTGACCCCCTCCTCCCTCCCCTCCCCCCCCGCACTCCCTCCCCGCCCCCCCTTCCCCCCTCCTCCCATCCCCCCCTGCCCAGCTGGGCCTACGCTTGGGGCTATAACCACTTCACTCCACCCACCCCTTCTCACTTCCTCACTAACATTCATCCTGGGAGCCCTAATCCGGGGCTCCTCCTCCTCCCCCCCCCTTGTTGGTAATACTATCCTTGTGCTCCCTCACCCCTATCTTCTTAGTGCTGTGTTTTACCACCCCCCACCCCCCATTATAGTCTTATTGAGAGATAAAAGAGAAAAAGAATAAGTAGGAACCAAGTGTTTGCCTTCAAAGGGTAAGCCACAGAATCTTGCATATGCGTACCGAGACAAGACTCAACTTAGGAATTTGGTTAAGGGTGTCTACCATGCCATTCACAAGGTAGCAAAAGGCAAAAGCTCCATTTGACTATGGACAGAGGGATCCTTGCAGACAGAGCTGAGAAATCGGGCCATGTGCATAACCTACACATCAATGGTCTGACAAACTGCCATAGATACAACTGAAGGTTTCATGGCAGGGCCTGATTGCCTTAAGGAAGACCACTAACCAAATATCTACCAAATATTTAAACGTAGGATTATCCTCCACAGGAGCCATGTGCGTCTTGAAAAACCTTAAAGCGGGTGGGTAATATTCTATGGAGTAGCAATAGTCTAGTTAGAGTGGTAGTTACATTTACATGAGTCTACTAGAATGACAAGCCTCAGGTGATACAGAATAATAAAGCAAACTCCCCCACATAAGGGTCCTCCAAAGAACACAGATCAAATGGTGTTTCAAATCTGCTAGGAGGCGGGGATAAGACCTCACAAACTCCATAGCATAGAGCTCAGTGCAATCTAAAATGGACTCCCGCCACACAAAAAAAAACAAGGGCTGTAGCAGTAAATGTACAGGAAAGCTTTTTTTTTTTTTAGAATAGACTAGTGACTTTAGTCAAAACCAATGCAGGCTCTAGGTCTGAACATGTGCCAACTGCATCAGTGAGCATTGTAAAGGAGTCCTTAAGATTTGGATTTATCTCAAACGACTAAGAATTCTAATGCCTGGTACACACGATCCGATTATCGGACGAATGATCGTCCGTTTTTTTTTGTATGCTAATCTCACGTTGAATCCGATGAGTTTACTAAAGTCACGAAAATTCTCGCACGACAGAATAAAAAAATCGGAAGTGATGTCATGTGTTGTAATGCATTTGTATTGCATTTTCAAACGACAGCTGTACTGCTTAAACGAAAATTGTACGATCTGGCATCGTACAAAAATTTTTTAAGTGCATGTCTGATAGAATAAAAATCGGATGAACTGTCCTGATCGGCTCTCCGAAGCTCTGTACTATTGTTCCAATTATCGTACAATCGTTTAGAAAGCGGCACTTTTCGTCCGATTTTCGGATCGTGTGTAAGGGGCTTTAGGTACAAGGTCATAAACTAAGATTGAGGTACCTTTCTTAACATCTACAGCTAACCATGTAGCAGCAACTGCAATAAAAGCAGATAGACTCTGGAGAAGAGGGTTTAGAAACACGCTTGTGGCCCTTCAGCATTCATGGCTGTGAAATGTGTAACCAATCACAGCTGATCATTGTGTGAACCAGGAAGTGGCGGTAAACTGTATTCCTCGGCTCATGCTGACAGGGAGAGCCGATCGGCAGTTCTCCCTGTCTGGGGGGGTCTGTGATAATCAGCACAGTCCCATCAGATGTGCCACCACAGCTGCCAAAAAGGTGCCCATCAGTTTCCAGTCAGTCCCATATCAGAAACAAATGTAGGTGCTCATCACACTGCCAATCGGTGCCCATATCAGTGCCCGACAGTAACACCTGTCATAACCTCATCAGTGCTGCCTATCAGTGCCAATCACAGCCGCCTGTCAAGGCTGCATATCGGTGCTGCCTATTAATGCCCATCAGTGCTGCATATAAGTGCCTATAAATTCTACATATCCGTGCCTCCTCATCAGTGCCCATCAGTGAAGGAGAAAACAACATTTTATAACCGAAACAAAGAAAAATATATTTTTTTGTTTAGCAATGAATAAAAACTCCAGTGGTGCTCAAATACCACCAAAAGAAAGCTCTATTTGTGGAAAGAAAATTATAACAATTTTGTTTGGGTACATTGTTTCATGACCACGCAATTGTCATTTAAAAAGCTGAAAATTGTCCTGGGCACGAAGGGGCAAAAGTGCCTGGCATTGAAGTGGTTAAGAGCTGCTCCCCAATTGTATAGGAGTTCCTTAACTGTGAATAGTGTATGAGGGGGCACTAATAATGTGTAGATAATCAAATAGTAAACTGTTACCACATAACCAATAAAGTGCAAAAACAATTAAAGTGGATGTAAACCCACTCTCATCCTTTCTAAACTACTGCCATAGTGCTGATCTATAAGGATATACATGCCTCCTGCATGTATCCTTACTTGTCAAATGTCTCCCCTCTGTCTGTTAGAAGAACTGAAAAACTGCAGATTCTGTGGGTGGGTCTGTTGTCTGGAGCTCTGTGGGTGGAGTCGTGATGTCAGCAGACTCCCTGCCCTCCTCTACACTCCTTGTCAACATGCATTTTTTCCTAAGTATTCCTTTCACTAAATTCTGCTATGATCACTAACATCCAGTCAAAATCCAGAAAAGTAACCACATGACTTCGGAAAAGGAGTGGGGGTGGGAAAAATAATGCCGTTCTTCATGCTAGTGCCTGTCAGTAAATAACCTGTCAGTCACAGCAAGGGGGCGGAATGGACTAAGGTTTTTCTCTGCAAGTTCGTTTTATTTCACTGAACAATAAAAGAGGATTGCTCAGAGCTGGATTAACTCTGTGTGGCAAGACTGGGTACAGATGATAGGGAATCTTACACTGTACATTGTGACCAAAATTGTTTTTTAAATAACATTTGGGTTTACATCCACTTTAACAATTTATATATCTGTGATACAAAAAAAAGTGCAATGTGCTTGGACTGCAAACTTTGTTGAAACAAATGTGCAACACAATATAAATGGATATTGAATCAAAGAGCCCTTATAAAATTACAGTCCATAACTTCTTCTATAGCATAAGGTCTTCAAGGGACCAGTGTGTGTTCCACTGCCGAGTAATGAGAACCGGAAACCTGGGACCCGGAACATTATTAGCACCCCCTTATATATACACACATTAGTTGTCTGATGAATAGTGACACAGATACAGAAAACTCTGTTTTTTCTTGTTAGGTTGACCACTTGTGTACCTGAAAAAGAGCAAGAATCAGGTGCAGAGACCGGTGTTGATATCGGTTTCTGCTCCAATGTAAGGGATCGCATCATCATTCTGAGAGTTAGTGTTGTGTAGACCTTCAGCAGAGCAGATGTTCACGTTAGGTTTAGCTGTTGTTCTCTTTTACCCGATCACGAAAAATGACGAGGAATACAGGGTACGATTGTCTGCCAGGAGTATGCATTAACTCGGGTGTAGACCGCCCTGTTACAAATTCTTGTAGCAAAATGGTGGAAGGCAGAAATGGCAGTAAAGTGTAAGACCTATGATGTGATGTAACAATAGGTCATCCACATAGGATTAAGTTCTAAGTGGTTGAATGTTTAGCAAAATTTTCTTTTAAAGTTTACACTATA
Organism: Rana kukunoris; assembly: GCA_029574335.1. Taxonomy (NCBI): domain Eukaryota; kingdom Metazoa; phylum Chordata; class Amphibia; order Anura; family Ranidae; genus Rana; species Rana kukunoris. Next base: position 175,271,239 of record CM056053.1, on the reverse strand, counting down.
AAATGAATACATTACAAACATTGTCCCTTTTTTTTCTTTCTTTTTATAATAACGATCAGATACAGGGAGATCCTGCCTTATCGGTCCTCAAGTAGACAGCAAAGGAAAATCACTGCTCCAGGTGGGAAACTCGAATAATGAATAATATAAGACTCCTCACACGGTTGCAAGCCCCGGCTGGTTTGCGCAAAATTTATAGCGTTTACAAAAAAGGGGGTAGTTTTATGGCATTTTTATTAATATTTTTTTTTACTAGTAATGGCGGCGATCAGCGGTTTTTTTCAGTACCGAGACATTATGGCGGACACATCGGACAATTTTGACACATTTTTGGGACCATTGGCATTTTTATAGCGATCAATGCTATAACAATGCATTGGATTACTATAAAAATGCCATTGGCAGTGAAGGGGTTAACACTAGGGGGCAGGGAAGAGGTTAAGTGTGTTCCCGGGAGTTTTCTAAGTGTATGGGGGGGTTGACTCACTAGGGGAAATCACTGATCTTCTGTTCATACATTGTATGAACAGGAGATCAGCGTTTCCCCCACTGACAGGATCGAGAGCTTTGTGTTTACACACAAAGCTCCCGGTCCCCACTCTGTAACGAACGAGCGCGCATGCCCGGCGGCGATCGCGCCCGCTGGGCACGCACAGGGGACGAGCGTGCGTGCGCGCACACGCGCCCCCTAGTGGCCGCTAAAGGGAGGACGTAGAGCTACGTGCTCTCGCCCAGCAGTGCCACCGTCCCGCCGTATAACGACGGTGGACGGTCGGCATCTGGTTAATAGTGTTTTGCACTATTGAACTGTCTGGTGGGTAAAAAAAGGAGTCAAAGGGGGTTATTTACGAAAGGCAAATCCACTTTGTACACTTTGCACTGAACATGCACTTAGAAGTGCAGTCGCTGTAAATCTGAGGGGTAGATCTGAAATGAGGGGAAGCTCTGCTGATTTTATCATCCAATCATGTGCAAGCTAAAATGCTGTTTTTTATTTTCCTTGCATGTCCCCCTCAGATCTACAGTGACTGCACTTCCAGTGCAATTTCATATGCACTTTGCACTTGTAGTGCAAAGTGGATTTGCCTTTAGTAAATAAGCCCCAAAGTGTCACTAAACCCACTTTATCAACTTATTAATTCACTATGGGATTTGTTTTCTGTATTTTGCAAAAAACGTGGTTGATCCTGCAGTTTCCTCCTAGTCACATCTGAGTAGCCCATGAGACTACAGAGTCACACATGTGGGCACATATACACTGGTAAATGAGAGCCCACTCCCTCTCCTCTCAGTGCCCACTAACCAGCTAAACACAGTGGGGGTGGAATATTATATCTTGATTGATAGAGGCTTCTCCTCCCTGTTATTCTAAGACACATACTTAAAGGGGTGTGACTGTCAGAAATTGAACCACACTAGGTTAAATAATTTAGATCGGATTTCAAATATATATTTGTAACAGCTTATTGATATTAATTATTTTATTCTGTATCCAAAGGCTGTTTTCTTATTTTTTTTCTTTTGAACATTGATAAGGAAAAAGGTACTTCAATTATTTTTTTGTAATGAATAGTTACATCATCTATATATAGAAATAGAAGGGCAAATTTAAATTAAACAGTGTGTGTTTAGTATCACTTTAAGGGCTTGTGCACACATGCTGTGAGCCATACAGCAAGATGCACTTGAGTGGGTAAAACAGAGATAAAGCTATCCTATGAAGGGAGGATGATAGCTGAATATCATTACAGGGCTACTGCAGTCACTGGCTGGAAGTACAAAAGCAGTGTTGGAAAATGAAGCGGCCTGCTTGCTCACTCCATGGCCAGCGGCATTAGTGCTCACAGTGAAACAGTTCAATTAAAAAATTGTTCTACTCGCAGCACTGCCAGTGTCCATTAGCGGACATGCTGGAACGCAGTTTTGTCGAGCGCCGCCAGAAAGAAAAGCCCTGCATAGAATTATGCATTTAAATCAGTCCCTGTGAATCAGGAGCTTACAAATGTCCATGGGCCATAATAGTCAGAGGTATCCTTGAACCGTGTATATGAATCTTGGGAGAAAACTAAAGCCTAAGTAAAGAGGAGACCAATACATACAAAATACACAAACCCTAATGAGATCTTACCTTGAGACCAGGTTTTGTGCTCATAGATATGTTCCACCAAATCGGCAACAATTTTAATTTTGCTCTCAATCTTAGTCTGTACAAGATGAAACTCCTCATGTGATGTTAGTTTTGTTTTCGATTTTGTGTCCATTGTTTGAACAAGAGACTTTGCTTCATCGATCACCACATCCACTTCAAATTTAAAAAAATTAAGATATTGCTCATAAGCTTTGCTTTGCTGTCTATGTTTTTCAAGGATTATGTGATCTTCATAACCTTCATTTAAGCTCTGTATTCTAGGGATTTCCAGTTCAATTGGTGTCATGGTTGGAGATGCAACTTCTTCCAATTCATCTTCTATTTCAGATGGGTCAGAGACCCCCACTGCTTGAGAAAATGTTACTCCACACAAGTCACACTGTGTTTTGTCAACATTTGCTATTTTAAAATTGTCTGGAATAGATTCTTCCATGTGTTTTTGCAACTTGTTTCTGCAAGCTTTTTTCCACTTTGTATAGATGCATGCAAAAAGAAACAGCATATTTATTTTTCGACGAGCCGTTTGTTTCCGTACTTGAGCAGCCACAGTTACCAATAGATCAGCTTTCTCATCTTCAAAGTCTTGTTCAGGCTCCATGTAAGTAGGCTTGAAATCATGTACCTTTTGCTGAAAACTGCCATGTTTCCTATACTTGAATTTGTCATCAAAGAAAATACCACGAATGTGCCCTTTGACATAGTTTGTGTCCCATCTCCATGAGCATTCTACTAGGCGCTCATCATCACGCTGTTCCAGTAAATTCTGAAGAAGGTCGATTAGATCTTCTTCCTTATCAGTTGAGGTCACTCTGTCCACAGCACTGACTAATCGTCCAGGAATTATCAGTGGAAAATCCTTTTGAAGATCTTTAATATTCTTCTGTAGTTGTGTGATATTCTTTCTAAGTATTGGCTTTGCTTTTTCACTAACAACACCCTGAAGGTTCACCATCATTACCAAGTAAAACACCAGGCATCTTTCAGCTTCTCCCGAAGAAATGTAATCCACACATTTAAAAGCATCTAAAAGAACATTGAACTCAACATTTGCATGACCACAAAGTACAGAAGCAAGATAAGTAAGATGATACTGGAAGTGTGCTGTAAGCCGACCTACATCCTTGGGTCTATATTCCCACAAAATTGAATATGTGTCCTTTAGTGAATTTTTCTTTCTAAACAAGGTTTCCCAGAAGTGGAGAATGGAAATATAACTCTTTGGAAGCAGCACAGTACAAGTAGAAAATCTCATCAGTACGGCACAGCAGAAAATCAACTGAAATTCTAGCAACATCACAGTATTTCCAATGTTGGGTATGAAAGGTTCAATACATTTCTTCACTACAAAATTCATAAATCTGTAAAAATATCTTTTGCATCCATCTGGATTTTTGTTGATGTACAGTTCATCCACAGAAGCTTGCAGTAGCCTAAAAAAATGGACGTGAGGCATTTGTGACAAGTCATCAGAGGTATCAGGTTTCAACATACCTTGCCTGCCCTCTAAATATCGAACTCTTTTGCCATCTACTTGTGAATCATTCACTTTGTTCTGTTTTTCATATTCACTTTCATATTGTACCTCTTCTTCATTTAGGTAGCGTTGCAGAACATCTGGATATTGTGACAATAAGCTACAAATCTGCATTATTTGTATCCACAGGTCGGTTGATTCTCTTCGATCTCGTTTACTTTGTATCAGAAGTGATTTAAGAAATATGGTGAGCATTGTTTTAGCTGGCACTGAAATGTTGAATAAGATCTCACGGCACTTTCTGGGATGTTCGAAAAGAATACGCATATGGAAATGTTTAGCAAACACAGAGTTTAAAAGAGACTCACAGTATTTAAATCCATAAGTCTTACCAGTTGTTTGAAACTCTTCAGACAAGTCGTCACTGAGCTTCTGTGCTTCAATTAACAATCCAGAGATAGTTATTAAATTCATCTTGGACCTCAACAAATCTTTCAAGTTGAAATTCTGCAGAGGCTGGTGGGCATTTGAGCAGTTCTCATCATCACACGCTAGACCTACAATGAAATTGCTACAGATACCTGCACAACCCTTTTCAAGAATCTTGGTAGAAATTTTGTGTAGCCTTTTTAAAAGGTGTTTTACCAGCAATAGCTTAACATCCTTCAGCTCTGTTGGTTCACTACCCTGCTCGGTTTCAATCTGAGAAAATCTTGCCCCCTCATGTTCCAGAATTGAGCACTGTTCTTCCAACTGCACAACTCCATAAAAATCTAGGCAGGACTTTACCATTTCCCTGTCTGCATTGGTTCTTGTTTCCTTGAGCGATTTTACTAGTTGTAGCAGAAGCTCTAATCCACATGAAGCCATAAACAGCAGTTTTGGATGTGATTCTTCACAGGTTAATGCATGAAAGAGTGATTCAACTACACCTGCATGGTGAGAGGCATTCCAAAATTCATAAAATGATTTTTTTATTTTGTTAAAGCTATTTTCCAAGATTCCTTGAATAAGAATAGCTTCTGCAGCTTCAACTGTGTTGTTTATATCATTAAAAATGCATAAAGCCTCAAAAAGTGTATCATCAGGGTCTTGATTATTTGCCAGGCTGCGTCGTGCTGCTGCAAGCAAACACGATGCTCGAAATTCTTTTCTTTTTGTTAGGTTTGCGGCCTCTAACAACTTCCCATGTTCTCTCATGAGAGATGCTGCTTCTTCACATTTATTGTTACTCTTGAGCAATTCTGCAGCTTCAGTCCAACATTTTCGATTCCTTAGGAAAACCAACTGATCTTCAACATCAAGTTTAGAGAGCATTTCAGTCATTTTATTGAGATTACTATTTCTGAAGAAGTTTGCAGCTGCTTCCAAACAGAACTTTTTTTCCGTTATCCTTAATGGTGCACTGGGGTACATCTTTTGGCGTCTAAAAGCACATTAAATAAATGTTAAGGTTAAAAACAATGGAACACGTAAAGAACATGAAAACAGAGATAAACTAAGCACAAAACAGTAATGGTAGGGTTTATGTAAAGATTTCTAGTTTGTATACCTGTCAATAACATAAACAGCTTCTTCATACATTTTTTCTCGGTAGTACAAGTTCAGTGCTGCTTCATATTCCCCAGCCTGCTCATACAACTCAGCAGCAAGTTTATGATCCTGTGCTTTTTTGTAGAAGAATGCTGCATCCTTAATCTATAAACACAAAAACACAAAGTTTTGCTAAATTGAATTCACATGACTACACTGAAAAACAAAGTCATACAATGCTCAGGACACAGCATATATAACCAGACAATTATGTTAATCACATGTGAATCTATACTAGTCTTTTTTACATACATGAATAAATGGAGGTCATATCATCCCAGAGTGGTACTGGGGATATGATGAATTATATACAGTGCCACGTTCCGAAAATGTATTTGATTGGAATGGGTGAATTGGCAAATGGACTTTATGGGCACAACACGACTAGATAAAAAATTCTTAAGCTTTATTAAAAAATTATACAATACAATTTAAAAAATAATTCACAATGAATAGCATAGCATAACTATTCATGTCAATGACACTGAATAACAAATAACCCACCACCTAACAACCCATAAGTAAAAGTAACGTAATATACTGGATTGAATGACACGGGGTCACCTCCTACAGTATAGTAGTGGATAGTGATATGGCGGTTATTGATAAAGGCGGTGTGTCGTATGTTGCTTTTTTACATACATATAACATTTATATACAGGCAGTCCCCACGTTACGAACACCGGAGTTATGAATGACTCCTACTTATGAACAGCCTCAAATGCCAGCCACTTGAAATCCACGCTGGTCCTGGATACCTCCGAGCACCTCTGGACACATCACACACTGCAGTACTGCATGGCCAGAAGAGCCCCAGATAACATAACAAGAGCCCAGAACATCCCACATCCATGCACAGGTAGAAGTTACACTTACAAATGCAGTTCCGAATTACGAACAAATTCCATTTACTAACAAACCTACAGTCCTTATTGTGTTCTTAACTCGGGGACTGCCTGTATACAGTCAATATATATTTGGACATGCACAATTTTCATACATTTGGCTCTGAATGCCACCAGAATAAAACAAAACAATCCAAGTGCAGACTTTCAGCTTTAATTCAAGAGGTTGAACATTAATAGCAAGTACAAATTTTAGGAATTGCAACAATTTTATACACAATCCCCCCTATTTTCAGGGGCTCAAATGTAATTGGACAAATGAATATAATCATAAATGAAATGTTTATTTTGTAATATTTTGTTGAGAATCCTTTACTGGCAATGACTGTCTTAAGTCTGGAAATCATGGACACTACCAAAGACTGTTTCCTCCTTTCTGATGCTTTTAAAGGCTCTAACTGCAGCTGTCTTCAGTTGCTCTTTGATAATCCAAAATGAATATTTAAGTGATGGTGTTCCGATAATTCAAAACGTGAAAAAACCAACTGAAAAGAGGCTTACTGGAGAGATTGAACCCTATGTTCCTCGTGCATCGATCCCAGACGATGCACAAGGCTGTGAAACGCGTCGGGTACCCCACTGCTGCCGCTTTTTAACTGATCAGCTTTTATTTCACCATATAATGTAAGTGTTTCTACCCGGATTAAAATACAGCTCGTAATACAGTATTTTTTTTCCTTTTTCCTCTTCTGGATACTCCTTTTCTGGCCTTGCCTTTTGACCACCATTGGGTCACGCCAAAACATACATCAAACCATCTACTTTTGGGCACACCATTTGGAGATTTGGAGGTTGTTTGTGAGCTGCAGCATTGATTGACATCTATATCATGCCAGATTGACCCTCTCAAACGCATGTTCCTCAGGGTTCAATCTCTCCGGTAAGCCTCTTTTCAGTTGGTTACGGCTTCTTCTCTTATCGAAACACCATCACTTAAATATTCATTTTGGACTATCACCCATTCTATAGAGACTGTGTTTGCACATTTAATTAACATATGTATTCACAGATTTATAAAATATATACTATTCATGTAGTATATTCCTCGATTGTTTGTAATTTAGCGCTATTCTTTAGGTTTCGTATTTGTTTTTTATCCACTTGTCTTTGGTTTTGTAGCTGCTTACTTTCATGGACAGCGCAGAATTATTTAGCTTTTTGTTTTCACCTTGAGCATATCAAAAAATTAAATGGTAAACCAATGTCGCAAAAGAAAAAAAAAGTAACATGTATAAAAACACAATCCCTGTCAGTATGTCATCCATTGGTTCCTTTCGTAAAGCAAGACCTCAAAAGAACTCGATCACTCAAATTATATAATAATAATATTAAAGACCGTTCCATTTGTTTGTTCCGTTTGTCAACTTGAAAGCCTCGCTTCAATTTGATTTGCCCTTGAAAGCAGGCACATCCTTCACATCAAATTAAAAATATATATATGTAAAAATAAAAAATATGTTATTCACCACAATTGTTTTTAAATCTTTTCAGGTGTGCCTTGAATTTTTTTTTTTATCTTTTTGGTGCGCTGCAACACAAAAAAAGTTTGAGAAACACTGCAGAATTCACCCAGCTCCTTCTGTCACATCAATAAACAAAAATGACTCAGTGCCACTGGAAGCCATGCATGCCCATGCCATCATACTGCCTCCCACATGTTTTACAGAGGATGTTGTGTGCTTTGGATCATGAGCTGTTCCAATCCTTCTTCACGCTCTTTTCTTCCCGCCATTCTGGTACAGATTATTCTTAGTTCCATTCGTCCAAAAATGCTTTTCCAGAACTAGTCTAGCTTTTTTTTTTTTTATGTTTAATCTGGCTTTTCTATTCTTCAGGCTTATGAATGGTTTGCACCTTGTGGTGAACCCTCTGGGCCAGATTCACAAAGCACTTACGCCGGAGTATCAGGAGGTGCGCCTGCGTAATTGGAAATATGCGCCTGCGTATCTATGCGCAGTATCCCCAAAACGATGTACGCATGAAATCAATTTTTTTCGATTGGCGTAATTTCGATAGACCGGCGCATCGTGCGCGCAAAAAATGCGCTAAACACACCATTGATTTGCTAGGCAAATATGCAAATGAGGGAGATACGGCGATCCACAAAAGTAAGTTTGTGCGGCGCAGGCTACGCGCTGTGCGCATCAGCTGCACGTCCTGTCTAAAATTAGGCCATATAAAAGCTTGCTTAAAATTAGACAATCCGTCTACATGTCAGCTAAAGCAACACCGTTAGGGACGAGCTGAGCAGCCACACTTGCAGGACAACAATCTGCATGCCAACATGCCAGGGGCATCCTTGCTCATAGCTATACTACTAACTTTAGATGAGCGCAGAAGGTGGAGGGCACGGGAGAGGATATACCGCACACGCATAGACCTCTTTGGCATGAGTGATTCTGAGGTGTCTTGCATCTTCAGATTCACCCCTGCTGCCATCATGGAATTAACCACAACCCTGCAGGAGGACATCACCAGCCCAACACACCGCTCACATGCAGTGCAGCCACTGGTCAAGTCCTGGCAACACTCCATTTCCTTGCCAGTGGCTCTTTTCAAAGAACAAGTGGAGTGGTGGCTGGGATGTCACAATCCTCCATGAGCAGATGTGTGCACCAGCTCACATTAGGCATCTTTGCACATTAAACACACACATTTTTCATGGCACAATGAGAATGCATGCATGTGGTCCCTATATCACACACACCACATCCTCATCAAATTGGACTGGCACAAGCCCACCATGCAGGACTTGTGAGCAGCAACGCCACGCCATGGCTCCAATTATGTCACTGTACATTCATACACCATTTACACGGACCTGGGGATCACTTCTCCCGGGTCCTGGGGAACCCTTCTCCACCACAAATGGGGATGACACCCCTTTTCCAGCAGGAATGTCACCCCACATTCAAAAATCAGGCAAAAATAAATAAAAATGTACAGCAAAAAAAAAATGACATGCAAAAAAAAAAAAAAATGCATATTGCAGCTGACGGGACCCACGCCTGGGGCGCCCACGGCTCCTCAGGGTAGACTCATGGGGGGGGGGGGGGTAATCCGGGGAAGGAGGAGCAGCCCCTGGTCTCTGCCCTCACATCCTGCAGTTCGTTTAGGCAGTTTATAAGAGCCTGGGAGTGGCAGTCCATGTCCCCAAGGGTATCCTTTATGGAGGACAGGCTCTCCTCCATCCACCCCAAAGTCTGGCTGCCCTGTCCCAGATGGCGGGTCTGAAGGGCCTGGTCCCTTCTGAGATTGGCAGGCAGAACCTCGGCCACCCCCCTGGTCTTCTGAGTCGCCTTCCTGCCCCCAGATGAGGCTTGTGGCCGGGGAGAAGGGGAGCCCTGTTGGGGAAGGAGTGGGAGGGGCTACCCCTGATGGAGACCTGGTTGCTGCCAGCCAGAGGGGAAGACTCCTCCAAAAATAACAAGCCATTCCCTGACATGTCCTCCTCCTCCAACTCCAACTCCTCCTCCTCAACCTGCTCAGAGGACTCCGGCCTTGTCTGGGGGTCTTCATCAGGCTGTTGTCCCGGGGATGGTGCGGTCAGGCCAGATGGCCCAGCACCCTCCTGCACATCTGTGGATGACACAAAACATTCACAGGTTGGAGGATCCACACACTTGCCACATATTCCCTCCCCTCCCACACATGCTACACACCAGATAGAAAAAAAAAAAAAAACGTACCTGTCCTCACGGCCTCCTCATTGGAGTTAAAGCCAGGCAGCCCCTCCACTTGCTGCCTGTTGAAGGTCTGGGCCACCGCACGCTCCTCCACTGTCAGCCAAACAGGGCATGGTGGGCCCCCTCCAGTGCCCCTGGCATGGGCTGCAATCTTTCCCAGCTTCCCACAGACCACACGCCGGAGATCATTGATCTTCTTGGCGATCCTCTGGCGTGTCCGGGTCTCACCCCCCCAAACGAATTTACCTCGTCGGTAATTTCCTGCAATATCTGAGCCTTCCTGGCCGTGGTGGTGTTGGCACTCTCCGGGCCGTGCAGGAAACGCCCATATAGGTTAATGGCCCGGGCAATAATTTCTTTCTCCCTTAAAGAAAAATTAAACTTTCGCTTCCTTTTACTCATATTCATACACCAACTCTCTCCCAAACAATCACCAAAAAATTATCAACAAAACAATTAACAAAAATCTATCAACAAAACAGTCTCAAAAACAGTCACCAAAAAACAATGTCAAAACTAATATACAAAACAGTCAAGAAATAGCTCAAACACAAGTCACAAACCGACAAATGCGAACAAACAGAACAAAAGCACCTTGCTGTATAGCAGTGTTTCTCAATTCCAGTCCTCACGCCCCCCCAACAGGTCATGTTTTCAGGATTTCCCTCAGATGAAAAGACTGTGGGAATTACTAAGGCAGTGAAACTGATCAAATCACCTGTGCAAAATAATGGAAATCCTGAAAACCTGACCTGTTGGGGGGGCGTGAGGACTGGAATTGAGAAACACTGCTGTATAGGAAGGGATACAAATGGATGTACTTTTGCAAAGGAAGGGCGTTTGTCTCTGTCTATTTAAGCTCTCTGTGTAGCTCACTAAGTTGACTGGGTCTAGTACCAATCTCACTGATTGCGCCGTGCCGAGTTGTGAGCATGCGCAGAGAGGTGCTGACCACGGTCTGCTTCATGTGCGCATGCGCAATCCGGCCGGCCCTTCTTTTGCATGGGGTCACGGCTCATTTAAATGGAACACGCCCACGTCCTTCCCAATTTGAATTACACCGCCTTACGCCTTGGAAATTACGTTGCACGGCGCAAATACTACGAGGATACTGTACTTGCGCCTCTACATTGCGCCGGTCTAACGTAAAGAGGTGCGCTACTCTGGTCAATATATGCGCCAATGTACGTGAATCTGGCCCTCTGTATTTGCTTTGTAACATCTTCTCTTGATTGTAGACTTTGACAATGATACGCCCACCTCCTGGAGAGTGTCTTTCACTTGTGTGGATGTTGTGAACTGGTTTTCCTTTAGCATAGAGAGGATCCTGCGATCATCCACCATTGTCGTCTTACATGGACATCCAGGCCTTTTTATGTTGCTGAGCTCAACAGTGCATTCTTCTTTCCTCAGAATGTACCTAAATGTTGATTTGGCCACCCCTAATGTTGCTGCCATCTCTCTGATGGATTTGTTTCGTTTTTGAAAGCCTTAAAATGGCCTGTTTCACTTGCATGGTTTAAAAACCCTCAAATTGACCATTATTGAAACCAAACACCCCAAGGTGATCCAGTTTTTCAACAAATCTTTGGAAATAAAGAAAAAATTTCACACTGAGGTACCTAAACCATGGAGCCTAGTAATGATGCGTTCGCAATCTGTCATCGGTTAGTGATCACAACATAGAGAGTCACTCTGATTGGATTGGTGCACGGTCTGAACTGAGCCTTCCAATAATGTCTCAATTCAGAACCATTAATGAGCGCAATGATTGCCCAATGTTATCCAGTACTGTTCATAACTAGTGCTTGGCAAATAACCATCCACCACTTCATCAATGATAAACGTACCACAGTTTAAAAGTTTAAAAGAAGTATGTTTTCTTTTTATTAAATATTCCTACTTACCTATTTGGATGCTTTAGACCGATGCTGCATCTGTCCCCTGCCGTCTCTGCACTGAGAACAGAGCTGCCGAACATCGTTGATGGCTCGGTTTTCACAGATCCCCAAGAGGAGAGCTGCTGACTGTCAGTCAGTGTGTCTCCTCTCTATTTATCCACGCTCATTGGAGCACTGAGCGGTTGAGGGGTGGGGAGCGGCCGTCTCATCGGCTCGCTGAGGGGCTGAGACTGCATCAATCAAGGCAGCTGGCGGATGCAGACTTGGAAGTCGGGATGACACGCTGCCATGACTGATGGTAGTGACGTCGGTGGACTTCAGACCGCTCTCCGCTGAAAACGGGTCACAGGAGTGCAAAACAAAATGTACTTCTGTGACCCAGAGGAGAAGCCCAGCCTAAAAAGCTCAGGCTGGACTTCTCCTTTAAGGATTTATGTATTTTCAGGATTGTCCTCAAGGCCACATGAAAAGATCCTCTCCCCACTATAGAGTACTTTTTAAAACATGTTTTGCATTGGTACATGTTGCCCATAGTTGAGAGTAGTTTGCCTAACAGCCCTAAAAATAGTCAGAATTTAACAACAGATACACCCCCATTAACTTCAAATGGATTTGACTCCAAGTTCAAGTTTGCCAAATGCTGAATGAGATTCACCAAATCCTTAGCAAATCAAACTTGGGCACATTTGCTTATCAAAAGAAACAAAGTGCATTGTTCCATCATAGTTTCACTGAACCAGTATATTGGGTATTTCTAAACGTTTATAAAATTTTAACCAGACTATCACGCCTGCCTTTGCAGCTCTTCTACATCAATTAACAACCCTTACCTTTCCATTTTTCTTGCAAAGTTCTGCACAGAGACTGAATTCTTTGGATTTGTTTAGGCAGGTCAGAGCCAGTTTTGGTTCTCGGCACTCCAAGTATGTCTTTGCAAGTCTTAGATATCCAAGCTGTTTTCCCCTAAAAAATAGTGTTTCATTATTATAAAACTGCATAAGCTGAAATTATATATACATCTAGCAAACAACTTTTTATTTTGAAACAATTACTGCATACCTTCATCCTATAAAAAAAATCCTGAACCCATTCCCACGATCCCGACCCTTACCATGTGATCAGCTGTCAGCCAATGACAGCTGATCATGTGATGTAAACAGAGTCAGTAATCAGCTATTTTTTCTCCTCATGCTAAAAGTGTGAGGGGGAAAGAAAAAACAATCACCGGCGGCTGTCAGAGGGACATCGGTCACGATCAAGGAGAGCAGCTGCAGAGTCATCTATGCCCACCATCAGTGCCACCTATCAATGTCACTAATCAGTGTCTCATCTCCAGTGCTTCCTAATCAGTGCCACCTACCAGTGCCCTCTATCAGTGTTATCTACACGTGGGTTTAATTGTCCAGTAAGTGGTTAACTTAGGTACTAATTCATATACAGTTAGGGATTTGATTAACTACTCAGCCTGCTTGTTGTCACCATACCTCCCACTCTTACAGATATTTAAAATATAAGTTCAACTTCCATAACATAAAAAAAACAAGGAAGATGCAGCGCTAAAAAAATGTGTATACCCCAGATGGGTGTCTAGGGATGGTGTACTCAATATAAAGTGCTGTATAAAGTGCCAAATACATAAAAATTCAAGAATCTTGAAGTGAAGCAATAGGAAACATACAATATAGAAAAGTGTTGTGTGCAGTGCTATGTGTATATCAATACAGGGGATAATCCTGAAAAATAACCGAAATGATACAACACAGACAGAATATGCAGACATATAAGGACCAAAATGAATTGCGTATAGAATAACCTCTAAAAAATAACACTTTTTGAAAAATCAGAAGAGTGACCACATGAGAGTCCTTGCAAAATAAAGTAAAAAAGGTTGTATTCAGTCCCTTGAACCTGGTCACAGGGTGCTGAAATTCATAGGATACAATATTGAAGCTGAAACACGCATAGTATTATTCACACACGGCACCTGGGAGTGTGCATCCAACACCAGGGAAAGGGGATGAGTACTCTTACTCTAAGCCAGTGTTTCTCAATTCCAGTCCTCAGGCCCCCCCAACAGGTCAGGTTTTCAGGATTTCCATTATTTTGCACAGGTGATTTGATCAGTTTCACTGCCTTAGTAATCACCACAGCCTTTTCATCTGAGGGAAATCCTGAAAACCTGACCTGTTGGGGGGGCCTGAGGACTGGAATTGAGAAACACTGCTCTAAGCTGTGGACAGTTGAAGTACTTTTGTACAAAACATATTGGGTACATAGCCTGCTCAGCTCTACATACCATGCTTGCTTTTTATTTACCTTGTGATCACGATCTGTACACACCTGATGCGATATTTGTACCGTTTTATATTTTTTTACTTGAACACATTTTTAAACGTTGGATTCATATGCATGTGGAGGCCTTCTTTTTTTCCTATGATCCATGCTGCTTCCCAGATGTAAGGAGCAACACTTTTACCAAGAACACCGCGCCACTGAAATCCAGGTCTCTGTGTCACCCTTGGCTCTATGGATGCAGGTGTATGCGCATGCCGATTCCTCTGCAGGAGTTTGGGTTTGAGATGGAGTCCTTGAGTGTCGTTTATGCCTGTTTGACCTACCGCCGCTGGCGTGTGTGTCCACAGCTTAGGGTAAGTGTACCTATCCCCTTTCCCAGGTGTTGGATACTCCCGGGTGCTGTGTGTGAATATTACACTATGCATGTTTCAGCTTCAGTATTATATCCTCTGAATTTCAGCACCCTGTGACCAGGTTCAAGGGACTAAATACGACATTTTGAAATTTATATTACAGGATTCTCATGTGGTCACTCATGTCTTCTGATTTTTCAAAAATAGTTATTTTTTAGAAGTTATTTTATGCGCAATTCATTTTGGTCATCATATGTCTGCATGAATGAATGAATGAATGAAAACGCAGCACATGCAAACTTAATCGCCTCTGCATATTTTGTCTGTGCTGCTGCGTCAGTTTGAATGGTTATTTTTCAGGATTATCCCCTGTATTGATATGCACATAGCACTGCACGCAACACTTTGCTATACTGTATGTTTCTTATTGCTTCACTTCTAGGATCTTTCCTTGAATTTTTATGTATTTAGCACTTTATACAGCACTTTGTATTCAGTATACGATACCCAGATACCCATCTGGAGTATACATATTTTTTTACCGCTACATCTTCCTTTTTTTTTTATCTTATGCAATTAGTATTATTGCTGATGCTGGCAGCTGTCTGATATTAGTAGTGCAATTTTTTCTTACACTTTTTTTTACCTTTCATAACATGTTACACCTATATTTAGGGTGTTAACATGTAACATGTTACTAAATCAGCAGCCCCTGCACCTCCTAAGACCCTGTTTTGACAGCAGGCATGGGATCTTCTCCCTGCACCCACTGTCACAATTTAAACAAAGCACAGCTGTGCGGGGCTCCATTCCCTGGCCACATTATTAATTCACAGAGTTCTGTGAATGAGAGGACTACAACCATCAACTATTACGACTGACTGCTTGTAGTTCTCAATGAACTACAAGGGCGCTAGTAAGCAATCTAGTAGTTCGTTGATTCTTCCTGCCATTCAGTTACTGTCTGCTATACTGACAGCCTGCAGAAGCCTGATACCGAACCCATGATATGCAATGCCTAAAAGGCTCCTATTAAATAACAAAAGTAAAAAAAAAATACCTGAAAAAAGATGTGCATTTATACAATTTAAAGGTCGGACTTAGCTCTTCACTGCTCTCTTTTAGCCTCAGGGCTGGAAAATCCCCAGAGCAACAATTGGTGGTTCAACAAGGGCTCTTTCTAACAGTAAGGGACTCCTATGACATAACAGACTTTGAAAGGTTCCATTATCTTCAAATCCACCATCTAGTACAATCATTATCTTCACTAAGAACCATTACTGGTCTGCAACCACAACAGCTTTGATATTTACATGCTATTTATGCTTAACATCCCAATAACTTTTTTTTCTCTGCTGTACTCCTCCATATTGGACAACATTAACACATAAGCCCCAACCTACTGCTTGAGATGGAAGTGTGATTTTGACACCACTCCAGCACCTGAGGAATGAAGTATGTGGGAAGCTCTGATCTAATTGATTTTTAATGTATTTGCCCTAGAAAACCTGTTCAAACTCATGTCTTGGTAGTACATAACCCCTGCTAGAAACGCAAAGTGCCTCCCCACTTACCCCTTCTTCAGGTTTTTGGGACTGTTCAGACCTGGGGAATATAAAAGCATGTATGGTGGACTTGCCCCCTGGCCAAGAGGCTGTGGATACAAATATATGCTAAGGTCAATATAGTCCTTCGCTTCAACTTGCCCAAAAATCCCAGAAAAACGCTTCTACACAACCAATAGATATCACTCAACAGGAGCATAAGCTTATTACTCATTTTTATGGCCATGAAACAGACAATAGCAAGGGCATGTAGGTCACTGACCCTCAGCTTAGACAATGTAAAAAACCTGCATACACGACACCTGTACTAAAACAGGAAACTCACATCGATCCATAATAATACATGTGACCAACTTTTATGCACCTGGCAGCCTTGGTTTTATAATTTTTTATCTTCACAGCTAACCATATGCTTTTTGGAACTGTAACTCTAGCACTGTTGAGTTGGTTTTGGTTAATATGAGCCTCTGGGGGGAAACCTCTCCTCTTTATGTACCCTGATTTTCTCTTTTTTATTGCTTCTTCCCTTTGCTACTTTTTCCAACATGCAAGTGCCTCCCCCTCCTCTGATGGATGACCGTGAAAGAGAAGTATTTTCACCTTTCTCGAATGAGATCATCCACTAATGGGTCTCTTTGAAATATAAGTATTTAACTAGCTTAAGCCTAGTACACACTACAATTTTTTTTATTTATGTTTTGTTCAACCCAGCAGTTAATCTACCGATTAACATTCTACCACTGGTTGTTAAAAGATTTCTAATTTGCTGTACGAAACGTCTTACTTTTGTACGAAAACTGCTAGGTTTACAAGGTTTGAGCTTTTTTTTCAATAAAAACAAAGAGCAAGACAAAGAATGCAAGTCAAAGATAGTGAAGTGTATATCGTACTTCAGTCCCACAATCAGCAATATCTTGAGCACTGGGCCCATTTGGGAGAAAACGAACAGTGCAGGCAATGTGCATTGTACTATATGCAATATCTAAATATGGGTGTGACCTGGTATAAAAGGTGGGGTTAGCCTTTTAATAACAAACTGTTACTTGGATGAACCTTCAAACTAGTGAAAAATATGTACTCACCTTACACTTGCACTTTTGGTCTGCAAATTTAGAACTTCATCATGGGCAAAGGCAAGTTTCTCCTTCTCTACTGCTCCACCTTTCTGGTAACATTTAGCAGCAACCTGAGAAAAGGGGTTTCTCCCCAGTCATTAGTCAATAAAAAATATTTCACAGTTATAGTAAAAACTCAACAGTATGCAACCAACATTACAACGTCTATGTTTCCCAAACTCTGTTTTATATGACGCTTCATGATATGCACACTTTCAAAAGGAGGACTGGAAGAAACAGCAGGAAAAAAAATGTGGTGGTAATCAATAGAAGCACCTATTCACCATCTAGTGAAGGTAATTGCTTTATGCAATTCAATCTACACAACAAATAAAACACTTCACCCACTGGAGTAGACAGGCAACTGTTTGTCTTTCAATAAATATACCAGCTTTCCACTATCCTGTCTGTACTCCAAAGGTAATGGATAGTAACCTAATGCCCTTAAGAAGTTCTGGTATGTTCTCAGGTTGAAGTGGTTATACCGGGATCATTGCTGCAGCTACAGCCTTGATCCTGGCATCAAAATTTGCAACTGGCAAGGGGCTTTCCTCTAGACGTGATCCAAGTGGCTCTACCACTGCCCGATCACTTCTACAGGGTGCAGAAGAGGGCCACTTTCCCATCGCCATTCCTGCGCTCTTCTGTGCAATTGGAAAGCCCAGGACTGCTGCATCCACTGTGGCCAGCTAACCACCCCAGGTAAAGAACCGTTATGACTGAAAAAAATGAATTCAAATAAATGAAGGGGGCTGGCCAGAGAAGGGGGAGTTAAGGGATAGATGCTGGAAGTCTTCCAGTCAGGAAATAATGAAAGGTCTATGTGAGTTGCTGAAGCTTTTGATGCACAATAAGAAGATAACAGTGCGCAGTGAAACCAGACTGAGCATTTTGAAGTTCAGCTTTACGCCATTTTCTCTTTATTCCAGTGCAAATTTATTTGAATGCATTAAGACAAAAAGATTACATTGTTAAAAAAAAAAATAGTACCTTCCAGCACTTGTGGTTAGCATAATAGTCTCCCCTGGAAATCCATTCGCTCTTGGTGGAAGTTTTCACAAACATGTTATCGTCAAGATCTGGATAAAAATAATCACAGAGATACAAAACTGTAGTGCAAATAAGTGGAGCAAGTACACATACCTGCACAATTAGAAACTACATCATAGAGACACCATAAATTAACAGCTTCTACTTTATGCCATTATGCAATGCTCTTCAAATTCTCTCGGACACTAGAGCCCTTGAAGGGCTCTGGCCTCCAACACAATGTTATCCGATTCTAGCTTTGCTTTTCTTCCTCTTCTGAATTGTAGCATTTTTGTGTCTTGTAAATGTATAATCTATCATTTTCACTGCCATCCTTAGCACATTGCACATTACATTTAAGGAAAGAGGAAGGAAGAAAGTAAGCTTTAAATGTTACCCTCTGTCTTTACGAACGTTGCACACTGGTTGTTACAATAAGCAGTTTAAATACTCTTCTTTATGGTTTCCTAGTGGTCTCACCAGCACACATAAGTGAATGAGAAACATTATTTGCTTACAAAATGTTAGAACAGACATCAAGAAAAACATTTTCCCCACAAATTCTATCACATAAATAACATTTTTTGGTTTTACCAAAGTTTTTGGTTGTCACATGACTAAAATGTGGAAAATTTCAAGGGCTATGAATACTTTTTCAATGCATAATGCAGGACACAGGATTGATATTCATATACCCTGGGTTATAGACTGATCACTGGCAAAGTTTTTGAGGACATACCCACTGGGTATTCCCATATAACCCTACACAATTCTGCGAACCCTGAGTTTTAGAAAAAAAAGTGATGGGTAACACAATAACAGAGGGGAGGATGGGTTGTGTCCTGTACTGTTCTCCAAGACATGGAATTTAAAGGCAAGTCAAATTGTCTCTCATCTTAATGTACAGTAGAGAATACAGGTCTGATGTCCCCAAGCAAGGAATAAAAACGGTGGGTAAACAACAAGGCAAACAGAGCAGGCCCAACAATACCAAGTGTCAACATACCCAATTCAAAATGTTGTTGCAAGAACCTTGTGGCCGAAAACGTTACCTGTAGAAGATTGGACATTCACCTGGTAGAACTTGGAAAAAGATATAAACAGTGGAATCAGGTGGTGGTCTTAAAAAGCTGGGCAACAGAAGGTTGATGTTGGAATGCCCATGGGCACCTGGCAGTGACAGCTTGCGGCTTCACAGTTGGATCCCCACTATGCATGCGTGAGCAGTGCCACACATTGTGAATGGACAGGCAGTCTTCTGGGACCTGTCATGTGTCTCAAAAGACTGCAGGGGGAGAGGGAGGAGAATTTGACAGTTAGAGTAAATAACCATCAAAATCGGGTACCCGCTCCCCCTGCTCCTCAAAAGTGCCAATTCTTCAAGAGGAGGACTTCCCCTTTTGGGTGGAGCTCTGCTTTAACGGCAATTTCTGTTTCTGCCTAGTTTATGGTTCCTGGCATCTCCTCGAGTAACCATGTTCCCCAAACTGTGAATGAAAAATTGGAAAACAAAAAATCTGTAGGCCAGCTCATCGTATAAGGAGTACCGAGAACATGATCACAGAGTGGTTGGACCTGTGTCCCTCAATGGTTTCCAAGAACAAGATTTTACAGTGAATACAAAAGAGGAATTTTACCTTACCTTTAAATACCATACTGGAGTACAGTATAAACACAGGCAAAGTGTTCATAGACCCTGACTTATACTTTCAGGTTAAAGGGACACTGGCAAACATTTGGAGGACACACCCCCTAGGTACGTTCCCCATAACCTTTACCTCTTCTTTGAAGCAAACAATGCAAAATAACCAATGAATGGAAGAAAGAATGTCCTGTACTCTACTCCAAAATATGGAATTTACAGGCAAGTCAAAATTTACAGACCCTGGGATGTACCCAAGCAATGAATAAGAAGGGTGGACAACAACTAGGCAAATATAACGGGCCCAACAACAAGGGTTAAATGGACCCAACTTCAAAAGGCTGCTGCAAGACCTCAATCTGCAGAAGATTTTGCGGATGGCAACAGTGCGTTTTTCCACGTTGGCAAGAATGTTTCGAGAAGCTCCTACTTAATTAAGTGGCAACCTGGGAGGGAAAAATCTTTCACAGTTTCCTCTAACACTGCCTTAATATCCTCTTCCTCCTTTTGTGCCTGCACCGTCTAGGGCAGGCATATCGAGCCTTTGATGTGGCCCGCGACCTCCTGCTCTGGAATGGTGGGTTGGCAAGCCCAGATCGCAGGTACGACCCGCCATACCACAGCATCAGTGTTGTGAATAAAGCTGGTGGACGGTGGTAGAGGAAGAAAGCGGCTGCGGAGCAAAGCCCCGTAAAGTTCAGCTAACCCGCAGGATAGACATAAATGCACTACTCATTGTGGCCCTCGACTGGTTACCAAGTTGCTTAAGTGGCCCTCGCTCTTCCAAAGGTTGGGCACCACTGGAGTAGAATATGGCGTGATATTTTTTAGCCTTGTGCAAACATGGCTGTATTAAGGCCATTATTTGTCTGAGGATATGTGACACAGATATAGAAACTTCTGCTTTTGTCAATGCGGGTGCATTAGTGCGTATGGAATGGACAGCTTTCATATCTGGAAAGGCACCATCAATGCCGAAAGATATATCAATGTTTTAGTGCAGTCTGGGTATGTAACTGGCCAGCCTACAGTACAGACCTTCTGACAAATAAAAATAATTGGTGCATATTGAAATTAAAATCATAAAGACGACCCAGGACTGTTAAGCAGCAGGCAAGAATGGGACAACATTACTCTCCCAAAACTCCAGCATCCAGTTTCCTTAGTTCCCAGGTGTTTACTACAGAGTGTTGTTAAAGTAAGAGGGTATGCTACACTGTGGTAAACATGGCCCTGTCCCAAGTTGTGAGACATGTTGCTGCCAACAATTTCAAAATGACCTTTCTTAAAATGGTCTGTTTTGTCAGTTTAAAGATTTGATGTTTTCCATTTTCTGTTGTGAATAAAATAAGGGTATATGAAATTTGCAAACCATTGTATTCAGTTTTTATTTAAATTTTACACAGCGTCCCAACTTTTTGGTAATTGGGGTTGTATAATTATAGAAAATATAGTTTGATAAACATTTTTGCAACTATTGCAAAATGAACATAATCAAGCCTGTGGCCCTGTACACACGGACGGGAATCCCATTGACTATTGAATGCTCGTCGCATTCAATGCCATCTTGCTACACCCCACACTAAACTTGTATGCTACCACGACTGCATCAAACTCTTATCGAGCATGCGTGGGTTTACCTGGGACAGGTAAGCATACAGACGACCAGTTTTCTGGGCAGGAAACACTCTGCCGGGAAACCCAATGAGAAAATAGAGAGCAGGGATCTCTATTTTCCCGTCGGGATTCTCGGCTGTTTTCATGACTGGAAAACTGCTGGGGAGCATACACACGGCCTGGATTCCCCACCAAATGCTCTCCTGACAGTTTTCCTGCCGTGTGTATGATAGCTATAAATAAAACTTATAAAATTTGAAAAAAAAAAAAAAAAAAAACGAAATTGGTCTGGCCAACCTATAATAATACACTATATTATATATACACATAAAAACAAAGTTTACTACTGTTTAATACATTTAAATGTATTAAAAGAAAAATGATAATACAAAATGACAAAACCTGTCAGTTTACCTTTACTGTCATCAGTCCGAACAACACTGACCAAATCGCTTTTCAAGAAATAGTCAAAAGCAGGTGCCCGCTTCTCCAGATTCTCATCAAAGATCCATAAATTTACTCGGGCTCTTGTGATAGCTGTATATAACTGTTTCAGTTCCCCATTCAGAATCTATAGAATATTTTTTATTATATTGTATTAACACAATGTCAACTTAAATTTCCAGAAAACAAAATTAAATGTAATTTGTTAGTATATTTACAAACAGAAGAATTCAGATCCAAGTCCATGAGTTTACAGACCGTATTTGACAATAAAATGAAAATTCTGTCAATCATGTAAAGCTGTGAATGTTAGAGAAAATATGTGCTTAAAGAAATGACTAGACTGTAATTTCTGACATTGCACTGAGAATTGCCTGGCTGCATCTGTCTTCAGTATATTTACAGACTCAAAACAATTACCGTATTTATCGGCATATAACACGCACAGGCGTATAACACGCACCACAACTTTAAGAGGGAAGTTTCAGGTAAAAAAATGTGTACAGCCCCCCGCGTATAACACGCAGGCACAGTTTACACTCTATATTCAGGGTAAAAAAAGTGAGTGTTATATGCCAATAAATACAGTATGTAGCCAATAAGCCTGTAAAATCAGAGATGCTGAAAGTCAAGCATCTAGCATTTTCATAATTCAACAGTAATGTTGGCCTTTATGGCTATCACATAAGCCAAATAAAAATACCACCAATACTTGGGATGTTCTACATGGCTCTTCATTTGAGACTAGCTTAGGGTGCAACAATAATGAAATAACGTATACAATTGGAACACCTTATGACTTATGACCGGAAACTACATCTTTGGTGTCATTTCACTTATTTTGTAACCCCCCCCCCCAATCATTTACTGCCATGTCTCTGATCTCATAAAATATAATACAATATTAGATGTGGGACCTCATTAGCACCGCACAGCCACTTATCAAAATCATCATGGCTGGACCCAAGCTCATGTGCTCTGCACTCTCAGTCAATCCTATGAAGAGCTCTGGAATAAGTGTCCATAGGACTGCCTGAGTTCAGAATGTATGCACAGGTCTGGCTGAGCTGAGGTGCTGACAACACAGCAGGGCTGCCAACCGTCCATGCATCTACAGACAGTTTGTAACAAACACCCTAATTTCTCTTATCCATAAATGTCCGTGGATGGGAGAAAATGGTTCGTAAAAATACAGAGGCAAACTTTCCCCTGTGGCTTACACTCACAACTAGTCCCGAATCCCACTGACAGCGCCGCTGGCCACGGTCCACCGCTGCCAAAATGACTGGTTTTTAGAACTGCCTTGCATCCTAGCTACAAATGACAGACATGCAAAAGTCCCAGCATTGAGAGCGGAGGAGGATGTAACTTCCTCCAAGACTTGCTACCCCTTCTACAGCTCCACCTCCCTGCTTTGTCCTGCAGAGAATAGAATTGGGAGTGTGTGGTAATGAGAACCTACAAGCTGGGTCAGTGATCTAATGTAAGGGGAGACTGGGAACCGACAATGACTGCAGAGAGTTTATAACTGCAGAGATGGTTGGAACCACATAAAGGAGCAGCAAGGCACAGGTTGAATGTGAGAAGCCAGTGACCTGTTGAAGTCATGAGTGAGAAAAAGTATGCAAAATCAGGCATAATAAGGGTGACATCTGGCTCGATAAGTTTGGAAACCCATATGTGGAGTTGCTTATTGGGAAACATCTGGAAAGAAAATCACACCATACCACTAGAGAAGGCTTCCCTATGCTGCATGGCACTGCCCCTGTGAACAACAGTTTACATATATAGGACACATAAAAAGACAAGTGCTTGCTTATCCCACCAGGATCCACCTATAAATAACTTAGAATGCTTTGGTGATTTGATCCTTTAACTTCTTTTAAATCTGCAAAGACAGAGCTGTAGAAGCATTGTGTTGTCATTAATTGTTGGGTTTGTCTGGCGAGAGACTGCTGCAAACATATGTTGGTCAATAAGCAGTCTACACTGGTTAAAAGTAGATGCAGGGTGCTGGAGAGGTGTCAGGTGTTCTCTCTCTCTCCTCCATTCTATTCTCCCCACCTTGCTTGCATTCTCCGCTTTTTCCTCTCACTCTCCCCTTCTCTCCTCCGTTTCTGCCCCTCTGTCTAGCTGTGTTCTCTATCTGCCTAACCCCCAACTCATCTCTCTTCGTCTCTTATCCCCCTCTATTTCTGCCTCTTCACCTCTCCTCATCCTTGTTGCTCTTTTGCTCTCCCCTCTTTTTCTTTCAGGCCCCAGCCCCCCCCCCCCAATTTTCTCACATGTCTCCCCTTCTCCCTCACCCCACTCATATTTACCCACCACTTTTTCATCTCTTTTCTCTCTCACCCCTTTCTCTTTCTCTCCCAACACCCCCCACTCTCATCCGGTCTTCTGTCTGTGGACAGAACAAAAGTGCCAATAAAATTCCCCTTGTGATCTGCTCTTAAAGTGGAGTTCCAGTCTTTTTAGGTTTATTAACCACTTAAGACCCAGACCAAAATGCAGGTAAATGACCTGGCCCCTTTTTGCGATTCGGCACTGTGTCGCTTTAACTGACAATTGCGCGGAGGTGCGACGTGGCTCCCAAACAAAATTCGCGTCCTTTTCTTCCCACAAATAGAGCTTTCTTTTGGTGGTATTTGATCGCCTCTGAGATTTTAATTTTTTGCGCTATATACAAAAATAGAGCGACATTTTTGAAAAAAAAAAAACAATATTTTTTACTTTTTGTTATAAGAAAAATCAAATAAACTAAATTTTAGTCGAACATTTAGGCCAAAATTTATTTAGCCACATGTCTTTAGTAAAAAAAAAATCTCAATAAAAAAAATAGCTACCTAGCGGGAACAGCGACACTAATACAGCGATCAGAAAAATGATCGCTTAGTGACGCTGGCAATAGGGAGTGAAAGGGTTAACTAGGGCGGTGATCAAGGGGATAAAACTTCATTAGGGGTGGGTAGGGGGCTACCCTGGACCTAACACTAACTGACTGTCGCACTGACACTAACTGCAGTGATCATACATATAATCACTGCATTCAGTGACACTGTGACAGGGGGGAGGGGTGGGAGGGGCGATCGGGGGGGGGGGGGGGGGTTAAATGTGCCTGCGTGTCAGTGTAGTGTTGTGCAGACTTACTGTGCGATGTGATCTCTCCTCAGCGGTGGTTGAAAAAAACACTGAGGGGAGAGATCACATCACTTCCTCCTTCCTGTGTTTACACAGGAGGAAGAAGTGCATTGCAGGGGGAGCAGGCGCATTGGCTGAGAGCGATCCAGAGGGGGCGGATAAAAACGAACCGCCGCCCCCTCTGCACGGATCGCTCGGCCAGGTAACCGGACTGCCATATGTACGGGGGGGGGGGTCCGATCGGACCCCCGAACCCCCTCAAGGCACCAACGTATATATACGTTGATGTGCCTGTCTGTGCCAATCGGCCGACGTAAATGTACATGCGGCGGTCCGCAAGCAGTTAAAAGTCAGCAGCTACAAAAAGTGTAGCTGCTGACTTTTAATAAACAGACCCTTACCTGTTCTACGGTCCAGTGATGCAGTTTTCCGGAGCTCTGTCCTCTCCCACCTCTCAGCCGGTGCCTCCATTCAGTGCACTTATAGTCCATTGACACTTCCTTCAGCTTTCTACCTGAAAAAGCTGTAAGTGTCTGAAGAAGTCTGACACCGCAGCAGTGATCCACTGATCAGGGAGTGCAATGCGTCGCAGGCACCGGTGTGAAAAAATAATAAATGCACCTTTTTTCCCTACAAAAATATTTGCATTTATTTATTTTTCCCATTAAAAGGTGAATTTAGCCTTTAAATATTGCCTTAGTTGATAATATGAGTTTCTGTCATATACTTCACATTGTGAGTAAAAAAAAAAAAAAAAAGTGTTCGGTCAGGAAATGTTCGATGTTTGCCAGTAAAAAATAAAAAAAGTAATTGGGGTTGGCAACCCTGCAACACAGTCAATATCTCAAGACTAGGAAGGTGCAGTTACACTTCAAGCAAATTTTGTAAGGTTCTGCCCCAAAATCGAACTTTCAGGCTTCTACCTTCACACCTCACCTAGTATCTTTAACCACTTGCTTACTGGGAACCTAAACCCCCTTTCTGCCCAGACCAATTTTCAGCTTTTAGCACTGTCAACTCTTTGAATGAGAATTGCGCGGTCATGCAACACTGTATCCATATGACATTTTTATCCCCCCCCACACACACACACAAATAGAGCTTTCTTTTGGTGGTATTTGATCACCACCGTTTTGTTTTTTTAATTAAAAAAAGACCAAAAATTTGAGAAAAAAAAAACTGTTTTATATTTGGTTATACAATTTTGCAAAAAGGTAAATTTTCCCCTTCGCTCATGAGGCTACACTGATGGTCACTGATAAGGTGACACTGTTGGTCACTGATAAGGCAACACTTATGGGTACCGAGAGGTTGCACTGATGGACACTGATGGGCACTGGTAGGCGACACCGATAGGCAGCACTGCTAGGTGGCACCGATTGGCACTACTGGTGGGCATTGATAGTAGGTACTGATGGGCACTGGTAGGTGAAACTGATAGGCAGCACCGATTGGCACCACTGATAGGTGGCACTGGTGGGCACAGATGAGGTGGCTATGCCTCTTCCTCTTCGATTACTGATCTTCTGTTTATATCACGGTCATTGGCTGACAGCTGATTATGTGGTAAGGGCTCGGGATTGGCCACTTCAGGGGGCGTGCAAAGGGAAGGACATCATAATGGCCTCCTGGATATGTAGGTCCGCGCTGTAGCCGTCATTCAGGTATAGCACGGACAGGAACAGATTAACCATCTATATAAAATTTGAAGTTTCTCTTTTACAGAGTACAGTACCTTGTGCATTTCTAAATCCACTGGGAATGATCTAGTGGAATGATGGAATGCCCCATCCAATGGAACTTCGATCAGCGGCTGGTTGTTCTGAATTGCAGAGATGACTGGGATGAAAGAGGAGATTATTCGCCACTCTTTAGAAGCCTAAAAGTAATATTACACAGAACATAAAAAATTACAGTTTAAAGCAATAAAAATACAGCATTACCAAAGGTTTACAAAAAAGCATAACAGAGATGGTTTCTATCTACATGTGACATTTTTGTTTGGTTACTATATTGATATAATTAGTATAGTTCCAACACATGTACAATCGATATAATTGTTATGCAGATAAAAAAAAAAAACAGAACATTCCCTTTCTAAATCTTTAATAATATAGCCCTTTCTAAGTTTGAAGAGAGACAAATTAAAATTTGGGTATTCATTTCAAATTAGTGGAATTAATACAAAAAAGAAGCACGGAAGATGCACTGAAGCACCAAAGTAGGGGTGAGAATCAAAAAGGTGGGGGGAGGGTGAGGAGGTGGGTATAAAAGGTGTATAGGTTGTGACAGGAAGTCAGGTAAATCTGTGGGTGTTGTCACAGACGGGAGATACATTTCTGCCTTGTTTAGACAATACATCAATTACTACTGGGCGTCGGCTGCAGAAATAGCCAGAAAAGGTTTAGGGCGTTGGAAAACCTCAGCTGTTCAGAATGAGGTAATTAAGACCTCTATAAGTCATCCAGACAATGGTTACTGATTTGCTGCTTCCTGAGGCCTTTGAGTGAAGGAGAGCAGTGACTTCTGAAGAGGTGAGGTGCTTGTTGATATTTCTGTGTGATAAATATCAAAGAGACTTTTTGTTTCTGCTGTCTGACCAGCAGTGTCTGCCCAGCAGTAGGCTGTGCCAGACTCCATAGGTAGGTTCCTGTGTTGTGAAGGTAGACGCCCCAAGTGGCAAGGGTTTATTTTATGTTTTGTTTTGTTTATGCTGTTTTGATGCTTGCACTTGTATCCAGCAATATCGAAAAATAAACCATATCCTTTGTTTTCAACCCTCCTCAACTGCCTTTCTGTACAGTTCAGAGTGTAGTGAACCCATTCAGGGAGTCACACACACAAGCTAATTCCTCACAAGGTGTATAGTAGAAGGAAGGAGCGAATGGGAATGGGTGAGGGTGTTATAGGGAGGCACGTGAGAGAAGAGTGGAGGAGCGTGAGGTGCAGTGAGGCCATAGGTACAACCCCGGGGGTAGGCCTAGATGGGCCAGGGAGGGAGGGTGGGGGTTAGGGTTAGGAAGGGGGGGGGGAGATAAATCACAATTAAATAGTAATCTACAAACACAATCAATAACATTAAGGTGGTGATACATGTGTTATGCACGCTTTAGACAGTATAGGAGTACCAATAGAGAAACATGACCCAGTTAGATCCAATTTTTTTTTATTTTACACTTCAAGAGCATTTCACTAAACACTATACGTAGAGGGAAATTTCGTAAGCTTCTCTTCCTTTGTTGTTTTAGTAGCTATAAGCATTATCTGTTTATGACAAGTCTCAATGAATAATGTAACAAAAAAGGGAGTACTACTTATGACATGGAATATCAGGGGTTTAGGGGATAGAGATAAAAGAAATGCAATGTTTAGATATTTTGCTTACAGGAAACGCATCTGGGAACTGATTCTATCCACCTGCTGAGCTCACGCAAATATTCGAGGCAGTACCATTTCACATATTCCTCCTATTCTAGGGGGGTTAGTGTAATGATGTCTGCGAATGCCTCGTTCGAATGTATTCAACAACAGGTGGACGAAGAAGGCAGATATGTCTTCCTGTTATGTAAACTTAATAAGTTAACATGTATCATTGCTGCAATCTACATCCCCCCCCCATTCTCTGCGGTAACCCTGAAAAGGCTGGCACAATTCATGGCTTTATATCCAGATACTCCTGTGCTAGCATTGGGGATTTTAACAACACTTTGGATCGGGGACTAGATAGAATGTCTTTGACAGCTAATGTGACAGGACAGATGGCGGGCTCTCAGAATTGGGACTCAGTGATGTCTGGAGGGAGAGACATGGCGAAGAGAGATGCTACTCGTGCCACTCTGCTTCGCATGGCGGACTCTCTCGAATAGATCTGGGCTTGGGAAATGAAGCATTAATGTAAAGGGTAAGGGACTCGGCCTATGAGCCAAGATTATTGTCGGATCACTCTCCATTTTGGGTTAGACTGGATGTCATGGTTGCCTCGGGCCGCCCATCATGGAAAGTGAACCCACTCCGGTTGACCTTACTCCCATCCCCAGATGGGACGGTAGGTCTGCTACAGGAGTATTGGAAGCTCAATAGGGGTACTATGGGATAGCACTAAAAGCATTTCTGAGGGGATGCCTGATTAGGGAAATCGCAGGCATTAAGACCCGTTCTAGGGAATGGGAAGATAAAGTCAGGGATGAAATGAAAAGAGAACAAGCTGTGGTAGCAGATCCTTCTCAAAATAATCAGGATTCTTGGGCTGAGGCACAATCTTTGTACAATTCGGTACTGTTGACGGCAGCAGAGAAGGAGATATTTTCACCAACAGAGTCTCTTTGAGATAGGGGAAAACACAGGACACATCCTGGCATTGGTAGCTAGGGAGCAACGGGATTCCTCGAATATTTTGGCTATAAAAGTGGAGTCTGGGGAGACACTATTAGCTCTGACATCTTAAATGATTTCTATGAGTTTTGTAGGGAGTTACTCTCCTCTAGAACCAAGACTATGGATTCAGAGATGTTCTTGTTTCTCCAAGGTTGTCCAATCCCCCAACTGGCGGAGGAGGATAGGGAGATGTTAAATCTCCCTATCACACTGGCAGAACTGAGGGGAGCTCTGGAAGGGGCGGTGCAACATAAATCTCCAGGTCCAGACGGACTGCCAGTGGAGGTATACTCCCAATACGGAGAGGTTATATTGCAGCCCTTGCTGGAAGCACTAGCTGAGGCAGTGGATACGGGAACTCTACCTGACAGTATGCCAAAAGGTTATCGCAGGTTATAGACAGGCTGGTGCATCGAGACCAGTCTGGCTTTATACCTAACCATTCCACGGCTGATAATATTAGAAGACTATATATGAACTTGCATGTCCCGGTGGATAATCCAGGGGGTAGGGCTATTCTGTCACTGGATGCTACCAAAGCGTTTGATAGTGTGGAGTGGCCCTACCTCCTGGAAATATTAACTAGGTTTGGATTGGGAAGCAGGTTTATAGTATGGGTAAGGGTGCTTTACTCCAAACCTAGAGCTAGACTTCCGAGTCAACAATAATCTCTCCCTCCCATTTGAGCTACACAGAGGTACCCGTCAGGAATGCCCGTTATCCCCACTGCTGTTCGCTTTGGCAGTCAAGCCTTTGGCGATACGGCTTAGAACTACATCGGAGGTGGTCGGATTTTGCAGGGGCCAGAGGAAAAAAAAATCTCCCTATATGCCGATGATATACTTATATATTTAGGTGATACAGCAGCGTCTCTGCGAACAGCAATGGGGATAATAGGAGAATTTGGAGGCTTCTCTGGATTGGTTCAGAGACCAGATAAATTGGTCCAAATCAATATTAATGCCTATTGATCTGTTGAGGGAACAGTTACCGGTAGGAGCAGAGCAGATCACTATATCAAGTAGTTTTTGCTATCTGGGTGTGGTGGTTTCCACAGACACGGCTGAATATCTTCAGCTGAAAAGTATGGGAGGAGCTACGGAAGACCCTGGGGACAGAGGGTGTGTTAACATTCACTCCAATATGGAACAATCCTAGATACGCAGAGCTACAGGACCTAGCAGGCCTTAACCCCCTGGAAAAAAAGGGGAATCTGGTTCTTTTCACAGCTGTACGAGGGTGAGGTAATGAAAACTTATGAACAGCTGTGTAGGGAATATCAATTAGCCCCGCTGGGCTTTTATCAGTATCTCCAGATCCAGCATGCTCTACAGAGACAACAACAAACACGATCATTGGTGGCAACATCACCGTCACCTTTGATGATGGCGGTTTTGCAAGCAGAGACTCGGAGAGGACTGATAACAAAAATATATGAGGGACTGCTTACAACAATTCAGACCATGCATCCTTTAGAACAGTGTTTTTCAACTCCAGTCCTCAAGGCACACCAACAGGTCATGTTTTCAGGCTTTCCATTATTTTGCACAGGTGATTTGATCAGTTTCACTGCGTTAGTAATCACCACAGCCATTTCATCTGAGGGAAATCCTGAAAACTTGACCTGTTGGTGTGCCTTGAGGACTGGAGTTGAAAAACACTGCTTTAGAAGCCGTAGGAAATGGGTGCAAGATATTGGAGGAGATAGACGAGGACCAGTGGGAGAGGGCGCTTGAATCCATCCCGGTGGTGTCCGTCTCTGCGTCTCACAAACTGTCGCAACTCTTTATCTTACACAGGGCTTATAGAACAGCGCCACAACTACATAGATGGGGAAGAAGGGATACTCCTATGTGCCCAAAGTGCAAAGTTCAGCAAGGGGACTTCATACATTTGGAGATTCCCAAAGCTTCATAGGTATTGGGGGAAAAGTATCCCAGTGTATTAGCAAAGTAGCACAGGTACCAGTTCCATTGGATCCCCAGGTATACTTGTTAGGGGCTATTGACCCTGGAGAGTATACAAAAGGAAAGTACTGTATGGTAACAAGATTGCTGTATTTGGCAAGAAAACTCATTGCACGTTATTGGATGGCCCCGGGGATCCCCACAGGGAAGCAATGGATTGCGTATGTCAACTCTTTGTTGGGTAGAGAACATCTGGCCTACTAACAAGGAAAGCAGAGGGGAAATTTGAGGAGATTTGGCATTCCTGGTTGGGAGATGCGAGTGTCGCACCACCAATACTGGTGATGGATAGATTTTCTATGTAGAGTGCAGAGGACGGGGGGTGTTGGGGTTGGGATATAAAATTAAAGAGAGGTACATTGGAATAATATGTTAATGTAATAAATGTTGTATAATGTACTCTAACTGGATTGCAATGGATGCCCAATAGGCATATCTATGTATGAAATTAGAAAATAAAAATAAAAATAAAGTGGATTAAAAAAAAAAAAAAAAGTTTGAAGAGAGACAGCGCACACAATGGGGAACTCTCAGTTCAATTTGCAAGATCCTCTTTTAGGTGCTCAGGCTCAGTGTGTCCTTACACGCCACAACAAACAAGTAAAAGGATTGAGCTGGCAACTATGTAGCCCATATAGCGATTTTAATGTTTGGTTACATGAAGTGACAAGCAACTTGTAACCAACATGTAACCAACCATTAAAATCGCTATATGGACTGCAGTGTTGCCGGCTCAATCCTTTTACTTGTTTATAACCCTTTCTAAACCTTTTATGCCTTGTACACACGATCGTAATTTCCGATGGAAAAAGTCAGACTGATCTCCAATCTCCACCTCACGCCACCTGATCCAACTTGCTGCCTCTAGCAAAAGCCACTACATTCGACACTACCCCTTCATCACCTTATGCTGCTGGATCATCTTCTCTGCCTCTAGCTCCATTGCTCCAACTCCTTAGCAACATCCACGCATTCCACACCCCCCACCATCAGATATTACCACCCCAAGCCCCTCACCCCCTTAGGCCCTGCTGCCCCATGCTCCTCCTCTATCCTCCCCCATCAGATACTGCCTCCACACTCCTGACCCAATCTCCTCCTCCCTTTCCCCAAAAGCTACAAACCTTTGCTGCTCACAACCACATCAGGCACTGCTGCAGCATGCTATTTGCCTACTTCTTGCTTCTTATTTCCCCATTGGATACTTCTGCCCCCCCCTATCAGATTCTGCAGTTAAATGTTTTGCACCATCCCCAATCAGACTCTGCTACCCCATGTCTGCTTCCCCCACCCCCCAATACCTCCATCTGCCACTCCACTTCCCCCTTATTAAGCGCTAAAGTCCTCCCAACTCATTACACCATATACTAAAATGGTTACCCACTCCACAACCCCCTTGGCAATGCCATCTCCTGCGACTTAGCTCAATCCAACGCTGCCATTAACTCTCCTTTCCAATATTGTGGGGTCCCCCCTCACTCACACATTTCTCTCCCACACAATCCCATGCTGCCGTGTCTCCCACCCCTGATCTCTAATCCCACACTGTTGTCCCCTGCTCTACAGGCTCCATATAAGGAGATCTACGGCTACTCATCCTCTCATCTCTTACCGATGTCTCCTGCGGTTCCCCCTCAACTCACCTTAACCACACCCTTTACCGTCAGAGTGCCTCCCTTACACCTAGGGGGTGCAATGGATCAAAAACTCACGGTTCGATCGTCCTCGGATGGATCACGTTCGGATCATTTTTCGGATCAGCAAAAAAAAAAAAAAAAAAAAAGACAGTGACCCCCCACCCCCCCCAGTAGTACAGGCACACAGTGACCCCCCCATGTAGTACAGGCACACAGTGACCCCCCCAAGTAGTACAGGCACACAGTGACCCCCTCCCCCCATAGTACAGGCAGACAGTGACCCCCTCCCCCCCATAGTACAGGCAGACAGTGAACCCCTCCCCCCCATAGTAGAAAGGCAGACAGTGACCCCCTCCCCCCCATAGTACAGGCAGACACAGGCCCCCCCCATAGTACAGGCAGACAGTGACCTCCCCCCCCCCCCCGTAGTACAGGCAGACAGTGACCTACCCCCCCCATAGTAGTACAGGCACACAGTGAGCCCCCCCCCCCCCCCCCCCCCCGTGCAGACCTCAGATCGGATAGTGGCGTGTGTGTCCCTTGAGCGCGGGCTCCTCCTCCTCTGTGGGTGTAAACAGAGGAGGGGCCGCCGCCGGGTGTACCAAGATGGCGGAACCGGAGCTAGGCCGAAGCCGCGGCCTTTCCTAATGCTATGGCCGTGGCGGTAGTCCGTGGATCACATAGCGTGCCGATCCGAAGGGGGTGACCCGTTCGGATCACAAATCAACCGTGATCCGTTGCACCCCTACTTTCACCCACCTGCTCCCTGGACCCTGTTCCTGCCTACCGTGCACCTGCTTGTCATCTGCCTAACTCAAGAATATGCATAATGTTAAAATGGTTATGCAGCCTAAACTTTTTTTTAACTGACTGCATTTCTTGCATTAAGGTAACAAAAAAAATTGTTTAGGCATCATTAGCCCCCCCCCCCCCTTACCTGAACCCTCATTCGATTCAGTACTGTTCTAGTCTGCAGTTCTTCTCTTCCCTCACTACCTTTGCTGCGACAGGTGGATCCATTGGCTCCTGCTGCTGACATTTGAAACAAGTGAGTAGAGAGCTGGGAGGGGGGGTGAGTCCCACTGCCTTGTGTCAATAGATGCAGACAGCAAGGCTCAGGAAAAAGCCAAATGGAGTGCCCCCATAGAAAGCAGCGTTCTATGAGGACATTTAGTGGAGGGGGGAAGAACGCACGAGATGGACAGATGGTTCGGGGCTGCTCTGTTTTTTTTTTCTTTTTTATATTAAATAGGTTTTTATTTTAAAGTATTAAAGTTGACAATGACACAGTATATGGACATCAAATACATACATAAGGTCATAAAGGTCTGATGGAGCAGGTCAGATAAAGCTAGTAATCGTTGTCGCAAAATTGTGATAGTCTAAAGCAATTGATACAGTGTTGAATGTAGAAGAGAAAGAGGGGTAAGAAGAGGAGATAAAAAAAAAGGGGGAAAGAGAAGGGGGAGAGGAGGAGAGGGGAGGAGAGGAGGAGAGAGGGGGAGGGGAGGAGAGAGGGGGAGGGGAGGAGAGAGGGGGAGGGGAGGGGATATATAAAACACATGATAGAACAGCATTCCTAGCCACAACCAGGAGATAATATAGGAGAGAGCAGTATCCATCAGGAGTTACCTACGAACTCTAGGGCTCCTATCCATGTGCATCAATCCATTGAGACCAGACCTTGTCAAATTTTATGGGGCAATTTCTACTCTCATACAGTATGTTAGCTTGTACAAAGGTAGGACAGAGTTTATTGTGGCCGTCCACGTTTGGAGTGTGGGAGGGTCGGGCTGTTTCCACTTAAGGAGAATCTCTCATCTGGCATAGTATAGGGCATAGAACAAAAACTAATTTTTCATGCCTTGATGCTTCAACACTTTCCATAACCCCAAGCAATGCCAAGGCTGGGTCCAAGCTGAGAGACCAGTGCCCAGGACACCCATTACCTCCTCCCAGTATGGACGCAGCACAGGGCACGACCACACCATATACAGGAATGTGCCAGGAGACGAACCACATCTAGGGCATTGAGCACTCGTTCCAGGGTATATGCTGGCTAGTCGCACAGGGGTGTAGTATGCCCTGTGCAAGAACTTGTGTTGGATGAAGCCGCCTTTTGCGGAGATAATTTTAGTAATATAGTCAGACATCACGTCCTCTCAGGTCTCGTCAGTCAAATCTGGGATGTCAACCTTTGTCAGGGATGTCATATACGCAATGGAGAAGTTATTTTAGCAAATGAGCAGGCATTCAACAGGGTCAGAGGGTCAGGGAATTGGGCCTGTGTTGCATGCCTGAGCTGCAATAATAGAGCTGGAAGTGAGGCATTGGGACAGGGGGAGCTGGAGTGTCCGTTTTGCCAGTCTCTGGGTTTTCCCAGCCCAGACAGACAAAGGTAGAGACAATGGAGTCCATTTTTTTAAAAAAGGATTTAAGGAGCAGGCACAGAGAATTCCTGAAAAAGTATACAAATTTGGGAAGATATACAATTTTTAACAAGTTCATCCTGTCCACCGGGGATAGAGGTAGTGTTTTCCAAAATTGACATTTCCTGCTAAACTGGGTCAGAAGGGGAGAAAGGTTGTCATTTAGGTATGCCTGAGGAGAACCCCGGACAATTACTTCGAGGTATTTAAATTCGTCCACCCACTGGAGTGGTGTGTTGGTGACCGTCCTGGAGCCTGAGTGGTGCAGAGAGAAAAAGACCGACTTGTCCCAGTTGACGCGAACCCGAGATTATTTCCCAAATAGGTCTATTATCTCAAGTGCAGAAGTGAGGGAGGGTCCTGGGTCAGCCAAGTACAGCAGGGCATCATCAGCATACAGCAACATTTTCTCCTGAAGTACTCCAACCTGTATGCCCTTCACCTTCTGATCCTGACGGATTAAGATCGCCAGGGGCTCAATTGCCAAGGCGAAAAGCCCCAAGGATAGGGGGCATCCCTGCCTGGTGCCCCTATGCAGGCTAAAGGAGGGGGGGACAGCAGGCCATTAACTCTGATATGGGCAGTCGGGTCCCTGTAGAGCAATTGAATCCAAGAAATAAACCTAGGCCCAAAAGGGGCAGCTCTGTTTAATACCATTGCACAGAGCAAGCAAGTATAAACCTGTTATTTAATTCTTTATTACTTTCACTTTAAAACGCACATTACATACTTGCTATTAATACAGAATAGGAATAGCAAGGAAGGTAGTGCATTAACAATGCTGATCCATAAGGGCACCGATTCTGCAGCTAGTTAGGAAAATCTTGAGAAAAATCATTCTCAAGTGAGAAGACCAGAGAGGGGCACAGAAAATCTAATGCTGCCAACGCTGTGTGTGTCTAAGAGGCTGAAAGTCTGCTACACTGTAAGTGTGCTATTGTTTTCAAGTCTCATTAATGGATTCCTCCTCCCACCGGTCTGGTCTTCTTGCAACTGCCCTAACTGGCAGCTCCTCCCTCCCATCCACTTCAACGCCAAGATTCCCCCCCCCCCCCCTCCCCAAGTCACAGTGGCTTCTGGCATCCACCGCCCTCCTCCCCACAATTTCATCCTTTTGAAGCACACAACCAACCTGTCATCCTGCCATCTTCCTCCGCCATGCATCCAGCTCTGCTCCTTACCCTCCCTCCAAAACTCCACAAACTTCCCAGTCTAAGATTGTTACTGAAAAAACATTTCATAATTTATATACACAGACACGTATATGCACACACAGACATAGGTACCTCTGAGTCAGTAAAGAAGTTATACAGAAGAACATCATCAAATTCCAATCCTTTGGCTTCATAAATGGTCAGGACCAAGGCAAGACTTAACTCTTCTGGAATATTTTCCTTAGCAATTTCATTAGTCACCAAGATCACCTGAAAATATCATCCAATGTCAAAGGATACAACAAAAACTATATTTTACATCTTTATATGCACTTTTAAATTAATGTGTTTTTTAGCCTGCACTCCACAACTTAAAACTAGTAGTATGCTTGGCAATTATTTTGTAATGTTGAGAAGAAAAAGAAAGTTGAGTTGGTGATGGTCCTATGGAGCCAGATGCTCCATAAAAGAGGCTCCTTGTGTAAGGTGCAGTGTGCAAAATATACACAAGATGCTAAATGATCCAAAGTGCCAAGTGCCTGTGTAAACTACAGTATGTGTCATAAATGCAGCTATTAAAAATAAATACAAAAATAAATAATGAAATAAAATCTATATCACAGTGCTATGCAAACTAAAGTGCTAAAGTGCTTGTGTAAACACTGATGGGTAAAGAAAATGTGCAAAACATAAAATACCTGTTCCATTATGGTACCTATGTTAACCCTTTAAAAGATGTGCTGATAAACAAATTCTTTTTTACAGTGCAATATAATGTCCCTATTGGAAGTAAACAAATCCAATTGCTAAGTGCTGAGTGATTCTAAAAGTGCTTTGTGCTCTCGTATGCCGTGATCACTACAATCCGTGCTCTTATACAGCCCGCACTCACCAACTTTTTCACCCCTTCTTAGGGTCTGGTGCCTTCACAGTATAGGCCACTGTGTAGCCCTCTGGCCGTTACCCCCCCTGCGCTGATGATGTTAGTCCAGTAATAGCCCATACATAGGAGAGAAGGGAGCCCTAGATAGTGTAGTACCGTTTTATACTTAATTTAAATAAAGGAAAAATGGGTACTCACATGTAGACAAAAACAGTATGGCATATAATTGTGTTCCAGACAAAGTCACACAACGAAACCGATAGAACACGCTATTAGGGATGTCCCGATACTAGTATCGGTACCGATACTGCGCATTTCCCAAGTACTTGTACTCGGGGGGAAATGCTCCGATGCTTCACCCGATACCTGGGCAGTCAGGTATCGGGTGGTGGGGGTAGTTGCTAGTCTCTCCCCCGTGCAGCGCTCCCCCCACCGTCTTGTCCCCCTCCGTGCCACTCTCCCCCCGTGCCGTCTTGTCTCCCGTGCAGATCTCCCCTCTGTGCAGCTCTCCCCTCCGCCGTCTTGTCCCCCTCCGTGCAGCGCTCCCCCCGCCGTCTTGTCCCCTGTGCAGATCTCCCCTCTGTGGAGCTCTCCCCTCCGTGCAGCGCTCTCCCCCCTGCCGTCTTGTCCCCCTC
Source organism: Rana kukunoris (assembly GCA_029574335.1). Classification (NCBI taxonomy): domain Eukaryota; kingdom Metazoa; phylum Chordata; class Amphibia; order Anura; family Ranidae; genus Rana; species Rana kukunoris. Next base: position 175,233,254 of record CM056053.1, on the reverse strand, counting down.
CCTGCCGCTCTCCCTCGTGCCATCTTGTCCACCGTGCAGATCTTCCTTGTGACGTCTTGTCCACCGTGCAAATCTCCCCTCTGTGCAGCTCTCCCCTCCGCCGTCTTGTCCCCTGTGCAGATCTCCCCTCTGTGTAGCTCTCCCTCTCCGTGCAGCGCTCCCCCTGCCGCCTTGTCCCCCTCCGTGCTGCTCTCCCCCTGTGCAGTCTTGTCCCCCGTCCAGCTCTCCCCTCCGTGCAGCTCTCGCCCCCCCCCCCCGCCCGTCTTGTCCCCTGTGCAGATCTCCCTCGTGCCCTCTTGTCCACCGTGCAGATCTCCCCTCTGTGCAGCTCTCCCCTCCGCCGTCTTTCCCCCGTGCAGATCTCCCCTCTGTGCAGCTCTCCCCTCCATCTTGTCCCCCGTGCAGATCTCCCCTCTGTGTAACTCTCCCCTCTGTGCAGCGCTCCCCTTGCCGTCTTGTCCCTCTCCGTGCCGCTCTCCACCTGTGCAGTCTTTTCCCCCTTGCAGATCTCCCCTCTGTGCAGCTCTCACCTCCGCCGTCTTGTCCCCCGTGCAGATCTCCCCTCTGTGTAGCTCCCCCCTGCCGTCTTGTCCCCCTCCGTGCTGCTCTCCACCCGTGCCGTCTTGTCTCCCGTGCAGATCTCCCCTCTCTGCAGCTCTCCCCCTGCCGTCTTGTCCCCCGTGCAGATCTCCCCTCTGTGGAGCGCTCTCTCCCCTGCCGTCTTGTCCCCCTCCCTGCCGCTCTCCCTCGTGCAGATCTCCCCTCTGTGTAGCTCTCCCCTCTGTGCAGCGCTCCCCCTGCTGTCTTGTCCCCCTCCTTGCCCCGCTCCCCTGTGCCATCTGTGCAGATCTCCCCTCTGTGCAGCTCTCCCCACTGCTGCTCTCCCCCCTCAATCTGTCAGGATTGAGAGCGGAGGTAGGAGCCGCTAAACCCAGCTCCTACCTTTTCTGAATGAACAGTGTTAGTGATCACTGACTGTTCATTCATATATACTGAGCATCGTAAACTATGTTTACGATGCTTCAGTTTATGAGTGGAGAGGAGCTTCTCTCCATTCATTTTAGCTGAGGCTGTGAGAAAGGGACTGGGGAATCTGTGTCCCTAGTCCCTTTCTCTGTCTTAAAGGGGAGATCTCAGAGGTCTGTTAAGACCCCTGATATCTCACTAAAGCCCCCCCCCCCCCCCCCCCCCCAACAGGGCTGATTAAAAAAAAATTGTAATAAATAATTTAAAAAATAAAATGTAAATAATAATAATTAAAAAAAAACACACTGACAATCCACTACCCCCCCTTAAAAAAATAAGCTCTGTAAAGAATGCACTGGCATTCCTGATTTAGGAAGGACACTTTTTTCCAGCACTAGGCTGAATTGTATAGCGACTTGATATAGGTCATGACTATTTCAGCGATGTAGTGCAAATTGTATAGCACCTCTGTTTTTGTACTTAGGACTAGGCCTGCCAAAAAAGACACCTCAAAAACCAAGAAAACAAAAATTTCACCCTCAGGCATTGGGATCTCAATTTCCATGCTGTCATCCTCGCCTGAATCACCAAGTATAATGCCGCGTACACTAGGGCTGCTCATATTTACCGGTCTCACGATTCGATGCGATTACGATTATCAAGTCCACGATTCGATTCGATTCCGCGATGCATCACGATTGCAGCGCAAGTGCGCATGGCTTTCATCAAAAAAAAATTAAGTACTCCATTTTTTTTCTATCTGTTCTTAAAAAAAAAAAAACACACAATAACACTTCCTGCATGTAGCAAAGTCTAAACACAGCAGACCTGCTACAGGAGATGGTCAGAGACTGCAGACCTGCTACAGGAGATGGTCAGAGACTGCAGACCTGCTACAGGAGATGGTCAGAGACTGCAGACCTACTACAGGAGATGGTCAGAGACTGCAGACCTACTACAGGAGATGGTCAGAGACTGCAGACCTACTACAGGAGATGGTTATTCTACCCCATGCACCGTCACTACGTGTTAAAACAATGCACCCTCATCTTATCTGTGATCTGTGCTACTGCTAGCCGCCGTGGTCACTCAGTGAAAGCCAGTCACGGTTGGTAAAGTGATCTCTATCTCTCCTTCTCCAATCTTCGTGGCACACTGGCATTGAACAAACAGCTACAACAACATATGTCCCAACATCCTCCCGCCCCCTCCCCCAAATGACAACGTATGCCATTTCATTAATTATGGTTTTATGTATTCATTGTCTTAGTGATTGATTCACATAACAACTTCATTACTTACCTTGTTTGTATGATTTATGGTTTTGCTCATCACTGCCCCACACATGCACTGCATTGCATGTGTGGGGTAGTGATGAGCTAAATCATACAAACAAGGAAAGTAATGAAGTTTTGATCAATCAGTAACACATTGGACAATAGATTAGAGCTAGACCTACATAAACCATAATTGTATGTGCAATGGTATGGTCACAAACTCAGTTTAATGTTTAGAAATAGAATAATTCAGTTTACCCAATCACCATCATTAATATGTATTATTTACAATTATTATTACAGTCATACAATTGGCATATTTAAATTTTGCAGTCCACTCCACATGGTGCATCAGAGATATGATAATATATACTTTGGTTACAGTTATTAGTGTACTAGTAGTACTACTGTGACAATCAGTGTCTCTGTTGTGTACCTGATGATGATCACGTGTCAGTGCTGCATTCAGCTACTCACTGCTGGAGGTCTCCTCTCCTGTTGCCTGTGAGGAGGACAGAGGACAAGTGCAGCCTTTCTTGCTCAGGGTCTGTCTCCCACAGTCCTGCAGCTGCTGCCCACAGCAGCCAGTTATGAGTTGGGCGACGTTCTCCCCCTGTACCAGGCAGCCTGTGTGCAGTGCACGCTGCATAGTAATAGTAACCCGAGGAGGAAAGCTCTGGGAACTGGGACCGGAACTCACAACAGGTGTCACTCTGTCTCCTCTCACGTGTCTGCCAGTGAAGCAAGCGGCACAGGGCGGCTGTGGATGACGTCGGCGTAAAAAGACGGCACGCTTACTTCAGCTGCGTACTCTGAGGAAAGCTAAGTGTCTGAGCGCTCTGGGGGGGGGGGGGGGCTTTGCTGTGCTGGCGCTGCAAGTGTCCGTCTCCTCTACTCAGGACTCCGAGTGCGACACAGGGGGAGGCGGCAAAACTTTCTCTCCACTCGGCTCCGCGCGGCAGGACGCGACGATGACGTCATCAACATGCATCGATTATTTAAAGCTACAGCATCAATGCAGCATCCCCGGCGGTCGAATCTCGATGCATCGAGTCTACGATTATATTCAACAGCCCTAGCGTACACACGACGTTTCAAGTGATGAAACAAAACGAAGTTTTTCAAACTTAATTTTCCAAAACGACGTTGCATACACACCATCGTTTTTCCAAAATGCTCTAGCAAAGCGTGGTGACGTACACCACGTTCGACGGCACTCTGTTCCATTGAAGCTCCGTCTCATAACTTGCCTCTGAGCATGCGCGGCTTTAAAAATGTAGTTTTCAACATCGTTTTGCCCACACACCATCACTTTTTATGACACAAAAAACGAAGTTTTGAAAAACGACACAAAAAATTCAAGCATGTTGGAATTTTTTTTTGGTCTTTTTTTTAAGACAAAAAACAACGTTTTGCCCACACACGATCAATTTAAATGACGTTTTAAAAAACAACTTTTTTTTTCATCGCAAAAAACGACCATGTGTACGCGGCATAAGTATGGCAACTCAGGGTGAGCTATTGGAACAAATTGATGGTGCAGCTGCCCCTTACATCTCAGCACCTGTATATGTGACTGAAGATGCCCTTTGCTCCTCCCTCCAGGGTTTGGAACTATTACTAGTACTTGTACTAGGTCCCCTTCCCTCACTCCAGCTTTGATAAGTGAACAGTGGACTCACGATGAGGTGTTACCCTCAATCGATCAGGAAGAAAAACAAAGCGATGATTCCTTAACAGAAAAGACAATGGTAGATGAACCTTTTTCAGCTTCCCAAACTGAGAAATTGCTGATACAATCTCTTACAGAAATGGTTTGTTCCACCTTCATGCTGCCTCTAACAGAGACTCATGAAAACCCAGCATCTTCCTTAGGTTCTTTAAAACTTTCCCATGCTTTGCATGTGATTCCAGCACATGTATTGCTAGAACAGCTTATATTTCCAGAATGGGATCACCAGGATAAGCACTTTCTCCCTCCTAAGAGTTTTGCAACTCGCTATTCTCTGGAGTAAAAATTCTCCAAAAAATGGAAAGTACCAGCAATTTACGATGCGATTTCCAATGTGAATAATAATTTAACTTGTCCTGTAGACAATGCACAGATGCTTAAGGATCGAACAGATAAGAAGTTGGAATCCCTGCTAAAATCTGCCTTTTCCATAGCAGGTGCTGGCACTCAGCCTGCAATTGCCGCGTTAGGCATCTGCCAATCCCTATAGGACCAATTTAAATTGGCCCTTAGAGAACTACACAAAAAGCTTGGGATTTGGCTTAACTACCTAAGACATTATGTTTTGCCATAGATGCCATTAAAGATTCTATTCACTAGGCATCCCGCCTTACGCTTATGCTTGTACATATGCGCAAGATCCTGTGGCTAAAAAATTGGTCAGCTGAAACACCATGGAGCGACTTTTCGGGGAAGACTTGGATAACTATATCAAGACAATTACTAGTGGCAAAAGCACTCTTTTACCCGTCAAAAGAAAATGCAAACGCCCTGTATTTAAACAGGCTCTTTCCCCGGCGCAAAAGGCTTCCGCCTCTAAACAGTGGCGATGGCCTCCATCATCAGACTCCAGAGGAAGACCTCAGGGTCAGACCCAGGCTCAAAAGAAGCCCTGGGGTAGGAAATCTACAAAAACGAATCCAAAAGCCTTGTCATGAAGAGGCAACCCCCCTCACCAAGGTGGGGGGGGGGGGGGGGGAACACTTCTGCACTTTTCAGAAGTCTGAAAAAGGGAAATTCAGGACACATGGGTCATCTCCACAGTAATGCTGGGATACAAGCTGGAATTCCGGAACATTCCATCGTCTCGTTTCCTAAGATCAAGCTTGCCCAAAGATCCAGAGAGAAGACAATCTCTGTTTTAGGCACTAGACCAATTAATATCCCAAGGGGTGATCATAGAGATCCCCACAAAGGAGCAAGGTCATGGTACCAAAACCAAATGGAGACGTCAGACCCATTCTAGATCTAAGAAAGCTAAATCAATTCCTGAAGATCCGCTCCTTTCGCATTGAGACAATCGTCAATCGACATCAGGGATGCTGTCACGTACCTGGGTGAAGTCTGAAGTGACAAGGTCAGCCCCTCTTGAATCTCCGGCCCTGGTACCGCTGAGAGTGGAGACAGGGGAAACCAAGGGCCAGGGGAGATACGAGTGCCCGCAGATGTAACTCTGGAAGCCCGCAGCAGGTGATGCAAATCTTGAAAGGCAGGAAGTCGCAGCAGGTTGCAGGGACGAAGTCGCAGCAGGTTGCAGGGACAAAGTCTCAGCAGGTTGCAGGGACAAGGTCGCAGGTACCCGGGAAGTAGAGCGGAGCAAAACAGGAGACAGGATCGTGGTCACATGGGAAGCCAGGTTCAGCAACGAGCGGGCAGCAAGGCACAAAGTCATCAGGCAGGAAACAGGGTCACGTGGGAAGCCGAGATCAGGAACCAAGAGTCAGGGATGAAGCGAGTCCAAAAGCAAGGTCAAGGAAGCCGAGGTTCAGTAACCGGGATCAGGAGCACAGGCACAGGATACAGGGACCGGAACCGCTGAGATCCGTCAGCACTCGGCTGGGGTCAGTGCATCCTTTAAAAAGGCTGTCTGGTGCCAAAGGACATGTGGGCGCTCTCCTGCAAATTCATGCGTGTGCTCCCGGGAATTCATGCGCGCGCTCCCGGGAATTCGTGGGGACAACTCGAATAGGTCTCTTACAGATGCATACTTGCATGTCCCTATATTTCCTGCTCATCAAAAGTTTCTGCGGTTCGAATTGGAACAACAGCATTTCTAGTTTGTAGCCCTGCCCTTCAGGCTAGCCACAGCGCCTCGGGTGTTCACCAAAGTGCTGGCCCCAGCTCTAGCCAGGTTAAGGGCCCAGGGCATAACAATCATAGCGTACCTAGACGATCTATTACTTATAGATCAATCGGTGACTAGTTTGGAGCAAAACATACGCACTACAACCAACTATCTGAAAGCATTAGGTTGGATTCTCAACCTAGAGAAATCTTCCTTAATACCGCTAAAAAGACTGGAGTACTTGGGTCTGATCATAGACACAGCCCAGGAAAAAGTGATCTTGCCTCAAGCAAAGATTAACTCCATAAGAAAACTGGTGCGGAGGGTCGGGTCAAACGGCAATCCCTCCATTCGCCTCTGCGTGAGGTTACTAGAAACCATGGTGGCTTCATTCGAAGCAGTTCCTTATGCCCAGTTCCATTCAAGACTGTTACAAAACAGTAACCTGTCTGCTTTGGACAAGACAATTCAAGCCTTAGACTCGCCAATGCGGATGACCCCAAGAGTGGCCCAAAGCCTCACTTGGTGGTTACTAACCCATAATCTGCTGAAAGGAAAATCCTTCAGACCAGTTACCTGGAAAGTGGTAACGACAGATGCCAGCCTCTCTGGCTGGGGAGCAGTATTAGAAGGGACAACTGTCCAAGGACAAAGGTCAAGAACCGAAAGAAGCTTGCCCATCAATATCCTTGAGATTCTGGCAGTACATCTGGCCCTAAAGGCCTGGACTTCCAGGCTACGGAATTGCCCTGTCAGGATTCAATCCGACAATGCCACAGCTGTGGCCTATTTCAATTACCAAGGGGGCACCAAGAGTCTCCCAGCACAGAGAGAGGTGAACCATATTCTAACTTGGGCAGAAAGGGATGTTCCTTGCCTTTCTGCAATCTTCATTCCGGGAGTAGAGAATTGGCAGGCGGAATAAAGTCGCCAGCAGTTATTCTCAGGGGAATGGTCGCTGTTTGCCAAAGATGGGGGACTCCAGACGTAGATCTCCTAGCATCCAGATTCAACGCGAAGTTGGTCAACTTTGTGGCCAGAACAAGGGATCCACTCGAATGCGGAACGGATGTGTTGGTGACCGCATGGGATCAGTTCTCACCCGTCCAGATTTTAAGTCATGTTTTCTTCTCCAACAATATGCATTCCCCCCCATCCAGTCTCTGCCTCTACTTCTTTGCAGAATCAAGCTGGAAGGGACGCCGATAATTCTAGTGGCACCAGTATGGCCCAGAAGGTCATGGTGTGCAGAAATCATAAAGATGGCAGTGGAGGGCCAATGGTCCCTCCCACTACGACCAGATCTGCTCTGTCAGGGACCGATGTTCCATCCTTCCTTTTTGGTCTCTAAATTTAACGGCTTGGCTATTGAAACCCACATTCTAAAGAAACGTTGGCTTTCCGGGTCAGTTATCTCCACCCTGATCAATGCCAGAAAACTAGCTTCCAGAACTATATATTATAGAGTCTGGAAGGCTTATGTTTCCTGGTGTGAATCCAAGGGTTGGCACCCTCGGAGATATATCATAGGCAGAATTCTTGCCTTTCTACAATTAGGGTTAGAGATGAAGTTGGCCTTAAGTACTATTAAAGGCCAAGTCTCAGCTTTATCGGTCTTATTTTAAAGACCACTTGCTACTCATTCTTTAGTTCAAGGCTTTATACAAGGAGTAACGCCGCTTAATGCGCCCGTCAAACCTCCCTTGAATCCTTGAGACTTAAACTTGGTTTTGTCTGTGTTACAAAAGCCATTTGAACCGATACAACATAGTCCTCTAGCCCTGCTGACACGGAAGTTGGTATTTTTGGTTGCTATATCCTCAGCAAGGAGGGTTTCAGAGTTGGTTGCTCTTTCTTGTAAGGAGCCGTATTTCATTTTTCATGAGGACAGAATGGTGCTACGCCCTCGTCCAGGCTTTTTGCCAAAAGTAATTTCAGGTTTTCACCCGAATCAAGATATTGTCCTGCCATCGTTTTTTCCAAAACCATGTTCCAGGGAAGAAAGGTCACTCCATTGTCTTGATGTGGTGTGAGCAGTGAAAATCTATTTAAAGAAAACTGCTCAGATTCGTAAGAATGACGTCTTATTTATTCTGCCGGAGGGTCCTAAGAAGGGACAGGCAGCGTTGAAATCCACTGTCGCTAAGTGGATTTGGCAAGTGATAATTCAAACTTATGATTTAAGGGGCAAGATTCCCCCGTTTCAAGTTAAGGCGCATTCTACCAGGTCAGTTAGTGCTTCTTGGGCAGTGCGTCATCAGGCCTCCATGGCTCAGATCTGTAAGGCCGCAACTTGGTCTTCAGTGCATACATTCACAAAATGTTATCAGGTGGATGTAAGGAGGTATGAGGATATGAGTGTGAGTGTGCTGCAAGCAGCAGTATAGATACTCAAGTCTGGGTGTACCCTGTGAGTTGTTTCTCCCACCCCCTCAAGTGGCATTGCTATGGGACGTCCCATTAGGTAAATACTTAAGGCTCTGTGTCCCATGATGTACGATAAATATATCAGGATTTTTATTACAGCTTACCTGTAAAATCCTTTTCTTGGAGTACATCATGGGACACAGAGGTCCCTCCCCTCTTTTGGGATTTAGACATATTGCTTTGCTACAAAAACGAATGTGCTCCCGGAAGGAGGAGGGGTTATATAGGGAGTAAACTTCCTTAATTAGGGTTTACCAGTGTCAACACCTGAAGGTTGGCTATTACCCATTAAGTAAATACTTAAGGCTCTGTCTCCCATGATGTACTCCAAGAAAATAATTTTACAGGTAAGCTGTAATAAAAATCCTATTTTCTTCTCAACACTTTCTTGCACCACTTAGGTGGAAGCAATTAGTAGAGGCAGCTGTCCACTGATCGCCTTCAACCATACCTAGTCCAATACCAAATACTTTTGCTTTCACTGGTGTTTTTAAGTATACTTGCGCGGATTTATTTTAACACAATTATTTTCTAATGTAATGAAATGCATCCTACATATAACCCCCCCCCCCAAAAAAAACATTCTACTTTATATTACATGTTACGCTTGTTTATTGTCAGTAAAAATATGGTTAGATTGTGAACACTGGTAACAGAGGTGCTAGTTGTCTTTTAAACAACAGTTATGAACAGCAGCTATAAAATTTATATAATCTCCTTTGTAATGAAAACACACCTGATGAGCTCCAAATTCAATTGGCTGTGTCTTCCGCTTGTTTCCACGTAGTAATAATGCCAAGTCACTAACTGAGCAGGAGTCGAGCACAGTAGGCTTTGGGCCATCAAACAGGCCACAGTCACGTGGAAGTCGGTCAAACGATTCAGGGAAAAAATGTTGTAACAGGTCCACCACACTAGAAGCCAGGTTTAGAATGCCTACATATATAACAAATGTAAGTCACATTTCAGCTTAGCCCATTTTTCCATGCTATACATCAGTCAGGGTTACTCTACATCAGTTTTGCTATAAACTGTCTTAATGTTTAGACACAAGATGAATTGGTGAATAAATCACCAAGAAAATGATCAGAGTTTAATGTTTGGTGAACAATAAAGCACACTGACCGATTTTCAAATTCATTTATCTAAAATGTATCATGCTATTTTAGGGAAGATATATTCTTAAAAATAGATTTTAACCACTTGATACTTGCCCGCCGTCAAATGACGGCGGGCGGGTAACTGTATTGTCCTGACAGCACGTCATATGACGTCCTGTCATAGAAAGCTGCTAGGGGCGCGAGCGCGCCGCCGGCGGCGCGCGCACACACCCGTCACTGAGAACCCCTGTGCGATTGCCGAGTACCTGAGCTGGGACGTGGAGCTCTGTGTGTAAACACAGAGCTGCACGTTCCTGTCAGGGAGAGAGGAGACCGATTGTGTCCCTTGTACATAGGGACACAAATCGGTCACCTCCCCCAGTTAGAACACAAACTAGAAGAAACATTAAACCCCTTCCCCGCCCCCTAGTGGTTAACCCCTTCCCTGCCAGTTACATTTATACAGTTATCAATGCAAATTTATAGCATTGTTCACTGTATAAATGTAAATGGTCCCAATAATGTGTCAAAAGTGTCCGATGTGTCCGCTATAATGTCACAGTCCCGAAAAAAAAAAAAAAAATCGCAGATCGCCGTCATTCCTAGTAAAAACAAATAAAAAATAAATCATAATTATGTCCCCTATTTTGTAGGCAATATAACTTTTGCGCAAACCAGTCACTATACGATTATTGGATGATTTTTTTTTTTTTTTTTTTTTTTACCAAATATATGTAGAAGAATACGTATCGGCCTAAACTGAGATAAAAAAAAGATTTTTCTTTTTTTTTAAATGTGATATTTATTAAAGCAAAAAAAATTGTGTCTTTTTTCAAAATTGTCGCTCTTTTTTTGTTTATAGCGCAAAAAATAAAAACTGCACGGGGCGATCAAACACCACCAAAAGAAAGCTCTATTTGTGTGGGAAAAAAAAAAGGACGTCAATTTTGTTTGGGAGCCACGTCGCACGACCGCGCAATTGTCAGTTAAAGCGACGCAGTGCCGGAAGCTAAAATATGTGCCCAGTAGGCAAGTGGTTAATGTATAGAAAGCATTCAATTTTGTTTTTTTTTTTTTTTATTAATATTACTATGTATAGGTAGTAATTATGTGTGTATATGAGGCAGCAATAATTGCTTATAACATACACAGGCTCGGTTTCCTGCTCTGTAGTGATAGACAGAGATTTTGTCTGCTTCTTCACACATTACAATGTTGTTAGATAGCTCAGATCACAGTCAACATGTACAATCAATGAGTCAATCAGAGTGGCTCTGTATCTTGCGATCGCTGTGAACCAACTAATGCAATCACAAGTGAAAACACCAAGTGTTCATAAATGTTTTCAAAATAAAAATATATGACGTGGAGCATTAGATACATTAACGCACCACAGGAGGCACCATCCCTAAATCAAAATAGTAGCAACGGGACTGTTTGTGCCTCTGATAATGAATGTATGCTATTTATCTCCAAAAAATTTATTTTCATTAAAAAAAAATGTGTAGTAGTGATATATATATATATATATATATATATATATATATATATATATATATACACACATATATATATATATATATATATACACACACACACAGTGACCTACTAATTATATATGAAGTGCCTGATAATACTGCATGTCTGGTGAGTTTGAACCCCTGCGGGGATTTTGATTCCAACACGTGGTGGATTGAGAGTGGGCAGGCTGGTGCACGCTTCCTTTTCCCTATTTGACACTACTCTTGGATAACGCACAGACTGTGGATGTGTTCTAACATCAAGAATTTCCTTCTTTTTGCCTACTTTATGGTGGAGTTGGACACCTATATCCATCTTCAGCGTTGTTTTGCATTTATTACTTAATGACTCATTTTGGACTTTAAATGCTTTTTTTTATATATATATATATATATATATATATATATATATATATATACACACACACACACACATTATTAAATATACCTGTATATAATTTCAATTTGGAGATAAATGCCTGTATCTACCTGGCAAATTAGCCTGCCTATTTACGATACATGTGTATTATCACAGTTATTTGCAGTTTACATTATGATGGGTGTCATTACCCAATATTACATATTGTATTATGATGTTTAGTGTGAGCCTGAACGGCGCATGCGTCGTCTCTTGGACGCATCCCAGTGCGCATGCTCACAGTCACGTCAAAACACTGCCTACGACGTGAGCGTAACCTACGCACAGCCCTATTCACTACGTAAACGGTGTAAAAATCGACGGTGTTCATTCCCTGGTCCATACCTTTGCATGGGTTGCGCCTCCTATATGAGGAATAACTTTAAGCCGGACGTAACCCTTATCGCTTAAAACATGCTCCGGCCGCAAGTACGTTCGTTAATCGGCGTATCTTACTCATTTGCATATTTAAAATGGGAACGCCAGATGCATCCAGCGTAACGATGCGCCCACGATACGGCAAGTTATGTCTGGCGGCTGAAGCCTTATTTTTTGACGTACTAGCTTTGGGAATCTGCGCATAGATACAACGGCGCACATTTGTATCTCGATTATATGCAATATACTGAGATACAGTGTTGCATAACAGAGTAATGGCGAGTCAAACTATCACAGCACTGAAAATAAAATTTCACTACTACATTCCAGGGAACTCTCATAAGTAAACTACATGCATTGCCCCATTTTTCCTAGTGACAGGACACTGATCACAGCTCCCTGTAATCTGGAGCGGTGATCAGTGTCGTGTCACACACAGCCCATCCCCCTACAGTTATAAGCACTCCCTAGGACACACTTAATCCCTTCAGCGCCCCCTACGGGTTAATCCCTTTACCGCCAGTGTAATTTTTACAGCAATCAGTGCATTTTTATAGCACCGATCGCTGAAAAAATGACAATGGTCCCAAAAATATGTCAAAAGTGTCCGATGCGTCCGCCATATTGTGGCAGCCGCAATAAAAATCGCTGATCGCCACCATTACTAGTAAAAAATGCCATAAAACTATACGCTATTTTGTAGACACTACAACTTTTGCACAAACCAATCAAACGCTTATTGCGATTTTTTTACATAAAATATGAAGAATATGTATCAGCCTAAACGAAGAAAAAAAAAAGTGTTTTTATATATATATATTGCTTTTTTTTTTTTAATTGTCGCTCTATTTTTGTTTATTGCGCAAAAAAAAAGAACCGCAGAGGTGATCAAATACCACCAATAGAAAGCTCTATTTGAGAGAAAAAAAATAAGTTTTATTTGGGAGCCATGTCGCAGACCGTACAATTGTCAGTTAAATCGATGCAGTGCTAAATCGCAAAAAGTGCTCTGGTCTTTGGCCATCAAAATGGTCCGGGGGTAAGTGCTTAATAGCACCCCAACGCACTCATAACCGGCAGCGCTCTCCCATCCTTGGAATCGTGCATAGCACTATGCAATTTCCATCTGGCTGAGATTTTGAAAAGGAGCAGGGGCATTTTCCCATAGGTAAAGAAGCCCATTCAGCTGGGAAACTGGCATATTGTGAATCTAAGAAAACCACGCAAACAAAATATTAAAAGAAAAAAAAGATAAGATACAGTAACACACTTACCAGAATGAGATCTATAGTTTTGATAGAGATGATACAACTGTTTTGGCCTACGAACAATGCTTTTTTTTTTGTCATCCGAGCACTTCTTATTTGCATAATAAAATAAGGATCTCAGATCACTAAAGCGAAAAGAAACCCCTTTCATTATGCTTTGTGCTGTGTCACCAGTAAGGAACATTGAATTGGGATCATTGATGCATCTCATAAGTAGGAAAAGCTCAGCCTGGGTGAAGTCTTGAATCTCATCTCCATAAAGTTCATGGATGGACCATGGGAGTACTTCGAGCTTTGACAATCTGCAAGACAAATTATACAAGACATCCTCTTCATCAAAATATCCCCTACTGTTTTTTATGTGCTCATACAAGCAAAAGAGGCGATAAATTTCCCTCCGGTCTCCTTGAAAGTTTGGTGCTCTTTTCTTTCCAAGTTTGATGTACTCCTCTTCTGGAAGTCTACCCTGACGACAGCCTAATGCTTCAAAAGATCCCTTCAAAAAGGACTTAATCTCTTTCCAGACAAGAGCAGCATTGTAACAAGACTTTCCCTTGATCATATCTGGCCACAGTTCTTTAGCAAACAGTTCAAAAGTAACACAAATGCGAGGATCCTTCTCTTTTTGCTTACAATCTTTTTCTTCTTCCTCATCCTCAGGGTCAGGTTCAATTTCATTATCTTCTCTCAACAAATCTAGCATATCAGTGTCATCTATTGTAGACCAACCAACAATACTCTTTTTGAGACTTCCATCTTCATTTCTTGGAAAGAAGGGATCAGGCATAGATGCATCTAATAACAGAATTAGCTGCTGGGAGGTTGTGAACAAAGGGAAATGTTCATCCTTGATATCTTGCAATTTGTACACATTAGGCTCAATGGGCTTGAAATGACTGGTTGCCTTTGCAGATTTGCTTAGCTCTAGAAAATTTCTTTGTACTTCATGGCAAAGGACATGGTTTTTTGTGATAAATACCGGGTGAAAATGTTCTAATTTTTGGTCTTCCTCCTCATCTGATGTGAATTCCGTTTCCAGATTCTCCAGATCTACTGAGGCATTTTCTTCATTAGTACCATCATAGAGCTCTGGTTCGGGGTCTTCATCCTCCACAATTTCTCCTTCAGTGTTTTCATTATACTGTTTACTTTGCCAAGTCTGTTTGACTAGCCAAGGGCCACCAACTAACTCTGCACGTTCCCAGTAGGAATGAAACTTCTTCCAGAGGCGGTACAGGCAACAGGTTGTTTTTCCTGTGCCACTTCTTCCAATTAATATGATAGCTTCCATTGGTTTAGGGTTAAGATCAATCACAGCATATTCCAGCTCACCAACACGAAATGGATATTCAACTCTGGAGTTCATGTTGGAAAGTATATTGTGGACCATATCCGTGCTAAAGCTATGGAACTTCATAATATTGTATTCCGTTTCAGCTGCACTTGCAGGTGGAAAATAATCAGGAATGTTTTCCGTGTTGCTTTCCACTTCGGTGTCTTCCACAAAGTACCTGGGGATACGCTTTTTTGTATTTGGGAAAATTTGATCTTTCGCTATTCCCTTTAATTTTTTCCTCAGTATACAGGACAGTCCTCTGTTATAAGCACTACATATGCCTTCTATAGCATGATTTAGCTTGCAGTGATCAAGAACAATGTCCCAGATCCTTATCATCTCAGTGTAAATTCTACCACTTTTTTGTAATACAAACTCAGTGGCCAGAATTTTCTCTGGTTCCTCACTGCAACGAGGGGAAAAATCAATAGCAAGTTCCCACAGCAGCCTAGCACCTTTGTCCAACTTTACTTCAAACAACTTGATACTGCTGTTCAATTTCAGCTGTTTATTCAGACTGCGTGTCCATTCCCCATTTCCAAGTTTTTGAATAGAAATTATTATTTTATTTTTCATGTACAAAGGTACAGCCTTGCTGCCTAATTTTTTCAGGGCTTCTGGAGAACATTCAATCTCCCATGACATGGTGTTGAAGTCTACATTAGAAAGGTCAATATCTTGCAGTTGTTCTCCATTCCATTCTTCTCCATTATTGTCAAGTTCAGGAATTTGTTCAGTTTCTCCATTCATTTCCATGAAAGAGCCATCATGCAATGACTCTTCTTCACAACTGCTTATACCAGCCACAGGCAGCTCAGTGCTTCTAACTGCTGGAGGATGTTCAGTTGTTTGTTGTTTCAAAGTTCCAAACAAGAATTGTGCTTTGCTCAGATCCAGACATGTTATCAGTTTTCTGATCGTTTGTACAAGATGCTCTTTCGGGGTCAGAGGACTTTTTGTGTTTTCAATAACTTCTGCTGGGAGTTCAACTTGTTCAGATAATGACTGGTTCTTCATTACAGATTGATTACACACAGACTTACAGGGCAAGGGAGTGACAGATGATGGCTTTGCCTGTATTTTAGCTTGTATATTATTTACATTGGCCTTACCAGGCTTTGAAGCAGTACTCGTTTGCTTGAATTTTTTTCTAACTTCATTCCAAGCAATAAAACGTGGATCTGTATTCTTTATCCTGTACTTTGCATCTCTACCCTGTCTATTGTTTATCGTTAGCTTGATGTCAAATTTTGCAAGCAAATCCATTATCTTGCGATATTGTTTGGGATTGTTGTTCTGAAAAACTTTATGCATCACTGTATCCCCATCTTTGTCCTGGATGTTGGGGTCTAAGTGTGGATATTTTGTGGGGTCAGAAGAATACAAGTCCAGGAGGTATACTAGCATTGGAATGCCATCAGAATCTGAAGGAGAAATCAAATATACTTTTATAAAAATTACAGAAATTACACTTGATTAAATATGCACAACATTTACAATGTATAAAACTCAATGAATACAACTAATGACTTCAATTACTTCATTACAATTAGTAGATCTCACTTCAATTTTTTAACAAGGCATATAAACAATACTAAGAAAATAAACATGGATTGGAATAGGGATCAAATCTAACCCACAACCCATATCAAATAATCAGCAGCAACACGTATTAAATTCCATAAACTAATACAGGTTAAGACAAAACCCTGATGGAAATGTATGACCAAATCAAATCATCAAGATTATTCCTAGAAAAAAAAAAACAACAACATACAATCGAGTCCACAAGTATCGCCCCCAATTTTGCTGGCCATACACTATACTGGGAATCGTTCCTGCTAATGTTTACAATCATTTAAAGTGGAGTTTCCATCCCAACATTTTTATTTTCATTATTGTGCTCATTAGACCTAAAAAAGGAAAAAATATATATTTTTTTACTCATCTGGAAATGCCTGTTGCTATGCGGTCCCACGAAATCTGCCTTTGAAATCACCTAGGATTCTGACATCTCCCTCTAATGCTCCTGGGAAATGTGTGTCATCATTTCCCAGGATGCAGTGCGCTGTCCAATTATCACTTCCCATCCAAGACTTCCAGGAAGTGCTTGTAGGCTTCACAATGCCCAAAAGCAAAATGACAACAGTGTGGACATAGTTTTATAAACTATCTTTTTTGAATAACTATGCGGAGCGGCGGCGGATTGTAAAATAGTAAGTGACTGGATTTATATTATAAAAACGCAGGATGAAAGGACATACTGTACATTTAAAAAAATGCTAATTGTGGTTGGAACTCCGCTTTAAAAAGAGTCTAAAATTATCATGTCTTGTGAAAGAGATTTGCAGATCCACCTATCATCGACATATATATGAAGGGATATGACCTGAAGGCTCAATGAATCGTTTGTACAAAAGTGACAGCAGATGTACATATTTTCTCTCCGCACATAGTCGCTCAAAGAAGGTCAGTGGCCTAGCATATAGTCCTGCATCTGGTATGAACTTTACGTAATGGGACAATTGGAAGGCCGACCAAGGGCTCAGAGGAGGCTGTGTAGGATGGGCGGACAAAACAGTCAGTGAAGCTTGTTGTTTAATCTTCACCCAAAGTTTGGTCTGCGGGGAAATACACCATGATATCACTCTGGACAAATGTAGAGCTCGGTAATATGAGATCAGGTCGGGTAGTCCAATCAAATACCCCCCCTACCGTCATTTAGGCAGAACTAGCAATGAGTAATGAATTCTGGCCACTTTATTACTCCAAATGAATTTGGTCAAGATTGTCCCGACACTAGCAAAAAAAAGGCCTGAGGTAGTTTAATAGGCATCGCTTGCATTAAACATAACATCTGGGGGAGAAATGTCATCCTAAATGCAATACATCTCCCGAAACATGCAAGAGTGAGGGTTTGCCAAAATTGAAGATGTAGTCGCATTTTAGATAATAATGGGCAAAAATCTATCTCATATAACGACACAGTGTCCTGTAGTCCACAAATCATGGAATCTGATCTAACTTTGCAGAGGAAAGATTCTAAAGTTAGGGCTAACCTCAATGGAGAGAGGGGACAGCCCCATCTCGTCCCATTGGTCAGAGGGAAATACTCCGATCGGGCTCCGTTAATCAGCACACCTGCTGTAGGTGTATAGTGCCTGGATCCAGAACTGCATTCGTTCCCCCAAGCCAATGTGTCTAAGGGTGGATAGTAGAAATTGACAATCCACCCGGTCGAAGGCTTTTTCAGCATCTGTTGATAAAAGCCAAAGAGGTGGGTGTAGTAAATCAGATCTATCGCTCTTATGGTGTTATCGCTAGGCTCTCTCTGAGGGATAAAGCCTGCCTGGTCTGCATGGACAAGATGTATGGCAGTAGCCTAATCCCTAAGATTTTTGAAAATAAATTTTAGGTCGTCGTTTAAGAGGGCTATAGACTGATAATTCCCGCACTGAGTATCTTTATTCGGCTTGGGATCACCATGATGTGAGCCCTCAGAGAAAGTCATCGGTCAACTTACAGTTAGCTTAAGTAGAATTGTAAGCACGTAAAAAAAGGGGGAGAGAACATCTTGAAACATTTTATAGTAAGATTCCACCCATCTGGGCTGGGGGCCTTCCCTGATTTAGAGGATTCTAACGTCATAACCAATTCTTTATTTGCTATAGGAGCTTCCATTTCCTCAATTACCTGTAGCGAAAGAGAAGGCATGCCGAGGAAGACAAAAAGGTGGATATCAGGTCTCCACAAATAGGGCATTGCTGAGTTTGGGAATTATGAATATTATAAAGTCTCCTTTAGAATTTTTGAAATTCCTGGCCGATAGAAGCTGAATCAGACAGCTTAGTGCCAGATTTGGGTAATTTGGGCAATATGCAGTTTTGTTTGTGACCCTTTCAATGCCCTAGCTAAGAGAACACCTGGTTTATTTCCATATTCGTATATAGACTGTTTATAGTAACGCAATTTCTGCCTTACTTCCGAATTCATGATTTGATTATACTGCTGGCGCAAGTAGAGTAATTATTTCTGTGTCTGCAAAGCTAGTGTTTTTTTATGGGTAGCCTCAAGCTTACTAATCCTTAAAAATAATGAAGCCGTTTCAGACCGCCTTTTTTTCTTGATCCTTACACCATGTTTGAGAAAAATTCCTCTTCAAAAGCATTTATGCGCCTCCAGCTGTAGTGTCAGAGATGTATTGGGTTGATCATTCAGACTAAAATAATCTTCTAGTCCCTGTAATGCCTCAGTCATGGTGATAGTGTCTTTTAATAATGCATTGTTAAGCCTCCAAGACAAAGTCCTCATGGCCCATATTTTAAAATTTATATCCATGTGAGTCAGTCAATGATAAGAGATCAAAATTGGATCAATAGTCGTAGCTTGGACTCTGTCCAAATCTTTATATGCAAGGAAAAAAATATGTATTCTAGGAGTACGTTGAATGAACTGGAGAGAAAAAATATATAATCCCTGTCATTGGGGTGTTGTAAGCGCCATACATCTACCAATTGAAGATTTAGTTTTTCCTTAAGTCGCTTTAGGTATGAAAATTATAAATGGGATACACCCCTTGAGACATCTAACAGTGAATCATATGCAAAGTTGAAGTCGCCCCCTAGAATCAATACACCATCTCTGTGCTCCAAACTCAGAGGGCCCAACGACCTCAGAAAGAGCAGCCGATTTTCATTTGGAAAGTACACATTAATTAATGTTACCCAGGTTGCTCCGATAGGGCTCTTAGCAATCAAGAATCTACCTTTTTTATCAGCAATATATGTACCTTGCGACCATGAAACAGACCTTGCAAGGAGGGTTCTGACTCCCTTAGCTTTAGAGATCGCAAAGGACTATGGTACGCCACCGGATATGCTCGATCACTCAATTCTGGAATTCTCAGAGCATGAAAGTTTCCTGAAGAAAAACAATCTGACACTGCATTTTTGTCAAGTCTCTCAATAATCTAGACCTTTTTTTTTGGGACATCGAGGCCTTTCACGTTAAGGGAAGTTAACCTTACCAAGGATGTCAGTTCTGCCCCTAGAGGCTCGTACACCATGATTTCCCTAAGAGGTATGGAGAAGAGGGGTAGGAGTGACAGAAGTAACCGAAATAAGAAAAGACGAGAGAAAAAAAAAACGTATGAAAAGGGTGCCCCCAAGTATATGTTGCCCCATTAAATTTACTATGATCTAAAAGTGGTTGTATGCATCTTCTCATGCTTCGTGTTTCTTAATATGGCCAAGAGGATCAGTATCCCTGCTCCTGTATGTTTAATCTTACCCATCTCCCACGCTCGATGCATTATTTCTTCTTTTATGCTATAGAAAGGTATACAGCCCAAAGAACATCTCGGGGACTAGATTCCTGGTGGCTTCTATATGGGGTGACTCTGTGTACGCTATTATTATTACATATGGACTGTATCGTAGGTCTCAGCTCTGCTCCTTAAACATTTTCAGGTATGCCCCTAAAACAGATGTTCTTCCTCCGACTATGATTTTCCATATCATCTACCCGAAGAAGAATTGTGGTAAACCTTTGATGTACTACGGATTTAGATAATTCCAATTCATCCAGGCGTGTGTGCCAGTTTACAGATCTCTTCGGTAGTAGTGATAAATCTTTATTTATGGGGAGCGAATGCAGTATTGCCCTCAGATTGGAATCTTCTGTCCAAGGATAGTAAGGTCTTATTTGAACTGGGTTTAAAGAACCTGATGTTCTTCTATCTGATTGTAAATGTACTGTGTTCCCAGGGTCCTCTGGAGCTGCTAAACCGCAAGGTTGGGAGGCGATAACAGTGTGTTCTGATGTCACCGAAACTGAGATCTCACTTTTTAAATAAAAATAATGGATTTTTTGGTTTACCTATAAAATACTTTTCTTGGAGTACATCACAGGACACAGGGTATTTTCAAATACATTATGATAGGGTTAGGCTGTCACCTTGAGGTGACAGGATACTACAGGAGTACTACAGGAGTAGGACACTATCTATGTGCAATACCATCTGGTATAAACCCCCTCTCTGCTATAAGCCAGCCAGTTAGTTACAAAGCAGTGTCAGAAGTATAAACTCCAAAAAATAGGGGTGGCTACTGTGTCAGTCAATGACTCAGAGAAAGAGATTTTACAGTGAGTAACAACGTTTGACTGGCAGAGCCATTCTGATTCTTGACCAAAAGGATGTTCCAGAGTAGTGTCTCAAGGAGGACTGTGCAAACTAAATAAGGAATCAAAAAAAAAAAAAGAAAGAAAAAAGGCTTGCAAAACCTTGAGGCCGAAACAAGCATCTAAAGATGTAAACACGTGTAAAAAAAATGCATTTAAGTGGTAGTAAAACACACTTGGTGAGCATGTAAAATGAATATCCCCTAAAAGAGATATTCACCTTGGATGAAGCCAGTTACATCACTGGCGCATGCGCTCTGAAGGTCCGGTATACCTTGCCAGGCCTTCAGAGCCAGAAACTGAATGACGTTATTGCAGCTCTGGCCAATCACATAACCAGAGCGCACAAACCTGAAATAAAGAGGGAAGAGGTAAGCCCTCTCAGTGCGCTGCAATTGCCTTAAAGGTGTTTTTTACTATCGCTTTAAAAAGCATGCACAGCTGACTAGGAAATATATATCATTGATGATTTTAACTAATCATCAGGTCTAAAAAGCAAAAAGTTATCTGGCAGCAAAACGGTTAAAGAGATGCATACCTTTGTTACTCAAAGCAATAGAAACTGCAGTGTGCAGAGGGTTGTCTCCTTTAGCTCGGCAAAGACTATCTGGATCTCCACCGTTGCACAACAACAAAGCTGCCATGGCAAAATCACCACTCTTTAAACAAGTACAAATTGGATGTTCATGCGTGTCATCAATACCATTCGGAGAAACTGTGGAGGGAGAAAGAAAAGAAAAAAAAAAGGTTATTTCATGTGCAACACTGTTTTGTGCATTTTATCCAACAGCCCACCCATTTTCTTAAAGTGGTAGTAAAGTCTTCTTTTTGACTTTGCCTATAATAAGGCTTACCTGTAGGTACAGTGAATATCTCCTAAACTTGCACTATTTAAAGGATATTCTCAATGCATGCAGCCAGTGACATCATCGGCGCATGCGCTCTGAAGAGACGGCATACCTGTGCCGTCCCTTCAGAGCTCTTTGCCGCAGCCGCGACTCCCGCAATCAAACGGCGGGAGCACTTGAACCTGGAAGGAAGATTGGGTGAAGATGGAAGACCTGTCAGAGGTGACAGCAGGCCACTGGAGGGCTTCCTTCTAAGGTAATATTTTATAATGTTCTAGTATGCAATGCATACGAGCACATTATGCCATTGTCTCAAAGTTTTTTTTTATAATTATTTGTTTTATTGAATTTTTTTAAAAGGTGCGGCTTACTATGGCTCTAATCAAGCATTACAAAACACAGTATCTAATGCTGCGTACACAAGATTAGTTTGTCTGATGAAAACAGTCTGACCGGTTTCAGCGGACGAACTGATCGTGTGTGGGCCCCATCAATTTTTTTCCCCCATAGGTGAAAAAACGTAGAACCTGTTTTAAAATTATCTGATGGTTAAAAAAACGATAGAAACAAACTATCCTCTGTGAGGAAATCCATTGGTCAAAAAATCACGCATGCTCAGAATCAAGTCGACACATGCTCGGAAGCATTGAACTTAATTTTTCTCAGCACGTCGTTGTTTTACGTCACTGCGTTAGACACAAACGGATTTTTAACTGATGGTGTGTAGGCAAGACTGATGAAAGTCAGCTTCATCGGATATCTGATGAAAAAATCCATCGGTCCCTTTTCATCAGATGAACCGATCGTGTGTACTTGGCATTAGTCTCAGATGATTGGAATGTCCTTAAGCAATGCAACTGAGGAATGGGCAGGACAGCAACAAATGTCATCAGGCCTGCAAAAACAAAGAGGCAAACAGAGGGCTCAAAAACTAATTGAAGCACCTTACGTCTGAAATTGGCATCAAACATAGGTCTGTACATTTACCTTTTTAAAATTCAACAAATGTGTGAACAGAAAACCAATGTAGCAAGTTAGCAACTTTGCAAATCTGGACAACAGATAACTGTAGGCTTGAATAATGACCTGCCAAATCCACCTGGCAATGGTAGAACACAAGTCAAGATGTACCCTGAGGGGGGACCCCCACTAATGACAAAAAGCGATTCACATGGTCTAAGAAAAGGCAAAGCTAAAAGAGGTAAAATTGCAGTGTATACCACATCCAAACAGTGAAGAGCAATCTTCTTGAATATTTCGGAGCAAAACATAAAGAGGGAGGGCCAGATTCAGAAAGTATTTACTTCGGCGTATCTAGAGATATGCCGCGTAAATACTAAAAATAGTCGGCGTATCATTTTTTGGTATTCAGAAAAGAAGATACGCTGTAATTCTGCTAATATACGAGCCGCGTAAGTCTGTTACACCGTCGTATATTAGTTGACGTTTTACGCTGGCCGCTAGGTGGCGCTTCCGTAGTTTTACGCGTTGAATATGCAAATTAGGGAGTTACGCCAATTCCCGAACATACTTGCGGCCGGGCGTCGTAGTTTACGTTGTTTGCGTAAGGCTTTTTCCAGCGTAAAGTTACCCCTGCTATAGGAGGCGTAGCCAATGTTAAGTATGGACGTCGGGACAGTATCGAATTGTACGTCGTTTACATGGTTTGCGTAAATCGTTCGGGAATGGGGCTGTACATAAGTTACGTACACGTCGTTTACATTGACTACTAGCGACGTGATTTGACGCATTCGCACTGGGATACGTCCACGGACGGCACATGCGCCGTTCAGAAAATACGTTAATTGTGTGGGGTCATGATTCATGCCCCCACATTAATAATTTGAATTAGGCGCCCTTACGCCGAACACTTTACGCTACGCCGCCGCAACTTATGGAGCAAGTGCTTTCTGAATAAAGGCACTTGCCCATAAAATTTGTAGAGGCGTAGCGTAAAGAGCATACGCTACGCCCGCAGATATTTACGCAGTTTTCTCTGAATCTGGACCGGAATGTCCTAGTTAAGCTGGAAGCAGAAGACCACTTTGGGAAGAAAAGAGGCCCTAGGCCGAAAGACGACCTTATCCCTACATAACACTAATGCCGCGTACACACGATCACTTTATGTGATGAAAAAAAACGACGTTTTCTGTGAAGTAAAAAACGACGTTTTTGAAACTTCAATTTTCAAAGACGATGTTGCCTACACACCATCGTTTTTTTCACAATGCTCTAGCAAAGCGAGGTTACGTTCACCACTCTTTTCCATTCAAGCTCGTTTCATAACTAGCTTCTGGGCATGCGCGGGTTGAAAAACGTTGTTTTAAACGACGTTTTTTGCTACACACAGTGATTTTTTGTGAAACAAAAAACGACGTTTTGAAAAACGACACAAAAAATTGAAGCATGCATTTTTTTTCATCACAAAAAGTGATCGTGTGTACGCGGCATTAGAAGGAGAAATTAAAGGCTAGGGCTTGCTTACCCAGAGGACACATCTTGCAGAAGTGGAAACTTCAGAAAAGGAAAGCTTGGGAGTGGAAGACAGTGGAATATCCCTGCTAGGTTTGAATGGACTTTCTGAAGTACCAATAAAACCAAGTTGGGGTCGCGTGGAATGACTGGCTAAATTTGACCCTTGACGGTACTTAATGTGGTTGTAAAGGGTAACATTTTTTTGTAGTATTATATACATGAGGGAAAAAAATCTTTAGTGTGCAGCACCCCCCCCCCCCCCTCAATACTTATCCAAGCTTGATCTCGATCCAGCGATGTGCGTGAGAGCTGCGGTTCTCCCAGGATTCTTGCTCCTTACTGGCTGAGACACAGCAGCATGAGCCATTGGGTCCCATTGCTGTCAATCAGCCAGTATGGAGGGAGACGCACAGAGGCGCTTTGGGAGCGAGCATGCATGAGTGCCCCTAGAACAAGCAGCTTGCTATGGGGGCACTCGGCAAGAAGGAAGGTGTCAGAATTGCCGGCGGGTAGATCAAGAAGAGGAAGATCGGGGCTGCTCTGTACAAAACCATTGAAAAAAAAAAAAAACGACCGAACCTTTAGAAACACTTTAAGACCAAATGCTGATCCAGACCAGACTGGAGGAAAGACCAGATTAATCCCAAGGAGTCTGAGGAAGAAGCTTTGCACCACACAAAATAGGTCTTCCAGATGCGATGATAGACTTTTCAAGAAGTCAGTGTCATAAACTTCAGGAGTAAAATGTGTCCAACAGACCCCTGTCTCCTAGGACATAGGATTTAACAGTCAATCCATTAACCCTTTCAATGCCAGATCACTACAGAAGTGCCTGCAGGTTGCCAGGTCCGTACCCAGTGCAATGATGACCCACCCCCCCGTTATGTGGGCTGGATGGCAGTTTTACAGCATTAGACTGGGTGGAGGAATAGACCACAACTTTTTTCTTGTAGCTCTGGGAGACAATGTTCTGGATTTAGACCTGTTTGGATATTAAAGTCTTAAGTCTTAAGTGTGAGCCAGCTTGGAATTAGACCCAGAGGTCCAAGGGAACCAAAAGGAAATTTTCCTTTGTCTCCCCCTTGTGACGTCCTTGATGTAGGTGTCCAAGGATTCACAAAACAAAAGTAAGGAACACAATTAACTGGATGCAGCAGCTCAACTATCAATACTATTAATATTGTCACTATTTTTTCGCTATTTACACACACACACACACACTATGGGCCAGATTCTCATAAGAGATACAACGGTGTACCTCACATGTGTGGTTTGAATGCCGTTTACATATGCGGGCGGTACTCACACATGCGTTTGCTTCTGCGTGCGAGCTTGGCGGGACGGGGTGCGTTTTTTGGGTCCTAACTTGTTTTTTTAGCTGGCTCCTAGATTCCAAGCAAATTTGACAAACCCTGAGTTATATAATGGACATCCAAATTGGAGGAAGGGTTTAATAAGGGTTTAATAATTGCTGCTTTTAAGTAATTGGATAATTGAATCAAATGTCCGCTGGTGTCACAGAGCAGCAGAACGGGGAGATGCCTATATAAACAAGGCATTTCCCTGTTCTGCCTAGTGACGGAACAGTGATCACTGTCGTTTCACTTGTAGCCCAGTCCCCTCGCAGTTAGAATCACTCCCTAGGACACACTTAACCCCTTCATCACCCCTAGTGGTTAACCCCTTCCCTGCCAGTGTAATTTACACAGTAATCATTGCATTTTTATAGCACTGATCGCTATATAAATGACAATGGTCCCAAAATAGTGTCAAAAGGGCCCGATGTGTCCGCCGCAGTATCAGTCACGATAAAAATCGCAGATCGCCATTACTATTAAAAAAAAATAATAATAAAAATGCCATAAAATTATCCCCTATTTTGTAGACGCTATAACGTTTGTGCAAACCAATCAATATACGCTTATTGCCTTTTTTCTTACCAAAAATATAAAGAAGAATACACATCGGCCTAAACTGAGGAAAAAATGATTTTTTTAATATATTTTTTGGGGATATTTATTGCTTTTTTTTTTTTAAGTCCGTGGGTTCCACTTAATTTCCTCGCAAAGGGCTAAGTAAGCTTTCCAAGTGTGATAATAAATCCTCCTAGAGGATAACTTCCTAGCCTTTCTCATGGTAGGAATCACAGAATCCGATAGGCCCCCGGTCTCTTAGTACCTGGCTTTCAATAGCCATGCCGTTAAAGCCAGCGAATGTAAAGCAGGATGCAGTATGGGACCTTGTGACAGCAGGTGCTCTCTTAGCAGTAGACACCAAGGGACCAATCTGGGGCAATTAGGATCATAGGAATCCCCTCTGCCTCCACTCTGCGAAGCAGAAGGGGCAGGAACTTTAGAGGAGGGAAGGCAAAGATTAGCTGATACTGACTCCATGGCGCCACCAACGCATCTGTCGCATCCGCCCATGGGTCTCTTGACCTGGCCACAAACCTCAATACCTTCCGATTGCGACGCCAGATCTACGTCTGGCATGCCCCATTTTTGGCAAAGGAGCTGAAACACCTCTGGATGCAGAGACCATTCTCCTTGGTCAAGCATCTGGCAACTCAGGTAGTCCGCCTGCCAGTTTTCCACACCCGAAATGTATATGGCCGACAGTGCTGGTATGCTCCTTTCTGCCCACCTTAGGATATGAGTGACTTCTGACGCTGCAGCCGAGCTTCTTGTTCCTCCTTGATGGTTGACATATGCCACCGCCGTGTCGTCGTCTGACTGGATCCTGACTGGACGCCCTTGTAGCCTCTGAGACCATGTGGAGAGGCACAGCCTGATCACCCAAAGTTCCAGGACATTGATTGTCAAGTGGGAATGCTCCGGAGACCAGTGACCCTGGTTCGACTGAACCCCCCAGACTCCCCCCCAACCGATAAGGCAGGCGTCCGTTGTCATGACTAACCAGTGATAAGGAAGGAACGACTTCCCGGACAGAAGTGCCGGTGAGGTTAGCCATCAAACTAGGGAGACTCATCCGAATCTGATAATCCAGGGATGATGGGCACTTGTCCCATCTGGACAGAATTTCCTTCTGTAGCACTCGCGTGTGAGATTGCGCATATGGTACCGCCTGGAAGGAGGCCACCATAAGGCCCAGGACTCGCATGCAAAACCGGAGTGACGACCATTTCTGGGATGTCAACTGCCGCACCGCAGCCCAAAGGGTCTGCAACTTTTCCACAGGGAAAAAAAACTTTGCCTCTGAGGAGTCCAGAATCAATCCCAGATATACTAGGCGTTGAGACAGTACCATTACTGACTTCTGAATGTTTAGTAGCCACCCAAAGTGTCTGAGGGTCTGACAGGTTATAGACACGCTCATCTCTAATTCTGAGGCTAAAGCGGCCCTCAAAAGCAGGTTGTCCAAGTAGCCCACGATAGCGATGCCACGTTGTGTTAGTAGGGCGAGAATAGGGGCAAGCACCTTGGTGAACACTCTTGGTGCCGATGCCAGGCCAGAGAGTGAGGGTCTTGAGCCGTAGCTGGACCTGGCTCCGCATCTGAGTTGTCCCCAGAAGATGGCGGGGGGAGGGGGCGCTTTCTAGCCCCCGTTCTCCCACGCGTTGCTTCCACCTTGGCAACGAAGGCATCTAGGATTGCCGACATAGCGTCTACCGATATATCGGGTGATTGGGCATCAATTGCCAGCTCATGTGTCTCAGGGGAAAAAAACGTCCGTTTCCGACGTCATGCTGCCCACACGCCTGACACAGGGATTTCCAAGCAAGGTGCAACAACCCACCCTCCTAGCTGCAGCAGAGATGAGGGATTCTCCCCCAGAGGACTCACCACCCAGGAACCAGTAGTATGGTGCCGTTCTTAGCTTAGCTGCTTATTGTTCGCTAAATACTAACAGATCTAGGGTCCGTCGGTCTGCTGTAATGGCTGCTATTTAATAAGGCTGCTGCTTTATTCAGCTCTTGTTTGCTAGTCAGCAGCGTGTCTCTGTCTGGCTCCTGATTTAAATCTGAAGATGGCCGCCACTCAGGCACTAGAGGCCAACAGCACTGAGGCCCCAAAAGCATGGCCGCCAGTGTTATCTATATAGATAGGATCAGGCTACAAAAAAATTGGCCGCTGAACGGGAGCTAGAGGCCCCGACCTTGTGATAAGGCTGCAGGAAATGCTACAGTTTATGCACCTTGGGGCATACTGCGCAGGCCAATGAGCGGCGGATAGACTTGGTATGGCCCTCCTGGGTGCCGAGCGTGAGCAACATCTCTGGAATCCTAGACGACTACAAGAAAATGCCCGCCAATGTAGAAGTAAACCTGCAGACAACAAAAGTATGTCCGCCGAACGTCAATAGAGGCCAAATACAGTGCGGCTACAAGAAAATGGCCACCAGTGTATACAAACAATACAGCATGGGTCACAGGGAAAATGGTCGCCGACAGCATGGAGCAGGACACACAGTAAGCAGAATCTCTTATGCAGCTCTATACATTGCAAGTAAAGAAAGCAGGACACAAGTAAGCAATCTCTTTTGGCACTTATACATTATCTTAGCCAACGTAGTTGGTTCCCCCCAGGTGAAGCTCCCAGCAGCTAGCTCAGGGAGCCTAGGGAGGAGGGGAGAACGGAATATGGAGCCCTTTACTCACCTCTCCAGGGATGCCCAGCTCTGTCTTCTTGCTGAAGCAAGGTAGTAACTACTTACTCTTATTGTAGGTTTATGCTGGAAGCATCCTGGACAGTGCATCTACCGCATGGTAACAGAGGTGACTGTCAGCCAGGCTACTGCGACTCGGCCCTGCAGACTGGTCCTTATGCAAGCCCCGGAGCGTATAGCTCATCGGCCACCCGTAGAGCGACGGGCATACCGTGGACGACCCAGTGCATAGCTATGGTCGGAACACGCTCGATGGCCCAAACTGGGATCCAGCCTGTCACCCAGTTGGCAGTTGATCGAAGATCACAGGAACGATTAAAGACTTTAATAAATAAAATAAAAAAATAAATTTAAACCAACAGCCTCCAAGCCTATGAGCCTGAAGGGAGCCATGTCTTCTCCTAAACTAGGCAGAAAAAAACTGACCTGCGAGTTGCAGAGAGAGGGGTTATACCCAGAGGGCCCGTCCTTTGGGCGGGGCTGTAGGGTGTGTATGATAAGTTTAACCTTTTCTATAAGTTTCTGCCTAGTCACTCCTAAAGGAAGGCCAATACCTACTATGTCAAGAGTAAGCCTGTGTCCGTCCATTAACGAAAGAGAAAGAAAGCTCTATTTGGGACGTCAATTTTGTTTGTGTGCAACGTCGCAGGACCACACAATTGTCAGTTAAAGTGACGCAGTGCCAAATTGCGAAAAATGGTCCAGTCATTGGGCAGCCAATTCTTCCAGGGCTGAAGTGGTTAAAGCTGAAAATATGCACTTCAAATTAATTAGGATTGTTTGAAAAATGTGTCTGTGTCCAAATAAAGTTGTGCTTATAAGTTTACATACCCTGGCAGAATTCATGATTTCTTGGCCATTTTTCAGAAATATGAATAATAACACAAAAACAATTATCAATCAACTGTGTTTACTCTTTTTAAATCACAATGACATCAGAAACTACCCAAATGACCCTGATCAAAAATGTACATACCCTGGTGATTTTGGCCTGATAACATGCAAACAAGTTCACACAAAGGGGTTTGAATGGCTATTAAAGATAACCATCCTCATTTGTGATCTGTTTGCTTGTAATTAGTGTGTGTGTATAAAAGGTCAATAAGTTTCTGGACTCCTGACAGACCCTTGCATCTTTCATCTAGTGCTGCACTGACGTTTCTGAATTCTGAGTCATGGGGAAAGCAAAAGAATTGTCAAAGGACCTGCAGGAAAAGGTAGTTGAACTGTATAAAACAGGAACGGATATAAAAAGATATCCAAAGATTAGAGAATGACAATCAGCAGTGTTTAAACACTAATCAAGAAGTGTAAAAAGGGGCGAGTATAGCCTCATTTAAGTGGGAGTAGTAGAATTAAATATGTACCATCATCCCAGTTACAGTAGAAAAAGGAGGGAGTGGGAGTAGGGGAATAGTTGCTGAAGCTATACCCAGTGTAACCCGCTTGATTGGTTGGAGGGGACTGTCTTGGTACTGATAAAATAACAATAAGCAAAGTAGTGTAAAAGGTTTATTTAAATATAAAATTGCAAAACAATTGTACAAATCCAGGATTGGTCGAAGTCTACTAGTTTCGCGGGATTGCCGCTTTATCAGGACAGCCAATCTATACAAAAAATTATGCAATAAAAACATGTAACATACATCAGCAATGCACTAAGCAATAAAATAAATAATAATATATATAAACTTACCCAATGGATCAATTGTTAGTGTGCGGAACCAGGCAACCAATGGGGGGTTCCCCCGGCGGCGGACAGGGGGATAATAAGCTGTGGATTTCTAAGTGTAAACGTCTACGGCACTTCCGGGTTGGGATAGCTCAATTAAGGGCCGTCCGGCCCTTTGTTCAGCAGCGTGGACCTGTCTCCCGGTGGTCTGGTGGTTAGGTTGGTATCAGATCGGGACATGTTTTGGCAGCATTTTGGGGTCCCTACCGATGCACTTTTCCCTATCCTTAGTCCTTGCATTACCCTGCAATTTTCAGACACACGGATACCTCCGTCTGATGACACATCGCTGGTTTCACCAGCATTGTTGGACACCCCCAGTTATGCATCGTTGTCCTTCCTCATAATTATGCTCCATTCCACGGTCTCCTTTTTATCTGCCCACGCCACCCGGATAATCCTCCACCATGACTTGACCTCATCTCCTAAGAACCATACCATGGTAAGCTTACTAACCTCTTTCAAACCTCCCCCCCTTCCCTGACACTATTCCTGGCCACCCTCTTCCCCCCCCCTTTCCCCTCCTCCAAACCCCCCCCCCTTTTTCCTTCCCCTTCTTCTCCCTCTCCTTTCCCCTTCCCCTTTTCCCCCTCCCCTCCCTTGCTCTCTCTCCACCTCTTTTCTTTTCTTCCTTGCTTTTCCCTTCCCCTTCCTCCCCCACTCCTTTCTCCTTTTTTTCTCTCCCCCCTCCTATACCCTGCCATGACATGCTGCTTCGGAGTCAAGTATATTTGCTATATGGTATACATAATATATTTATACACACTGTTAGTACCACACACATTTCTTTGTTTACACTTAGAAATCCACAGCTTATTATCCCCCTGTCCGCTGCCGGGGGAACACCCCTTTGGTTGCCTGGTTCCGCACACTAACAATTGATCCATTGGGTAAGTTTATATATATTATTATTTATTTTATTGCTTAGTGCATTGCTGATGTATGTTACATGTTTTTATTGCATAATTTTTTGTATAGATTGGCTGTCCTGATGAAGCGGCAATCCCACGAAACTAGTAGACTTCGACCAATCCTGGATTTGTACAATTGTTTTGCAATTTTATATTTAAATAAACCTTTTACACTACTTTGCTTATTGTTATTTTATCAGTACCAAGACAGTCCCCTCCAACCAATCGAGCGGGTTACACTGGGTATAGCTTCAGCAACTATTCCCCTACTCCCACTCCCTCCTTTTTCTACTGTAACTGGGATGATGGTACATATTTAATTCTACTACTCCCCCTTAAATGAGGCTATACTCGCCCCTTTTTACACTTCTTGATTAGCGTTTAAACACTGCCGATTGTCATTCTCTATTCTTCAGCAACTATTCCCCTACTCCCACTCCCTCCTTTTTCTGCTAATCAAGAAGTGGAAAATGAGGGGTTCTGTTGAAACCAAACCACGGTCAGGTAGACCAACTAAAATTCCAGCCACAACTGCCAGGAAAATAGTTTGGGATGCAAAGAAAAACCCACAAATAACTTCAGATGAAATACAGGATTGTGAAAACATGAGGTGTGGCTGTTTTAAGATGCACAATAAGGAGGCACTTGAAGAAAGATGGGCTGCATGGTCGAG
This sequence comes from Rana kukunoris, assembly GCA_029574335.1. NCBI lineage: Eukaryota > Metazoa > Chordata > Amphibia > Anura > Ranidae > Rana > Rana kukunoris. The sequence goes on along the minus strand of CM056053.1, from coordinate 175,201,322 downwards.
TCGCCAGAAGAAAGCCATTACTATGCAAATGACACAAAGTATCCCGCTTACAATATACCAAACAGCACAACAATAAAAAACAAAAAAGAAAATAGACTGCTGCACACCCTTAAGAGTTAACTACAAAAAATTGTTTTATTAGAATAAATATCAAAAAAGAACACATGTATGTCAGGTATAAAAACTAAGGTCCACTATGATATGGTAGACCAACCCAGGGATGGTCCCCCTGGATGCCCACTCAAAAACGGCTTTTACCAGTAACTAATGCTCGATCATCCCAAGGGGAGATCAGAGTCTACAAAAATTAGCGCCCCCACCCTCCACATAACACACATGGGTCCCCCCCCCACACAAAATTGCACACCTGAACCCCAACTATTGGCAATATTTCCTAATGGTTCCCACAAATAGCAGTGATTCCCTGTAATTCAGGTGAAAAGATCACTGGCTAGATGATGGAATATAACATAATTAAATACCTGAAAAAGGGGACATGAAAAAATCCACTGACTAGTGGTAATAGTAGCACTGATCCAATAGAGACTGATGATGAAAGGAAAAAAAAAACACAATGTAACAAAATGAAGGATATTGAGCCTAATAGCTCACTGAGAAAAGTTCTCCAGTTGAACTCGCCGTGTCAGGCTTAGTATTGTTTCCTTATAAGTATATTTTCATTAGTAAATAGATGTAAATCAGATATTCAAGCAGGGACACTGTAATGTTAATCTTCACGATAAAATTCACCTGAAACACAATGATATTGCCATAGATAGTGGGCAAGTTCCCATAGCATATGGGTAGTGTCCATTCAAAGCTTCAAAGCAAATATATCCATATAGTGCTTATTCATCCTATTAGGCAGCTCACATTCCATGAGATTTGTATCAGCTATTATGGATGGATGATAGGTGATTGGGCATATAATATGCTAGTTTGTAGATGACAGTGTTGTAGTAATATTCCTCAGCAGTGTTAGTGCAGGGTTTACTCACGATTTTGCTGTCATTCATAGCTCTAAGTAGAAGCTATTTTCTCCAATCACGCACTGCTCAAAGGGATTGCAGCCAAACCATCCATTTATGCATGAAGCTTGAAGCGCTATTCCTAGAAGTAGCAATATCAGGTGAATCGGTATGATAGTGTCCAAGGTAGGACAGTGGTAGTACAGCGTCTCTGATAATGAGTTGTTGATTGCAATGTCCAGAATGAAAATAAAAATAAAATTATTCAATCTCCAAAGACAATGGCTGAAAGCCAAGTGTTGTAATTGTCCTCAAGGTGTGCTTTTCATGTCTCCATAAGGCATCCTTTAATTGATGGTATATCTGCTCAAGGTACAATATTACCGAGCTGATAAAGGAAAAACCGTGAGGCTGAAGTGTGCATAGAGGGGTCCCTGTTCCCCAAAAGTTTACATGTTTCGTTCCGTGGGTATCAGAACTTTGTCAAGGTCAAGTTGACCAGTCATTGGCTACAGCAGAATAAAGTGAAGGTTCTGGAGTGGTCATCTCAGTCTCCTGACCTCAATATCATTGAGCCACTCTGGGGAGATCTCAAAACATGCAGTTCATGCAAGACAGCCCAAGAATTTACAGGAACTGGAGGCTTTTTGCCAAGAGGAATGGGCAGCTTTCCCATCTGACAATAAAAATCCTTGTCCACAAATACCACAAAAGATTTCAAGCTGTCATTGATGTTAAAGGGGGCAATACACGGTATTACGAACTGCGGTATGTAAATTTTTGATCAGGTTAATTTGGCTAGTTTCTGTTGTCATTATAATTTAACCACTTGACATCCCGGCAATTGACAAAAGACGGCCACAAGGTGGCTCTCAATTGCCGGGAGGACGTCTATAGACATCCTCTGGCTACTGGGGGACGCGCGGGCGCCGCCGCCGGCACGCGTGCACCAGCCGCATCACTGATGTGTGTAAACACACAAATCCACGTCCTGTCAGGGAGAGGAGACCGATGCTGTGTCCCTTGTACATAGGGACACAGATCGGTCACCTCCCCCAGTCAGTCCCCTTCCCCCACAGTTAGAAACACTATGCAGGGCACACATGTATCCCCTTCCTCGCCCCCTAGTGTTAACCCCTTCCCTGCCAGTCACATTTGAATGGTCCCAAAAATGTGTCAAAAGTGTCCGATGTGTCCACCATAATGTCGCAGTCCCAATAAAAATCGCAGATCGCCGCCATTACTAGTAAAAAAAAAAATGAATAAAAAAAAAATAATCATAATTCTGTCCTATTTTTTTGCGCAAACCAGTCGCTTATTGCGATTTTTTTTTCTTAACAAAAGTACGTAGAAGAATACGTATCTGCCTAAACTAAGAAAAAAAAATGGGATATTTATTATAGCAAAAAGTTAAAAATATTGGGCCAGATTCACAAAGCACTTACTCCGGAGTATCACGAGTTAGGCACGCGCAAGTCTAAAAATGCACACGCTTATCTATGCACCGTATCCCCAAAACGATATACGCCTGAAATTCACATTTTTTAGACCAACGTAATTTGGATAGACCGGCGCAGCGTGCGTGCAAAACTGCACTAGACACACCATGGATTTGCTATGCAAATGAGGGACATACGTCGATCCACAAAAGTAAGTTTGTGCGGTGCAGTCTACACGATGTGCTTATCAGCTGCACGGCCGGTCTAAAATTAGACCATATAAAAGCTTGCTTAAAATTAGACAATCCGTCTACATGTCAGCAAAAGCAACACCATTAGGGCCGAGCTGAGCATCCACACTTGCAGGACATTATTCTGTATGCCAACATGCCAGGGGCATCCTTGCTCATAGCTTTACTACTGACTTTAGAGGAGGGCACGGGAGAGGACCTTTGTCAGGTATATCCGTGGGGTGAGCCCAATGGTAACAGGCCCCCCTTTTGGCTGGAATTAGGGTGCAATTGGAGAGATACCCTGTGTTAATAGGAGGGTAGATGTTGGTTCCTCAGCTTCCACTAATTTCAGTGAAATAGAATAAAGGTGGATTAATTAGGTCAGGAGCCTGTGCAGGCCAGCAGGCCCAAAGATTGCTAAAGTAAAATGATCCTATGCTGCTATAAGGATGCCAGTTGTGACCGATGCACCCTAAACCATATAAAACAAAGAAAAAAATGTGTCTCTAGAGTCTAATAGGTAGGAATCCCTACTAGTGTGGTTGATTACACTAGTAACCACACTAGTAGGGATTACTACCTATTAGACTAATTTACAAATTTTAATATTATTATAATTTATATATATATATATATATATATATATATATATATATATATATATATATACATACATACACACACTGACACGACACAAACCTCCAAACAGCAACAGACAACAGAATAAAAGCACCTTGCTTCAGGAAGGGAAAAAAATTGGATGTACTTTTGAAATGGAAGGACATTTCTCTCGGTCTATTTAAGCACTGTGCATAGCTCACCAAGTCTGACGGGCCTAGTTCCTATCTAACTGAATGCGCTGTGCCGAGTTTTGAGCATGTTCAGAGGTGCTGACCATAGTCTGCTTCATGTGCACATGCCCAGTCTGGCCGGCCCTTCATTTGCATGGGGTCACGGCTCATTTCAATGGAACACGCCCACGTCCTTCCCACTTTGAATTACACCGCCTTACGCCTCGGAATTTACATTGCACCGCTGCAAATTTGGCCGAAAATACTACGAGGATACGGTACTTGCGCCTCGAAATTAAGCCGGTCTAACTTAAAGGAGTTGCACTACGCCGGTCCAAAAATGCGCCGATGTACGTGAATCTGGCCCATTGTGTTTTTTCAAAATTGTCGTTCTTTTTTTGTTTATAGCGCAAAAAATGAAAACCGCAGAGGTGATCAAATACCACCAAAAGAAAGCTCTATTTGTGGGGAAAAAAGGACGTCAATTTTCTTTGGGAGTCACGTCGCACAACCGCGCAAATGTCAGTTAAAGCGACGCACTGCCGGAAGCTGAAATTTTAATCTGGGCAGGAAGGGGGTATATGTGCCCAGTAAGCAAGTGGTTTAAAAGAGTAAACACAGTTGATTGATAATAAATGGCTTCAGCCAAACACTTACTGTAAGTGAAAGAAAAGTGTTTTTGTTATTCATATTCTCTGAAAAATGGCCAAGCAATCCAATTCTGCCAGGGTATGTAAACTTATGTGCAGAACTGTATATATGGACCTAACTGTGTGTGTATATATTATATATATCATATACATACATAAACACACACCATATATACATTCTGACAGCAGATTTAATTTTCAATTAAAAAATAAAAACTGATGAACTAAGATCCAAATTTGATCTTGGAAAAGAACATATAACATACCTCCTCGTTCCAAAAGTAACTTGACTAGAGGCATCCGAAACTTCACTGTATGGTCAAGATTAGAGATCACATGGTGCACATCAACTTTAGGAAGATGGCAGGTTTTAATTAACCCTTCTTGAATTGATTCCCCGCTAGCATCTCTAGTTAGCAGAAGAAGAACCTCTTTCCACTTGTGTTGCTCTATTAAATGTGTGATGAGAAGCTCAGCAATGGAATCTGGTATGTCACACATCACGTCAGATACAATATCTAGGGGGGAAAAAGTAGACCATCACCAGTTGATCAGTAAAATGCACACGTTTAAACCAATAGGACAAATGTCAATAACACTACTATTTAAAATAAAGTATAATAATTATTTCTTACCATTCTTGAACAAAATAGATGCCCCTAGCTCCCTTTATATGACACACACACACATATATATATATATATATATATATATATATATATATAAACTATTCTTGTTTTACCCAGCCTCAGGCCTGTTTTTTTTATATTCTTCATGTACATTTTCAGAAAAAAAGGGATGTACAGTGTGACAGAAAGTCAGGTAAATCGGTGTGTGTTGTCACAGATGGGAGATATATTTCTGCCCTGTTTAGACAATACACCAATTACTATTAGGCGTCGGCTGCAGAGATGGCCAGAGAGGTTTGGGGCATTCGAAGCCTTCAGCTGTTCAAAATGAAGCAATTAAAGCCCCTATAAATATAGCCTAAGGATGATGACTGATGGCTGCATCCTAAAGGCTTTGTGAGTGAAGGAGCAGTCACAAACTCTACTGAAGAGGTGAGGTGCTAATGAATATTTCTGTGTGAGAAATATCAAAGATACTTTTTTGTTGTTTTCTGCTGTAGGACCAGCAGTGTCTGCCCAGCAGTAGGCTGTGCCAGACTCCATAGGTAGGTTCCTGTGTTGGGAAGGTAGACGCCACAAGTGGCAAGGGTTTATTTTATGTTTTGTTTTGTTTATGCTGTTTTGATGCTTGCACGTGTATCCGGCAATATGGAAAAATAAACCATATCATTTGTTTTCAATCATCCTCAACTGCCTTTTTGTACAGTTCAGCGTGTAGTGAACCCAACCAGGGGGTCACACACACCCGCTACCGAGCTAATCCCTCACAACAGGTAATCTATTGCAACATTTTCCATTACATATATACAAATAATTTCTCATTAAATCTTACATGTACATAGCCCAGCCCTGCCTATATCTTCCAGTACTGGCAGGCTGGGTTCTATGCCCTCCTTATATAGACTTCAGATGTCCCTCTGAATCTTGATGATCATATTCTTTACATGTCAATATGCTACCCACTCATCCCTCTTGTTTTCCCCCTACAGAATCTCCCCTTTCCCAGACCAAGGTCTAGAACAACCTCAACCTAGCAAAGCTAACCAAAAAAAAAAGAAAAAATCCCCTCATCCTCCTCCAAGTCACCCCCCCCCCCCTCCCATTGAGGAAACAAGACCTCCAAATTACAGTATAGGCCAGGTGGACTTATTCCCCACTTGTGTTTTTCCCAGCAAACTCTTCCCCTCTTCTGAATATACAAATACATTCCATAATGTCAAGTTTCATTATATTAATCTTTTCTATCTTGCTTGGGCTGAGAGCACCAAGTCCTCTATGGCCCCCATATTTCTAACCCTATTAAGCCATTCTGCAATCAACGGTGGCCTAGGGTTTTTCCAATTTCCAGCAATATCTGAGCCTCAGGCCTCTTTACACGGAGCAGTGTGCGTAGGCTTTTACAAAGCACTTGAAGAGCATTCAGCAAGCTTTGTTGTTGCTTTTACAGCACCCTTTAGCTCCAGTTTGCAAATGTTGAAAACAGATCTTAAAAGCAGTAATAAACCACTGACCTTTTTTTCTTTATAACCACTTCCATACTTGAGTATAGTCCTATGATGTCCAGAAGAACACTCTCCTATCCTGGGTGGGCATCATACCATGTGACCGGCTGTGTCTAATCACAGCTGGGGGCCTGCGCGCAGCAATCAGTGATGAGGGGTGTTACTCGGACACAGCCCATCTCTGATCAGGGTAAGGAGCCAATGAAAAATATGCTTTTTATCACGTGACCGGCTGTGTCCAATCACAGCTGTTCACAAATGTCAATAAAACGGATGTAGCACCGTTTGCTTTTAATCTGGATCAATGAGAAATGACTCTCATCCTCTATTACTTTGGTCATTTGTGTGTATTTTCTCAACAGGATCTTTGCTCCTTACATTTTGTTCCTTGTTTACAGTACCTTAAAAAAGTATTCATACCCCTTGAAATTTTCCAAATTTTGTCATGTTACAAACGTAAATAGATTTTATTCGGATTTTATGTGACAGACCGACAAAGTGGCACATAATTGTGAAGTGGAAGGAAAATACATGGTTTTCAAATCTTTTTACAAATATATGACAAAATGTGGCATGCATTTGGATTCAACCCCCTTTACATGGTAACTCTGGAGGGAGAATCTGTCCACAGGACAACTATTAGTCCTGCACTCCACAAATCTGGCCTTTATGGAGGCGTGACAAGAAGAAAGCGATTGCTGAAAGAAAGTCATAATAAGCCCCATTGGTAGACTGCGAGAAGCCATGCGTGTGTGGGGGGGGGACACAGAAAACATGTGGAAGGTGGTGCTCTGGGGTCAGAGGAGACTAAAATTTTGCTTTTTGGCCTAAAAGCAAAATGCTATGTGTGGCGGAAAACGAACACTGCACATCACCCTGAACACAACATCTCTAATGTGAAACATGGTGGTGGCAGCATCATGTTGTGGGGATTCTTTTCTTCAGCACAAGGAAGCTGATCAGAGTTGATGAGAAGATGGATAGAGCCAAATACAGAGCAATCTTAGAAGAAAACCTGTTAGAGCCTGTAAAAGACTTGAGACTGGGGCAGAGGCTCACCTTCCAGCAGCCAGAGCTACAATGGAATGGTTTTGATGAAAGCATATTCATGTGTTAGAATGGCCCAGTCAAAGTCAAGACCCAAATCCAATTAAGAATCTGATGCTCCCCATCCAATCTGACAGAGCTTGAGCTATTTTTCAAAGAAGAATGGGCAAAAATGTCACTCTAGATGTGCAAATCTGGTAGACTCATAACAAAAAAGATTTGCTGCTGTAATTGCAGGGAAAGGTACTTCTACAAAAGTATTGACTCAGAGGGGCTTAATACAAATGCAGGCCACACTTTTCAGATATTTATTTGTAAAAATAAATAAAAAACAACATTTATAAATTTTCCTTCCACTCCACAATGATGTGCCACTTGCTCCATCACATAAAATTCCAAAAGAAATACACTTAAGTTTTTGGTTGTAACATGACAAAATGTGGAACAATTTAAAGGGGTATGAATACTTTTTCAAGTCACTGTATACTCTAAAAATGTGGACAAGGCTGGAACAAGCCCTTTGGGTCAGGCCATAATTAGCTCTGGTTTTTTAAAAAAAAAAATATATCTTTAAATCAGGTAAAGATTTATTGAGACGTCACAAAGCCATACAACCATACAGTACAGATATAGTTCATGAAGCTCCGTTTCTTAAATTGCATTGCAGCTTATGGTTGATGTAAGCCATACATGAGGTATTGTCTGATTGAAGCCTCATCATTTGCCCCCGAAGCTGGTTGGTCCATTGCAGCACACATAGGTGAATGGCTCTTCATTTGATAAGGTTGATGGGAAGTCTAGACTCCCTTAGCGACCTTGACCTTTGGAGTGTCTGTGTCCCTAGGACACCTCCTCAGCCCAACAGGCCGCATCTGAGAACCATCCAGGTCAACAGGAGAATAAAGGAGGTTAGCCACTAGGTCAGAAATATGCTGGTCTTGGAACAGAGGTCAAAAGCACATTGAGTTGCAGAGGTCTGGAATGAAACCGGGCAATTATTACCACCAGCATGGGACCCAGAACCTTCATGCAAAATCAGTCCGCAGGGAGCTTTTTTGACTGTAGGGTCCAGGTATGAGCTCAGTGGCTCAACACTAGTTCCTGGGTAAGGAACACTTGTCTTGGATTTGGCCCAAGCCCAAGACAAGTAGTGGGTTGGATCCATCACCTATTACCGTAGGTTTAAAATCCACCGGAAGCACTAAATGGTCTGCATTGTCCAGCACACATTGGCAAGCAGGGCCCAGGAGGAGCGATTCTTTAAAAGAAGGTCATCCAGATACTCAATGTGGATTCCCTGACAGTGCAGCAATGAAATAATCAGGGGAAAGCACCTTGATAAACTTCCAGGGGTTTCTGAACAGACCAAATAAGAAGAGGAACAAACTGGGGGCTGCTTGACCACAAATTGCAGGAACTACAGATGCAGGGGCAAAATGGGGTAGAAACTCTCCTTGTTGCAGCAATGAAAAGACAGACCGGGTGTTTTGATTTTAAACTTTTGGACCCACAAGAAGTTGAGAACCTTTAGTCTATTACGGGATGAACGCCACCATTTGGCTTTGGAAAGAAAAAGATTTGATAAATTTCCCTAAAAATTTAACTCCGAGACAAGTGGTACAATCACCCACAAAGAGAAGTGCTTGTAAGGCAGTCTATAGGGGCGGCAATTTCGACGTAGTGGAGATTTTGAAGGCATAAAGCAGGGAGGCAGTAGAATAAACAACTAGGTGGAAATAGGTGGGAACTTTCTACTTCCTCCACTTTGGCAGTGCATACTAGTAAGGCCACGTACACACGATCGGTTAAACCGATGAGACCAAACCGATCGCGTGTGGGCGCCATCGGTTATTTATCCATCGGTTAAAAAAAAGGGAACTTGTTTTAAAACTATCGTTAGTAGGCATGACCATCGGTTAAAAATTCACGCATGCTCAGAATCAAGTCGACGCATGCTTGGAAGCATTGAACTTTTTTTCAGCACGTCGTTGTGTTTTACGCCACCGCGTTCTGACACAATCGTTTTTTTAACCAATGGTTTGTAGGCACAGACCATCAGTCAGCTTCATCCCTTAACCGATGGGAAAATCCATCAGACCGTTCTCATCAGATGGACTGATCGTGTGTACGCGGTATAACTCATCCACAGAGGGACTTCAGGGAATGGAACTACCAGGATAGCAGAGCACTCTGCAGCCAACTGTACCGTGTTGTACCGCCACACACAGAGTCCTGTGTCAAAAGGCAAAACTACAGGCCTGCCCCCATTTTCCATGTAGTCGGGGTACAGTCTCCTGATGCACTGCTGAGGAGTGAGCAGTTCTGCAGCTGTAATCAGATTGCTTCAATGGAGTCAATGCAACCAAGTGGTGAAAGGTCTCGTGTGAAGAGCCAAGCAACTTTTTCAATCGTCCAGGGAATTTGAAAAACCTAGGTCAGAAACTTGCTCTCAGCAAGAGAAATCATCCATCACCAATGTCAATGTCCATTCACAGGAGCACAGTGCAAGAGGCTTGCTTTTGGGAGCACTTGGCAGGGGGAGGAACAGCCAGGATGGCCAGCGGTGCACCCAAAAAGAAGAGGATCAGGGCTGCTTTGCAAAACCATTGCACAGAGCAGGTAAGTATAGCAAGTTTTTTTTGACAACCTTAAGCATCACTTCAAGAAAAATTACTATTTTGTTTTTTAACTACCGATCATAAGCAGTAACAAATGGTATAGCAGAGATTAGGCAAACTGTAAGGTAACTAAAACAAGTTGCTCGTGCTAACAGGATCTTATAACACGTTACCTTTCACTGAAGATAATGCTGTCAGAAAACTCTTAACAGTCGGATGTTTAAGAAATTTATTTGAAGGACTGGTTTGCTTGCAGAACTCTACAAATCCCTCTAAAGCCAAGGCAAACGAGGATCTCTCATCAGATATACTGGATGCCACTATAGTCAGTAAAAAAAAAAAAAAAAGTATATAAAAAGGTTATAACGGCATGCAACAAAAGCAAACAGCTGTTTTTTTTTTACAAAACCCCAAGTAGTTATTAGGCTCCCATAGTTACACACAGGTTACTGATGTTTATACTCCGGATCTTGTCGACAGAAAGCTCCCGAACAAAATGTTCCAGAAAGACCTTGTGTAAACACAGGTATAGGTGCGTAAGCATATAGCTGAGTAACAGCCTTCTTCATTGCCATTGTTGTAATATACCAATTTATACTTGCATAAGCATGCTTTTAGAAGTGTAAACACATGTATGGGCGCAAATTACTGCACTCAGATAGAACATTTTCTATTTTTGTTTTACAGCTCTGTATTCATTGCTGATCTGTACTCAACTGTGGGCATTGTTCAATAGACAACAATGCATCTAAAAATCAAATCAGTAATTATTGTGTTTTTTACTACCATGTGCCTTAATGTGGAACTGCAGTAAAAACATTTTTTTTTAGGTGAAACAAATAAGGTCTGTCAGGCTTTTCTAAAAACTGCCTTGTGTGTCCACATATGGTAAATATGCTTTTTTTTCCCGACCATTGTGACCAGAACAGAAACTTAAGGGAAATCTAAATGTTTTTCATTGCCATTGTCCCAATCACAGCAGGTCAAATGTTTATATATTCCTCAACTTTGCAAAGATTTCCTTACTGCTATATTTTTGCGTCAAAAAATTTGAAGAAATCTCCCCAATACAGATATTAATAGAAACCTGATAGAAGTTCAAACAATTCCCTAGTTTATCACACAGGCTTTTATGACTTTCCGCCCTTAACCAACTTTAACTGCTTTAACCAACTAGCAAACTTATTCCTCTGTTACACAGGAATGAAGACATCGATACATACCTAATCTGCGTATTAGGAGCAATCGATTAACAAAAATTACAGTTTAATACTTTAAATATAATGGGCCAGATTCAGAAACAAATGTGTATCTATCCGGCGGCATAGCGTATGCTCTTTACGCTACGCCTCCGCAAATTTTATGGCCAAGTGCCTTATTCAGAAAGCAATTGCTCCATAAGTTGCGGCGGCGTAGCGTAAAGTGTCCGGCGTAAGGGCGCCTAATTCAAATTAGTAATGTGGGGGCGTGATTCATGTAAATGAATCATGACCCCATGCAATTTACGTATTTTCTGAACGGCGCACATGCCGTCCGTGGACGTATCCCAGTGCGCATGCGTGAAATCACGTCGCAACTAGTCAATGTAAACGACGTGAACGTCAATTACGTCCAGCCCCATTCCTGAATGATTTACGCAAACTACGTAAATGACGTACAATTCGATGCTGTCCCGACGTCCATACTTAACATTGGCTGCACCTCATATGGCAGGGGTAACTTTATGGCGGACAAACGCTTATGCAAACAACGTAAACTACGACGCCCGGCCGCAAGTACGTTTGTAAATTGCCGTACCTAGCTCATTTGCATATTTTACGCATAAAACGACGGAAGCGCCACCTAGTGGCCAGCGTAAATATGAAACTAATATACGACGGTGTAACAGACTTACGCCGCTCGTATATTAGCTGAATTCCGGCGTATCTTGTTTTCTGAATACAGAAAAAAGATACGCCGGCTATTCTTAGTATTTACGCAGCGTATCTCTAGATACATCGACGTAAATACTTTCTGAATCTGGCCCAATACATTCATGTAAAAAAATCTCCACCACACCCAAGCGCGGCTCACATCACACAAACATGCAAGCACACTCCTATTATGGTGGATAAAGTTGAGAACCTTTAGTCTAAACAGCGTGAGCAGAAAAAAAGAAGCCGATCACCAGCTTCTGTCAAAGGGACATCAGTCCCGAACAGTGAAAGCCACCGCTGTCTCATCTGTACCCACCAGTGCCACCTGCCAGTACATATTGGTGCTGCCAATCAGAGCCCACCAGTGACATCTATCAATGCCCATCAGTGCTGCCAATTAGTGCCTCCCATCAATGCTCTTCAGTGCCAAATTTTATAACAAAACTATAAAACGGGTATAAAATGTAGAGAGACACTTGAACAGCCACACTCCAAAAAAACGTTCCTTTTATTAAAACTGGTCACAAAAAATACATGCCACAGCAAGTGGCTAGTTATAAAACAGGTATGCCATTTGTTTGTTTCAACATGTTCTGCCTTAAAAAACCCAGAAGTGATTAAATGCCACCATACAAAAGCTCTATTTGTCAGAAAAAAATGTCATTTGGGTAGAGTGTTGCATGATCACGTAATTGTCATTCAAAGTGAAAGCACTGATAGCTGAAAATTGGCCTGGGCAGGAAGGGGGTTTAAGTGCCCAGTAAGCGAGTGTTTAAATTCTTTCATAATTAAATACAGTAAAACCTTGGGTTGTGAGCATAATGTTCCATAAACATGCTTGTAATCCAATGCACTTGTATATCAAAGCAAATTTCCCCATAAGAAATAATGGAAACTCAGATGATTCGTTCCACGGCCATTTATTCATAGGTCTTTCCGTTTAAAGGAACATATAAAAAAATTATAGCAATGTGATTGTGTTGTGCAACCATAAATGTCCATCCACAAATGGAAGCCTCCACAAGGGGATTAGAAGCAAAATCCAGCAGGAGCTACAGAGTATAAAAGAGAAGAGTGTAGCCTCACATGGTTGATAATTAGAACAGGCATATCTAAGTATGCAGGCATCTGGGATAAAGCTGTCCATATAGATCATTCTCCACACTGCCAGCTCTCACCAATGTCAGTCTGCAATCATGACCGGGAATACTACCCTGAAAGCGATGCTTGAAACGCTTGTGGAGTGCAGCGTGGAAGGGATGACGTTGATAGCAGTGCGGAGTATGGCCTATGTAGACAGCTTTACCCTGGATCCCTGCATACTTAGATGTGTCTGTTTTAATCATTAACCTTATGAGTTGCTAAATGTTGTACCTTCATTAAATGTAACCATATTGCTACACTTAGAGATGCCTCTTCTTTTTTATACTCAGTTGTTACATGAGGATAATTGTATATCAAGACATGGCTTGTATATCAAGTCAAAATGCATTTAAAAATGTTGCTTGTCTTGCAAAACGCTCTCAAACCAAGGTCTTACTGTAATCAAATTCTCTCCTTGAAATCAGTCCAGCTTTAAAGGCTAATTTTAACCTGTGATTACGGGAACAAGGGCCTGGAATGGATTGTAAATATATTGACAAAACAGAAATGAAGGTGTCCACCAACTCTGATGAATGCACACAATTCAAAACTTGTCAGTTTATTAACTGTTCAACAACATAGTGTATATGCTCACTTGTCCTTGTGGGAAACAACAAGTGACAACTGAAAGTAAGAATTGGTGAAGACATTAATAGCATCAAAAAGAAAGATGATGAATGCCCATTTGCAGGACATTATGTCCAATTCCACCAAGGCAATCCAAAGGATGGGTGATTTTGATAAAAACGTTATCCAAAAAGGAGAAAATGTGGATATAAAGACTTGGAACCTTAATCCCTAAAGGTTTAAATACCGAATGCAATTTACAAGCATTCCTAGAGCTACACTATATTATCAAAAGTATAGGAAGGCCTGCCTTTACACGCACATAAACTTTAATGGCATCCCAATCTTAGACCGTAGGATTCAATATTGAGTTGGCTTACCCTTTGCAGCTGTAACAGCTCCAACTCTTCTGGGAAGGCTGTCCACAAAGTTTAGGGGTGTGTCTACGGTAATGTTTGACCATTCTTCCAGAAGCACATTTGTGAGGTCAGGCACTGATGAGGCCGAGATGGCCTGGCTTGCCGTCTCCGCTCTAATTCATCCCAAAGGTGTTCTATCGGGTTGAGTTCAGGAGTCAAGTTCCTCCACTCAAAACTCACTCATCCATGTCTTTATGGACCTTGCTTTGTTTACGGGTACGCAGTCATGTTGGAACAGGACGGGGACATCCCCAAACTGTTCTTACAAAGTTGGGAGCATGAATTTGTCCAAAATGTCTTGGTATGCTGTAGCCTTAGAAATTCCCTTCACTGGAACCAAGAGGCCAAGCCCAACCCCTGAAAAACAACTCCACACCATAATCCCCTCTCCACCAAATGATTTGGACCAGTGCACAAAGCAAGGTCCATAAAGACATGGATGAGTGAATTTTTTGCTAGAAAATTACTTAGAACCCCAAACATTATATATATATTTTTTTTAGCATTGAATCTAGAGAATAAAATGGTGATTGTTGCAATATTTTATGTCACATGGTATTTGTGCGGCGGCGTTTTAAACGCAACTTTTTGGGAAAAATTAACTTCCATGAATTTTAAAAAAATGAAAAAAGTAAAGTTTTTTTGCATAATGTGAAAGATGATGTTGCGCCGAGTAAATAGATACCCAACATGTTACGCTTTATAATTGCACACACTCGTGCAATGGCGACAAACTACGGTACCTAAAAATCTCCATAGGTGTCCCTTTAAACTTTTTTTACGGTTACCAGGTTAGAGTTACAGAGGAGGGAGGTCTAGTGCTAGAATTATCGCTCTCGCTCTGACGATCGCGGAGATACCTCACATGTGTGATTTGAACACCGTTTTCATATGCGGGCGCGACTAAAGTATGCGTTTTCTTTGTTGCGCATTCCCTGCGGTCACAAGGAATGTAAACATCCCTTGTGACAGTAATAGAGTAATGGAGGGATCAGTGGTCTAAAAGAATCCCTCCTTTGCACTTCAAAGTATTCAGATCGCCGAAAATGGCGATTCTGAATACTGTGTACTTTTTTAAATCTGGCGCTATTGGCAGCTGAGAAACCCGGAAGGGTGTAACGACTCTGCTACGTGAATATGTTTAGTTGAATAGGATCTCAGCTGCAGAGGCTTCTCAGACGTAACCACCAGTTCACTCTCTAATCAATAAGAAAGTTTGGGGTTTAACTCATCACAGCCTCTAAATGGTAGACAACATAGAGTATAGCGGAGCCTAATCCATCTTAAGCCACCGCTACTCATGAAGATAAAGTGAAGTCTCTACTGTACACGGTAATACGGATAAGTGCAACGTGATACAGAAGTATTATAGTATTTCTGGGTTGAACACTAATAGAGAGTATTTGTTATGTACTAATTCCAATACACATAGAGATGCAAAGCTTAGTCCATATGAGAATAGATCTCCTTACATTGACACAGACCTGGTAATTCCCCTATAGGGTGTAGCAGGGTATGGATAACAATGACTATAGTATTTCTCCTATAATACTTGCAGTTCTGCTGGGACTGGTAGTACTTTAGATGAGATACAAGCAGAGATGATGTGCGGAGAACCCAGGGTGCTGGATGGAGGAGATGCAGAGAATCGCAGTGTGGTCCGTGTTGGTGAAGGCAATGCAGGCAGTGGCGTTCCCAGGTGACGGCAGGCGTTCAACAGAATAACGGAACACCCTGCCGTCATCTGCATTGTGTTTAAATAGCCGCGATTCGTGGGGAATCAGAGGAGAACGCTGGGACGCACTTCCGCGTTCCAGCGTGGAGCGCAGAGGTCCGCGCACCGGAAGTGACGCAGACCACTTGCAGAACGGAGCGCAGCTGCTAGAATAGGGTACAGCTGCGCTCGTTCTACACAGAGTAACAGCAGGGATGTTACATATTCCCCCCCTCAAGGGAGCATCTCAGGTGCTCCCAGTAGGAGAGGGGCGATTAGGGTACCTCCGATGAAATTGTCTGATCAGACGGGGGGCATGTATGTCTGAGGAATTTTCCCAAGAGTCATCAAGATGATCATAACCTTGCCAGCGTATTAAATATTGGAGGGAAGAGCCTCTTTTCCTGGAATCTAATATCTTTTCGACCTCATATTCAGTTTCACCAAGCACTTCCACTGGAGGAGGGGGGCATGGTTTCCTGTTAGGGAATGGATTAGAAACAAAAGGTTTAATGAGTGAGACATGAAATGAGGGGTGGACTTTCCAATCTGGGGGCAGGAGCAATTTAACTGCGTTAGGATTAATGACATGTGAAATTGGAAATGGACCAGTGAATTGACTGCCAAGTTTTTTCGATGGTATTTTAAGATGAAGATTCCGGGTGGAAAGCCAAACTAAATCCCCGACTTTATATTCAGGAGGTACAGATCTGTGGGCATCATAGTATTGTTTTTGTCTTCGCTGAGCAAGTTCAAGGTTGGATCGTAGAACTCCGAGTGTTTCCTTTAGATTAGAGAGATAATGATCAACTGCTGGAACAGTACCTGGAAGGGAAGTGGATGGTAGACTGTTGGGGTGGAAGCCATAATTGGCATAAAATGGTGTGAACCGGGATGAAGAACTGGTGGAGTTATTATAGGCAAATTCAGCCAGAGGAAGTAATTCGAACCAATCATCTTGAAGGTGTGTGCAATAGCATCGTAGGTACTGTTCGAGGATTTGGTTAACACGTTCTGTCTGTCCATTTGTTTGAGGGTGGTAGGCAGTGGACATTCGGTGGTCAATGTGTAGGGTGCTACATAGGGCTCTCCAAAACCTAGAGATGAATTGAGATCCGCGATCCGAAATGATTTGGGAGGGAATTCCATGAAGTTTGACAATGTTGTTAATGAAAGCCTTCGCTGTCTCGAGGGAAGTAGGCAGCTTCTTTAAGGGAACGAAGTGTGCCATCTTTGTTAAAAGATCCACTGTTACCATGATGGTGTTTGCACCGTTTGAGCGAGGGAGGTCAACTATAAAATCCAATGAAACAACTTCCCAGGGTCTATTAGGTACTGGGATGGAAGCTAGTAGACCAAAAGGGGGTTGCCTTGAATGCTTGTTACGAGCGCAGATGTCACAAGAGCTGACATACTGATGAATCGTCTTAGACAAATGGGGCCACCAATAGTCTCTTTTAACCAGATGAGTGGTTTTGCTGATACCAGGGTGTCCGGCTAAGGGAGAATCATGGAGATGTCTGAGAAGTAAAAGTTGTAAATTGGGTGGAACGTAAATTTTGTTGTGGAATGTATAAACACCATCAGGTTGCCTAATGAGATCTTTTGGTAAGCTAGGGAGATCTTCGCAAAGAGTCTGAGAAAGTAACTGTCTGAAGGAGGTGGTAACTCCAATGAAACGGTTTGGAGGAATGATAGAGATCGGAGGAATTTCAGTGGATTGATCTTCATTCATACGGGATAGGGAGTCGGCTTTGATGTTTTGTGAGCCAGGCCTATAGGATATGTAAAAATCAAACCTGTCAAAGAATAGGCTCCATCTAACCTGACGGGCTGAGAGTGTCTTACAGGCCTTCAGATGTTGTAAGTTACGGTGGTCCGTAAGGATGGTTATTGGGTGTGTGGAACCCTCCAATAGATGCCTCCAGTTCTCAAATGCATCTTTAATTGCAAGGAGTTCCTTCTCCCCAATAGGGTAATTCTTTTCCGCTTGTGATAGTGTCCTGGAGAAAAAGGCGACTGGGTGTAAAGGATCAGATAGGGTTGGACGTTGGGAAAGTATAGCACCTAAGGCATAGTGGGAGGCATCAACTTCTAGTGTAAAGTGATACGAAGGATTAGGCAGTTGAAGGATGGGAGCCGAAGTGTAGCAGAGTTTGAGAGAGTCAAAAGACTTCTGGGCTTCCTTTGACCAGATGAAGGGTGTATTTGTGCTGGTTAAAGCAGTCAATGGTTTAACAATAGCTGAAAAGTTTTTTATAAACTTGCGGTAGTAGTTTGAAAAACCGAGAAAACGTTGAAGAGCTTTTCTAGAGTGAGGAACTGGCCAGGAGATAATACAGTCCACCTTGGATTGATCCATGTGGATGCCTTGAGGTGTAATTTGGTAACCAAGGAAGGAAATATTAGACTGGCTGAATACACATTTCTCAAGTTTGGCGTACAAGGAATGTGTTCTGAGTCTGGCCAGAACCCAACGGACATGTTTTGTGTGTTCCTCAATAGTATCAGAGTAAATCAGAATGTCATCCAAGTATATTACTACACAGATATCGAGCAGATCCCGGAATATGTCATTTATGAACCACTGGAATGTAGCAGGTGCATTGCAGAGTCCGAATGGCATTACAGTGTATTCAAAAAGACCGTATCGAGTTTTGAAAGCAGTCTTCCACTCGTCTCCAGGACGAATCCTGATTAAATTGTAGGCACCCCTGAGGTCTAATTTTGTGAAAACCTTTGAGGTTTGAAGACGTTCGATGAGTTCTGGAATGAGGGGCAAAGGGTAGCGGTTTTTTACAGTGATACTGTTGAGGGATCGGTAATCGATTATGGGCCGGAGAGAGCCATCCTTATTTTTAACAAAGAACATGGCAGCACTTGCGGGTGAAGTGGAAGGTCTAATAAAACCTTTTTTTAAGTTATCATCAAGGTAAACTTTAAGGTGCACCAATTCTGGTTGTGAAAGGGGATAGATGCGAGCAGTTGGGATTGGTCTGTCGGGAATGAGATCAATCGGACAGTCATATATACGATGGGGAGGGAGTTTCTCTGCCTTAGTTTTACAGAAGACATCTGAGAAATCATGTAGATAAGTAGGAAGAACTTCAGAGTGAACTTCTGTGGAAAGAATCGTATATATGGGGTAACACGTCTGCTTGCAATATGTGGAGTTTAGACTTATTGAGTGATTAGACCAAACGAAAGTCGGTTGATGGAGTATTAACCAAGGGAGACCGAGAACTATTGGAAATAGTGGAGATGGAATAACATCAAAGACAAGGGTCTCAGTATGATTATTCTCACAAGTGACCAGTAGGGGAGAGGTTTGGGAAGATATTGGTCCAGAATTGGACCTAGAGCCATCAATAAAGGTGACAGTGAGAGGTTTTTGCTTAAGCACACAAGGAATTTTATTGGATTTTACAATTTCTAAATCAATAAAGTTGCCGCAGGCACCGGTATCGACCATCGCGTCAATGCTCGTTCTATGATGATCCCACTGTAAGGTAAGAGTAATAAAGATGAATTGATTAGTGGTAGATTCGGGTGGTTTGGTTTTGCAAATGTTAGATATGATACCTTCAGACCTCCTCTTGAGGAGTGGGCAACTGGATACCATGTGGTCTGGAGCGGAACAATATAGACAGAGGTTATGAGCTCTGCGACGTTCTTTCTCAGCTAGAGATAAAGGACCTCTGACAACTCCGAGTTCCATGGGAACATCCTTGGGTGGTGATTTGGACCTCCTGAGAGGTGGAGGAATATAAGTATTCCCACGTTCAGCCTTCCTTTCTCTGAGGCGACGGTCAATGGTGAGAGATAGGTGCATGAGATCCTCTAAAGATGAAGGGAGTTCAATGCGAGCAATCTCGTCCTTCATAGGTTCAGACAGGCCTAGTCTAAACTGATTACGGAGTGCAATATCCGTCCACTGGGTCTCCCTGCTCCAACACTTAAACTCTGAGATATAGTCCTCTACAGGTCTTTTCGCTTGTTTAAGGTTCCTAATAATGTTCTCTGCTGTAAGCTGTTTATTGGGATCCTCATATAGAAGTGACATCTCATCCAGGAAAGTATTGAATGCGCCCAATAGGTCACCATGTTCTTCCACATAAGCATCCGCCCAGGCTCTAGGCTCCCCCTTGAGGTAGGATACCAGGGTGAGAATCTTAACCCTGTCAGAGTAGTAGGTGCGAGGACGCAATTCAAACATGAGACGACAAGAGCTAATGAACTGGCGGAATAATTTTCTGTCCCCTGAAAAGGGTTCTGGGGGGCAAACCTTAGGTTCAGGTCTGTCCCTGGGTTGTGCAAAGTTTTGATTACGTAGGGCTTCATTTTCTAAACGAAGATCATTCATTGAAGCAGTGAGGGTGTCAACTCTTTGTGAGAGTCCAACAAGGTGGTTAGCAAGCTCTGCTGGATCCATCAATTCAGTTAGATTTGGGGTTCCGTTATTATGTAACGACTCTGCTACGTGAATATGTTTAGTTGAATAGGATCTCAGCTGCAGAGGCTTCTCAGACGTAACCACCAGTTCACTCTCTAATCAATAAGAAAGTTTGGGGTTTAACTCATCACAGCCTCTAAATGGTAGACAACATAGAGTATAGCGGAGCCTAATCCATCTTAAGCCACCGCTACTCATGAAGATAAAGTGAAGTCTCTACTGTACACGGTAATACGGATAAGTGCAACGTGATACAGAAGTATTATAGTATTTCTGGGTTGAACACTAATAGAGAGTATTTGTTATGTACTAATTCCAATACACATAGAGATGCAAAGCTTAGTCCATATGAGAATAGATCTCCTTACATTGACACAGACCTGGTAATTCCCCTATAGGGTGTAGCAGGGTATGGATAACAATGACTATAGTATTTCTCCTATAATACTTGCAGTTCTGCTGGGACTGGTAGTACTTTAGATGAGATACAAGCAGAGATGATGTGCGGAGAACCCAGGGTGCTGGATGGAGGAGATGCAGAGAATCGCAGTGTGGTCCGTGTTGGTGAAGGCAATGCAGGCAGTGGCGTTCCCAGGTGACGGCAGGCGTTCAACAGAATAACGGAACACCCTGCCGTCATCTGCATTGTGTTTAAATAGCCGCGATTCGCGGGGAATCAGAGGAGAACGCTGGGACGCACTTCCGCGTTCCAGCGTGGAGCGCAGAGGTCCGCGCACCGGAAGTGACGCGGACCACTTGCAGAACGGAGCGCAGCTGCTAGAATAGGGTACAGCTGCGCTCGTTCTACACAGAGTAACAGCAGGGATGTTACAAAGGGACGTCATGTTTCCATTGCATAGACTGAATCAAAGCTGTTTACGGCTTTGAATCAGTCTGCGCCCGGACAGTGGAGCCGCCGGATGAAGGATCGGGTCTCCCTGTGGGACGGGAGGCCCGGTCGGATCTGCGGATCTGTCCCCTCCCGCTCCTCCGGCATAACAACCGAGCGGCTTTTAGCCACATCGATTGTTATGCCGGATAGCCAATCGCCGACTCTAAACAACGGTACCGGGATGATGCCTGCAGATAACGCCCGAAAGCCGAAGACGCATATATGCGTTCGCTCAGCGCGAAAGGGTTAAGTACTGATCTCAATCCGATCCGATAGAACACCTTTGGGATAGCGGAGACTGCGAGCCAGGCCTTCTCGTCCAACATCAGTGCCTGACCTCACAAATGTGCTTCTGGAAGAATGTCAAGCATTTCCATATACACTCTTTTAAACCTAGTGGGCAGCCTTCCCAGAAGAGTTGAAGCTGTTATAGCCGCAAAGGGTGGGCCAACTAAATATTGAACCCTATAGACGACTAGAATGCCATTAAAGTTCATGTGCGTGTAAAGACAGGCATCCCATAAGAGGGCCAATGAGAGCTGCAGAGGTGGAGGTGTGTGTCTCAGTGGAGGGGGATTTCTGCAGCATAGTACAGAATCACAGTTTATATAAAATAATATGCAAAGTGGTTGGAGGTAAGCTCTAAACATGAAGTTACAGCAGGACTTCTGTACAGAGGAAATCTGATGAGTGAGACTGATAGTGCATCAGGCTGATTGAGTCTCTCGTCCTATCGAGGAGTGGTGAGCTTTGCCTACATGTGCATGAGAGTGCAACACAAGACTCTATCCCCCCACCCCAGCTGTAGTAGTGCAGAAATAATACACATCCTTCCAGCATACTTCGTATTCCATTCACCTATGTGTTCCGTCTGGGACTTCTCCGATTATCATACAGCCCAGGAATCCATGCAGGGATTACGATGTGCATCCCAGAGACATTGTACTTTATATACCACTTTTAAAAGGGGCTATGCACCTGTGACTACTATATCGCTATTTGGGACATCCTTACTTTCATTTATCCACCATAATGGGAGTTTGCATGTATGTTTGTGCTGTGTGAGCAGCCGATAGGCCAGCATTTGACAATGTTGTCAGTTTTAACTCTTGGTGTGTGGAGTTTTTTTTTGGTATGGATGTATCATATTTAAAAGTGCCAATCTCTAATCCTCTTTTGACCAAGGACTATTCAGTATACACAGCAGAGGGTGCTCTTTATTATTACTCTCCATTCTATACATAGTAAAATACTGCAGGGAAGTTTTATTCTTTTGTGCTTTTATATCAACACATACCTGTAACTTCTGACTGAAAAACAGGTGGAGGTTGGCTTGCCAGGTGTTTTTTTACTGCATCTTCTGCTCTGAAATTCTTTTTTTGTTTCAGAATAGCTGCAACATCCTTTTTGTGCTCGTTGACAATGCAGGGGTCAGCTCCATAATTCAGCAGCATTTTCACATATTGTGTTTGACCTACACGACAGACATAACATAATGCAAGCTTTCAGATATCTTAAAAAGTATATACACGTAGTCAGTGCTAAAAAAACAGAAGCTACAAAAATTAAGGCAGCTAGCAACAGGGTATATATATACAGAAACGCCTCAAAAGCATACAACAAAATGTAGTGCCCTAATACATTAAAAATAAATCTTAGAGCAAACAGAGTCCAAAAAACACATCCAGATGCTTGTAACATGAAAACAGCAGCAGTGAACTTACATAAAAAGCTGCCAAATAAAGGACTGGAAATGGCAGCGTGACATCAGTGTATAGCATGCCAACACATTCTTCAGGGGATGCTAGTCACCTTTCTAGGGTTCCCTAAAGACATGCGTTGGCTGGCGTGAAAAGCGTCAGGGCTATACGCTGACATCACGCCATCTCTGGTCCCGTGCTCCGAAGGGGGCATCGATAGTTTCAAAAAACTATTAAATAAGCACCTGAATGACCACAACATACAGGAATATACAATGCAATACTGACATATAATCACACACATAGGTTGGACTTGGACTTGTGTCTTTTTTCACCCTCACCTACTATGAAACTATGAGCCTGGTGTCTGGCTCCATGTGGTGAGTGCTTTCTCCCATATTCAGTTACATTCTCACTCCCCCTAGTGGTGCAGTTAAAGCTTCAGTGAGATGACCAAGGGTGTTAGGGTGGATGGAGCCTGGATTGCCATAGAACAGTGATGGTGAACCTTGGCACCCCAGATTTTTTGGAACAACATTTCCCACAATGCTCAGCTACACTGCAATGTTGTTCCAAAACATCTGGGGTGTCAAGGTTTGTCATCACTGCCATAGAGGCTCGCTGATGTGTGGTGTTTAAAAATGCACTATATGCTGCACCATCAGCTTTTGGAATTGGGGAGTGCAGTATTTTTTTGTCTTAAGTGGTGATCTTCTTTTCCCTCTGAATGGTGAAAGTCACACTTGGACAACCAAGATTCTAATCAGGACTCTTTATACATATGGATTTTTTATTTTGAGAGTAATCTTTAATGTATTAAGGCGCTTCATTTGTTTCATTATAATGCAAGCTTTACTTCTATTGCTGAGTGAGTGAGTGAGTGAATAACTTGTATAGCGCTGCACATGCGAACTAAATCGCCTCAAGGCGCTTCCATCCAGCGTCGTCCTAATCCTTCAGATGAGGTGGGTCTTAAGCTTCTTCCTGAAGGCCCGATGGTTTTCTTCCATGCGGATGTCTGTTGGTAGAGAGTTCCATAGCCGTGGTCCTTGGACTGCAAATCTTCGTTCTCCCTTTGATTTGTAGTTGTATTTGGGGATATCGAGGAGGTTTTGGTTAGATGATCGGAGAGTGCGATGGGTGGTGTAGTGCAGTGGCTCTCAACCTTCTAGTGCCGTGATCCCTTGAAAATTTTTTACCAAGTTGTGCGGACCCCTAACGGTAGTTGGGATGAGTGGCAATGCTGGGGAGAGTACTAATCGGCCATCTTAGGTGCTCTTGATCAAAATCATCTGCTGATCTGAGAACTGTAGTGGGGACTTTTAATGGCAACTATAATCACAGGTAGTGTTACTCTCTGTGTCTCCACCTTTGTGGTGTCTCGTAGCAGTAACACCTATGCCAAAATCTGGAGGTGGGGTCTCCTCCAGCCCCTCCCACTTCACATTTCTCACCAGTCAGCTGACCTCTAGTCTCTGCCCCCACCCACGTCGTGAACTAAATGGGCGGCTGTGAAGAAGCTAAGTGGGCGGCCACGGGCTCCAGGAACAGTCCAGCTGGGCGGGCGTGAAAAGGCTGGAAAGGTGGAGCGGGCTTTAGAAACATCCCAGGATTCAGTGACCCTTGGCAAATTATCATTTGACCCCCCAGGGGGTCCCGACCCCAGGTTGAGAACCACTGGTGTAGTGCTTTATTTTCTCGGAGCCTTTCCTTGTGTGCATTTGTGGGTGAGGCAGTAATCCGGTTCTTTACTGTTCTTTACTGTTAGCCAATGAAGGGCCCTCAGGAATGGGGTGATAGATTCCCAGGGTTTCTTTCCTGTTACCAACCTGGCTGCTGTGTTCTGAATTACTTGTATAAGTTAGAAGGGTTCCCCCAATTAAGGGTGGAGTGTGATTATAGGGATTCTTGCTGATGCACAATGGATATATAAGGAATGAATGAGTCTGATCAAACCCAAAACAACTGAGTCATGAAAACAGATAATATTAGTATAAAATTAACAAAAATTTATTAATACATAATGAACAAACAGTATGTTAAAAACCATTCAGGTTTAGAATTTAGGGAAAAGGTGTTTGGTTTGGTGTACAAGTCATTAGAAGTTTTCTGAATGAACGCAACAAGAATACCTGTAAATATAACAATTTTATTATTGAGCTGTTAGAATTTATCTTGACCAACAACATTTTTCTGTTCAAACGCTCCCATTACCTCCAGGTACAGGGTGTAGCTATGGGGGCGGGCTGTGCCCCCTCATATGCGAACCTGTACCTGGGGGGATGGGAGCGTGACCTCTTTGGGGAGGATTCCTTTGACGATCTATCTGCCAACATAATAACATGGCATAGATATATTGATGACGTGTTTATGGTTTGGGCAGGCCCCAAGGAGAATTTGTTAACGTTCCTGGACAGACTACAGGTGAATCAATATAACCTTAAATTCACCCACAACATCAGTCAGGACCGGATCACATTCTTAGATGTCGAAGTATACATAGATGAGCAGGGTACACTTTGCTCGACTCTGTATAGGAAACCTACGGCTGGCAACAGCCTCCTACATGCCACCAGCTCACACCCTAAACCTCTAGTTAACAGCATCCCCTACAGCCAGTACCTAAGATTGCGACGAAACTGTTCACAAGAAAAGGACTTCAAACGCGAGGCGGGATTACTATATGCACGTTTAAGAGATAGAGGCTATACCAAGACTTGCCTTCGTAGAGCTTTTAACAAAGCCAACAGTATGGAAAGAAATTCGCTCATCTATAAATCAAAAACAGACATTAAATCCAACACTACCAGAATCATCACCCGCTTTAATAGACAGCACAACTCGATACGCAAAATCTATAGCAAATATTGGTATCTACTAACTTCTGATGATAAGATCAATAAATTCATAAATACTTCGCCAGAAATTACATTCAAAAGGTCTCCTTCCATCAGAGATAGGACAGTTTCAAGCCACTATGCTGTATCAACAATCCCTAAACCCACCCAAACGGGAACGTTCCCCTGTGGAAAATGTAATTTCTGCCGCTACATTTTGAGAGGTCCAAGTATTAATCTCCCTAATGGCGAAGTTTTGACCCCTAAAATTCGGGTGACATGTCAGGCGGCGTACACACGATCGGATATATCCGATGAAAACGGTCCGCGGACCATTTCCATCGGATATGTCCGATCGGGAGTTTGATCCGATGGCGTGTACACACCATCGGATCAAATTCCCCGCCGCCGGACGGCGCGGTGACGTAGTGGTGACGCGGCGGTGACGTTGACGCCGCCGCGTCACCGCACCAGGAAGTAAAACACTTCCACGCATGCGCCGAATCCATTCGGCAGCGGCGCGGCGGCGGTGGGGGCCGACATGTCTGCTGGTAAGTGTACTAACCAGCAGACATGTCGGGCGGACAGATTCCCACCGGATAGATTTCAAAGCATGCTTTGAAATCTGTCGGGTGGTGAAATCTGTCCGCTAGCCCATACACACGAGCGGAGATGTCTGCTGAAACGGTCCATCGGACCGTTTTCAGCGGACATATCCCCTCGTGTGTACGCGGCCTTAGACGTTGGGAGTGATTTATTTGATGAAATGCGATTGTGGAGCCTTTTACGTTGGCAAAACCAAACGCAACTTCCTATGTAGAATAAGAGATCATGTGCGAGCTGTTAACAAGAAACTGATGGAGACACCCATCAGCCGCCACATTGGGCTTTTCCATAACCACAATAATGCAGTTATGGGTTTTTATGCCCTGGCACACATACCTCTCAACGAAAGAGGGGGTGACGCAGACAAACGTCTTCTTCAACTCGAGGCAAAATGGATTTATTTGTTACGAGCCTCCCAACATCCAGGCTTGAATGAGAATATCAGCTACAAGCCTTTTCTATAGATCTCTTGCAGTTATATATATTTTTGTATAAATCCTTTTTTTTGTATAATTCTTTATATAACTCTATATCTTCTCACATATTTGCCACTGGTGATGAGATATTTGTAAATAAGCACATTGCCTCATAATTGCTTAACTTTACATGAACAATATATCCACCCTCTACCCCTGTTGGTCCCTTAGAATATCCTAGGTGAGCTACAATGATCTAACATCAAGACATCTCTATCATTATTATAATGAATAGATGATTGTTAATCTCCGATCTTCCTGACCATATTAGCCTCAATAAATTCCGAGGAGTCTCTTAGTCACCAGTGCCCCATCATTGATTGAGGGTTTGTTGACATCGTCAGTCCTCTGATTGATTTTTTCCCTGTAAGGCAGAACATTTGCTACTCTGGCTCTTAATGCCCTCACCAGACATGATATAGTGCGAACCACATTATGATGTCACGATAGGTGGAGGTTTATTCAGAGTATCATTTATTTATTTATTTCTTTATCTTTGCAATCTATGACTCAGGCCATATAATATTGCATTTATTTATTTTCTAATATTTTTTGTCAAATATTTAACAATACCTTAAAGATATTTCCTCCTTCATACAGTGGATGCTTTTTAGCACGCTTTATTATATAAACTTTAATTGTTGCCATGGTATCTGTGAGTGGGGGCATGTTGCTATATATCCTTGACTTTAGGGAGGATGATGACAGCCATTGATTCAGGGGCCCCGTCGTCCTACACAGGACGTATTGATATCAAGCAGTCTGTGTGTTTCTGACTATGTGTAACAGCCTATGGGCGGTAGGGGGCCTGAACCGATGCTTGCTGGCTTAGTTTCGAATCCGAGCGGAGGCCCGGATGCTGTTCAGGTCCGCCCCTCGACAATCCCCTTTTGGTTGGGGTGTACTCGCGCCCCTCCCGTGGGCGGTCTCCGGTGTTCCCGAGCGTTGTCGGCTCAATCGCGCGCACATCGCGCCAGCACGTATGCGCGCCTCCATCAGGGCTTCCCAGGGAACTCCCTCCAGACATGTCATTTCTCCGCCCAATACCACCAGGCTCTCCGCCCTTCTAACAGCTGAGGCGCGTTGTACCTGATGGGAGGGACTATATTAAAAGCTCCATGAGCTGTCAGCATTCAGCGCTGAGCTCATGGAGAGATCGGATGTGTGTCCTTCTAACCTATGCTGCATACAGGTACTGATCATTGGGAACAACAAATTTGGATTGCTCCTTCCTGATAGTGATCTCTAATTTCTTTCAAACTTTGCTCTTCTTTCCCTGTTTATTTTAAAACTTATCAGGGCTAGTATTTATCTTGATAATCATACCACTGAGAATCCACTCTTCATCAATCAGCCGCAAGGTCAGTAAATTAAAAACATAAAAAGAATCTTAACAGTGACATCTTTATGTACCTCTCTATAGTCAAGCACTGCTGCAGCTTATTATATCAGCACTCCCCGAGATATATATATACTCTCTGGGAGATGTGCTAATGACTTATTTTCTGTCCTCTAATTTGGGCAGTTATTTTATTCCTTATATCTTTTTCTAGAGTTCATGATTTGTCTTAAGTTGGTGCATCACTGTTTTTCACAGTTCATTATTAAATAATTTTCTTATTCTTTAGTGCTTATGGTTTAAACTGCCACATTACTATCTAACGGCTGGGATCATTGCACCTGCTGTCCCGGAACAAACGACCTTTTGGAATAACCACATTCGTTGACTACTGTGCTCCAGTAAGCAAATCCGTTTTTCATCATGCCAATACTGTCGCGTATTGACACATAACATCTCACATCCCCTTTTAACCTAGTTTCCTCCAATCAGGTTTACATACAGCAACACACCTGTACAGCGACCTACCACCTGGTCAC
This sequence comes from Rana kukunoris, assembly GCA_029574335.1. NCBI lineage: Eukaryota > Metazoa > Chordata > Amphibia > Anura > Ranidae > Rana > Rana kukunoris. Next base: position 175,172,844 of record CM056053.1, on the reverse strand, counting down.
TATCCATCGCACCCACCAGGGGTCTTTTCATCATTTGTTGAGAACACGCCCTAGTGGGCATCCCCCTCCATGGTTCTCCCTTCCTTTCAGTCAAGGTATGCTCTGTGTTCCCCGACTCACAGTACTATGTGTCATCATACGATCATTATTCTTTGTTTTTTCCATTGAGGATGTTATATTGTACTTTCCTGATCGTAACTTTGGACCAATATGTATTATGTCAGTGTTAATGATTTGTATTAATATTGTTTCCGATATGTTTTCTCACTATATACTTTTCATCTACATAGAATACTTTCCATTGTGAGTTCCTGACGAAGCCCGTTAGGGCGAAACTAGTAGAACCAATCACAGGAATGAAGAAGCTGTTTGGCAAACAATTTTGCTCTATCAAACACCTTTTCCCTAAATTCTAAACCTGAATGGTTTTTAACATACTGTTTGTTCATTATGTATTAATACATTTTTGTTAATTTTATACTAATATTATCTGTTTTCATGACTCAGTTGTTTTGGGTTTGATCAGACTCATTCATTCCTTATATATCCATTGTGCATCAGCAAGAATCCCTATAATCACACTCCACCCTTAATTGGGGGAACCCTTCTAACTTATACTTTACGAAGGGATTCCGATGCAGATGGTCTCTTTATGCGTAACATATAACAAAAGGTGGTTGCTCTAGAATCTTTCTATATCTGAATTACTTGTAGGCGCGAGATCTGGTATTTTGGTAGGCGCGAGATCTGGTATTTTGGTAGACCTAAGTAGAGGGAGTTTGCGTGGTCCAGTCAGGAATTGATGATTGTTCCGACTACTACCGCTGTGTCCTCTTCCGGGATGAAGGGGACGAGTCTGCGCAGTAGGCGGAGAAGGTGGTGGGATCTGCTGACTACTGATCCTATTTGCGCATTCCATCGAACATCTGAGTCAAAGGTTACTCCCAGGCTTCTGACCTTGGTACTTGGGGTGATGATCTGTCCAAGTATGGTGGGTGGTGTCCATGATGTCCTAGCTTTAGTCTTTCGGGTTGAGTTTAAGGGAGCTCTCGGTCATCCATTTGTCGATCGATGCCAGGCATTTTTCTAATCCATGATATAGGTTTTTTTTTTTTGCGATCTGAAAGTAGAGTTGAGTGTCGTCCGCGTAGGAGTGGTAGCAAAATTCTTGCTCACTGATGATTTTGAGGAGTGGCCGGAGGTAGATGTTGAAGAGTACAGGTGACAGGAGTGATCCTTGAGGGACTCCGCTGGAAACGGTGCGCGTCTCCGAGGTGAAAACTCCTAGTTTCACTGTTTGGGACCGATTTCCTAGGAAAGAAGCGAACCATGGTAGATCTGCATCTGTTACTCTGGCTACCTCTTTGAGACGAATGAGTAGAGTTTTATGATCTACTGTGTCAAATGCTGCACTTAAGTCCAGTAGTACCAGTAGGCATGATTCTCCTTCATCCGATGCTTCAAGGGCATCATCCCATATTTTGAGCAGTGCCGTTTCTGTACCATGGCCTGGGCGGAAGCCTGATTGTAGTGGGTCGAGGAGTTTGTGGGTGTCCAAGTGGAGTTGTAGCTGCTGTACTACTGCTTTTTCCATGATTTTGGAGAAGATGTTCAGGCTCGTTATTGGTCTACGGTGGTTTGGGTCTTTGGGGTCGAGGTTGTTTTTTTTAGGAGGGGTTTGATTATCCCTTGTTTTAGGGAGATTGGAACAATACCTTCTTTAAAAGATTGATTTACCAAATGTGTGATGGTGGGTGTCAAAATATCGGTACATTCTTTCAGTAATTTTGTGGAGATAATATTACCTGGTGATGTGCTGTCTCGGAGGCTTCTGATGATGTTTTTGGTGACGTCTATGGTGATTGGAATCAGCGAGAAATTTGGCGGTTGTGGAATATTTGTATTGTTTTCCTCTTCTTGCTTTAACTGACTAGGGGTTGTTGTTTTTTTCAGTTGAATTATTTCCTGAATGTTTTTAATTTTATTGATAAAGAAATCTGATAATTCATTACAGAATTCTTGAGTGTCGTTTGCTGGCGGCTCTAGGCAGGTGGGGTTCATGGTCTGAGTGACTAATTTGAACAGTTCACGGGGTCGGTTTAGGGCTTTTGAGATGGTGTTTGAGAAGTGATCTCTTTTCGCTTTAAAGATTGCTTTGTGGTATTTTTTGGTGAGTGCTTTGTAATTAGTGTGGTTTTTCTTCGAAGGGTTTCTCCTCCAGGCTCCTTCCGCTCTTCTTCGTTCTGGTTTCAGTAGCATGAGCGTGTCATTAAACCAGCCGGTGTTGTCTTTGCGGATGCGTACTCTGTGTTTTGGTGCGACTGCATCTGCTGTTTGTAGTAGTGCTTTATTTAAGAAATTAAGTGTTTGCTCCGTTGAATGGGTTTGATTTGGCATTCCTATTTTCTCCAATAGCGTGTTTTGGAAGAGATCGGAGTGAAGTTCCTTCTGAGATCTTGTCCAATGTGTTTTTGTTGAGTTATCCGGTTTTAGTAAAATGGTGTTGGTGGCTATTTTGAAATTGATCACGTGGTGGTCCATCCATGGTAAAGGGTATGTTATCCAGTGTGTTGATGTACAAATTTTGTTTGAAGAGGAGGTCGAGCGTGTGCCATGACCCATGCGTGGGAGCCTCTATCAGTTGCTGCAAATCTAGTTCTTCCAGTTGGTTGATGCAGGCGGTGGCGATAGGGTCCTGGGTTGAGTTAGCCCAGAGGTTGAAGTCCTCGAGTAGCAGGAGGTTTTTGGTTTCCACAGTGTATTTCAAAATGAATTCACTGAAGGGAGAGAGGAAATATATCTTTGATCCTGGTGGTCTGTAGCATAGTAGTATGTGGATGGTGTCCTGGGGTGTTGTTTGAAGTTGCAGCGTAAGTGTTTCCATGAATGGCAATGAGTTCTGTCGCGTTGGTTTGATGATGGCGAGGTGGGATTTGTAGATCACTGCTAGGCCTCCTCCTCTTTGTCCTATTCTATGCTCGGTTTGAATGCAGTAATTCTCAGGCACTAATTCTGTTAGGATGGTGTTACAGTCAGGTGTTAGCCAGCTTTCCGTGATAAAGAGGCAATCTGTGTTGTGGATGATGAAGTCATGGATTTCCTGTCTGTGCTTGACTGCAGATCTGGTGTTGATCAGGGTGCATGATAAGTGTTGTAGTTGAGGTGGAGCCTTCCTGTCTTTGGTGCTTGATTGTTGATCGATTCTTAGAAGTTGTTCTTTCCGTAGTATTTTTTGGGTGGAGGTTTGTAGTGCTGAGGCGGTGTTCCTTAGGCTGTGAAGTGTGTCTGCTGAATATTTGATGTAGGACATGGTTGAAAGAGAAGCCTTGGTAGTGCTGGGGTGATGCGTTGATGTTACTTATGAATTCTGATGAAGATGATCCGGGTGGCGATGGTACCGGAGAAAAAAAAAAACATGATTAGGCCTAACCACCCCCCCCCCCCCCGTTGATCCAGAGGAAGGCAGAGCAGAAAAAAACCCGCAGAGCCTGCCAATTGCTACCACAAGGGGAAAAATTCCTTCCTAATTCCTCGAAAGGCGATCAGTGCTCCCTGGATCAACTGCCTAAATAACTTGTGCCCACTGTAAACTTACCTGGCAGGTGGAGGTGGTATTGCAGCGGTGAGGGGGGTAAGGTTAAGGATGATGGGGGGGGTATCGGGTGCAGGCGGAGAGCCTGCTAGGGTGTACCAGGATGGTACGGCGGTAAGCTCTATGTAGATATGCTGCGAGTTGCTGTAAAAATTCTTTAGGCTGTTACTGGTGTGACAGGAAGTCAGGTAATTCTGTGGGTGTTGTCACAGACGGGAGATACATTTCTGTCTTGTTTAGACAATTTACCAATTGCTATCAGGTAATGGGTTTAGGGCAGGGATCCTCAAACTACGGCCCTCCAGCTGTTGTGGAACTACACTTCCCATGAGGCATTGTAAAACTCTGACATTCACAGACATGACTAGGCATGATGGGAATTGTAGTTCCTGAACACCCGGAGGGCCGTAGTTTGAAGACCCATGGTTTAGGGTGTTGGGAAACTTCAGCTGTTCAGTAAGGCCTCTATAAGTCACCCAGAGGATGACTACTAATTGCTGCATCCTGAGGCCTTTGAGTTAAGGAGAGCAGTGGGCTGAGAAAGACTGCTGAAGGTGAGGTCGTATCAGTATTTCTGTGTAATAAATATCAAAGAGACTTTGGGCCAGATTCAGGTAGAGTTACGCTGGAGTATCAGTGATTCGCCAGCATAACTCACACTTTGAGCTTATCTGTTTTCTGTATGCAGAAAACAAGATACGCCAGGATTGAGTTCATATACGAGCGGCGTAATTGTATTTCGCCGTCGTATCGGAACTGCAATTTTAAAATGGGCGCTCGGGGGGTTCCCGCTGATATACGCCGAGAATATGTAAATCAGCGAGAGACGGCAATTCACGATCGTACGCGGGCCCCGCACAGTGAATTTCCGACGTTTCTGTAAGCGATACGCGGCGTAAAGAAAAACATGCCCCCAAGGTGGAGTATCCTATGTTAAGTATGGCCGTCGTGATCGCGTCAAATTGAAAAAGTTTAACGTCGTCTGCGTAAAACGTCCGTGAATGGGGATTGACATCATTGACGTTCACTGACAGAATTTGGAGCATGCGCACTGACAGTCGACGCATGCACAGTACGTTCGCCGCGGGATCGCGCCTAGTTTAAATACACGCCCCCTACCCGCCGAATTTGAATTCCGCCGGCTCATTTTCGCTACGCCGCTGCAACTTTAGGAGCAAGTGCTTTGTGAATACAGTACTTGCTTCTAAAGTTTCGCAGGAGTAACGTAAATGACGAACGTTATTTCAGAATAAAGATCCGCTCTCCTACCTGAATCTGGCCCTTTTTGTTTTCTGCTGTATGACCAGCAGTGTCTGCCCAGCAGTAGGCTGTGCCAGACTCAATAGATAGGTTCCTGTGTTGTGAAGGTAGATGCCCCAAGTGGCAAGGGTTTATTTTAGGTTTTGTTTTGTTTATGCTGTTTTGATGCTTGCACTTGTATCCAGCAATATGGAAGAATAAACCATATCCTTTGTTTTCAACCATCCTCAACTGCCTTTCTGTATAGTTCAGCGTGTAGTGAACCCATCCAGGGAGTCACACACACACCCTCTACTGAGCAAATCCCTCACACTGGGTACAGCAAGATGGCCGCCTAACCAGTAGCCAGGACGAGGCCCCAGCCTTTGAGCCACTTATGGGTGAAGGGGGCTCAGCAGGTCCGGGGGTCTTTTGGGTGGTGCACCTGACTCGGGGCATTGCGGGGGGGCCTGGGGAGACTGCTGGAGCTGTCCCCAGGTGTAGCAAGATGGCCGCCGCTCTGGAGCCTAGGCCGGAGCCGCAGACTTTCCTGGAGGATCCCGGATGGAGAGGATCAGACCAATACGGCGGTGCTGCAAGCGCTGATTGACTCCGAGGCTCCTATAGTGGAGGTGGGTGAGCGGTGATCCGACGGGCAAGCGGGGGGAGCCTCTGCGATCCGACGGGCGGGCAGGAGAGCCTCTGCAATCCTCCGGGCGGGCGGGGGAGCCTCTGCAATCCAACGGGTGTTAAGCGGGGGGGCTGCGGCTGGATGCTGGGTCACGGCCGTTGATCGGAAGACATGGGGGGAGAGCCGGAAATCCGGCGGGAGCGAGGGGAGAAACCTGGAGAGAGGAACCAAATGCAGCCCTTGCTGTCAATCCTATATCATTTAATAAACCTGGTGTGCTAGACTGAATTTGTGCCCATGCCATGTCTGCTTCCCAAACTGTGAAAACACTTTACTAATACAGTTGTCAAAGTCAGAGACTGAATCGTCCAATTAGCCATTTTCCCTCCCTGGTGTCACGCGACTCTCTCATACTGGTCACTGGAAGTTCAACATGACCCCTCACGGCAAAGAACTCTCTGAGGATCTGAAAAAATTATTGTTGCTCTACATAAAGATGGCCTAGGCTAAAAGAAGATTGCCAAGACCCTGAAAGTGAGCTGTAGCACGTTGGCCAAGACCATACAGCGGTTTAACAGGACAGGTTCCACTCAGAAAAGGCCTCGCCAAGGTCCACCAAAGAAGTTCTGTTCACGTTCTCAACGTCATAGCCAGGAGGTTGTCTTTGGGAAATAGACATGAGTGCTGTTAGCATTGCTGCAGAGGTTGAAGGGGTGAGGGGTCAGCCTGTCAGTGCTCGGACCATATGCCGCACACTGCCTTAATTTGGTCAGCATGGTAATCATCACAGAAAGAAGCCTCTTCTAGATGATGCACAAGAAAGCTCGCAAACAGTTTGCTGAAGACAAGCAGACTAATGACATGGATTACTTGAACCATGTCCCGTGGTCTGATGTGACCAAGATAAACTTATTTGGCTCAGATGGTGTGAAGCGAGTGTGGTGGTAACCAGGTGAGGAGTACAAAAGATAAGTGTGTGTTGCCTACAGTCAAGCATGTTGGTGGGAGTGTAATGGTCTGGGGATGTATAAGTGCTGCTGGGACTGGGGAGCTACAGTTCATTGAGGGAACCATGAATGCCAACATGTACTGTGACATACTGAAGCAGAGTTTGATCCCCGCCCATCGGAGACTGGGCAGTATTTCAACATAACAACCCCAAACCACACCTCCAAAACGACAACTGCCTTGCTAAAGAAGTGATAGACTGGTAAAAAATGTTATGACTAAGCATTGTACAACAATGTGAAACGCGTCAGCTATATCATCCCACCGTTTGCTGTTTTTCTGTTTGTGCAGTGTTTTTTTACTGGATTAAAGGCTTTTATTGTTTTTTACATTTATCGGAGTGTGGCTGTCCATACCTTCTTGCTTCCATTTATGCTTCGTGCATTGCCTGCACCCATTGGACTCACCACCGAGGTGCACTCATCTTGAGCGGCGGTCTCTTTCTCTTACAAGAGGGTTAAGGCAGTGCTGGAAAATGGTGGCCACTCAAAATATTGACACTTTTGGGCCCAATTTGGACATTTTCACTTAGGGGTGTACTTACCTTTGTTGCCAGCGGTTTAGACATTAATGGCTGTGTGTTGAGTTATTTTGAGGGGACAGCAAATTTACACTGTTACACAAGGTGTACACTTAGGCCGGGATTCAGATACATTGGCGTAGCTTTGTGCGGGCGTAGCATATCTCCTTTACGCTACGCCGCCGCAATGTTGAGAGGCAAGTACAGTGTTCACACAGCACTTTCTCCATAAGTTGCGGCGGTGTAGCGTAAATTGGCCTGGTAAGCCCGCCTAATTCAAAGTAGGAAGCAGGTGGGCGTCATCTATTTAAATTTAGCGTGACCCCATGCAAATGAATGGCGCATGCGCGCGCATTCTCAGATTCACGTTGCATATACTCCCTAAGATACGTCGGCTCAATGCCTACGACGTGAACGTAACCTACGCACAGCCCTATTCACGTAGTACTACGTAAATGGCGTACACAACGTAAAATTTGACGGCGTCGTTCCCTGGCCCATACCTTTGCATTACCTGCGCCTGCTATATGAGAGATAACTTTACGCCGGACGTAAGCCTTATGCAAATCGCGTATATGAAGTGGCCGGGCGCATCTACGTTCGTGAATCGGCGTATCTTACTTATTTGCATATTTAAAATGGGAACGCCGAATGCGTCCAGCGTAACTATGCACCCACGATACGCTGGTGTAGGCAAGTTATGTCGGACGGCTGAAGCCATGTTTTTCGACGTATCTCGCTTTGTGAAATCGTATACGACGGCGCACCTCGAGATACGCCGACGTAAATCGTTTCTGAATCCAGGTCTTACTATTTTACATTGTAGAAAAGTGTAATGTCTTCAGTGTTGTCGCAAGAAAAGGTATAATAAAATATTTACAAAAATGTGAGGAGTGTCCTCACCTTTTGTGAGATACTGTATATAACTTCCATTTCCTTCTTACCTGCATCCCCCTTACATTACTCATGTCATTTACTGTTTATATACCTTTTCTCAATTCATGAACGGCCTCCGATATTAAGAACATGGCAGTTTACCCTCCATGTTCTCTTACTTTTAGCAATCTTGAATAATATCATGACACCATTTGCAATAGATCTTGTTCTATTGAACTCTTGTTTTACAAGCTGATTTTTTATCCCACACACTTGTACTGTTTGTTTTTTTAAACCTATAAATAGCCTGAAATGAAAATAATCTGCATTACTCTCCATGAGAGGTACTGGCATGAGAACTTCATGAAGGGTCAGAATCGTCATGTTTCACCACCTTCTCCATGGCCCTAAGCATAGAAGATGATGTTTTGGGGCAACTGAGGTGGTTGGACCTAAAAATTCCAGATTGCCCCAGTCTTGATGATCTTTTTCCATCCTTCTGGGAACCGCACGGAAAGGCCACCTGAGGTTTCATGGCATTATGCCCGGTCCTGCCTTTCTGAGGCAAAGGAAATCACTATGGCTCCTTTCACGCTACGGAGCCCGCCTGCTCCCGCCAGCATAGCAGGAGATCTGTCTGCAGATCTCTGCTGAGCCGACAGATGATAAGCTCCTCTCTGCTCACTGAGAGGAGAGGGGCTTGTCGGGCGCCGCTGTCTCCTATGGAGCAATCTGATGAAAACGGACAACATGTCCATTTTCATTAGATATTACCCGATCCGCCATGGACAGAAGGGGACCTATCCCCATACGTCTGTTTTTAGCGGATCGGATCGATGTCAGCGATCTTAGAAAACTCCCCTAAATATCTATTATAAAATTTAACATATACACACATGCATATATAGGTGAAATAAACGTTTAAGGTGCTTACACTTTGGTGTATAATCATATGAATTTGTAGGAAAGGAGGCTACAAGATGTAAAACTGTGTTCCCATCTGTGTCTTTCTCGTTGATGCATTTCTTCTTGGCTGAATTATTGTTTAGGATAAGTTTAAAGAGGTTGCTGTCACCTGAAAAAAAAGAAAACTGCTATCAAGACTATTTTTGTATTGGAGCTCATGTATGAGAAAAGCAAATTAAAACAGTTGGCTGAACCGAGTGAAATAAAACTTCAAGGAGGCTGCACTATATTTACACACCAATCCATTTTTGGGAAAATGATTATAGCACTCGGGTAATTAAAATCATAGTAGCAACTACTTACAACATGTACCAGAGGATGATCAATACACAGGTGATACTTAGAATATCATGCAAAAGTTCATTTATTTCACTAATGCAACTTAAAGGGGTTGTAAAGGATTTTTTTTTTTTTTCATAATAAGCATCCTTTACCTGCAAATATTAGTCTTTTCACTTCCTCATTGTTTGCTTTTGCTTAGAAGTTGCTCTATTTCTTCTCTGTTCTGTTCACTTCCTGCTTGTCTGATTTTACTCACCACCGTGATGGGAGACTTTACTGTGGTGGTCATACTGGGAAATGTAGTTCTTACATGAACAAGTGATGGAAACCAGGAATTGAATGAGAGAACAGAAACTAGAACGCCGGAGGTGATATAGATGAAGGAATTTAATAGGTATTTACTCGTTTGTTAACAGAATCATTACACTATTCTGTCTGTCTACCTTGCAGACATTAATTTTAGGCAACATTTTTTTTCCTTTACAACTGCTTTAAAAGGTGTACACACGATCGGATATTTGATGGAATCTAATCCGATGGATTTTTTCATCGGACTACCGATGAACCTGACTTTCATCAGTCCTGCCTACACACCATCGGTTAAAAATCCTATCGTGTCCAACGCGGTGACGTAAAACACCACGACGAGCATGCGTCGACTTGATTCTGAGCATGCGTGGATTTTTGACCTTATTTTTGACTTTATTGCTACAATATTGGTTTTATTTATATGTCTATATATATATATTTTTATTTGGTTAATATTTATTGATCTAATGATATGATCTAAATTTTTGATGTTCATTATCAATATCATCACTGTTTCACTGTTATTGAGAGACTTGAGGGTGCTATATAGTGCCCTCTAGTGGCTATCAACCTCTCTTTTTTTGGTATATTAGTGATTTATATATACCATCATATACCACATAGTTTATGATTTATATCAATATATATCACAGTTTTGTGTGTTTTGTGATTCAAACATTTGTTTCACACGGTTTAGAGGTAGCACGATTTATACTTTTCTCACTGTGGCTTTTTGACCCATGGACTTTCCCACAGACGATCGTTTTTTTTATTCATAGTAAAAATTTAAAACAGGTTCTATTTTTTTTCACTCGATTTCACTCGATTGGTTCGTCCGATGAAAACGGTCCATCGGTCCATTTTCATCAGACAAACCGATCATGTGTACAGGGTTTAATATATGAGATAGACGCATTACATGCAAAGCAAGATAGTTCAAGCCGTGATTTGTCATAATTGTGATGATTAAGGCTTACACCCAAATCCACAATCTCCGAAAATTTGAATATTGTAAAAAGGTGCAATATTCTAGGCTCAAAGTGTCCCACTCTAATCAGATAATTAAGCCATAACACCTGCAAAGGGTTCCTGAGCCTTTAAATCTCAGTCTGGTTCAGTAAGAATCACAATCATGGGAAAGACTACTGACCTGACAGTTGTGCAGAAAACAATCATTGACACCCTCCATAAGGAGGGAAAGCCTCAAAAGGTAATTACAAAAGTAGTGAGTGTATCAAAGCACATTAATAGAAAGTTATGTGGGAGGGAAAAGTGTGGAAGAAAAAGGTGCACAAGCAGCAGGGATGACCACAGCCTGGAGAGGATTGTCAGGAAAAGGCCATTCAAAAGTGTTGGGACTTTCACAAGGAGTGGACTGAGGCCGAGTCAGTGCATCAAGAGCCACCACACACAGAGACGGATCCTGGACATGGGCTTCAAATGTCGAATTCCTCTTGTCAAGCCACTCCTGAACAACAAATATCGTCAGAAGCGTCTTACCTGGGCTAAAGAAAAACAGACCTGGTCTGCTGCTCAGTGGTCCAAAGTCCTTTTTTCTGATGAGAGCAAATTTTGCATCTGATTTGGAAACCAAGAACCCAGAGTATGGAGGAAGAATGGAGAGGCACACACTGCAAGATGCTTGAAGTCCAGTGTGAAGTTTCCACAGTCTGTGTTGATTTGGGGAGCCATGTTATCTGCTGGTGTTGGTCCTCTGTGCTTCATTAAGTCCAGGGTCACCACAGATGAGCTATATGGGGATGCAGACTTCATTTTTCAGCAGAACTTGGCACCTGCCCACACTGCCAAGAGCACCAAAACCTGGTTTAATAAACGTGGGATTACTGTGCTTGATTGACCAGCAAACTCGCCTGACCTGAACCCCATAGAGAATCTATGGGGCATTGGCAAGAGAAAGATGGGAGACATGAGACTGAACAATGCAGAAAAGCTGAAGGCCGCTATTGAAGCATCCTGGGCTTCCATAACACCTCAGCAGTGCCACAGGCTTCCATGCCCCACCACATTGAGGCAGTAATTGCTGCAAAAGGGGCCCAAATCAAGTACTGAGTACATATGCATGCTTATACTTTCAGACGTCCAATATTGTTCCATGTACAATCCTTGCTTTATTGATTGCAATATTCTAATTTTCTGAGATTGTGGATTTGGGGTTTTCATGAGCTATAAGCCATAATCATCACAATTATGACAAATCACGGCTTGAGCTATCTTGCTTTACATGCAATCAGTCAATCTCATATTATTTTCACCTTTTAAGTTGCATAAGTGAAATAAATTAACTTTTGCACGATATTCTAAAAAAAACTTTACAACCATTTTAATGATTAGAGACGCTTTCATTTGTCCTTTTATCTGCCTGTAGTTGAGTTTTAATGTCATAGTCCTTTCAACTACTAATGATTTAAGAGTGAAAATTAACTTTACATTACCTGATCTCATACAGAGCTTTATGACAGAATGAAGTGGATGCTCTCCAATGGTATCCACATCTGCACCCATATTTACAAGCCACGTGACAAGGTCTGTAACACGACTCATATTTCCGAAAGAGGAAGATTTTAGAAAGGTCTAATGGGCAAGGGAATATATCATAAAATAAGTAAACTCCTAATAGCTATACCATTTTAAATAAATTGTAAAATGATATTAAACTGTACAGCAAAAAATAAATAAAAAAACACTATAATCATATATACACAAAGTAATTTCATGTCATTAAAAATACTCATGAATATGCTGCTTTTATTAAAATATCTGATGATCCTGTGATGAAGTCCAATCACTTTATGCTATAAGGTGGTAATACTCAATCCCCGTCTCAAATGAGTAGTAAACCCTCAAGGTTTTTCATCTTAATGCATTCTATGCATTAAGGTAAAAAACAGTATGTGGTGCAGCTGCCCCCCAGAGCCCCCCCCCCCTTTTTCTTACCCAAGCCCGATCATTCCAGCGTCGAGGACGAGCAGAGCAGCTCCAGTCGCTGTCTCAGGTCTTCATTGGATAGATTGATAGCAGCAGGAGCCATCGGCTCCCGATTCGGTCAACAAATCCAGTGACATGGGGTGGGCCGAGTCCTACTGTCTCTTTCAATGGATGCACCAGCAGGACTCGGGAGCACGAGTGCCCCTATGGAATGCGGCTCCATGGGGCCACTTGATGAGGAGGAGTCAGGAGCGCTGCCGGGGGACCCCAAAAGAGGTGGATGAGGGCCACTCTGCAAAACCCTTGCACAGAGCAGGTAAGTATTACATATTTTATTTATTTTTTTAATTAACAAAGAGCCTTTACAATCACTTTAATAATCTACCAGTTTTGTTACCCTGGCACACACTCTCCCAATGAAAACTACAAGAGATTTGGTCAGATTTTGGGCCTACTGGTCAACTGTGCCAAAATTGGGGGGCCATGAATGTCAACCTACTGGGTGCAGTGCAAATGGGTCTTCAGGCTCAGTACTCGTTAACGTGGGCAGTAGACTGGTTCGGACTACAATGTATGCACCCAAGGAGCTGGGAGACTTGGGGTCCCAGACTTTCAGAAATACTACACTGCAGCTCAACTTACACAACTATATCCATTACACTACAATCATCATAGACCAGACGGGGTGTTTATAGAGTCCCAAGCTTGCTCCCCCCATTCCAATAGACCTGGTGCTTTGGCTTCCCTCAAAATACCAAAAGGCCATTTTGTGTCACACACTCGTTCTCTTGGCTTATGGGAATCGTCCTCACTGCTCTCCCCACACTCCTGTAGTGCCCCCATTTAATAATCCTCAATTTCCACCAGATATGTTATCTGCTAATTTCAGCTGGTGAACAAACAAGGGGCTTTATCACAAAGAAGTGTGTGATCTCTTATGTATTTTGTGCAAGATTTGGAGACGCCCACCTACAACTACAACAAATATACAATTTCCTACGTTTTAGTTAAATTATGGTTTGTCGAGAGAAGCGGATATGTGTGCCAGAACAAAGCGTTTAAAATGTCAAGACATTAAAGAATACTGGCCTAAAAAAAAAAATGCTTAAAAATGCTAAAACCGCTAAACACTGAAAAACGCAACTATTCTGCTTTTGTGGCATTTATAGTTTTGTTTAAAAAAAACTGTAAAATGCTACAGCTAAAAAATGCTACTGCAAAAACTCATTCTACAGCGACAGCTTTCCACAGCTAAAACTACTTGTTGTTTTTATAACTTTATAAAAAATTGGCGTCCTTTTTTCCCCACAAATAGAGCTTTCTTTTGGTGGTATTTGATCACCTCTGCGGTTTTAATTTTTTGCACTATAAACAGAAATAGAGCGACAATTTTGAAAAAATTCAATATTTTTTACATTTTGCTATAATAAATATCCCCCAAAAATATATAAAAAAATGTTTTTTCCTCAGTTTAGGCCGATACGTATTCTTCTACCTATTTTTGGTATAAAAAAAAAAAAAAATCGCATTAAGCATTTATCGGTTGGTTTGCGCTAAATTTATAGCGTTTACAAAATAAAGGGATTTTTAATAACAGCTTACCTGTAAAATCCTTTTCTTGGAGTACATCACGGGACACAGAGCGCATAGTCATTACATATGGGTTATATGGAGTACCTTCAGGTGTGGACACTGGTGTAATCAACTTCACAGGAAGTTCCTCCCTATATAACCCCCTCCCACTGAGAGTGCTTTAGTTTTGTAGCAAGCAATTTCTCTGAGGTTACACAATGTTCCCACAAAGAGGGGTGGGAGCTCTGTGTCCCGTGATGTACTCCAAGAAAAGGATTTTACAGGTAAGCTGTTATTAAAAATCCCTTTTTCTTGATCGTACATCACGGGACACAGAGCGCATAGTCATTACATATGGGATGTCCCAAAGCAATGCTCCATGAAGGGAGGGAGACCGTAAGGCCAAAAATAGCCAAACAGAAAATATATCAGGAGGTAAAATAGCTCCACCAACAGAAAAAAAGGGGGCGTGAACCGGGCCAGAGGATTCTATACTGCTGCCCGTAGGACCGCCTGCCCAAATGCTGCGTCCGCAGCCTTTGTGACGTCCAACTTATAAAATTTAGTAAACGTATGTACGGAAGACCAGGTTGCCGCTTTGCAAACCTGTGCCATAGAGATCTGATGGTGTGCCGCCCAAGAGGCACTCATGGCCCTCGTAGAATGGGCTTTAACTGATAAGGGCGGTGGAACGCGCTTCAGACCATAGGCCTGAAAAATCAGCTGCTTAATCCACCTAGCCAAGGAAGACTTGGCAGCCGGCTGACCCTTCTTGGGGCCATCCGGAAGAACGAAAAGCACATCTGTTTTCCGAATCTTTTCTGTAGCCTTGAGATAAACCCTCATGGCTCGGACCACGTCCAAAGTATGAAGCAATCTTTCCTCTCTGGACTGGGGAGTAGGAAAGAAGGATGGTAGGACTAGGTCCTGATTCAAGTGAAAACTGGATATGACCTTAGGAAGGAAAGAAGGCTGAGGCCGCAGAACCACTCTGTCCTTATGCAGAATCAGGTACGGTTCCCTGCAAGACAAGGCTGCCAGCTCGGAGACCCTTCTGGCCGAAGCCATAGCCACCAAGAAAACCAATTTTCGGGTTAGCAGCACAAGAGGGATTTCTGTCAGAGGTTCAAACGGCTGCCTTTGTAAAGCTGACAAGACCAGATTTAAATTCCAGGGGCAGAGGGGAGCTCTAATAGGGGGATTTACATGCAAGACCCCCTGCAAAAAAGTTTTCACAAGCGAATGTGTGGCCAAAGGCCTTTGAAACCATATCGCTAAGGCAGACACCTGCCCCTTTAGAGTACTAAGAGCTAACCCCTTGTCAACGCCAACCTGTAGGAATCGCAAGATCCTGTCAATAAAAAACTTGCGAGGATGCCCTCCTTGAGACTCGCACCACTCCACATAGTTCTTCCAGACTCTGTAATAGATATTTCTAGAAACTGGTTTCCTAGCTTGAATTAGCGTAGATATGACCTGGGCTGAGAGGCCTCTGCCCTTAAGAATTAGGGATTCAGCCGCCAAGCCATCAAATTTAGCTGCTGTGAAGCAGGGTGGTAGATCGGGCCCTGAGACAGCAGATCTGGGCGCAGGGGGAGTGGCCACGGTGCCCTTACTGACATCCTCACGATGAGTGCGTACCAAGCCCTTCTGGGCCAGGCTGGGGCCACCAGGATCACCGGCCTGCGCTCCACCCTGATCCTTCGTAGAAGGCGGGGAATCATCTGTAGTGGAGGGAACGCATACAGGAGAGAAAACTGGTGCCAGGGGCAAACCAACGCATCGGTCCCGTAGGCCGAGGGGTCCCTGGCTCGGGATACGAATTTGTCCAATTTCTTGTTGAATCTTGTTGCCATGATGTCCACATCGGGAATTCCGAATCTTTGGCAAATCTCTTGGAATACCTGGGGGTGAAGAGACCACTCTCCCGGGAGTAACTGTTGACGACTCAAAAAATCTGCTTGAGAATTGTCTATCCCTGGGATGAACACTGCTGAGATGCAGGGTACATGGGCTTCGGCCCATGAGAAAATCAGGTTTACTTCCCTTTGAGCCGCTAGGCTCCTTGTGCCCCCCTGGTGGTTTATGTATGCCACCGCCGTGGCATTGTCGGACTGTATCCTTACTGGCAGACCCTGCAGGGGAAGCGTCCAGGCGACCAGGGCCAACCGAGCAGCTCTGATCTCTAGGACATTGATGGGAAGCAGACTTTCTGCCTCTGACCACTGTCCCTGCTGGGTCCGTTTTCCTAAGATTGCCCCCCAACCTGTTAGGCTGGCATCTGTGGTTACTATTTTCCACGAGATGGGGCAAAAGGTTTTCCCTTTTGATAATTTTTGAGGGATCAGCCACCAGTACAGGCTGTGCCTGACTCCTGGGGAAAGAACTAATGGACGGTCTAATGCCTGTATGGACTTGTTCCAAGCAGAGAGAATAGCTGCTTGCAGAATTCTGGTATGGATCTGGGCATAGGGCGCTGCTTCGAAGGCGGCCACCATCTTTCCCAGCAGTCGCATGCATAGGCGAATAGTCGGCTTCTTTTTGCCTAAGACTATTTGAATCGTTTGAATTAACGACCTGATCTTCTTTTGAGGTAAAATACCCTCTGGCATTCTGTATCTAACCGAAAGCCTAGATATTCCAACTGTCTTGTGGGTTGTAACCTTGATTTTTCTTGGTTCACAATCCATCCGAACTCTTCTAGATGCCGCACTGTGCGGACTACTGCATGATTGAGGTTGGAGGCTGAACTGTCGATAACCAGGAGATCGTCCAGGTATGCTAGGACCAAGATGCCTTCTCTCCTTAGGACGGCTAGTACCGGGGCTAACACCTTTGTGAATACCCGTGGAGCTGTTGCCAACCCGAAAGGGAGGGCTACGAACTGGTAATGACTTTGGTTTATCGTAAAACGAAGAAACTTGTGATGTGCTGGGTAAATCGGCACATGCAGATATGCATCCTTTATGTCTATAGATGCTAGGAAGTCGCCCTGATGCAGGCTGGTTGTCACTGAACGTATGGAGTCCATACGGAAGGTCTGAATCCTTAGAAAGCGATTTAGGCGTTTGAGGTCTAATATAGGCCTGACGTCGCCATTGGGTTTTGGTATAACAAAAAGGTTGGAGTAGAATCCCAGACCCCTTTCTTGGGTTGGTACTTCTACAATTACTCCTTGGAGCAAGAGGCGATCCAACGCCTTTACGAGAGAGGCCCTCTTTAATGGGTCGCTTGGAAGACTTGACCCCTGAAAATGAGGAGGGGGGATTTCTCGAAACTCTAGTTTGTAGCCTGAGGCTACTACGGACCGAACCCAAGAGTCGGGAATTCTGGCCTTCCAGACTTCGGAGAAAAACTGAAGTCTTCCCCCCACCCAAGAGAGTGGGGGCGCCCCTTCATGAATCTGATTTGATGACTGATTTAGCCGGCTTGCGAGACCAGGGCCTCTTGTTTGCCGCAGCTTGTCCCTGTGGGGGGCTATTAGCTGTTGACCGCCCGGGAGGCCGTCGATACCGACGGGAAGTCGAAGGGGCCGAGCCTACCATGGCCTGTCGTTTAAACGTGGGCCCACGCGGTCTTTTCTTGACCGGCAAGGAAGTACTTTTTCCACTTGATATGGTGTGGATATATTTATCTAGGTCTTCCCCGAATAGTCTTCCCCCATGAAAGGGAAACCCTGCTAGAAGCTTTTTGCAGGGTGCCTCTGCTGACCAGTTCTTTAGCCACAAAAGACGACGCATGTGAACCACCAGTAGAGATGAACGGGATGCCTGTTGGATGGAGTCCTTAATAGCATCTACTGCAAAGCAGAGAGCCCTAGGGAATTCTGCTAATTCATGAGTATGCTGAGCCGGCATGTCCTTCAATATATGTTTTGCCTGATCCTTCAAGG
The DNA here is from genome assembly GCA_029574335.1 of Rana kukunoris. Taxonomy (NCBI): domain Eukaryota; kingdom Metazoa; phylum Chordata; class Amphibia; order Anura; family Ranidae; genus Rana; species Rana kukunoris. The sequence goes on along the minus strand of CM056053.1, from coordinate 175,155,011 downwards.
CCTGACAAACACCAATGGCTGCTACTGCTGGCTGAACCATGGCACCTACTGAGGTGAAAGTTGCTTTCAGTAGGGTCTCGAATTTCTTGTCGACCGGATCCTTGAACATATGGACATTTTCAACCGGACAAGTCAGGGATTTATTCACGCAGGAAATGGCTGCGTCCACTGTAGGAAGAGCCCATTTCTTTACATATTCCTCTTCCATAGGGTAGAGAATAGAGAATCTTTTAGGAGGGACAAAGATTCTATCAGGTCGAGCCCAATCTTGGTAAATCACGTTCCGCAGAAGGGGGTGCATTGGAAAAGATGCACCAGTTAATGGGGCCTTTAAAGAACCCAATGAGGATACCTCCGGGGCTACTAGTTCTGGCACTGGAAGTTTAAAGGCAGTGCGAACCATATCTGTCAAAGACTGGATCCACAGGCTCTCCGCTTGCGAGGCCGAAAAGTATTCATCTATAGTGGAATTTTCCCTGTCTGAACCGTCGGGACTTGGGTCTGCGTGATCCCCTTGTGGGTCCCGTTCCTCTGAAGAGGAGACCTCCGCATCTGAAAACCCCACACTGGGTGAGGGGGATCTAGCCCGCTTGCTACTTGGGCAAGGACGGGAAAGTAACGCAGTTAACCTTTTCTCTAGCCCACTCATGGTGGCTGCTAGCATTTCTTCCGTCACGTAAACGGGAATGGGTGGATCGGGGGCCGCCTCTGCCCCCAGCACCCCCAATGGCTCTTGTACTATGCCACTCGGTGTCCTGACTGGCGAGGGTGGGGCCGTAGAAGCCTGGCCCAAATCCTCTGACCCCGATGGAGACCCCTTTTGCTTTTTTGGCACCTTTAGCAGCCTTGGCTGGTCCAGATCCCTTTGGAGCCATTGTACAACCTTGGGTCACCCCTGTAGCCAACACCTGACTGTTGCAGCTAGGAATAACCAATGTGAGGGCAGGTATGAGAAAAATGAAAAAGAACTAATTTCTCTCTTTTTCTTTTTTTTTTCAAAAAAATTATTTTTTTTTTTTTTTTTTTACCCACCTGGGAGGTGGCAATACCGAGGAAGCCTGTGAGTATTGACACACCAATGCCCGTTAGCCGGAGTCCAAGGTAGACTCAGATACTGCTGGATCTAAGGCTGAGTCCCTTTAAGCAAAAAAACTTTTTTTTTTTTTTTTTTTTTTCTGGTCAATAGTGGACCTAAGTCCTAGACCTGAAGATCCACAAAACCGCCACTAGGTGTCCCTGTGTGGCCAAAAGACCCAGCTGCACGCTCTGTATCCTTTCTTCCTCTGCCTCCAGGAGGTAAAGACCAGCCAGAGAAAAGTTTTTTCCTTTATACAGACCCTGACACTGCTGGCCCGCCCCCCCGACGCACGCCGACGCTATAAAAGGCGGCGTATGCGCGCGCGCACACACGCGCGCACGATCGCGCGCACGATCGTGCGCACCACGCTGAACCCACATGGAGGAAGCAGAGCAGAGGAACAACATGGACCAGCGTTATGCAGCACCAACAGACACCAGGTAAGCACTAATCTTATTGTAGTGCACACACAGCGAGGAAGCTGTCCCCATGGGCTTCCTAAGAAACAGGAGTTTTAACCAGCAATTTCCTCTTTAAAACATGTGGGGTTGCAGTATCAGTGTTAACAGGCAGACCTGGGGTGAGTAGCAAATATATAACTTACACAAGTATACATATATCTACATGTTATCTGGGTAAACATTAGAATCCCATCCTGCCTCAACAGACATAGTGGAGATAGTGGCTGATGCACAAGCATACCATTAGCCAACCCAGAACCCCCAGGGGGATACCTACTGTCGAACCAAGTCCCGCAGGTTCCCTCTTACCTGCTCCACGCCGCAGGGTATTGCAAAATGCAAGAGGCCCAGCCTTCCCCCATCTCCGTGGGTATTGTCTTGGACCTTCAGGGACCGGGGTCCTGTGTTAAGGAACTCACACCCCTGGACCTATATAGCATCCTGGCATCAGTAGCTTTTAGTTCTTGGAAGAGACTAAGGCACTGGAGCCCAGAATCCAGCCCTCCAAGGAGAGGCATTATAGGCAACACCCCACTCCAGCAGGGCCCGGGTACCGTACATCTTGGCTCTGAAGCACTTCGGACGGATCCGGCTAGCTATCCTGGGTCCCGAGACCTCCGAGGGACAGCTAGACGTGACCAACACCTAAGACACTGGCGGAAAAACTAAAGCACTCTCAGTGGGAGGGGGTTATATAGGGAGGAACTTCCTGTGAAATTGATTACACCAGTGTCCACACCTGAAGGTACTCCATATAACCCATATGTAATGACTATGCGCTCTGTGTCCCGTGATGTACGATCAAGAAATATAGATAGTTGTATTGCATTTTTTTTTTTTTTTTTTTTTTTTTAATACTAATGGCGGCGATCAGCGATTTTTTTTGTGACTGCAACATTATGGCAGACACTTCGGACAATTTTAACACATTTTTGGGACCATTGTCATTTTCACAGCAAAAAATGCATTAAAAATGCATTGTTTACTGTGAAAATGACAATTGCAATTTGGGAGTTAACCACAAGGTGGCGCTGAAGGGGTTATATGTGACCTCATGTCTGTTTCTAACTGTAGAGGGGTTTGGCGTCATCGATTGTGTATCCCTATAAAAGTGATCACACGGTCGATGACAGCGCCACAGTGAAGAACGGGGAAGCTGTGTTTACACACAGATCTCCCCGTTCTTCAGCTCCGGGGACCGATCACGGAACTCTATCGGCGATCGGGTCCACGGGTCACGAAGCTTTGGACCGGGTCGCGTGCACCCAGCGGCGTGCGCGATCCCACTGCTGGGCTTAAAGAGTCACGTATATGTACGTGGATGTGCCCAGCAGTGCCATTCTGCCGACGTATATCGGCGTGAATGTGTCCTTAACCACTTAAGGACCGCCGCATGTACATTTACGTCGGCAGAATGGCACGGACAGGCACATCAACGTACCTGCCTAGAAGTGGGTCGGGGGTCCGATCGGGACCCCCCGGTACATGCGGCGGTTCCGTAGGCTGCAGGAGCGATCCGGGATGAGGGGGCGCTCCTAGCCAATTCGCGCACTCCCCCTGCGTGTCAATTCCTCCTCCTGTGTAAACACAGGAAGAGGAAAGTGATGTGATCTCTCCTCTCAGCGGTATTTTCTACCGCCGCTGAGGAGAGATCACTGACACCAGTACACGCAGGCACATTAACCCCTTGCGATCACCCCCCCCCCCCACCCCCGTCACTGAATGCAGTGATCATATATGTACTGATCACTGCATTTAGTGTCAGTGTGACCGTTAGTGTGACAGGCAGTTAGTGTTAGGTCCAGGGTAGCCCCCGTACCCCCCCTAATAAAGTTTTAACCCCTTAATCACCGCCCTAGTTAACCCTTTTACTCCCTTTTATTGCGATTTTTTTTTTACTAAAGACATGTGGCTGAATACATTTTGGCCTAAATGTTTGACTAAAATTTAGTTTATTTGATTTTTCTTATAACAAAAAGTAAAAAATATAGATTTTCTTTCTAACATGTCGCTCTATTTTTGTTTATAGCGCAAAAAAAAAAAAATCGCAGAGGCAATCAAATACCATCAAAAGAAAGCTCTATTTGTGGGAAGAAAAGGACGCAAATTTTGTTTGGGAGCCACGTCGCACGACCTCGCAATTGTCTGTTAAAGCGACGCAGTGCCGAATTGAAAAACCCCTTGGGTCATTTAGCAGCATATTGGTCCGGTCCTTAAGTGGTTAAGCGGTTAAGAAGTGATTGTTTTTGAGTGCGATACTGATTTATGGAAAAAAAATGCAGTTCTATTAAGTACATTAACAAAAACAATGATGCTGTGTATAATACAGTAATAATAAAAAATTTAGGTCAGAAAAATTAAGAATGGCAACTGGTTGCCGTAATAGGTACACACAGACACACAAAACACTGTATATAAACTAATCAATGTAGATTGTGATTTTTTTACATACTATACCTCAAAGATGCCTGCCAGTGATATTTTATCCAGGTCTTTAACATCATTAGGCAGTCTGGTTTTCATTTTCATTAGAAAAAAGCAGGACTAGAAAATGAACATAGTATAATGTTAGCAATGTGCATTAGGATTAGGAAATTTAAGTTAAAATATAATATGTAAATCCTCACTTTGTGAAACAACTCTTTCAGTTTAAAATAGAAATGAAAGGCAAAACATGTGTGTGTCAGGACAAGCCTGATCAATGAAGGAGAGCAGACTGAGTTCCCAGCACAGCTAGGGAACTGACCACAGTAGGGGTGTTGAATATGATCGTCGAATCGGTGCATCGCGATTCAACGGTCCGTGATGCGGTAACGATGCTGCTGCTTTAAATAATCGATTACTGAGGATGACGTCATCCTCGCGCCGTGTTGCCGCGTCAGTTCCTGCCTCCGAGTTGAGCCAAAGCAAGCCAAAGTTTTCTCCCGCCTCCCGCTGACGCCTCCCGCCGACGTCAACCCCATGCGTCGCACTCGCACTCGTGAGGAGACAGGAGAGGACAGCGGAGCGATGTGACACACCTACCTTTCGACTCGTGTTGGAGTCCCGGTCCCCCCAGAGCTCAGCTTAGTGACTGGCACAGTGGAGACGTGACCATTACCTGACCAGGACTCGGAGAGAGATCCACTAGGCTGCAGCCGCCGCACCGCACAGACCACAAGTCATCACACACAGGCAGCAGCACTGCAGCAGGAAAGGACTCGGAGGAGACCCGCACAAGCAGTGAGTGAGTGCCAGACTGTCAGTGCCACTGCTCACTCAGCAAAACCAGACCAGTGTGTGTGCCATTGTCGTTGTGTAGGTAGGTCAGTGTCACACAGACAGACACACACATCAGTCACTAAGAAAAAGTAAAATGAGTCTAACTGTACTAAAAAACGTTGTATCTGTCCTGTCCTCACTCCTCAGACTCGGTCCTCAATCCTCATCACAGGCAGCAGCAGAAGAGGAGGACACCCACTCCAGCAGTGAGTACCAGACAGTGCCACAGTTGTGATCATCTCACCACCACCAGTGCCACCGACGTGTCTTGTCATCATCAGGTAGGTAACTGTCTGTCACACAGACACACACACACACACACACACACACACTACTACTAGTAAAAGTGCACGGATTGTTTTACTAGTAAACTTGGTTGTCATCTGTCCTGTGTCCTCAGACTCGTCCTCAAGGCAGCAGGAGAGGAGGAGACCCGCTCCACCAGCAGCCAGCGAGTGGTTGAGTGCCACTGCTCAACTCAAGTGCTCAGCTCAGTACCACCGACTCTGAGTCATCATCATCATAAATCAGGTAGGTCACTGACTGTCGCACAGATGACACAGTACGAGGAAGTACACTGACTGTACTAAACTGAGAAAATATAATCTGTAGGTATCTCTCTGATGCATTGTTGTGTGGACTCGGAGTGAATGAAATGTTAATAAATATATTAATGATGATGGTGATTGATGATTGGCATTATATATTCTGTTTTCCTAACATTAAGTTAATGTTAGGAACACGGAATAATGCCAACAATCATCACCATCATCATTAATATATTAACATTTCATTCATGAGACACCCCCTTCCGCTGCTCTAGCCTCCTAAATGAAATAATAAAATGTTGTTTTTTTTTGGTGCTTGTGGTGGTGGTGCTGCTGGTGCTACTGCTGCTGGTGGTGGTGGTGCTACTGCTGGTGGTGGTGCTGCTGCTGGTGGTGGTGGTGCTGCTGCTGGTGGTGGTGGTGCTGCTACTGGTGGTGGTGGTGCTGCTACTGGTGGTGGTGGTGCTGCTACTGGTGGTGGTGCTGCTACTGGTGGTGGTGGTGCTGCTGCTACTGGTGGTGGTGGTGCTGCTGCTACTGGTGGTGGTGGTGCTGCTGCTACTGGTGGTGGTGGTGCTACTGGTGGTGCTGCTGCTACTGGTGGTGGTGCTGCTGCTACTGGTGGTGGTGGTGCTGCTGCTACTGGTGGTGGTGGTGGTGCTGCTGCTGCTACTGGTGGTGGTGGTGCTGCTGCTGCTACTGGTGGTGGTGGTGCTGCTGCTGCTACTGGTGGTGGTGGTGCTACTGGTGGTGCTGCTGCTACTGGTGGTGGTGGTGCTGCTACTGGTGGTGGTGGTGCTGCTACTGGTGGTGGTGGTGCTGCTACTGGTGGTGGTGGTGCTGCTACTGGTGGTGGTGGTGCTGCTACTGGTGGTGCTGCTGCTACTACTGGTGGTGCTGCTGCTACTGGTGGTGGTGGTGCTGCTACTGGTGGTGGTGGTGCTGCTACTGGTGGTGGTGGTGCTGCTACTGGTGGTGGTGGTGCTGCTGCTGCTGGTGGTGGTGGTGCTGCTGCTACTGCTACTGGTGGTGGTGGTGCTATATGATTATGCAGGGAACTTGGTATAATTTGTTTAAATAGCACATACGAATAAATATATTTCTTCAATTTCTGACTGCTTAAATACATTTTTTGATGAAAAGTTGAAAACCATAGGCACTTAGGTATTAATCTTGATGCATCGTGATGCATCGCGGAATCGAATCGAATCGAATCGTGGACTTGATAATCATAATCGCATCGAATCGTGAGACCGGTGAAGATGCGCAGCCCTAGACCACAGTGTGTTCTACCGCTTAGTGTGGTCAGTTTTTAATAGGAAAGCAGAGGGACTCTGGCAGGAACACCAGACATTTCACACAAAGGAAGCAATACAATTAGAATCATTTTTCATACAAGTACATGTTACAGCAGGCAGATATCAAGAATATGAAAATGTTAGGTTTACATAATCTTTAAATCACTTAGCAAGAGATACTACACAAACTGGACCTTGCACTAAAAAGCAAGGTCTGCTTAATGCTTTAGGACCCAAACCCCCATAATAAAGTAAGACATTACAGAGAACACTAAAATGGTGATGTCCTTATTAGGGAAAGGAGCAGGGACAGGTCCCTGTCAAGTTTGTCTATATAGAGGTCCTTCAGGACAGGGGAAATGAAGGGAGTCAAGCTCCATAAAGGGAACAACCACCTGTAATAGAATTCTCCTGTGGGAGGAGCGCGAGCTCCAATGACATACCATTCCTAAGTAGTCTCCTAATGTAGTTAAAATCAGAGGTCCCAGGGTGTGGGGAGTCCAAGCAAACCTGTCAAGATGCAAGAATTCCAGAATGGTGAAAAGGGACAGCTGAGGGAGGTGCCCAACTTAAGGGAAGATGTGAGCAAGTTACCAAAAGACCCAGCAGAATGAACAAACAGCCTCCCACATACAAAAGTTGTGAAGCACTCTGGCTTTGAGACCTGTGGTTTAAGTGGGAGGTAGGTTGTGACTGCCAGTGAGGTACTTCTGCTGTAGGAGATGAAGGGAATGATTCATCTGCCCCATCCACTTGCCTCCTGGGTTGTAGCAGGAGGACATTTATCATATGTGGCATTACAAATGATGGTATCAAGAGATTGTCCTTGCAAGCTAACAGAGTCAGATATTTTTGGGATGTACCATTAGCATTCCAGACACTAGGGCAGTGACCTACTCAAATAAACTAAACATTATCCACATGCAAGTCACAATCTTAGGATGCTTGTAAGAGGCCATCACAACTGAAGCACATAGCTCCACAAATTTGTTTCAAACGCTCAATGGCTCAAGTTTACTTTTGGGAGAAAGTTACACATTACACCTATATTTAGAGTGTAACATGCTCCAGCAGTATGGGCAGTTGTAGCAGAACAATCCGCAAAGAAATGCTACACTGTCACGGGAAAAAAGATGGGCCCAAGCAGCTGGTGCCATTGTGGGGGGCAGACAGGCTGAAGTGACCAAGTTTTTGTATGGCTTACAGTGAAACAAAACCACAGGCTAATAATCCAAGTGGTGCTTCAGAAGCAGATGAAAAATTGTGCTTCCTCTAGGGTGAATGATGGGAGAGCATGTTTGCAACAACCTTTAACCCAACATAATGTTCAGCCTTAAAGTGGTTCTAAAGGCTCAAACCTTAGATTGCATGTAAAAAACCTCTTCTGTGAAATTCCCCCCACCCATCCCCCTAATACTTACATTAGGATGTGCACAAGAGCCCCGGCTTCTGCTGCTGTCAATCACATACAGTAAGCCAATGAGGATAGTGAGGGGGCAGGCCGAGCGTGTGTGTGAATGGACACAGAGCAGCGAGCACCTCACGATCATGTCCCCTCAGTCACAGCGACAGTCCCTCTCCACTCCAGGTGGTCTCTTCAGTCCACTCCAGTCCAAAAAGCACGACAGTCCCGTTTCTGGCTTGCCTTGCTCGAGACTCCAGATGCTCCGCTTGTCTCCCTTGCACCATGATATCACACAACATGCTCAGGCACTGCCTCCACCAGACTTGTCCCCCTGCCAGTGGCACCTAAACACACTGTAGCAGGCACTTAGATGGACTCGGCCAGCTCTGGAGTTCCAATCCGAGCGTCACAGCCATATTTTTAACTGGCAACCTTTTCTTGTCACTGCCATTTACTGGCAGGAGAAAAGTGCCTGCTTTTTACTGGCTGCCAGTAAAAATACTGACTGTTGACAACACAGAGTGATATTCAGGAAATAACGTGTCTGCTCCTCTGTGGCTGTATCACATTCCTGACTAGCATAAATGTTCAAATTTTGGAGAAAACCTGACAATATTGATGGAGTGGGGCGCCAATATAACCCCTCCTACTGCAGGCAATCCTTAGTTTTGAAGCGAGCAAAGAACAAAGATAAGTGACATGTCCTGACTCCAAGCCTTTACAGGTACATCAAAAGCCCTATTTTCCTAATCATACATTACAGGACACTGCATGTTGGATGATTGGGGTACCCAAAAGCAGTAGTAGTAGTAGCAATAGTGGAGAGAGAGGCAGGATGTCCCATCTTGGTTGACACTCAGAAATGACAAGAGTAGCCTAAATATACTGCATATAGTCTTGGTAGAAAAAAATATATATCTGTTTCACCAAGAACTACTGTCTGCTGCACCTACTTAAAGTGCCGTGAGCTTATCCAAAGAGTAAGAGTCACACACACCCTACTGCAATTTCCTCCAAACAACCAAATCCAGGTTAACCTGGACCATCTCCAGCCCAATAATATGTATGCCAGCCTGAGCTCCATCCTAACAGAAGGAATACTCCTGGTTACAGTGCCAAACGTGTGCCCTCTATGCCAAAGCATGCTACCAGAATGTTGAGTTACAATATTTTTGTGTAAGAAATGGGCATAGGGATCTGCCTCAAGCAAAGAACTATTAGGCCCAAAACCCACATGCAAAGTGGAGAGTTATTTGGCTTCTAAACTGCAGGCAACTAATGCTCGAGTAGAGAGTCTGAGGTTGTACAAGGAGGTTTAGGAGACTGTTCTCTCAGAAAGAGGTTGTCTCCATATCCAAGGGGTTTGGCTTGAGAACATACAAGAGAGAGAAAAGGGGAAGAGTAACTTCATGGAAACCCAAGGTGCAGTAGACAGGCCAAAGGGAACAAGTTGGTACTTCAAGAGAATCGTTTATGTACTGGAAAAAATGGGGACCTTTGAACCAGCATCTTTGATGTCCACAAAGGCCACAAAGTCTCTCAGATGAAGTGAGGCCTTGATAGGCCGAGTAGATGTGGAATCTTTTCCCCCGAAAGAAGGGGCATGCTTCTCTACATGGAGACAATAAACAGGTTTAAGCAGAAACGTAGAAACGACTCTTTTCTCCTGAAGCAATAACTGACCTCCCAAGAGAGGAGCTGAACCAAAGTAGCATGAAGGTCTGCCAACCACACAGGGATGGAGAAAAAGTACTTGAAATTCCAGAATGTAGCACCTGGACGCAGAACAGGAAAAGATACTTAATAAGTACATTATACATTAAAAAAAATCAGAGGTGCCCCAAAAGGCGTCCTTCATTGAACAAGCCATAAAGTATACCTAGCCCAAAAAATCCAATGATCAATTTAGGTCCCCATATGTGCATCTATAGGAGAACCCGTTTGGACATTCGGTATATAATATCCTGGCAATGTAGGCATAATTTCAGTTCCAATAAGGAAAGCACAGAAAAATATATCAATAGGTTAGAGAAAAGTGTGGTATGGTTTGCTATAGGTGACGCAACATCTGGTGCTGAACTGGTTTCTGACCACAATGGAATGCACACAGGCTCCAGAGAAAATCTGAGTGGAGCGTCGACAATACAAAAATTATTGTTGTTGTATTGTCAAATACTTTATTAATTTATGGTATACACCCCCACACACACATCACCTTTTTCACCATATTGGTTATGATACTGTATATATTTGTTTCACACATGGACATGGCTAATAATCTTTATTTGTATCATCTTTTATCATTTTTATTTAATCCAATACACGATAGTAGTCCATGTGTAACACATCAGGGTTCATCAAAGTGTTCCATTGACTAACGATCACCTGTGGGTAAATTGGTAAAACACACCATTCACCCTTTCTCCCCTCCTCTTTTTATACACAGTTTTTGTCATTGTTCACTAGCTAGGAGTAAGCATCACATGATGTGAAACATGGCAGCCACCTTTTTCCTGTTGTTCACTTCATTTTGACTATATCAGTTTGGTTGTTTTTTGGATTTTATTTGTACAATAAAGACATTGTTTTAAGGAGTGCGGCAGTCCAGGATCTCCTTCTATCCAATGCACCAGTGCATAGCCAGCACCTTTTTGGTTTAGTAGGACGGAAGCAAAGCCAAGAGATCAGCAGTTTTTAGAGAAGTATCATCTCTCATTCCAAACAAGGGGTGTGAGCATTGGAAACTCCTATCTTTGAGAATTCACTTTAACCGGAACACTTTAAATGGTGGTTAATATTGGAGAGGATGCAAGAGAATTCATTTTCTTTTGAAGCTAGATGAACCTTTTGGAATGAAAAACATAGTCCATCGATTTGAGAGCACTTTGACTTTTTGAATTTTGTGCCCTATTTATGGCTTTTTTACACAAGAATGAAAAGTTTGAACTCTTGAGCACAGGACAAACCATTTTTGTTTGCATTTTATTTATGGAGTGCTATGATTTATTTATGAATTATATATAGTGCATTTTCTTAAATTTATTTATATATATATATATATATATATATATATATATATATACACATACATACACATACACATACAGGCCCGGATTTACTCCCTTTGCCGCCCCAAGGCCGGGTCCTTCAATGCTGCCCCCGCCTAACATTATGTGCCGGGGGACTTCTTCCGACAGGACACTGAGAAGCGAATATGACATTGCGAGGCGGGGGGGGGTACTGCTGACAAAAATGACATTGAGCATTGGGGGGGTGCTGCCGCCGAAAATGACAAAACGACATTTGGAACCAGGGGTGGGTTGCTGCTGTCGAGAGCCATCTCACCTCCTCTTCCCTCTGTTTTCTCTCCTCTCACCATCCGTGACATGACAGGGGGGGAACTCCCAAAATGAAATTAAAGTGTCCTCTCCTCTCAGTTGCAGTGCCGCCCCTGCACCCACTGCCGCCGTCTGGAATCCGGCCCTGTGTGTATATATATATATATATATATATATATATATATATATATACACACACACACACACACACACACACACACACACACACACACACACACACACACATACACACTACCACTGCACCTTTAGAACATACGAAGCACTACCAACCTCTAACTTAAAGCGGAGGTTCCGCGGGTTCTGCTTTTTTTTTTATTTTTTATGTGCAATGCATGGTAACATAGCTAGCACGGTACTACTCACCTGCTAGCCGCTAGTCCGTCTGTCTGTTCCGTTTTCGTCCAAAAGAAGAAGTTATAAAAAATCGTCCTAGGCTTTTTCATCTTGCTTGTGGGCATTGTGAAACCCACAAGCAAACACTTCCTGGATTCCTCGACACATGACGCGTTTTGCGAGTCATGTGACCCGCTTCCAGCGTCACGTGACACTCGAGCTAGCGCGAGAATACACGCCTAGCTATTCCGAATTGTCTCCTGTGAGTGTTGAAACGTAACTCCCAGGAGACCTTGCGATCATTACGCCTCGAGTCATCGGGGAAAAGGAGCAAAACGCCCACTCCCCGTAAGGAAAGAAGACCGGGAAGTTGGGCTGAATACAGGCAAGGGTACCGATTTGAAAAAAAATGACAACTATAGAGGCATTTATTAAGGCTGCATAAATGATAGTTAGAAAGTTCAGTTTGAGGGTGAACCTCCGCTTTAATTACTGTTAGAGACAAGCGTAGACTGTGGAAATGAGGTTTAAAAAAAGCACACCCTTAAAACTAGGAGTTATGTTCATAGACTGAATTGCCACCTGACTTACGTGGAGGAGAATAGGTACACACTACAGTATCCCCGGCTGAGCAAACAGATGCTGTGTAATATGCAAGAAAATATAGACAGCCCTTCCCAAAAACTCAGCGCTTTAGGAAACTGTAAGATAAAACAGTAAAAAAACATAAAAAAATAAATAAAGTGAAAAAGAGGAGCTGATCTACAAAACACCTCCTTTACATAACTGTGCTATTCGATAGCTGGAGCTGCTATTGTCTCCTGTCAAAAGGCAGGTATTGAATAAAAAACAAACATATTTAACAAAATATACAAAAAGCAGCGCTCCTAAATGGAATTTACAACCTATAATGTAAAAGTCCAACATTTATTAGAATATGAACATGATTAAAGAGAAAGTCCCAGAGAGAATCCGTGAGAAGGAAGATGGACATACTCATACGGCCCAGGTTCAGTTGTATCCTCTTAATCACCACCACCAATCGTGCTATGGTTAAATTAAACTCTTACCAGACAATGCTGGACAATAAACATTGAATAATGACGCTTATTTAGACCAGGGGTAATCTGAATCCACTCGTCCTTAGATATAGCTCCCATATGAGGAAAAAGACAGATGGCAGTACATAGTGTAATTCCGTTTGGTTTAATATTAAAAAAGTGCATGAACATAAGAAATACACTCACATTTTGGTTGAAAGATCAGGCAATACAACATATCTTTCATCCGAAAGTCAGGTTACAGGCATGGACATCAGGGACGGCGTATTCCGCTTGTTGTTTGTTTGATAGTCCCGCTCTGCTAACACGCTCTGCTTCCTGATTGACGTAATGACGTCACTATAATTGACAGTCGTTTCAGCCAACCCAGACGCGTTTCGTCATACGATTGACTTCATCTGTGGGCATGGCTGTACGACGGAAGATCCCATGTATATATACCCCGTTTTCCTCTATGCTAATTAGGATGACTCAAAGCAGAATTTATTCGACATCCGTCCTGATAGCTCATCTCTGTTTGTCATATTGCATCAATAGCGGTATATACCCTCATGCTCTGCCACCTAGTGGATCAGAACCATATAACATCTGATATTAGACTGCTGCATAACATCAGAAATGATTAAAGCGGAGTTCCACCCAAAAATGGAACTTCCGCTTATCCCACTCCTTACCCTCTTACATGCCACATTTGGCATGTCATTTTTTTTTGTTGGGGGGGGGGGGGCTTCAGGAGGAGTGCTTCTGCCGAGGGGCTGGTTAGGCGATTAAGTCTTAATCGCCTACACCAGCCCCTCCCTGTAGGCGATCGCATGGGACACATGACAGGTCCCATGCAATCGCCTGTCCAATCAGCGACGAGCCGCGCTGCGCGCATGTGCAGTGCGGCTCGCGCATGCGCAGTGGGTGCCCGGCCGTGAAGCCGAAGGCTGTCACGGCTGGGTGCCCATAGTCGGGATGGAGACGCCGGCCGGGGGGGGGGAGCGGAGCCCCGGTCGGCGCGTTGCTGGAATGCAGGAGCAGGTAAGTGAGTGTTTATTAAAAGCCAGCAGCTACACTTTTTGTAGCTGCTGACTTTTAATAAACACCATTTTTGGCTGGAACACCCCTTTAAATATACACTCATGATACCTTTTAAACTAAAAAACTGAATCAAAGTAGTATGTGGTATAAGTATCGCTATAACGTTAATTACAACCATATAATTAATTAATAGACCTACATATCTGTAAATACAATTAAACCAAATAAATACATAGGGCCAGATTCACAGAGCGATTACTCCTGTCTATCTCGCGTTAGACTGGAGTACTTTCGAATTACACGCGTTTTTTCACTACTCTGAAACCTCAAACCATGAAAATACGGCTGCAGGCTTCAATCTGGCTGGCTTACGTGTTCGTACGCCATCGGAACTACGCTGCAATAAAATTGCGGCCGCTGGGTGGAGTTCCCGTCGTTTTCCGCCTCGGGGTATGCAAATGAGCTTTTGATGACTATCCACGAAATTACGAACGTCTATCGCAATCTCTTACGGCATCTTTAGTCATCTTTTTGCTGCGTAAAACTATACCAGCTTTTTGCTGGTCTAATATTAGACAGCCCATGTTAAGTATGGCCGTCGTTCCCGCGTCGAATATGAACGTTTTCCGACGTCTTTTTTTTATTTTTTACGTAAAACGTCCGGGAATAGGAATGTCCGTAAACGACGCTACTCAAACAACGAATGACGTATCGACTAGGGTTGTCCAGATACCGATACTAGTATCGGTATCGGGACCGATACCGAGTATTTGCAGGAGTACTTGTACTTGTACTTGTATTTATCAACATGTTCTGTGAAAATTCTTTGAGTTTTTTACTACTGCGTGACAAGAAAATAAATTTTTTTTATTCATTTTTACTAATTTTTATTCTTTTATAATGTCTTGAGTTAGAGTTCTTCATAATTCTAAAGAAAATATCCTTAGTCTGTATTGTGGTTTGAAAACTGTCACATGACATTTAAAAAAAGTATCGGTATTCGGTATCGGCAAGTACATGAAAAAAAGTATCGGTACTTGTACTCGGTCCTAAAAAAGTGGTATCGGGACAACCCTAGTATCGACGTTATATCACGCAATGCACGGCGGGAAATTTCTGAACGGAGCATGCGCAGTTCGATCGCCGCGGGGACGCGCCTAATTTAAATGCCTCACGCCCCCTAATCACGTATTTCGATTACGCGGCGAGAAATACACTACGCCGCCGTACCGTAAGGGACAAAATCTACCACGATTCGTCGTACAGCCTGGTAAAATACGGCAGCGTAGTGTATCTCGGATACTCTGCGCCAATGTAATTGTATCTGAATCTGGCCCATAGAATTTACATTTGCATATAAAACAAAATAATAAAAAATTAATATGTAAAATTGAATATATAAAAAAATAAAATGTATATATAAAATATATATATATATATATACACATATAAATAAAAATAAACAAGTATATATATACAAATCTAAATGCTCAAATACGTAGAAGATGGAATTAAATAAAGATAACATCCTCATACCCTAGAAAAATTTTATTAAAAGTCGCTAATAAAACAGTTAACATCTAACTCCACGTTCATGCCCTTTGGAGTCAGAGTATCCATAAAAATGTATCCATCGTGTTTCTCTCTTAGATATTTCTCTCATTAGATTGGATCCTCTCCAGTTTGGCTGGATACAATCAATTCCCCAAAACTTCATACATGAGGGGTCTTTATTGTGGAATTTTTTACAGGATACTGTGTAATGTTCAGAATGGCAGAAAGGACGAAGACGTCCGCTTGCACCCCATGCAGTTGGATTTGGCATAGATGAGTTAGACATTGCCATCAAAGGCTACTCACAACCCAACTGCACAGAAGGTGTATAACAAAACCCATTAAAACAAAGCTCACTATTATTTCCAAGGAACTACTTCTTCCAAGGCCTCAGACAAAGGCCTGTGGGTGTAATGCGCAAGGCAGAGCTAAAGGCAGTGAGGTCATCACTCTTGGAAATATGTCATGTCAGCAAACGGGAGCACCGGATCCGCTTCCACTACAAAGGGTGCACTGCATATCATGGTCTAAGAACTTTACGGTTTTGAGGAGTGCTTTGTACTATGAAAACGTGTTTGTAATATTATTATTTTTTTTTAATAAATGGCAAGTCGGACGCACCATAAACATTGGGTCTTTTTCACTGAGCCTGAGAGGATAGTTTGCGCAAAGCAACCTGATGGATCAATCCCTGAGGGGGAAGTAATGTCTTTGACTTCCTCTAGTTTAAGTGTGAGTGCATAATAAGGCACATATGGTAGAAGACATGCATGTTCACAGTGTGAATTAACACTGCGCTGGACCTTTGGTAATACATAGTAAAGAATTTCACAGATGACTGTGTGTTGCAAACGGACTCTAAAGCTGTGTACACATGATCGATTTGTCCGATGAAAACTTTTTTCCATCGCTGTTAAAAAAATAGAACATGTTTTAAATTTTTCCTATTGATAAAAAAACGATAGAAAAATCCGACCGTCTGTGTGGAACTCCATCGGAGAAAAATCCACGCATGCTCAGAATCAAGTCGACGCATGCTCAGGAGCATTGAACTTCATTTTTTTCAGCTCGTCGTAGTGTTGTACATCACCGCGTTTTGGCACGGTCGGAATTTAGTCCGATAGTGTGTATGCAAGACTGATGAAAGTCAGCTTCATAGGATATACCACGAAAAAATCCATCGGATTAGATTCCATCAGATATCCAATCGTGTGTACAGGGCTTTAGTGTCACTGTATACATATATGTGTGAACTATATATTTATATTGAGTTTTTTATTTCATTATTTATTAGCGATTGGGGCTTGGCAGCACTATTTGTTTTTTTTGATGTGTATACGACTACAGCTTCAACACTATTATGATGATTTGCACTGTACTTGTATCTTATTGACAAGACGACTGTATATTACATATTTTGTTGTTTATATTTTTAATGAGTTGCAAGTGCCATGTGTAACACTAGCAGCTGTTTGGGAACTGAAATCTATCAGAGTTTTCAAGCATACAATTACATCAAAGTAAAAAACGAAAACTAAAGTCTCCTGCGCTCCGGTATTTTTTTGAAAGGTGCTATGAGTTGAGTTCATTTAGACGATAGCTTCCAGAGTCATGCAGCCCTCCTCAGAATCGTGGGAATTCATAAGACTAAGGAAAAAGGAAAAGATGGAGGGCACTCTGACGGAGGGCGCAGACCACCAAGCTCTGAGGAAAGGGGTACGCCCCTGAAACGCGTCAGCCCTAAACATCGACTTTAGATTCAAGTGATTATCAAGCTCTGCTGATGTTGCTGTTGGATTTCTGCTGTACTGTCCTTTTAAGCCTGATTTTAACTCCACATTGTGAGTATAATGATTGATTTTAATTACATCAAAGTGCCATGGTTTACTTTAGGATTTCCCCTGTACAAAAGGAATTTGCTTTAAAGGCCAATGTAAAAGCATTAAAAACTTGGTAAAAATAGAAAAAATAAATAAAGCCTTACCTGATACATATTTTCTTTCACAAGTTTACAAATAAGCATTTTCCAGACATCCTTGCTATAGCCTTCTCTCAAGACAGCATTGTATGCTTCTCTGAAAAAAATGTCTCCACCACCTGCTAAAAAATATATATTAAAAAATAAGTTAAAAAAAAAAAGCAACAACCGAATAAAGTGTGAAGAATAAGGGGCAGGCAAAAAAAAAAAAAAACATTGCGACTCACACTGATAAGAGATAAGAGACACACACTTATGCAGGGCCGATCCCAGACGGGGTGCAAAGGGTGCGCTGCACCCAGGAGCCAGAGGGAAGGAGGCGCCGAAGTGTCAGTAGCAGCGTTGGTCCAGAGTGTGTTGCCAACGAGTCAGCATTGCGATTTCCCTAGACGAGTCACGAGCGCATGTCAGCGAGAGCGCCGTGATCACATTCATTGCCCCCTACCTCTGCCGCCCACTGACCCGCTCGCAGCACTGTCCACATCCCCCGCACGGCGCCCGCTGTATCTGTACCAGGACTAACCTCCTCCCAATGTCCTCCCCATGTGCCCGCCCACAACCCCTTGTGCCTCCAATCTGTGCCTGGAAAGGGGTGTGGGCGGGAGATTTCAAAGCAGCCAGACCAGTGACACCGATCTGATGTCGCTGCACACAATCTCCTCCAGCCTCCTCTCTGCCCCAGCAGCAGCAGTCAGTGAGGCCTGGAGGTTAAGGACGATCTGCCAGGGAGCTGCTGGAAGAAGCAGCAGAGGAGAGCACCTCCCGGATTAATAAGGTACTTGGCACCATACACGGACACAGACCGACCTATCTTTATACAGACAGGGCTAGGGATCTAACAGCTGTCCTCTCTCACAGCCACTCCCTCTCTCTGTCAGCACCCCTCTCTGTCCATTATGACACTATCCTCTCTCTCTGCCTCAGCCCTCTCCCCCTTGCTTAACGCTCCCTCTCTGCCTCATCCCTCTCTCTCTTTGCCTCATCCCTCTCTGCCTCATCCCTCTCTCTTTCTCTCTCTCTGCCTCATCCCTCTCTCTCTCTCTCTGCCTCATCCCTCTCTCTGCCTCATCCCTCTCTCTCTCTCTCTCTCTGCCTCATCCCTCTCTCTGCCTCATCCCTCTCTCTCTCTCTCTGCCTCATCCCTCTCTCTCTCTCTGCCTCATCCCTCTCTCTCTCTCTGCCTCATCCCTCTCTCTCTCTCTGCCTCATCCCTCTCTCTCTCTCTGCCTCATCCCTCTCTCTCTCTCTGCCTCATCCCTCTCTCTCTCTCTGCCTCATCCCTCTCCCCCTCTCTGCCTCATCCCTCTCCCCCTCTCTGCCTCATCCCTCTCTCCCTCTCTGCCTCATCCCTCCCTCCCTCTCTGCCTCATCCCTCCCTCCCTCTCTGCCTCATCCCCCTTCTCTCTGCCTCATCCCCCTTCTCTCTCCCCCTTGCTCATCCCTCTCTCTCTGCCTCATCCCTCTTCCCCTTGCTCATCCCTCTCTCTCTGCCTCATCCCTCTCCCCTTGCTCACCCCTCTCTCTCTCTGCCTCATCCCTCTCTCTCTGCCTCATCCCTCTCTCTCTCTGCCTCATCCCTCTCTCTCTCTCTCTGCCTCATCCCTCTCTCTCTCTCTGCCTCATCCCTCTCTCTCTCTCTGCCTCATCCCTCTCTCTCTGTCTCTCTCTGCCTCATCCCTCTCTCTCTCTGTCTCTC
Source organism: Rana kukunoris (assembly GCA_029574335.1). Lineage (NCBI taxonomy): Eukaryota > Metazoa > Chordata > Amphibia > Anura > Ranidae > Rana > Rana kukunoris. Next base: position 175,135,956 of record CM056053.1, on the reverse strand, counting down.
TCTGCCTCATCCCTCTCTCTCTCTGTCTCTCTCTGCCTCATCCCTCTCTCTCTCTCTCTCTCCCTCATCCTCTCTCTCTCTCTCTCTGCCTCATCCCTCTCTCTCTGCCTCATCTCTCTCTCTCTCTGCCTCATCTCTCTCTCTCTCTGCCTCATCCCTCTCTCTCTGCCTCATCCCTCTCTCTCTGCCTCATCCCTCTCTCTCTGCCTCATCCCCTCTCTCTCTCTCTCTCTCTGCCTCATCTCTCTCTCTCTCTCTGCCTCATCCCTCTCTCTCTCTCTCTCTGCCTCATCCCTCTCTCTCTCTCTCTCTCTGCCTCATCCCTCTCTCTCTGCCTCATCCCTCTCTCTGCCTCATCCCTCTCTCTGCCTCATCCCTCTCTCTCAGCCTCAGCCTCATCTCTCTCTCTCAGCCTCATCCCTCTCTCTCAGCCTCATCCCTCTCTCTCTGCCTCATCCCTCTCTCTCAGCCTCATCCCTCTCTCTCAGCCTCATCCCTCTCTCTCAGCCTCATCCCTCTCTCTCAGCCTCATCCCTCTCTCTCAGCCTCATCCCTCTCTCTCTCTCAGCCTCGTCCCTCTCTCTCTCTCAGCCTCGTCCATCTCTCTCTCTCTCAGCCTCGTCCATCTCTCTCTCTCTCTCAGCCTCGTCCATCTCTCTCTCTCTCAGCCCCATCCATCTCTCTCTCAGCCTCATCCATCTCTCTCTCTCAGCCTCATCCATCTCTCTCTCTCAGCCTCATCCATCTCTCTCTCTCAGCCTCATCCATCTCTCTCTCTCAGCCTCATCCATCTCTCTCTCTCAGCCTCATCCATCTCTCTCTCTCAGCCTCATCCATCTCTCTCTCTCTCAGCCTCATCCATCTCTCTCTCTCAGCCTCATCCATCTCTCTCTCTCAGCCTCATCCATCTCTCTCTCTCAGCCTCATCCATCTCTCTCTCTCAGCCTCATCCATCTCTCTCTCTCTCAGCCTCATCCATCTCTCTCTCTCAGCCTCATCCATCTCTCTCTCTCAGCCTCATCCCTCTCTCTCTCTCTCTCTCATCTCTCTCTCATCTCTCTCTCTCTCATCCCCCTTCTCTCTGCCTCATCCCCCTTCTTCTCCCCCTTGCCTCACCCCCTTCTCTCTTTCCGCCTCCATCTCTTTCAGCCCCACCTCTCTCCCATCTCTCTCTCTCTCTCAGCCTCATCCATCTCCTCTCTCACCTCTCTCTGCCTCATCCCTCTCTCTCTCTCTGCCTCATCCCTCTCTCTTTCTCTCTCTCTGCTGCCTCTCTCTCTGCCTCATCCCTCTCTCTCTCTGCCTCATCCTCTCTCTCTCTCTGCCTCATCCCTCTCTCTCTCTCTGCCTCATCCCTCCCTCCCTCTCTGCCTCATCCCTCTCTCTCTATCTCTCTCTGCCTCATCCCCCTCTCTCTGCCTCATCCCTCTCTCTCTCTCCTCTCTCTGCCTCTCCCTCTCTCTCTCTGCCTCATCCCTCTCTCCTGCCTCATCCCTCTCTCTCTCTCTCTCTCTCTGCCTCATCCCTCTCTCTCTCTCTCTCTCTCTCTGCCTCATCCCTCTCTCTCTCTCCCTCTCTCTCTCTCTCTGCCTCATCCCTCTCTCTCTCTCTGCCTCATCCCTCTCTCTCTCTCTGCCTCATCCCTCCCTCCCTCTCTGCCTCATCCCTCCCTCCCTCTCTGCCTCATCTCTCTCTGCCTCATCCCCCTCTCTCTCAGCCCTCATCCCTCTCTCTCTGCCTCTCTCTCTTCCCCTTGCTCATCCCTCTCTCTCTGCCTCATCCCTCTCCCCTTGCTCATCCCTCTCTCTCTCTGCCTCATCCCTCTCTCTCTCTGCCTCAACCCTCTCTCTCTCTCTGCCTCATCCCTCTCTCTCTCTCTGCCTCATCCCTCTCTCTCTCTCTGCCTCATCCCTCTCTCTCTCTCTCTCTCTCTCTGCCTCATCCCTCTCTCTCTCTGTCTCTCTCTGCCTCATCCCTCTCTCTCTCTGTCTCTCTCTGCCTCATCCCTCTCTCTCTCTGTCTCTCTCTGCCTCATCCTCTCTCTCTCTCTCTCTGCCTCATCCTCTCTCTCTCTCTCTCTCTCTGCCTCATTCTCCTCTCTCTCTCTGCCTCATCCCCTCTCTCTCTGCCTCATCCCTCTCTCTCTGCCTCATCCCTCTCTCTCTCTCTCTCTCTGCCTCATCCCTCTCTCTCTCTGTCTCTCTCTGCTCTCTGCCTCATCCCTCTCTCTCTGCCTCATCCCTCTCTCTCTGCCTCATCCCTCTCTCTCTCTGCCTCATCCTCTCTCTCTCTCTGCCTCATCCATCTCTCTCTCTCTCTCTGCCTCATCCCTGATCTCTCTCTCTCTCTCTCTGCCTCATCCAAAGCTCTCTCTCTCTCTCTGCCTCATCCCCTCTCTCTCTCTCTCTCTCTCTCATCCCTCTGTCTCTCTCTCTCTGCCTCATCCCTCTCTCTCTGCCTCATCTCTCTCTCTCTGCCTCATCCCTCTCTCTCTCTCTCTCTGCCTCATCCCTCTCTCTCTCTCTCTCTCTGCCTCATCCCTCTCTCTCTGCCTCAGCAGGAAAGCGCTCTCTCTCTGCCTCATCCCTCTCTCTGCCTCATCCCTCTCTCTGCCTCATCCCTCTCTCTCAGCCTCATCCCTCTCTCTCAGCCTCATCCCTCTCTCTCTCTCAGCCTCGTCCATCTCTCTCTCTCTCTCAGCCTCGTCCATCTCTCTCTCTCAGCCTCATCCATCTCTCTCTCTCAGCCTCATCCATCTCTCTCTCTCAGCCTCATCCATCTCTCTCTCTCAGCCTCATCCATCTCTCTCTCTCAGCCTCATCCATCTCTCTCTCTCAGCCTCATCCATCTCTCCTCATCCAGCCTCATCCTCTCTCTCTCTCAGCCTCATCCATCTCTCTCTCTCAGCCTCATCATCTCTCTCTCTCAGCCTCATCCATCTCTCTCTCTCAGCCTCATCCATCTCTCTCTCTCAGCCTCATCCATCTCTCTCTCTCAGCCTCATCCATCTCTCTCTCTCAGCCTCATCCATCTCTCTCTCTCTCTTTCATCTCTCTCTCTCTCTCACAGCCTCATTAATCTCTCTCTCTCAGCCTCATCCATCTCTCTCTCTCTCTCTCTCTCTCACTCAACCCCCTTCTCTCTTTCCGCCTCCATCTCTTTCAGCCCCACCTCTCTCTGAGCCTGATCTCTCTTTCAGTTCCACCTCTCTTTCAGCCCCACCTCTCTCTTTAAGCCTGAGCTCTCTTTCAGCCCCACCTCTCTTTCAGCCCCACCTCTCTCTCTGAGCCTGAGCTCTCTTTCAGCCCCACCTCCTCTCTCTGTGCCTGATCTCTCTTTCAGCCCCACCTCCTCTCTCTATGCCTGATCTCTTTCAGCCCCACCTCTCTCTCTGAGCCTGAGCTCTCTTTCAGCCCCACCTCTCTCTCTCTGAGCCTGAGCTCTCTTTTAGCCCCCATTCAGGGTAATCAGGTTAGGGGTATCTGGGGAGGTGTGATCAGAGTGGGGGGGTATAGTTAGTATAATCATTGTGATGTGTACCACAGGAGCCGCAAGTCGGTCTTTGTTTCAGTGGCTGCCCGGGCAAATTAAATCCAAGCTATGTGACAGCAGGATACTGCTCTTCTGTGTGATCCAGGGGCACTGGTAAGCTGAAATTGGTGATCAATTATAAGGCTGCAATTGTTGGGTACTGGTAGGCTGCATTTGGTGGACACTGGTAGCCTGCATTTGATGGGCACTGATAGGCTGCATTTGATGGGCATTGACAAGACTGCATTTGGTGGGCACTGGTAGGCTGAAATTGGTGGGCACTGGTAGGCTGCATTTGGTGAGCAATGGTAGCCTGCATTTGATGGGCACTGATAAGCTGCATTGGATGGGCATTGACATGGCTGCATTTGGTGGGCACTGGTAGGCTGAAATTGGTGATCAATTATAAGGCTGCAATTGTTGGGTACTGGTAGGCTGCATTTGGTGAGCACTGGTAGGCTGCATTTTATGGGCACTAGTGAGGCTGCATTGATCTTTTGTACCATGGCTGCAGTCTCTGATCATCTCTTGTATCATGTTAGAAGTCTCGGACTATCTCCTGTATTATGTCTAGGGGCTCTTTCTAAACAGACTCTCTAACATAAGTCCTCTCTGTGTCCATTAGAGAGACCCTCCTCCAGGTCCAATTAGAGTACTATGCTTCTCTTCCTGTATTTTGTTTATTGCTAAGAGATCATGGGAGGATCCCAGGGTAACATTAACTCCTTGGGGGAGCATCCCTGTGTTCGAACCGTTGCCATAGAAACATTTGTAAAGGGGGAGGAGTTAGTAAGGTGACCACGCCCTTGTAGTGGGCGCCAGAAATATTTCTGCACCCAGGCGCATGTGACCCTAGGATCGGCCCTGCACTTATGACAATTTTAGTCAGAAAACTCTGCTCTCCAGCAAAACAGGGTATGGCATTTGTGCAAAAGATCATGTAAACACCATTATTGACCATTACAAATTTACCAGCTGCTGATTTGACTGTGCATTACAGTGTGTAAAATAAGTCATTTTATTTGAAACTGCTAAAGAGACCCTGTCTCATAAGAAAAAATTTTTGGGAAAGCACATACCTAAAAAAAATATAACACTTACGTCTCCTGTTGCCTGCTCCACTGAACTCTGATCCTCTGCAAAGAAATGATCCCCAAAGTTGGCTGTGAAACAGACATTTCCAGGAGTGCTGATCTCGAAATTGGTCCTGTACCAGGTGATCACTTTGACCGATCACAAAGCTAAACACAAAGGCTGTCTTTTGCATTCGTCAGCACTTTTCCCTCTCACACAGAGAGAACATGTGAGAGAAGACCGAGGCGATCTGTTATTTTACTGTGAGTTGTACTGTAAAACACCAGTGTCACGCACCAGTGAAGCCTGCTACAGTGACCTGTCACCTGATTGCTACCTACACCTGTCCCAGTGTCACCAGTGCAGCCAGCGACACCTGTAGCAGTATTACCAGTACACCCTTTTCCAGTGTCAGACCAATGCACACCAAAAACTATTTTTCTGATCACTGACACACCAGTAGTGAACACCATAATGCCCAAAAAATGGTTCACAAGTGAGGTGGCCTTTCAGATTCTGAGCACGACAGATGAGAGCAGCGGGAAAGCGCTCTCACAATTAACATTTGTAATATGAAACTGTGGAGAGCAGCAGTTCAGCAAGAGCCTCTTTGAGTTAAAAAGGGTACCTACAAAAAATAAATAATAAAATCAAGCATACTGAACCGTAAGCATGGCGAGCACCAATAGAACATAACATATGATAAGGTGGCGAGCACCAGCAGTGCAGTACATCCAGATGAAAGGCCAAGTAGTGGAGTGTCAAATCAGCCATTAAATATTCTGCCCCATAGTAGTGTCACAGTGGCACCATTAAATCCTTTATGATTCCCTTTACTTCAGTAATGCCTGTCACACACACACCACCACCGTTGCGGGAAATCTGGACAGGTACGCGTGCTTATAAAAAAGTCAGCAGCTACATTGTTTGTAGCTGCAGACTTAAAAAAAAAAAAAAAAAAATGTAATCTGGACCTTCGTTTTAAGGTGAAAAACTTCCTTTATGCTACTTTCACACCGAGGCGTTGGGGACATCTTTTTTGCCGCACAGCGGTGCTTTAGGCAAAGATGCGGCTTGCCAGACTTTTTTTTTTACCATCCTGCCAGCGCACCGCTAAAGTGTGAAAGCCCTCAGGTTTTACATTGGAGTGAGAGAAGAGGCTTTTTACAGGCACTATGCAGGCGCTATTTTTAGCGCTATATCGCCTCAATGTGAAAGCAGGATTAGTGTAGCGGCTCCCCAGTGCCCCCATTTTACTTACCTGAACCCTGTCTTTCCCGTTGCAGGAATGAGAACACCAGCTCTAGCCAGTGTATCGTGTACCGATTGGATAGATTTATAGCAGTGCAGCCATTTGCTCCCGCTACTGTCTGTCAAATCCAATGACGTGGGAGCTGAGTCCTGCTGTCCCCGTGTCAATAGACGCAGCAGCAGGACACAGGAGTATAACCCCATGGGTATACTTGAGAAGAAGAGGAGCCAGGAGCACCACCGAGGGACCCTAGAAGAGGATGATCGGGCCACTGTGCAAAATCAACTACACTGAGGAGGTAAGCAAGACATGTTCGTTTCAAAAATAAAATAAAAATTACCTTTAGATATCCTTTAATGGTTTTATTTTTATTAAAGGGGCTGTAAAGCTTTGAGTCTTTTCGTAGGATGCATTAAAGGTGAAAAAACACCTTGCACTCTCGGGACCCCCAGCCCCCCCCCCCTTTACTTACTTTCGTTCCCATGATGGTTTACCCCTGGTGTGCCGGGGACACAGCCGAGTGATACAGTCGGCAGCTATAACCACCGGTTATATCACCGGAGCGCGGACGCAAGCTAACCCCCTTGAGAGAGAGCTTCCCATGGAGGGGGTCAGAGCTTGCAGGAAGGAGCCAAGACAGCTGCAGAGGGACTCCAGAGGGGCCATTGTCCTGCTGCAGAATAAATTTGGGGTCAAATCACACACCTCCTTGATGGTATGGCATGATGGATAAAGCCTTGTACACAGGGATGGAAAATCGGGTGAAATTGGTCTGTTCATCAGAAATCAGCTGCTTTTTGACCTGTGTGTACAGCTGTCTGTTCTACGGTAGCAGGTCTCATGAGCAGCTTTTGTCTAACAGGCATGCTGGAAATCCAGCATCCTAACTTTTTTAGCTGGCTCCTAGATTTAAAGCAAATTTGTCAAGCCTTGCGCTAGGGAGCAACTCCAACAGAGAACCACATGATAGACTCATTACATGCAAAGCAAGACAGTTCAAGCCGTGATTTGTCATAATTGTGATGATTATGGCTTACAGCTCATGAAAGCCTCAAATCCACAATCTCAGAAAATTATAATATTACATTCAATCAATAAAACAAGGATTGTACATAGAATAATTCAAGCAGCCGCTCATGACGCCTGATACATGTCTGATCCAGCCACCTGTTTGTTCATGCCTTACATAAACACATGTTTGTGAGTAACTTTTTTTATACAAATAAATGCCGATGCCTTTTAAATGATACAAAGAGCACTTAGATCATTCCTTTGTCTCCTATATACACCCGCTTGCTGAGCCTGGGAAATCCAGCTGCCTGTGTGGAGTATTGCGAGCTATCCTGTGAAAGGAGGATTTTCTCAAAGGTTCCTGATCGATTTGTCTATCTGCTGGTTTGACTTCCTGGTAGTCCATTCCTGGAGGTGAGAGTACCTAGGGAGCCTTTGGTGAAGGGATTGTCACTGTGTGTGAACCTGTCTCACTGGCGGAATATCTTATGGACATTTCCATGCATCTTTTGCTTATCATTTTTTAATTATTGTCTCACGGACGTTTTATTCAATATTTATTCATCCATTAGTACTATTGGTTATCATCATTTGATGTCCTAGGTTTTTATTTAGCACTTAATATATTTGCGCTGCACTTTTTTCTTTTTATATTTGTACATAGAATAAGATCAGACCTCTGAAAAGTATAAGCATGCATATGTACTCAGTACTTGGTTTGGGCCTCTCAATGCGGCGTGGCATTAAAGCTATCAGCCAGTGGCACTGCTGAGGTGTTATGGAAGACCAGGATGCTTCAATAGCGGCCTTCAGCTCTTCTGCATTGTTCGGTCTCTAATGTCTCCCATCTTTCTCTTGGCAATCTCCCTTAGATTCTCTATGGGGTTCAGGTCAGGCGAGTTTGCTGGCCAGTCAAGCACAGTAATCCCATGGTCATTGAACCAGGTTTTAGTGCTTTTGGCAGTGTGGGCAGGTGCCAAGTCCTGCTGGAAAATGAAGTCAGCATCCCCATAGAGCTGCGGTGACCCTGGACTTAATGAAGCACGGAGGACCAACACCAGCAGATTACACGGCACCCGAAATCAAAACAGTCTGTGGAAACTTCACACTGGACTTCAAGCATCTTGCAGTGTGTGCCTCTCCATTCTTCCTCCATACTCTGGGTCCTTAGGGTCCTTTAACACGGAGCGGTCCGTTTTTGTGTCCGCTCCGTGTGTGTCCGTCGGCTCAGCGGGGATCATCCGTAATCCCCTCTGAGCTGTCGGCGGACAGGGCGGTCCCCGCACACTGTGCAGAGACCGCCCTGTCTTTCCTCAGTTCTCCCCTATGGGGAATCGGATGAATACGGACCGTCTGTCCGTATTCATCCGATCCGATAGACGTATAGATGCATCATCCGCTAACGGACACGATCCCATAGGGATGCATTACAAGTCCGTAAACGGACTTGTAAAAAACGGACAAACGGTCCGCACATGTGAAAGGGGCCTTAGTTTCCAGATGAGATGCAAAATTGTATCTCATTAGAAAAAAGGACTTTCGACCACTGAGCAAAAGACCAGCTTTAGCCCAGGTAAGACACTTCTGACGCTGTTTGTTGTTCAGGAGTGGCTTGACAAAAGAAATACGACATTTGAAGCCCATATCCAGGATCCGTCTGTGGGTGGTGGCTCTTGATTCACTGACTCCAGCCTCAGTCCACTCCTTGTGAAAGTCCCCAACACTTATGAATGGCCTTTTCCTGACAATCCTCTCCAGACTGCGGTCAACCCTTGCTGCTTGTGCACCTTTTTCTTCCACACTTTTCCCTTCCACATAACTTTCTATTAATGTGCTTTGATACAGCACTTTGGGAACATCCAACTTCTTTTGCAATTACCTTTTGAGGCTTTCCCTCCTTATGGAGGGTGTCAATGAGGGTTCTCTGCACAACTGTCAGGTCAGCAGTCTTTCCCATGAATGCGATTCCTACTGAACCAGACTGAGAAACCATTTAAAGGCTCAGGAACCCTTTGCAGGTGTTATGGCTTAATTAGCTGATTAGAGTGGGACACGTTGAGCCTAGAATATTGCACCTTTTCACAATATTCAAATTTTCGGAGATTGTGGATTTGGAGTTTTCATGAGCTGTAAGTCATAATCATTACACTTATGACAAATCACGGCTTGAACTATCTTGCTTTGCATGTAATGAGTCTCTCTCATATATTAGTTCCACCTTTTAAGTTGCATTAGTGAAATACATGAACTTTTGTACGATATTAACATTTTTCAAGTTTTACCTGTATATGTAAACCCGTACACCTGACCCCAAACAGGATCCAAACCTAACACCAAACTGGGATTTGTAGTTTTACAAATAAATAAATCTACAAGTGGGGCAAGGAAACATCTCTAAGCCCATGATGATCTCGGTAACGTCGGCTGATGTGCAGAGCCATGACAGAAAAATCTGTTCAAGCACCAGCCGACCACTGTGTGGAGCACCACAGTTTAGTTGAAGACAAAATTCCACCAAAAAGATCCATCCTACTGTTATGACAATAGGCAAGAACTGAATTCTGTAAGGCAGTTAAGGGGTTTGGTCATCACCAGTTTATAGTGATCCCAAATGATCACCTTATAAAACATCCCATTCATTCAGTTTAAATGTAAATTAAAAGGCAAAAACGTATGTGTGTGTATATATATATATATATATATATATATATATATATATATATATATACACACATATACACACACACATTTCACACATTATGAATATCTAACCCCCCCCCCATTTTTAGAAGTGATCACATTCCCTCTGTTCTCAGCTGCATAAGAGCTGGGGGGGGGGGGGGGGGGCGTGGCAACAGCACACTAATCTTTCCAGTGAAAGGCTGTGCGGCGGGGGAGTGTCAGGACAAGTATGATCATTAGTGGAGAGCAGCCGGAGTTCTCAGCACAGCTAGGGAATTGACCATGGTGACCTCTCCTGCCTAGTGTGTTCAGTTTTTAACAGGAAAGCAGAGAGACTGTTGGGAACACCAGGGATTTCACACAAAGGAAGTAAAAACAAGAGAACAAGATACTTTTTCATACATGGTACAGCAGGCACATATTAGGAATATGAAATGCTGGGGTAACAAAACACTTTAAGTTGCACATAGCCTCCTGCTCTTTAAGGTAGTGGCATCAAACCCATCCATGAAGAAGTGAAGCTGTGAGCTTTAATGAGCGTAGGAGATATTTAAACTTTGAGTCGTCTGAGTTGTCTCAGGATCCAAGGAGACATTTTCCCACAGGAAAACCCATTCTGCTTTTGAGATATCTCCTCTGGACCACTGGAAAGAGACACCACTTTTTTCACATAAAAAGCAAGGGGTCCTTCTCTGAGGCATGCTAGCAGGGGATAGGATTTTTTCTATTCAGGCTATGGTTGCTCTCTAAAGAAAAAAAAAGGCAAGACTTTGAACACCTTTAATGCACATGGAACATATTTAGCCAATTTTTACCTGAAGGTTCAATTAGGCTTTAAATTCTTCTGCTCAAATAATCTTTTGAATTACTTGCTATAACAGGGTAATGCAAGATAAGTTATTATTTAAGGTACTTCTATAGCGCCGTCAATTTACGCATTGCTTTACATATAAAGTGGAACCTTGGATTACGAGCATAATCTGTTTTAGGAGAATACTTGCAATCCAAAGCACTTGCATATGAAAGCGCGTTTCCCCATAGAAGGCAATGGAAACTAAAATAATTATTTCCGCATCGACTTCTATGGCATGCAATACGGCATGTGGCCAGAGGTGGGGGAGGGGGGCACCAGAGAGCACATCGCAGAGGCTTGAATCCTGCTCGTTTTGCGAGACAACACTCACAAACCGAGTCAGGATTTTCAAAAACAAAATGCTCTAATTGCAAAACGCTTGTTACTCGAAAACAGAGGTTTTACTGTACAGTCACATAGGTCCCTACCCTCAAGTAGCTTACAACCTAAGGTCCCTAACTCACATTCATAAACTAGGGCCAATTTTAGACAGAAGCCAATTAACCTACCAGCATGTCTTTGGAGTGTGCGAGGAAACCAGAGTACCTGAAGGAAATCCACACAGGCACAGGGAGAACATGCAAACTCCAGGCAGGTAGTGCCGTGGTTGGGATTCGAACCAGCAACCCTTTTTACTGCTAGGCAAGAGTGCTACCCACTACACCACTGTGCCGCCCTAAGTGAATTATGACTCTTAACACAGGTGAAATACGAAGACATTTGTCTTATGTTCAGCCCAAAAAAGATAACAATGCTACAATTGAGCAACAAGCAGTAAAGTATGCTTGTAGGGGAAAAAAATACCTCCAGATCTCCAAAGGCAATCAGATAACTTTCAGGATTATTATATAATATTTCCTATAAATCTTAGTAGGCATTTATAGTTTGCGTACTTATCAGAACAAACTAGGATGGATAAGCACTAATACTATAGTAGCCTGTAAAATATAAAAAAAAAATATGAAAAAATGGATTTCCAAAACCTGAATGAAAAAAAAAACGTTGCGTTTACTTAAATCAGTCTGTTCTCATACTCTACCTTGCTCTATAAACATAACAGATATGTGCAGCATCAGCACATACTTTTCCATTCTTTGCCCAATTACAGCGATTTACAATGAAAAACCCTATACAATGCAAGTTAAAAGGCAAATGAATTACCTTCAAAGGTCTTGAAGACGCCATGCAGAAAGTCTACTATATCTCTGGATTGCTCGCTGCCCCGAAGGATCATAAGGCCAGACAGAAACATGTTCAAGGCATCATGTATGTTATTTAACATCAGCAAGGAGTGTCCAGCACGGAAATACGCCTGTAATGGGAACAGAAGTTATCTCCATTATTACAGTTTTATAGACCTGCTTGTAGGAAAATGAGACAACAACAAAAAAATTAGCAACAAACGCACTCAGCTTTGGGCACTTTTGTATTCAACTTAATTTTAAAGGGAGAATTTCTGATGAAACTGGTCTGCAGACCGGTTTAATTGGACCAGTTCGATGGTGTGTACGGCCTATCGGACCGCTTTCCATCGGACCAACGTTTTAAAACATGCTTTAAAACCTGTCCGATGGAAACCTGTCCGTCGGACAGGTTCGATAGTTAGTACACAAAAGCATCGGACCAAAAACCCGCGCATGCTCAGAATCAAGTCGACGCATGCTTGGAAGCATTGAACTTCGTTTTTACATCAAGTTGTTGTGTTCTACGTCACCGCGTTCTGGTCTGATCGGATTTTGGTCCGATGGTGTGTACGCACATCAGACAAGTTCAGAGTTGTCCGATGAAAACGGTCTGTCAGACAAGTCTCATCAGACATGTTCGATCGTGTGTACAGGGCCTAAGGCCACATACACACGATCAGACCGGTCCGATGAGACTGGTCCGACGGACCGTTTTCATCGGGCCACCGCTGAAGTGGTCTGATCTGCGTACACACCATCAGTCCAAAATCCGATCGGGTCAGAATGTGGTGACGTAGAACACAACGACGTGCTGAAAAAACGAAGTTCAATGCTTCCAAGCATGCATCGACTTGATTCTGAGCATGCGCGGGTTTTTGGTCCGATGCTTTTGTGTACTAACCATCATTTTGGTCCATCGGACAGATTTTAAAGCAAGTTTTAAAACTTTGGTCCGATGGACAACGGTCTGATGGTCCGTACACACTATCAATTTGGTCCGATGAAACTGGTCTTAAGGCCAGTTTCATCGGACTGGTCTGATCGTGTGTATGCGGCTTAACAAGACGGTCAGCATTTTTTACTTTTGGTACTTTTTTTTACTGTCTTAGTTACAAGTTGTAAATTTATGGGAAATTAAATAAAAACCTGTGGTATAAAATTTTACTATCTGCTGTCCCACCTTTCCCTTACCACTGTATCACAGCACAATGCAAAGCGCTGATGCCGACAGATCGAACTGTTTCCAGACACACACCAGTGTGTGTGTGTGTGTGTTTGTGTATGTATATATATATATATATATATATATATACACACACACACACACACAAACACACACACTTCTGTTTTTTATTAATACACATTCTAAGTTTAAGCATTTACAATTCTAATAAAAATACAAACCAGTCAATAAAGACAATCAGCATACCTTAGCAAAGGAAGGATTAAAAGTAAAACTTTGTGATGCTGAAAAACATGCCTCTTGCCATCTTCTAAGTTTGAACAAGGCATTAGCATGGTTATTCCAAAATACTGCCATTTGATGACTGTAGTCACTGAAAAAAATAAAATAAAAAAAATGTAATAATTATTATTTATTTATTTTCCCCGTTTCTGGCTGGTTACGCTACCCACACCTCCCCACATTTTTTGAACATACAGCAACAAACTGGAAATCTGCCTAGAACCAATTAGATTGCACACAGAGTTATGAAATAAGCCTAACACAGTGAAAAAGAAGAGAAAGTAGAATCTGTACATGCCATCAAAACTCTCCCACACCAGTGGAGGATCATGTTGCAGGTAAGTAGTTAGCTGGTACAAATAGATAGATGGAAGGAAGTCAAGGAAATTCTCCTCATGAGATCGCAACAGCCATCACAATCTGCTCAGGGTTTACAGTGTAACTCCAGCCCAAATTATTTTACATTAAAGCGGTGGTTCACCCTAAATATACTATGTCCTATGTGATCCATAATTGGTCCACTTACTGTGTAATCCTTAATTTTCATTTATTTCCCCCGTGGTGGATGGTGCCGCTATAGCCCGTCACGGCTTCCGAAAATAGCCGATTTAGGACTCGGTACCTAGTAGCTAACTGGCAGGCGCCGTATTTCTCGGAGAAATACGGCGCTTGCGCAGTCAGCTCCTAGGTCTGTGCGCAGGCGCCGTATAGCGCCGGAAATACCAGAGTCCTAAATCGGCTATTTTCGGAAGCCGTGAGGGGCTATAGCGGCGCCATCCACCGAGGGGGAAATAAATGAAAATTAAGGATTACACAGTAAGTGGACCAATTAACCACTTGCCGACCAGCCGCCGCAGTTATACGGCGGCAGGTCGGCACTCCTGCGCGAGAGCCCGTAGCTCTACGTCAGGACTTTCGCGGCCACTAGGGGGCGCGTGCGCGCCGCCGGCGGCCCGCGCGCGTGCCCGGTGGGCGCAATCGCCGCCGGGCACGCGCGCTCGTTTGTTACAGAGCGGGGAACGAGAGCTGTGCGTGTAAACACACAGCTCTCGTTCCTGTCAGCGGGGGAAACGCTGATCTTCCGTTCATACAATGTATGAACGGATGATCAATGATTCCCCCTAGTGAGTCCACCCCCCCCCCCCACACAGTAAGAACACAAATAGGAACACACTTAACCCCTTCCCCGCCCCCTAGTGTTAACCCCTTCACTGCCAATGGCATTTTTATAGTAATCCAATGCATTTTTATAGCATTGATCGCTATAAAAATGCCAATGGTCCCAAAAATGTGTCAAAAGTGTCCGATGTGTCCGCCATAATATCGCAGTACCGAAAAAAAAAACGCTGATCGCCGCCATTACTAGTAAAAAAGAAATATTAATAAAAATGCCTTAAAACTACCCCCTTTTTTGTAAACGCTATAAATTTTGCGCAAACCAATCAATAAACGCTAATTGCGATTTTTTTTTTAACGAAAAATATGTAGAAGAATGCGTATCGGCCTAAACTGAGTAAAAATAATGTTTTTTTAAATCTTTTTTGGGGATATTTATTATAGCAAAATGTAAAAAATATTGCATTTTTTTCAAAAATAAAAACCGCAGAGATGATCAAATACCACCAAAAGAAAGCTCTATGTGTGGGAAAAAAAGGACGCCAATTTTGTTTGGAAGCCACGTCGCATGACCACGCAATTGTCAGTTAAAGCGACGCAGTGCCGAATCACAAAAAGTGCTCTGGTCTTTGGACAGCAATATGGTCCGGGGCTAAAGTGGTTAAAAAAATAAAAAAAAAAACAGCATACTGGCGCTGACGCCAGTATGCTGGATCACATGGGATATAGTATATTTAGGGTAAACCACTGCTTGAAGATAGAGTAGGGATGATTAAAATAGTATTGGTGCCTCTGGCAGTTCCTGTATCAGTGGAAATATTAGCGACAGGAAATCTGGAGAAAGTCTCCCTAATTGGAACAAAACAGTCATAAAAACATTTACATTAAGTATAACAGTAAAACATTTTTTTTTTAGCTTGGCTAGAGTTGAAACGAATTAGAAAACCTGTCACGTTTTTATTTCACGCTTTGTCCCTGTTAGGAAGATCCACCCTCCCTATCTTTCCTCTTTATCATTATTATTGAAAGTCAAAGAAAATCCTAAACTTTAGAATGTCCCCTAAAAAGTAAGGAGGAGAGGGGAAATCTTCCAATGGGGAAACTAGCTCTGGTCACCTGGGAGGCTTCAAGGAATTCCTCTGATTTTTATGGATTTCCTGTCACTTCCTGTTTTGGCTATGGAGCAGGAAGTGAAGACAAATCTCCCCAATGGGGCACAGATGGCAAAAAAACTGTGAGGGGTTATAACCCTCCCTTACAAAATGAAAAAAATAAAATAAATTGTGATAGTTCTATTTTAACTACTTCCAGTTCAAGGTTTTTCTGGTGCTTTTTGTTCACATGTAACAATCAGCATTTTTTACTAAAATAATTACTTAGAACCCACAAGCAGAGGCCCTAGAGAATTTCTGGGTTTTCAAATTTTTTAAATCACACAGTATTTGCACAGTGGTTTTTCAAACACAATTTTTGGCAAGATACACTTTTTAAAACCAATAATAAAAAAAAAATAACCAATTTTTTTGTAAAATATAACGTCACACAGAGTAAATAGAAACCAAACATGTCCTGCCATTACTGCTCATGATCTGACGTACGCGGTGATACCTCCTCACGTGTGTAAAGATTGTGGTTTGCATGTGTGCGGGACCAAAGCACGCATTTGCCTTTCCATGCAAGCACAGGAGGAATTACAATTTTTTCATAATATAATTGTTTTTATTACACCGTTGCTTATTTTATCATTTTTTTTGTCGCTTTTATTGTCACATAGAATGTAAATATCCTTGTGACAGCAATAGACATGTGGCAGGTCCTCTTTGTGGCAAGATCCTCCTCTGCCCTTAAAAGCATTCAAAACACCAAGGTTGGTGTTTAAAAAATTGTGCTGATGGTTTCCTAGTAAACCGGAAGTGATGTCACGTCATCGCTTCCAAGTTACTACTATGAACAGGCTGCTTTCCTGTTTAAGAAACAAAAAAAAAAAACATAGAACTTTTATAAATTTTCTTTGATTGAGCAAATAAAATTCCACTCAAAAGCATTTAATGTGCATGGGCATGTCTCAGTAAAGAAGGAGCACAAGATCCAGGGACCAGGAAGGAAGATAGATGGAAGGACGCAAACCTACGAGGACCGATGAAGGAGCCCTCACTGCAGCCACTGTGCTCTTCCCTTTAGAACAAAGCTGAGCAGGAGCTATCAAGAATGCTTGGACTTGTGGAGATGTGTTTCAAAGTAACATTGTCTCATGAGACCTGTTCTCGGCTTGCCTCATATTCAAGGCAAATGCCCCGGTCATTCGTAGGAGTGCCAAAAAAAATCTCTTAGAGCGGGACGGCAGCCTATTAGAGAACCAAAAAGATTTTATATTGGAATTGTTGCCATTTGCAATTGCAACAAATACAGACTATGGAGCTGCGATGTGGCGATGGGCATGAAATTTGTGACCAATATGCCAATTTATTTATGGCAGTAGCACTTTTGGACAACGATACATAGATGATTTCGTCCTCCTTTGGGATGGTGACTTGCGTTCACTCAAGTTTTTCATACAGAACCTAAATATTCATGACAGGGGCATTTGCCCTCAAATATGAGGCAAGCCAAGAACAGGTGCACTTTTAAGACTACAAAGTGGCTGTAAAGCCACTGTGTCTTATTCCTAGAATCCACTGTGTTAGATTAAATTATGTGCCCCAGTGTAAGTGCTTGATAAAAAAAAATATATATATACAGCTTTATACCTTATTTTTCAGTGTTGCTCGGCACTCACTTGACTGCCCGTCGCTCTCCTGCCCTGATCTGACAACTACAGAGGATGGGACTGAATCCCCTGCTGACGTCAGCCAGGAGGAGGGGAGGAGTGCGGTGGGCAGTCACATGAATGAAATAAGGTATAAAGCTGCATATTTCTTATAAAGTACATACACTGGGGCACATAATCTAACAGTGCATTCTAGGAATAGGACACAGTTATTTTAGCAGTAGGAGGGGAGGGGCAGGAAGCAGATCAGCACAGACTAGCTGACAGGCAGGGAGGGAGGGGGAGAGAGGAGAGATAGTGTGTTGACAGAAGCACATAAACTGTCCACTGTACTTTTTCTGTACAGTAAGTGGGTAGATAAATTGCAGTAGGTCAGATGGATTGCAAAAAATGTTTTAGTTGAACGCAGGGTGAGTGATGTGGAAGATGATACCAATAATTGTTCTTTGATAACCAGTCTTTCTACACAACATTACACAATTAGAAAGATGGTCAGAAAACACTGAAACCTCTTATACCGGATACTCTATCTGCAATATATCGGGCGTACCTTTGCTTTAATATAAAATAGCTCCAAGTATAGTAATCCCCCCCCCCCCCACAAGTTTTTCTGGCACTATGGTAGGTTTGTATCCCTGTCGAAAATGGTCTGTATATACACAAGATCCGTATTTTCCGGCATATAAGACAACTTTTTGCATCTAAAATAATGCATCAAAAGTCGGGGGTCGTCTTATACGCCGGGTACCTGTGTCAGACGGTGGCCATCCATTAATAATAAAAAGCGCGCCTCCTCCTCTGACTGTTCCATGATAGGCGAAACACAAATTTTCCCAGTAGAGCCTCTGTTTAGTGTTCCGCCTATCACGGATGCCTTCTCATCCTCAGCTTTGGCCTCAATCGAGAGGACATCCGTGATAGGCGGAACACTGAACAGAGGCTCTGCTGGGAAAATTACTGTTCCGCCTATCACAGAACAGCCTGAGGAGGAGGCGCAGCTTTTGAATAATGGATGGCACCCGTCTGACATCTCTGCAAACAGGAGAAGGTAGGGAGATCATCGAGGCAGGGAATGGAAAGGCACAGTGAGGCATGTATAGATGGCACAGTGAGGCATGTTACTAATGGCACAGTGAGACATGTATAATGGCACAGTGAGGGGTCGTCTTATACAGTGAGTATATCCCAAAACCAACATTTTAGCTGGAAAATTAGGGGGTCGTCTTATACGCCCAGTCGTCTTATACCCCGGCAAACACGGTAATAAAGCGGGGAGAAAATGAATGTCCTTACAATCACAACAAATCAGCATTACGATATTAAGAAATGTTTAAAAATTTTGTTAAAAAAATATGGGGTACATGATTCAATGTTCTTGCAGTATGTGGGATGCACAGTGCGTATGCTGCATGTGTGTCTCAAAGAGCATATAACGAACATCAAGAGAGGATATTCTGGACATTACCCAACTAAACACTGCGCCAGGTATCATCATAAAGATGTAACTGGCACTCTTTTTTTGGATATAGATACATTTACACCTCATTACAGTGCTGTATCTTGGCCTAGGCCAAC
The DNA here is from genome assembly GCA_029574335.1 of Rana kukunoris. Classification (NCBI taxonomy): domain Eukaryota; kingdom Metazoa; phylum Chordata; class Amphibia; order Anura; family Ranidae; genus Rana; species Rana kukunoris. The sequence goes on along the minus strand of CM056053.1, from coordinate 175,117,446 downwards.
AAAGCCCAGGCCTGCACTTTGCGGGGGGCGGCAAAAAAGCCACCCACGCATGGAAAAAGTCTTCCCGATTCCCGCGGCCACCTCCCGCACATATACAGTCCCCGGCTGTAGCGCGGCACTTATGGGCAGTATGTAATGTTTAATGAGTTTGCATTGATTTCAGCATGTAAAAGTTGGTAGTAAACAATAAGGCCGTCTGATGTTACCACCCCCCTGCGCTCAGCTGGAGTGAACAGATGACTGCACTATATAAGTGAATAGCTGCTGCTATTAAAAAAGAAATATGAAAGAAATATACCAGTGTAGATGATAATGTGAAATAATTATCAAAAAAGTGTATAAAGCAGCGCTCAAAATAAAAGAATAGCAGAATAACACACTATGCATAAATATCCTCCAAGTGAATGAAAGTGAACAAGTGAATGGCCACTTGACATAAAAGCAAAGTGACAAAGAAAAAAAGTCTGTAATCCGTGAATAACAAATGAAACAATGAGATGACAGCACTCAGTGATGGTCCATACACGCTGATGCCTAATGGACTCCTGGATTGTTCTTCCACCACACCACAAGTGTTGAAGTGAAACCACCACCCTGTAGAATTACGCACTCACCAAAAATGAATGCCTCACACTCTCGTGTTTTGGCAAATAGACTTTAAACAGGAAACCTCAGGTCCGTTAGTGATGATCCAAATCAAAGCAATGGTGTATCAAAGCACGCTCTGCCACACCGTCTCCTTCAGTCCCCTCTCCGACATATTAGCTGCCACAAGAAACCAACTTCTCACAAACAACTTCCCTTTCAAAAAACTTTGAAAGGGAAGTTGTTTGTGAGAAGTTGGTTTCTTGATGTCACAATGTAGAGTATAAGATTTCCTATCATCTGTGCCCAGTCTTGCCACACAGAGTTAATCCAGATCTGAGAAATCCTCTTTTATGTTCAGTGAAAATGAACAGCCTTCCAGATAAAACCCTGCCTAAAGCAAAAGTCAGTTTTCTCTCTTTTTGCTTTGAGTGAGAGGTTATTTACATATCTAGCTAGGACATGTTTATCATATGTTATCTAAAGTTTTGTTTACAATATTACATAGGATGTGTTATGATCTTACATCATCACCTTATGTAATATTGTAAACAATGAACTTTAGATCATGTTATGATAAACATGTCCACGCTAGATTTGTAAATAACCTGTTACTGAAAGCAATAACAGAGAAACGGACTTAGGCCCCATGCACACGAGAAGCAAATGCAAACACATCTGAACTCACGTTTTCAAAAGCAAAAAACGGGCGTTTAAGAAAAACACCCGTTTTTTGCCGTGAATTTCGTGGCATTTTGCCGCGTTTGCGTCTATCATTGTTTATAGCACAGACATTGTGGACCCTCCCAAAGCTCTGAAAGCTATATATTTTTAACTATTTCTGCCATTTTCAACAGAGAGAGCAGCAGCAGCAGACTTTCATATGCAGACATGCATACTTCAATTTGATTCTTCAATTTTGAAATGGATCACATATTGAATATATGCCAAGAAATTGTCCATACGTTGCTCTTGCTGAGGCTTCAACGATGTCGCAAACTACGGGAGAGATCCGTTGGCAGAGCTCATCACTATTGGACCCATCCGTTGATGGCACAGAGATTTTCAATTGGCTATTTTACCAATATGTATGTCCAGCTGCGTACTTATCCAGAGAAATTTTTAAAATTTTTGAATTTTTCAAATTCTGTAGTTCAAAAAATGAAAAAAAATAATCGAATTTCCAATTTTCGACATTTTGAATTTCTAATGTTTCGAACTTTGGAAATTCGAATTTTAAAAATTTCGAATTTTGCAATTTTCAAATTTTCAAATTTCGAATTTTTCAATTTTCGAAATTTTGAATTTCACATTTTTCAATTTTTGAAATTTGGAAATTCGAATTTTTCAAATTTCGAATTTTCACATTTTAAAGGTTCAAATTTCGAATTTTTCAAATTTCGAAAGAAATCTTGAAAAATTCGAATTTCTAAATTGAAAAAAATCGAAATTCTAAAATACGAAAATTGAAAATTTCGAATTTTTCAAATTCGAAATTCGAAATTTTTCAATTTTCGATTTTTTCAATTTATGTATTTCCGAATTTGAAAAATTCGAAATTTTAAAATATCGGGATTTGAATTTCGAAATTTCTAAAACTGAAAAATTCCAAAATCAAAATTCCGAAAATTCTAAATTTTTCAATTTTCGTATTTCAGAATTTGAAAAATTCGAAATGTGAAAAATTTAAATTTCGAAATTCTAAATTTCGAAAATTGAAAAATTTAGAAAATTTCAAAATTCGAAATTTGAGAATATTCGAAAATTGAAAAATTTGATTGTCCACTTGCCACGTCACCTGCCACAAGTTGTGGATTGTCCACTTGCCACATCACCTGGCCATGTCACCTGCCACAAGTTGTGGATTGTCCACGTCACCTGCCACAAGTTGTGGATTGTCCACAATGCAATCATCATTTGCCATCATTTTAGAGATTTCTAATGTAAAAAAATAGGTCACCTTTAAAAACGCCTATAAACGAAATCAAGGCAAAACGCCGGTACCACGTTTTGCCGCGATTAGCGGCGTTTTGCACCTGAAACGCGAAAACGCCAAATGTCGTCTGAGCCCATTTTTTTGCTTCTGAAAAAACGAGTCTAACCCCAACTGCTTTAAAACGCAAAAAAACGTGAATGTGTGCATGGACACATAGGATAAAATGAAATGAAAAAAAAATGCCCAAATGCCTCTGAACTCGAGTTTACCAGCGTCTCGTGTGCAATTTGGCAAGTTTTTATCTAAAATTCTGTTAATTTGCACTGAACTTTAAAAGAGGATTACTCAGCACTGGATTAACTCTGTGTGGCAAGACTGGGCACAGATGATAGGAAATCTTATACTCTACATTGTGACATCAAAAAAAAAAAATTGGGGGATTTATAACCACTTTAAGAGAAGTTTTTGCAAGTATGAGGCAGGATAATAAACCTTTTTTCCCAGCTGACCTGTACAGCACTCTGCTGCCAACTCAAAGCTCTAGAGCAGTGATGGCGAACCTTGGCACCCCAGATGTTTTGGAACTACATTTCCTATGATGCTCATGAACTCTGCAGTGTAGTGGAGCATCATGGGAAATGTAGTTCCAAAACATCTGGGGTGCCAAGGTTCGCCATCACTGCTCTAGAGTCTAGGCGAGGGTCAATGCAGGATCTAGTGCCTGAAGCTACATTATAGGCCTACCCCACATATAGTTTTCAGCAAGGTTCAGGTCCCCCAAAGCTCAGCCGAGGAGTCAACAGATGTAGAAAGCTGCAAAAATAGAAGACGCAGTGGCCAGGAACGGCTACAAACTTAATAGTCGCATGATGTAAAAAATAGGCGGGAAAAAAAAAAACCATAAAGAAACAGTTGGGCCTATCTCTGGGCAAAGAGAAGATGTTTGTACACCTAAGGACACTAGCAAAAACTAAGGCTTGCTTGAAGTGGGAGAGGTTATGTAAGGGCTGTACTTTACAGCTTTGTTTGCCAGCGTCCAATTTTTTGAAGGTAGCTACATAATCCAATCGACTAAGAACCTTTGTTCTGTAATGTATGATTAAAAAGATACATTTTGTTTTTTATTATACTTACCAAGGTGGATGAAGCACCGCAGATCGCTCAGCTCTCAGTGCTCTGTAAGCAGAGATCTGGCAATTGCCAGTCACCGCTTTCTGCTCTGCCCTGTCCCCAACCCCTCACCCCACATGGAGGGATTGGAAGCAGCTGGCTCAGGCGCTCAGTAGCTTGTTGAGAGGCTGAGCAAGGGCCAGATCCAGGCTTCTGGGTGGATCCCCACAGGAGGTCATACAAATACAAAGAAAATATAAAAGTAATTAACTGCTTGCCGAATGCTGCAGGCAAAAGGACGTGTATTTGTATATGTCCTTTAACCACTTTAGCCCCGGACCATATTGCTGTCCAAAGACCAGAGCACTTTTTGTGATTCGGCACTGCGTCGCTTTAACTGACAACGTGGCTCCCAAACAAAATTGGCGTCCTTTTTTTCCCACAAATAGAGCTTTCTTTTGGTGGTATTTGATCATCTCTAGAGCGACTATTTTGAAAAAAAATCAATATTTTTTACATTTTGCTATAATAAATATCACCAAAAAATATATAAAAAAACATTTTTTTCCTCAGTTTAGGCCGATACGTATTCTTCTACATATTTTTCGTAAAAAAAAAAAAATCGCAATTAGCGTTTATTGATTGGTTTGCGCAAAATTTATAGCGTTTACAAAAAAGGGGGTAGTTTTATGGCATTTTTATTAATATTTTTTTTTTACTAGTAATGGCGGCGATCAGCGTTTTTTTTTCGGTACTGCGATATTATGGCGGACACATCGGTCACATTTTTGGGATCATTGGCATTTTTTTTAGCGATCAATGCTATAAAAATGCATTGGATTACTATAAAAATGCCATTGGCAATGAAGGGGTTAACACTAGGGGGCAGGGAAGGGGTTAAGTGTGTTCCTATTTGTGTTCTAACTGTATGGGGGGGGGTGGACTCACTAGGGGGAATCACTGATCTTACGTTCATACATTGTATGAACGGAAGATCAGCGTTTCCCCCGCTGACAGGAACGAGCGCTGTGTGTTTACACTCACAGCTCTCGTTCCCCGCTCTCTAACGAACGACTCGGGGGCGAGCGCGCGGGCCGCCGGCGGCGCGCACGCGCCCCCTAGCGGCCGCGAAAGTCCCGACGTAGAGCTACGGGCTCTCGCCGAGGAGAGCCGACCTGCCGCCGTAGAACCACGGCGGCTGGTCGGCTAGTGGTTAAGAAGCCGCTTTATGGGAGGCGCATGTGCGAGCTCTGTGAGCCTGACCACGGGTCCCACGAACTCCATGTCCGTGATTGTTTCACGGTGAGGAAGAACGGGGAAATGCTGATGTAAACAAGCATTTCCCCAGTCTTTCTAGTGACAAAACAGTGATCACAGCTTCCTGTAATCAAAAGCGGTGATCACTGTCGTGTCACACATAGCCCACTGTTAGAAGCACTTAAGCCCTTCAGCGCCACGTAGTGGTTAACCCCTTCCCTGCGATTTTCACAGTAATCAGTGCATTTTTATAGCACCGATGACTGTAAAAATAACAATGGTCCCAAAAGTGTCTGATGTGTCCTCCATAAAGTCGCAGTCATGATAAAAAAAAAAAAAAAACCCTTATTAGAATACCCTTATTGCATTTTTTTAACCAAAAATATGTAGAATACGTATCGGCCTGAACTGAGTGGAAGAAATGTTTTACATATTTTTCGTGAATATTTATTTAGCAAAGAGAAAAAAATATTGTTTCCTTTCGAGGCTTTTTATTCCAGTATACTGCACCAGTTAGGACTAGAAACCATCAAGACATTTTTGATGGAAGAAGACCATCGTAAATGAAAATTCTAGACGTTTATTCTGAAATTGCTATCATTTATTCTTCATCACAATAGCTTCTCTTTTCTTGGCTCCCACTACCTCCAGGTATGGGGTGTCGCTATGGGCACTTGTTGTGCACCGGCGTATGCCAACCTGTACCTGGGGGGGGGGGAGAGAGATAGCTTTGAATGGTGGTTTATAACCAATTTTTGAACCGAACATTATGTTGGTATCGTTAGATCGGGACGGGTACAGCGCAGTTATTGTTGAAGTTTATAGAACATCTCAATACCAACAGATTCAATCTGAAGTTCACCTTTGACCACCATAAGGACTATATATCCTTTTTTGATCTGTTGATTTGGTACTTGCTCAGCGAAGACCCTACAGTGGACAAATATGTTAAAAAAAAGTCCGGAGAAAGCTTATTTCCTATAGAGGAACTTTTCCTAAAAACTAACAACAAGGAACTACAGACCAGATAGGAACTCTCAAGATTCTAATCATGGTATTTCAGCATGTGGTCAATGTACTTACTGCCCATGGGTGCACACAGGTACCAAATTTTGATTGCCCAATGGGGAAATTTTTCGCCCTCGCTTTCAAGCGACCTGTATCACGGAGGATGTAGTATACTTAATGACCTGCCGATGCGGGGCATTCTATGTAGGGAAAACAATCCGCCAGCTCAAGCATCGTATCCACGACCATATTTACTATTCACAATTTGCAAAATGTTGACCCCAGTTAGCCGCCACTTGGGCCTTTATCATAAATTTGATACCAAAATGGTGCAATTTATTGTATTAGAGGTCATACCACAGGACCCACGTGGCAGTAACTGGGATAAGCATATCCTCCAGAGGGAAACACTCTGGATAAATCGGTTGAATGCGACAAGACCACCAGGAATTAATGAGGCACCATCATATCGACCTTTTCTTTGAAGGTTTGATGTGGTGGCCCCATTAATTTCAGTACGATAGCACTTTAGTTGCCTCTTTGTCTTTTCATATGTTTGAATTAGTCTATCCAATTTTCCTCTATTTTGTATGTATTATGCCTTTACAGCAGTGGAAGACACTGTGGGATATTTCTCTGGCTATACTTCCTCCCTTTGGTTACAACAAGGCCTCTATAGATTCTATGTGCTTCTGTCCAGCACTCACATTAATCCAGTGTTTCTCAATTCCAGTCCTCAGGCCCCCCCAACAGGTCAGGTTTTCAGGATTTCCATTATTTTGCACAGGTGATTTGATCAGTTTCACTGCCTTAGTAATCACCACAGCCTTTTCATCTGAGGGAAATCCTGAAAACATGACCTGTTGGGGGGGCGTGAGGACTGGAATTGTGAAACACTGCATTAATCCAATGCAGTGCTATTTATTTGCATCTTTTTATATTGTTGTGCCATATATATGGGTTGTGGTCAATTTCCTATCACAATTCCTTAAAGGGTCACTAAAGGATTTTTTTTTTTAGCTAAATAGCTTCCTTTACCTTACTGCAATCCTGGTTTCATGTCCTCATTGTTCATTTTTGCTTTGAAGTAGCTGTAATCTTTCTCCGATCTCCACACTTCCTGCTTGTCTGGCTCAGATTCATTTTAACCACTTAAGGACCGCCGCATGTACATTTACGTCGGCAGAATGGCACGGACAGGCACATCAACGTACCTGTACGTGCCTGCCTAGATATGGGTCGGGGGTCCGATCGGGACCCCCCCCCCCCCCGGTACATGCTGCGGTCCCCGTGGCTTCAGGAGCGATCCGGGATGAGGGGGCGGTCCCCGTGGCTGTTCGCTCCCAGCCAATCCGCGCGCTCCCCTGCGTGTCACTTCCTCCTTCTGTGTAAACACAGGAAGAGGGAAGTGATGTGATCTCTGCTCTCAGCAGCATTTTCAACCACCGCTGAGGAGAGATCACATCACACAGTGAGTCTGCACAACACTACACTGACACCAGTACACGCAGGGACATTAACCCCTTGCGATCACCCCCCCCCCCCCCCTGTCACAGTGTCACTGAATGCAGTGATCATATATGTACTGATCACTGCATTTAGTGTCAGTGTGACAGGCAGTTAGTGTTAGGTCCAGGGTAGCCCCCGTACGCCCCCCTTATAAAGTTTTAACCTCTTGATCACCGCCCTAGTTAACCCTTTCACCCCCTATTGCCAGTGTCACTAAGCGATCATTTTTCTGATCGCTGTATTCGTGTCGCTGTTCCCGCTAGGTAACTATTTTTTTTATTTATTGCGATTTTTTTCTACTAAAGACATGTGGCTGAATACATTTTGGCCTAAATGTTTGACTAAAATTTAGTTTGACTTTTCTTATAACAAGTAAAAAAATATAGATTTTTTTCTCAAAAATGTCGCTCTATTTTTGTATATAGCGCAAAAAAAAAAATAAAAAAAAATTGCAGAGGCAATCAAATACCACCAAAAGAAAGCTCTATTTGTGGGAAGATAAGGACGCAAATTTTGTTTGGGAGCCACGTCGCACGACCGCGCAATTGTCTGTTAAAGCAACGCAGTTCCGAATTGTAAAAACCCCTTGGGTCATTTAGCAGCATATTGGTCCGGTCCTTAAAGTGGTTAAAAACAAACACTGCCCTGTTTGTTTGTTTTTGTTGTGTGTCTCTGTACTTCACAGAAACATGAAACTAGTTTAAAAACTAAACTAAACTGCAGGCACATTATATGATTGTTTTTTCTCTATTTTTAATCATTTTTAAAAGGAATCAGTTAGCTATTATGTCTCTATACCCTGTAAACAGTCATTTCAGAAAAAAAAAAAAAAAATTCTGTTACAACTCCTTTAACCACTTGCCTACTGTGCACCTACACCCCCTTCCTGCCCAGACGAAACTTTAGCTTCCGGCACTGCGTCGCTTTAACTGACAATTGCGCGGTTGTGCGACGTGGCTCCCAAACAAAATTGACGTCCTTTTTTTTCCACAAATGGAGCTTTCTTTTGGTGGTATTTGATCGCCCGTGCGGTTTTTATTTTTTGGGCTATAAACAAAGAAATGAGCGTAAATTTTGAAAAAATACACAATATTTTTTGCTTTTTGCTACAATAAATATCCCATTTAAAAAATATATATATATAATTTTATCTCAGTTTAGGCCGATACGTATTCTTCTACATATTTTTGGTAAAAAAAAAAAGGTTTGCGCAAAAGTTATATTGCCTACAAAATAGGGGACATAATTATGATTTTTTTTTTTCTACTAGGAATGGCGGCGATCTGCGTTTTTTTTTTTTGGGACTGCGACATTATAGCGGACACATCGGACACTTTTGACACATTTTTGGGACCATTCACATTTATACAGTGAACAATGCTATAAATATGCATTGATTACTGTATAAATGTGACTGGCAGTGAAGGGGTTAACCACTAGGGGGCGGGGAAGGGGTTAAATGTTTGTCCTAGTGAGTGTTCTAACTGTAGGGGGAGGGGGTGACCGATTATGTCCCTACGTACAAGGGACACAGATCGGTCTCCTCTCTCCCTAAGAGGACGTGGAGCTCTGTGTTTACACACAGAGCTCCACGTCCCCGCTCAGTTACTGGGCAATCGCGGCTGCCGGGCATGCACATTGAGTTCCCAGTAGCACCCCCTAGCGGCTTTAAATGACAGGACGTCATAAACAACAGGGTATTCCGCCCGCCGTCATTTGACGGCTTGCGGTACCCTAGTGGTTAATAATGGCACTTATCGTTGAGTAATTTGTAATTTTGTTCTTAAGGACCGCCTAAAGCCGATATACGTCGGCAAAATGGCACGGCTAGGCACAATCACGTACCGGTACGTGATTGGTTAAAGCCCACCCGTGGGTCACGGCGCGTGCCCGCAACCTGGTCCATAGCTCCGTGACCGCGGACCCGATCGCCGCTGGAGTCCCGTGAACGGTCCCCGGAGCTGAAGAACAGGGGGAGCCGTGTGTAAACACGGCTTCCCCGTTCTTCACTGTGGCGCCGTCATCGATTGGGTTTCCCTATAAAAGGGATCACACAATCGATGATGTCACACCTACAGCCAGACCCCCTACAGTTGTAAACTATCCCCTAATTGGTAAACGCTATAAATTTTGCACAAACCAACCGATAAATGTTTATTGCGATTTTTTTTTTACCAAAAATATGTAGAAGTTTGCGTATCGGCCTAAACCTATATTTTTGGGGGATATTTATTATAGCAAAAATTTTAAAATATTGCATTTTTTTCAAAATGAACGCTCTATTTTTGTTTATAGTGCAAAAAATAAAAACCGCAGAGATGATCAAATACCACCAAAAGAAAGCTCTATTTGTGGGGAAAAAAGGACGCCAATTTTGTTTGGAAGCCACGTCGCACGACTGCGCAATTGTCAGTTAAAGCGAGGCAGTGCCGAATCGCAAAAAGGTGCCTGGTCCTTTACCTGCATTTTGGTCCGGGTTTTAAGTGGTTAAAAAGCATGCTTTATGCATGCAATTATATAATGTTTTGCATTTACCCATATTATGAGAGACACTGTGCTTCTCCTACATCATGTGTGCTAGCTGCAGTTCCCCTCCTTGACCACATCTAAATGCGCCGTCGGGCTGGGAATAGGTGCGGCCATGTAAGTCACCAGGGGACTCTGTCCTGTTTCCCATTATTATGGGCAATTTAGTTTCCGGTGGCTTAGGGAGCATTTTCCCTTCTAGGAATGTGCCCCCACACACCGACCTCTCTGTATTGCGATCAGAGCCGTTTGCGGCTCCCAATGTGCATGCGCCGACATCGCGCATGCGCAGTGTTAGTTTGGCCGGCCGGACTGACGTCAGCTTATCTGACCTCATCCATGTGGGGTATATAAAAAAGGCGCTCTGGAGAGTGAACTCGCTGGCTATATGGTTCAGCGCTGTAGCGCTCTGAGAATTCCCCTCTTGGATGTACGAAGGTAGGCTGTATTTACACCTGAAACGCTGCAATTGTGATCTTAATAGACAGCACCCTTTACTAATCTCCCCCTATCTATTTCCATTTTTTTGGGCCATCAGATCGATTGCAACATAGGAAATGTTTTTTATTTATTTTTTATTTGGACACCCTTCTACCGCCATCTGGTGGCGTCTTTTGAGACTATTTTGGAGCAATAGGATTTATCATATTGATAAATCACCCTTGAGGTAAATTTGCATTACTACTTACTCATTGCTTTTAAGTCGATCATCTTGCCATTTAATATAATAAAGTCAGTAAAAATATTTTATGTTTGGTCTTTCAAAGATTTGGTCTCAGATTGGGGGACTTTTTGGGACACCATTATGGTGATATCTGAGATTCACCAGGGTTTTAAAAATATCATTTTATTTTTTACTATTATCTCTATATCTTTTTTATCTAGAACTACCAGGTATACCCCAACCTATTCACCCTCAATGTATGGCCCATGGGTGTTTGAGACGTTGGTACGCATTTGTTCTCACCTCCCCTAAATAGTACCAGCTTGGGGACAGGTTTGGTTGACCATCGGCTGGCCCACATGATTGAGGCGCCCACTGTTTTCTCTCACTAAAAGCACCATTGTATCGGTGAGTATGCATATATAGATACGGATGTCACCTGTAAATTCTGTGCCTTAAAGAAGTTGTAAAGTCAAATTTTTTTTCCTTTTCAAATGCAGTCTTGAGGCATATAAGAATAAAAAACGTGATGATTTTTTTTTAAAACATTGCTATACCTGTTAAACAGCATCTTGAATGTACCCCCTCCGTCAGTTCTGTGTCTGATTTCCCCTCACTTCCTGGTTTGGCAGTGCGCGTTCATAGTGTAAACGTCACTGCCTAATGGGAACTACAGTTCCCATTAGGCTTAGCGGTTCGCGCATGCGTAGAAGCGTTTTTTCGTTTTACAACGCCAGACGAGAACGAGCAATGTTCTCGTGAACTAAGAGCCACACTCCGCCCCTACCTCCCCCAGTATACACCCCTTCCCGCCCCTCTGCCTATACCCTTTCATTTCTCCTCCCTCCTCCAACACATATTGCCGCCTCCTCCTGTTATAGGGTTGCCACCTGTATGGTTTTGACCCGGACAGGGGGTACCATGGGGCCTCCTTTTAGGAGCCCCAGCACACAGGGGGACCCGTTACAGCAGGGGGATCGGGAGCAGCGGGAGGGGGAGGCAATTACAGAGCAATTAAAACGTAAGGGAGAGAGAAGCGACAGGCAGCTGCTGGTACAGGAGCTTTTAATAAAATAGATGCTTAGAAACAATGCACTCACTGTCCATGTTAGAGCTGTAGTAGGCATGTCAGTTGTGAAGTCGGCTGTCCCATTCTCCCCTCCGATCGACGCTGCTGCTTTACTGAATCGCTGGAGGAAGCCAAGGATACAGAGCCGTGGGGAAACTGCAGTGAGCTGTCAGCCTGGGATACTGTGACCAATCAGAGCGTTCCGGAGGCTTAACCACGCCTCCATCATCAGAGGCTGACAGTTCACATGAGTTTCCCACGGCTCTGTTTCCTCCAGCGATTCAGTGGTAAGAGCAGCGTGGATTGGAGGGGAGAATGGGACAGCCGACTTCACAGACTGACATGCCTACTACAGCTCTGACATGAAGAGTGAGTGCATTGTTTCTAAGCATCTATTTTATTAAAAACTTCCGTACCAGCAGCTGCCTGTCACCTCTCTCTCTCCCTTTTTGACTCCTCTGTTTGCCCCCCCCTCTCTGTATCCTCTCTGTGTTTGCCCCCCCCTCTCTGTATCCTCTCTGTGTTTGCCCCCCCTCTCTGTGTCCTCTCTGTGTTTGCCCCCCCTCTCTGTGTCCTCTCTGTGTTTGCCCCCCCTCCTCTGTGTTTGCCCTGTCTCTTCTGTAATTGCACCCTCCTCCTCTGTAATTGCACCCTTCTTTGTATTTGCAACCCCCTCTGTATTCCCCCCCTCCTCTGTAATTGCACCCCCCTCCTCTGTAATTGCACCCCCATCCTCTGTAATTGCCCCCCACACCCGCTGCTCCGAACCCCCTGCTGTCCAGGCTCTGCGTAACCATGTGCAATGCTCTGCAATACCGTGTGCAATACTCTGCAATACTCAGCAATACCGTGTGCGTAACCGCGTGCAATGCTCTGTGTAACCGCGTGCAATGCTCTGTGTAACCGCGTGCAATGCTCTGTGTAACCGCGTGCAATGCTCTGTGTAACCGCGTGCAATGCTCTGTGTAACCGCGTGCAATGCTCTGCGTAACCGCGTGCAATGCTCTGCGTAACCGCGTGCAATGCTCTGCGTAACCGCGTGCAATGCTCTGCAATACCGTGTGCAATGCTCTGCAATACCGTGTGCAATGCTCTGCAATACCGTGTGCAATGCTCTGCAATACCGTGTGCAATGCTCTGCAATACCGTGTGCAATGCTCTGCAATACCGTGTGCAATGCTCTGCAATACCGTGTGCAATACTCTGCAATACCTTGTGAGTAACCGTGTGCAATGCTCTGCGTAACCGCGTGCAATGCTCTGCGTAACCGCGTGCAATGCTCTGCGTAACCGCGTGCAATGCTCTGCAATACCGCGTGCAATGCTCTGCAATACCGCGTGCAATGCTCTGCAATACCGCGTGCAATGCTCTGCAATACCGCGTGCAATGCTCTGCAATACCGTGTGCAATACTCTGCAATACCTTGTGAGTAACCGCGTGCAATGCTCTGCATAACCGCGTGCAATGCTCTGCATAACCGCGTGCAATGCTCTGCATAACCGCGTGCAATGCTCTGCATAACCGCGTGCAATGCTCTGCATAACCGCGTGCAATGCTCTGCAATACCGCGTGCAATGCTCTGCAATACCGCGTGCAATGCTCTGCGTAACCGCGTGCAATGCTCTGCGTAACCGCGTGCAATGCTCTGCGTAACCGCGTGCAATGCTCTGCAATACCGTGTGCAATGCTCTGCAATACCGTGTGCAATGCTCTGCAATACCGTGTGCAATGCTCTGCAATACCGTGTGCAATGCTCTGCAATACCGTGTGCAATGCTCTGCAATACCGTGTGCAATGCTCTGCAATACCGTGTGCAATACTCTGCAATACCTTGTGAGTAACCGTGTGCAATGCTCTGCGTAACCGCGTGCAATGCTCTGCGTAACCGCGTGCAATGCTCTGCGTAACCGCGTGCAATGCTCTGCGTAACCGCGTGCAATGCTCTGCGTAACCGCGTGCAATGCTCTGCAATACCGCGTGCAATGCTCTGCAATACCGCGTGCAATGCTCTGCAATACCGCGTGCAATGCTCTGCAATACCGCGTGCAATGCTCTGCAATACCGTGTGCAATACTCTGCAATACCTTGTGAGTAACCGCGTGCAATGCTCTGCATAACCGCGTGCAATGCTCTGCATAACCGCGTGCAATGCTCTGCATAACCGCGTGCAATGCTCTGCATAACCGCGTGCAATGCTCTGCATAACCGCGTGCAATGCTCTGCAATACCGTGTGCGTAACCGTGTGCAATGCTCTGCAATACCGTGTGCAATACTCTGCAATACCGTGTGCGTAACCGTGTGCAATGCTCTGCTGTAACCGCGTTACTAAATGGGTGGCCATTTAGTGAAGAAGAGGGCCCCTGGGTGGCCGGGGGAGAAGGAGAGAGAACCTGGGTGGTTGGCAGAGAAGGAGTGGACCCCTGGCTGTTTGAAGGAGAAGGAGATGGGCCCCAGTGTTGGCCAAAATTGGAAGAGCTGATCCTTGGGTGGTTGGACGGAGACAGACACCCTTCTCTCCACCGGAGGACGGGGGACGACATTCTCTCCACCGGAGGACGGGGGACGACATTCTCTCCACCGGAGGACGGGGGACGACATTCTCTCCACCGGAGGACGGGGGACGACATTCTCTCCACCGGAGGACGGGGGACGACATTCTCTCCACCGGAGGACGGGGGACAACATTCTCTCCACCGGGGGACGACATTCTCTCCACCGGGGGACGACATTCTCTCCACCGGGGGACGACATTCTCTCCACCGGGGGACGACATTCTCTCCACCGGGGGACGACATTCTCTCCACCGGGGGACGACATTCTCTCCACCGGGGGACGGGGGACGACATTCTCTCCACCGGAGGACGGGGGACGACATTCTCTCCACCGGAGGACGGGGGACGACATTCTCTCCACCGGAGGACGGGGGACGACATTCTCTCCACCGGGGGACGACATTCTCTCCACCGGGGGACGACATTCTCTCCACCGGGGGACGACATTCTCTCCACCGGGGGACGACATTCTCTCCACCGGAAGACGACATTCTCTCCACCGGAAGACGGGGGACGACATTCTCTCCACCGGAAGACGGGGACACCAGGGCTGGACTGGGAGAGGAGGTGAGCGCTGCGGCGAACCAGAGCATCATGAGGGACATGAGACATGGCGCATGGGGGACCAGTGCATCATGGGGGGGGGGGATAGAGGAGCAGGAGAGGAACAGAGAAGCGGGGGAGGAAGTGCCGTCATTCGATAAGTGTAGCCACACAAGGGTTCCTTCCCAGGGGGAGGTTTGTTTGGAATTAGTAAAGTGACAGCCGGGGGATGTGCCTGACTGCATTTGATGGGCAGAAGTGGCTGCATTTGATTGGCACAAGTAGCTGTGTACGACGGGCACAAGTGGCTGCAAATGGTGGGCACACTGGCTGCGTTTGATGCAAAACTCTGCAATACACAATACACTGCAATACTCTGCAATACCCAGCGGAGGCCCCCCTTACATCAGGTGTCCCCAGCGGAGACCCCCTTACATCAGGCAATCCCAGCGGAGCCCCCCTTACATCAGGTGTCCCCAGCGGAGCCCCCCTTACATCAGGCAATACCAGCGGAGCCCCTTCTTACATCAGGTGTCCCCAGCGGAGGCCCCCCTTACATCAGGTGTCCCCAGCGGAGGCCCTTCTTACATCAGGTGTCCCCAGCGGAGCCCCCCCCTTACATAAAACAATCACAGCAGAGCTTCTTCTTACATCATGTGTCCCCAGCGGAGCCCCCCCTGCTGGGGACACCTGATGTAAGGGGGGCTCCGCTGGGGACACCTGATGTAAGAAGAAGCTCTGCTGTGATTGTCTTATGTAAGGGGGGGGGCTCCGCTGGGGACACCTGATGTAAGGGGGGCTCCGCTGGGGGCGCCTAATGTAAGGGGGGTCTCCGCTGAGGACACCTGATGTAAGGGGGGGCTCAGCTGGGGACACCTGATGTAAGTGGGGGCTCCTCTGGGGACACCTGATGTAAGAAGGGGCCTCCCATGGGGACACCTGATGTAAGAAGAAGCTCTGCTGTGATTGTCTTATGTAAGGGGGGGGCTCCGCTGGGGACACCTGATGTAAGGGGGGCTCCGCTGGGGACACCTGATGTAAGAAGAAGCTCTGCTGTGATTGTCTTATGTAAGGGGGGGGCTCCGCTGGGGACACCTGATGTAAGGGGGCTCCGCTGGGGGCGCCTAATGTAAGGGGGGCCTCCGCTGAGGACACCTGATGTAAGGGGGGGGCTCAGCTTGGGACACCTGATGTAAGTGGGGGCTCCTCTGGGGACACCTGATGTAAGAAGGGGCCTCCCATGGGGACACCTGATGTAAGAAGAAGCTCTGCTGTGATTGTCTTATGTAAGGGGGGGGGGGCTCCGCTGGGGACACCTGATGTAAGGGGGCCTCCGCTGGGGACACCTGATGTAAGAAGAAGCTCTGCTGTGATTGTCTTATGTAAGGGGGGGGCTCCGCTGGGGACACCTGATGTAAAGGGGGCTCCGCTGGGGACACCTGATGTAAGAAGAAGCTCTGCTGTGATTGTCTTATATAAGGGGGGGGCTACATAAAACAATCACAGCAGAGCTTCTTCTTACATCAGGTGTCCCCAGCAGAGCTCCCCCCTTACATCAGGTGTCCCCAGCGGAGCTCCCCCTTACATCAGGTGTCCCTAGCGGACCACCCCCTTACATAAGACAATCACAGCAGAGCTTCTTCTTACATCAGGTGTCCCCAGCGGAGCCCCCCCCTTACATCAGGTTTCCCTACCGGAAGACCCCCCTTTACATAAGCCAATCCCAGCAGAGACCCCCTTACATTAGGTGTCCCTAGCGGACTCCCCCCCTTACATAAGACAATCACAGCAGAGCTTCTTCTTACATCAGGTGTCCCTACCGGAGCCCCCCCCTTTACATAAGCCAATCCCAGCGGAGACCCCCTTACATCAGATGTCCCCAGTGAAGCCCCCCCCCTTACATAAGAGAATCACAGCAGAGCTTCTTCTTACATTACGTGTCCCCAGCAGAGCTTCTTCTTACATCAGGTGTCCCTACCGGAGCCCCCCCTTTACATAAGCCAATCCCAGCGGAGACCCCCTTACATCAGATGTCCCCAGTGAAGCCCCCCCTACATAAGAGAATCACAGCAGAGCTTCTTCTTACATTACGTGTCCCCAGCAGAGCCCCCCTTACATCAGGTGTCCCTACCGGAGCCCCCCCTTTACATAAGCCAATCCCAGCGGAGACCCCCTTACATCAGATGTCCCCAGTGAAGCCCCCCCCCCTTACATAAGACAATCACAGCAGAGCTTCTTCTTACATCAGGTGTCCCTACCGGAGCCCCCCCCTTTACATAAGCCAATCCCAGCGGAGACCCCCTTACATCAGATGTCCCCAGTGAAGCCCCCCCCCCCCTTACATAAGAGAATCACAGCAGAGCTTCTTCTTACATTACGTGTCCCCAGCAGAGCTTCTTCTTACATCAGGTGTCCCTACCGGAGCCCCCCCTTTACATAAGCCAATCCCAGCGGAGACCCCCTTACATCAGATGTCCCCAGTGAAGCCCCCCCCTTACATAAGAGAATCACAGCAGAGCTTCTTCTTACATTACGTGTCCCCAGCAGAGCCCCCCTTACATCAGGTGTCCCTACCGGAGCCCCCCCTTTACATAAGCCAATCCCAGCGGAGACCCCCTTACATCAGATGTCCCCAGTGAAGCCCCCCCCCCTTACATAAGACAATAACAGCAGAGCTTCTTCTTACATTACGTGTCCCCAGCAGAGCCCCCCCTTACATCAGGTGTCCCTACCGGAGCCCCCCCTTTACATAAGCCAATCCCAGCGGAGACCCCCTTACATCAGATGTCCCCAGTGAAGCCCCCCCCCTTACATAAGAGAATCACAGCAGAGCTTCTTCTTACATTACGTGTCCCCAGCAGAGCTTCTTCTTACATCAGGTGTCCCTACCGGAGCCCCCCCTTTACATAAGCCAATCCCAGCGGAGACCCCCTTACATCAGATGTCCCCAGTGAAGCCCCCCCTTACATAAGAGAATCACAGCAGAGCTTCTTCTTACATTACGTGTCCCCAGCAGAGCCCCCCTTACATCAGGTGTCCCTACCGGAGCCCCCCCTTTACATAAGCCAATCCCAGCGGAGACCCCCTTACATCAGATGTCCCCAGTGAAGCCCCCCCCCCTTACATAAGACAATAACAGCAGAGCTTCTTCTTACATTACGTGTCCCCAGCAGAGCCCCCCCTTACATCAGGTGTCCCTACCGGAGCCCCCCCTTTACATAAGCCAATCCCAGCGGAGACCCCCTTACATCAGATGTCCCCAGTGAAGCCCCCCCCCTTACATAAGAGAATCACAGCAGAGCTTCTTCTTACATTACTTGTCCCCAGCAGAGCCTCCCTTACATCAGGTGTCCCTACCGGAGCCCCCCCTTTACATAAGCCAATCCCAGCGGAGACCCCCCTTTACATCAGGTGTCCCCAGCAGGGCCCCCCCCCCCTTACATCACTCTGTGAGGGATGGATGATCATACCAGGGGATGGAGGGATGGAATTGGGAGAAAAGTATATGTGGTGTGTATTCAAAATGGATAGTAAAAAATTGGCTAAAATGGTGGTGGAGTGAGTGTTTGTATTGGACATGGGGGAACAGAAGACATACAATGCATGATATTGAATAAGCATGGTAAAGAAATGGATACAAATATATTGACTATATTTTAATTTAATTAAAAGCATAATTTTTATTTTATAAGATCTTATTTAGATGTACTTTAACTTGCTGTGTTCCTGCTGTGTAGAAACCAAGTTTCAATTTACAGAGAACTAGGGGAGGAAAAATGAGTTTCACTTTACACTTGTCATCAGAGAACTGGGGGAGGAGGGAAGGCAGGGTTGTGACTAGTTTCCCAAAACAATGAATGGGAGGGAGGCGGAGCTACAGCGTTCTAGAGACGCCCAAGCATGTGCTGGTCTCCTCTGCTGTGAAAGACACAGAACGTCCAGACGCAGAGCTGTAGGCACAGAGGGGGGGGCGAGCACGTTGTGCACGTCATGCTTGTGAAGCTTTCCTCCATAAGAAACGGCTGGGACACAGGAGGAGAGGAATGAGAGGAGGCACAGGAAGTGGAACTTTTACAGATGAAATTCAATACTTTGCTGGGCAATTTAAAAGAAGAGGTAAGGAACTTCTAAATGCTCTGCAATATATCAATGATTTTAGAGGATAAAAAACGAACCTTTAGTGCCTTAAGGCTTAATTTCCATGGACGTTTTTACAGCCACTTTTCCGAGCGTTTTTTGCAGCTTAAAACAGCTCTTTATGTTGGCCTATGGCCTCATGCCCACCATGACGTTTTTGAGCTGTAGAAGGCTGAGCCGTTTTTAAGCTGCAAAAAAAAAAAAAAAACAACAGGACCAGTGCGTTCTGAAGCTCCAGCAATAGAGCTGTAAATACGCCAGACATTAAAAAACGCTCAAAAACGCGCAAAAACGCTACCTGCGGCATTTGTGAGCTCCAGCTCAAAAAAAAAAGAAAGAAAAGATATAAAAAAAAAAAAACACACATGGACAGGCGTTTTTAAGCTGTAAAAAAGGCTAAAAAAAAGTGGCTGTAAAAAAGTCCATGGAAATTAAGCCTTATTGTAGGCTATTTGGTAGCAACTTTTGCTGATTACACTATGTATATTTCAACTTTAATTAAAACATTATGTTTTCTCAAAAATGTAGAAGCTCCCGAAGAAGCGATGTATACAATATCGCAAAACATGTTGAGCTGTTTTTTGTTAAACCCAATCGGTCTCATCTTGGACTCCTCATTCTGCCCAGCGCAATACCTGTATTATTACAGTAAGCCCTGAGACTACTGAGTTTATATCCTGGAGTGACTCAAATTGATTCCCTTTTGTTTATGAATTGTTTTGTGTGATGTCTTTATATATCTTTTTATGTATTATTAAAACTATACATTTTATTGGTACGTGCCTATAAAGTCCATTTTTTTTTTACCCAAACATGTTTTTTTTCTACAATCCATATCCCGGAAATTACATCAGCAGGAGGGGACAACAACCAGCACGGACCTCAAACAGGAAGTAGGTAATCAAAATGGGACACGTTTTGGAACTACCGCTTGGTATCCTCTTCAGCCAATGACAGCAAGTCAATAGAAGCTTACTCCCACCCCACTGCAGCGGTCAAGGCCAATGAAATGAGGTCTGCTTTCTTCGACATTCGAAATGGCACGCAGCAGGGTTTTCCGCTGTCACCCTTAATTTTTATACTCAAGCTGGAGCCCCTCCTGTGCAGAATAAGGGTGGATGCGGGCATACCCGTTTACCAAAAATCTTTGGGAACCCACAACGTGGCCACATTTGTGGACGACCTGATCTTTTTTCTGATGGAACCACTTACCTCCCTCCCGAACCTGCTTCGATCTCTTTCAAATTAACTTATCCAAATCCTCTATTCTCAATATAACGGTGGGGAGGAACATTGTTCAGCGCTTGTGTTCGGCCTTTCCGTGGAGGTGGGCATCTAGTCTTATTCGATACTTGGGAGTTGATATCACTCCTGATCCCACGACCTCTATTCAACTAATTTTGCCACGCTACTTCTTCGCCTAAAGGCGGATTTTCTCCGCTGACACTCTCTTACGTTGACGTGGTTTGGCCGTTGCAGTGCCCTTAAGATGACCCTGTTACCGAGAGTTTTGTACTGATTTTTAATGTATTGACTGCGATTTTGTCTGGTCCTTCTGTAAGCCCTGCATGAAACTCCAACTCCTTCACTTAGCGAAGGGCAGGGGGGGGTTGGTCTTCCGGACATGAAGGCCTACTACAAGTCAGCCCATTTCACTCGGTTGGTGGATTGGCACGGCCATGCGGAAGCGAAGCACTGGGTGGGGATGGAGATAGAGGACACGGCCAGGAGCTGGCCCTGGATCACCACTACTTTGCCGAGGGATCTTGCGATCCATCCTACCCTAAGCAGCACGCTTTCAGTGATCAGAGAGGCCTTTCGGCATTCCTTGGTGTCCTCGATGCCTTCCCCTATGGTCCCGGTTCTGGGAAATCCAGAATTTACGCCTGGCCTCCAGAACCCCCACTTCAAGCGCTCCTCTGACCATGTAGTGTATTGTCTGACATGCCCTTGTGGCCTTTTTTTATGTTGGGCAAACTATCAGACCATTACGTAAACGATTTGGCGACCACCGCAGCTTCATTACCGATTGACTAGATATTCATAGCGTCCCCAGATGCTACTTTGAACACCATAACAAATCCACTGATGGTCTAATGATTTGGGTCATTGAGGCAATGCCTAGAGACCTCCCCCTGCTGATCGTTTCCGCAATTTTTGTCCTGTGTGTTCATGCCTTTTTCGCCTATATGTTATCATGCAAATATCTGTTTCACTTGTCTGGTCGGTTCTGTACAACCCTGTACAACCACTTTTACCTACAACTAAGCCTAGATTAAGGCTTACCTGTATGTGCTGGAAACAGGGGTCAAGTCCTGTGGAAAAAAGTGTGGGAACTCCCACCCAAGATCCACTCTCCCACCAAAAAATAAAAAATGATAGGCTCATATGCATAATTACTAAACCGCATGTTTTTTTCGATCCACTGTACCTTAGTAATCCTTTATGTTACTGGCCACTTCCTGTATATGGATTCATCAGGTAGTGTGCAAGTTCTTTCTAAATCCAGCGATAACTCACAGCAGACCTCCGCAATGTCTCCTGGGAACAATGACAAAAGCTACCAGGAGACCTTGCGGCATCGAGGAAGTGACAGAATACCCGCACACTACCCGATGAATCCATATACAGGAAGCAGCCAGTAACATAATGGATTACTAAGGTTCGCCTGCCCCTGACAGTGACTCGAGCTGGGCATCGCCGTTTAGTGAAGGATTGACTCAGGCAGCTCGGCTGCTCTCGGCTGCTCTAGTCCTGCAAAGGGAACCGAGTTCCTGCTGTGAAAAAAGTGCAGGAACTCCGTTCCCACAGGACTTGAGCCCTGGCTGGAAATATTTCCTAAACCTCCACGGTTTAGGAGATATTTACAAGAGAGACTTGTGCCGATGTCTACGGTGCTGCCACACCTTAGAAACGACAATCATGGCATTTCTAAAGGTCATGCTGTGACTAGCGGCTCCCACACGCATGTGCCGGAGTGACGTCATTGCGGCTCCGGTCAATCACAGCACCAGAACCACGATACCCAGAATTAACTCTGGGGCGATATGTCGCAGGACGATCCCAGGTAAGTATTACATAATGAGCTAGTATGCTATGCATACTAGCTCATTATGCCCTTGTCTTGCGGGTGTTTAAGTGGGTTTACACCCACTTTAAAATCTATACTTAATTTGTGAAGTCATCCAAGATTATAGCATAAAAAATAAAGTAAAATGAAATCACTTAAGATAATGGAGCAATAAATGATCACAAATTTAAAAAATGACACAGAATTTAAAATTATAACAGACACACTCACCCAAGATGCAAAATGTGAGACAAAGCATTAATGGCATGCTGATATTTGTCAAGTGCTTGCATGTAGTGACCAGCTTTGAAAAACTCATTTCCTTTGGTTTTCATCTCATTTGCAAGCGATAAGTACACCGGCCTGCCAAAAAGGAAAGAGAATGTATTTAAAATTAATTAATGTTTATTATTATTATTATTCCCAGCAAAGAGAAAAAAATGCTTTAATAACGTCAGTATAAAAAGCTGCATATGAATATTACATGCTTACAACTTCAGTGACCATAAACTTATAGCAGAATTGTTCAGTCCTATAACTTTGATCAGTGGATTACAATCAGCTGATCAGAGTTACTTATTAACTCAATACAGTTTTAACTTTATATTTAGTAGGCATTTGGACATTTTGCCATGTATGAATCCACTTATAATGAGTTTAGTGAATTTTTGGTGAAAATATTGATTTTATGAACATTTGCGCAAATATCGCAGTGCCTTAAAAATCAGTAACACCATTTATTCTACTGCCCATGTGCTTTCAGAAAATATATGGTTTGTGGGGATCTTTTACAAACTCTGTAAGTGAAAAATGAAAATGTCCAGATT
The DNA here is from genome assembly GCA_029574335.1 of Rana kukunoris. Taxonomy (NCBI): domain Eukaryota; kingdom Metazoa; phylum Chordata; class Amphibia; order Anura; family Ranidae; genus Rana; species Rana kukunoris. The sequence continues at coordinate 175,094,652 of CM056053.1, read as the reverse complement.
TTTTGAGAAACTATTGCATACGGACAATTATCACCATTTCTCAAAAAGGTATAATTTAAAAGTTCATACAATTTTTTTTCTGCATTACCTCAATACAGGCTTAGCTTTTATATTTAGAAGGAACTTGGCAGGAATGGTTTTAAATTTGCTGTGTTTGCATCTGCCAATAATGATTTTAGTGCATTTTTAGCCAAAATATTGCTTTGGTAAACACTTGCACAAATATTGTGGGGCCTTAAAAATCAATAGAACCTTTCTTTTATTCTGCTGGTCCTATGCTTTAAAAAAAAATACAGCAAAACTTTGGTTTGAGAGTGTTTTACAAGACAAGCAACATTTTTTTCATAAGTTTTGACTTGATATACAAGCCATGTCTTGATATACAAGTAGCGTCAAATCACAACTAAGTATAAAAGAGAAGAGAGGCGCCTCCAAGTGTGGCCGTAAGGTTCCATTTAATCAAGGTACAACATTAAGCAACTCACAGGGTTGATGATTAAAACAGGCACATCTAAGTATGCAGGCATCTGGGGTAAAACTGTCCACATAGATCATCCTCTGCAAAGCCATCTACGTCATCTTCCACGCTGCGTTCCACAAGCTCTTCAAGCCTCGCTTTTAAATCGCTCTACTGCAGGGTAGTCTTCCAGGTCATGATTACAGACTGGCAGCAGTGAGAGCCAGTGATGCAGAGGATATTCTACATTGACAGCTTTATCCCAGATGCCTGCATACTTAGATGTGCCCATTTTATTCATCAACTATGTTAGTTACTAAATGTTGTACCTTCAATAAATGTAACCATATTGCCACACTTTGAGGTGCCTCTATTCTCGTATGCTCTGTAGCTCCTGCTGGATTTTGCTTCTAATCCCCTTGTGGAGGCTGCCATTTGTAAAAGGACATTTTATGGTTACACAACCTATCACACATTACCACAATCTTTTTATATGGACTATAAACTTAAAGGCCTATGAATAAATGGTTGTGGAACAAAATCATTTGCATTTCCATTATTTCTTATGGGGAAATTCACTTTGATATACAAGTGCTTTGGATTACAAGCATGTTTCCAGAACGAATTATGCTTGCAATCCAAGGTTTTACTATGGTTTCGGGGGGTCTTTTACAAACTCTGGAAGCTGTAAGAGAAAACAAAAACCGGTAGATATAGGTTAAGCTTCTATATTTAAGAATTTTGTGATTATTATATCTGCCATTAATGATTTCAGAGATGTTGTAGTGTATATATATATATATATATATATATATATATATATATATATATATATATGATGGTTTGGGTCCGTCTTGCCTAAAGGATGGCTGGTTTTCGACATATTTTGGAGAGACAGACACATTGATTGCACAGCTGTGTGTTCAGCAATTTAGTGCTGGCCTGGCTGTGGCTCAGTGCCCCACCCACAGACAGGAAGTCTGGTCCCTGGGAGCCAGGTGAGCTCCCAACTCTCTGTAAGGAGTCAGAGAGAGGCTGCATGAATTGCAGCTAGTGTGTGCAGATCTGGAGGTTGCAGATGTCGCTTTATGTTTGAGCAGCAAGTCGCTGACTAGGAGAAAAGCGAGGGTCAAGCTTATCTCTGGGAAATGCTGTGTGTTCTGAGGAACAGGATTTAGGCTAGAGGCCTGAAGCCTTCGGATGGCAAGATTGAAAGCCAGAAGGGTAAACTCTTGAGTTTGTACAATGCAGCTATTGCATATGTGAACTATGACGCTTTTAAATAAAAGTGGGCTACCAGGCCCTTAAAAACACATGCACCTACCATTGGAGTCTGATTCCCCAATCTTACAAGAGATTATATATATACATATATATACACACTTGGCAGAGAAAATGATAAAAACTGTTGCAGTTCTAAACAAATGAAGTCACGCATGCGTTAAGCTGACCATGTATGTTACAATCCAACTGTCCAACCTTCTTAGAGCTTCAAACAGCTACAGTATGTAGAACTGTTTGGGCTTTCCTTCCTGTCATTTCACACAGTTTTGGTACATCTAAAAGTTGACTGTACGTTACAATTTGACTGTTCCATCATATTTAGATTTACAGACACCTATGCAATGGCACCTTTAATTTCTTTGTATGGTGTCCCTTTGAGGAGATTTACCTTTACTCCCTGTCCCATAGCCAAAAACAGGAAGTGAGGAAATCCCTGCAAATTAAAGGGAATCCTTTGGGGGGGGGGCCCCAAGGTTACCCCACTAGAAGATTCCCCCTCTATTAATTTTCGAGGGACAGCTTTCAATGATAACAGTACAAACAGAGAGTGTTAAGCTCCCCAACGGGGGCACAGGCAGCAATAAAAACTGCTGGGTGTTCTAATCCCTTTACACTCTATCCAAAACTAAAGAAAAAGGTTTGCCTTTAGTTATTATTTAACTACTTGCCGCCCTCCAACAATGTGCGGTGAGATAGCCGCTGTAGGCAAAATCAACATTCCCGTACATTGCTGCTTACAGCACCTGCTGTGATGTCAGCAACTCCTGGCCAATGAATCATGGCCGGGACCTGCTGATTGGCTGATCTAAGATCTATTCATAAAAGTAACACACATTGTACATAGTTAGGCACACATTAAACCCCTTGAATGCCCTCAATGTTAACCCGTCCCCATCCCATGTCATTAGTACAGTGACCGTAGATAGTATTATTACCGATTGCTTTATTAATGTCACTGGTGATGACAGCGTGTCAGATTAATCCCCATAGATCCAAATATAAGTCACTGATCACCGCCATCATGCAGTATATATATTTATATATATATTTATTATAAAAAATAAAACACATACATACATACATACATACATACATATACACACCCTGCCTTGAAAAAGTATTCTTGAAATTTTGCACATTTTTTCACGTTACAAACAAAAACACAAATGGGGAATGCTTTTGACACTCTTGAATTCCCCCTTTCTATGGGAGGTGCTACGCAGAATGGGCTTTCCAATAGTATTTATAAAATGGTTGCAGGTCCTATATAGACATCCCACAGCTGCAGTGAAAATGGGGAGGGTTGTCAGCTTCATTTTCATTATTTAGGGGAACTCGGCAGGGCTGCCCTCTGTCTTCGACCCTTTTCGCCAATTGCTATGGAGCCTGTGGTGGAGGCTCTTCAAAATTTGTCCAATATTAGGGGGTTGGGGATTGGTTGAAGGGGAGGGTAGCCCTGTATGCAGATGATCTTTTATTATTTTTGAATGATGCTGGATCCTCTCTCCAGGGAGTTCTACAGATATTGGACCATTTTTCAATCGTCACATGGCTGAAGGTAAATTGGGCAACAACAAATCTTTGTTGTTCCCAATAGACATTGAGGGCCATAGTACAGCTTCTAATGACAGTACATTGCAGTGGGTAGAGAACTTCAAGTACTTAGGAGTTGTAATATCTCGCCCAACCTTCTCAATGTATTTGCTTGAATTTGGCCCCTTTTTCTAGGTGATATTGGGTTAATGCTGAAAGTGTGGAAGACGTCTTTACCATTATCCTAACTGGAATGTATTAACCTTTTAAAAATGAAAATGATATCAAAACTTATGTACATTTAGACACTTTCATCAGTGGTTCCCTGGCTCCTTTTTTACAAGATTAAATCATTTAGGGGTCATAGGGCACCCTACCAGTTGAGTACTTAACACTATTCGAGCCTTGGAGGCTGACCTTAGATGTGAGCATTATCCCAAAGATGCAATTTCTCCAAATGAACTTTTAAGGCTAAATCCTACCCTTCCTTTATAAAATTACCAGAGCCTATTGCATGGACTAATACCAAACTACTTTCTCAGGTGGTTACTGATTGGAAAAAGGTCCTCTTTTTCTACACTTGCCTCAAGTTTTAGTTTGCCCGATTCTTATTTATTTAGATATTTCCAGCTCCCATACTCTTCATGTTCAGTTTCCACAAGATAGTTTAACATTTACACAATCCACTTAAGAATTTGTGCTAAAGTCTGAATGTACGGAGTGGTCCACCCTCAAGGTATATTCTCATCTTAACCCAATTTCCCTACTACCACTGGAGGGTCTTAGAGCTAGGTGGGTTCGAGACATACCGGATCTGGAAATGGAAGACTGGAGGACTGGGATTTCCCTTTGCGATCTTTGGTGTCTTTGAGAGATGGTATGATCCAATTTAAATTGGTACATAGAGCATATCTTACACACATGATAAAAGCTCTATTTGAGTGTAAAAAAAAAAAAGATGTAAAATGTAATTTTGGTACAAAGTTGCATGACCGCACAAATACCAAATCACCACTTGCCCTCCGGAAGGTTTACGCCCTTTTGTGGCCAGGCCAATTTTTGCACTGCATTACTTAAACTGACAACTGCGCGGTCGGTCGTACAATGCTGTACCCAAATAAAATGTATGCTCTTTTTCCCCACAAATGGAGATTTTGGTAGTATCTGATCACTTTTGCAGTTTTTATTTTTTGCCCTGTAAACAAAAAAAAAAAAGGACGGTCATGCTTCACAGCCGGTTTCCTACTGCGCATGAGCTTTCTGAATAGTCACACACAGGGCCAGAAGGCAGCGGGGGGGGGGGGGGGGGAGAAGGGGCCGGATATGTCGCAGACTATCATGCTACGATTTTACCCGTAAATTGAAGCGAGTACCCATCAAAACCAGGTACCTCCTCCCTTCCACCCAAAAAGTGGCGAATGTGGTAGTGGACGGTGCAAAGAAGCAGAGTTTCCCCTTTTGGGTGGAGCTCAGCTTTAGGGATTGGTAAGCTGCAATATAGAAATGAGAGCTTCTATCGAAGAAAAAAATAAAATAAATTACCTCTACTTCAAAAAAACTCAGAGAAAATCTTAATAATGTACCACAAACATTATAACTTTATTCATTAAAGAACCATTCAAATGTAACCTACCATGGGGGGCCATTTACGTTATTCATTGTAATCAGTCTAATCTAGAGGACAAAAAGAAAAAGATAGATGTAAAAAAGCATGATACTATTTTTATAAAGCAACAATAAGTTTAAGAACAACATTTTCATAGTCATGCTATAATAGGGAAGATTTCTGTAATTGGGACTGAATCAAAGAGGTGGGCAACAGGCAGTTCAGTTCATAAGTAATATGTAAGCACAATAATAACTACATTCCAGCAGATTTAACTGGGGCAGGAAGGAACACACAGAGTTAAAAAAAATCAAAAAAAATCACACACGCACGTAAGACAGAATACAAATGTCAGAAGTGACGCAATGTGTTGAAATGTTTTGTATGTGGTCTTTTGTTTCTGAGCATGCATAGTCTTGCTCTTGCGATTTTTTTTTGGACAAAAACAGTACTAATTAGGACGAAAATCGGACATTGAGTTCACGTACGACAAAAAAAGTTTATAGTCTGCAGATCCAGATTTTGTCGAACGAATAAACAGAAATCAGTTGTCGAAAGCACCGTACTAACAATCCTTAGTACAAAAGCAGATCGTTCGGACAAAATTTTACTTCCAATTTTCGTATCGTGTGTACGGGTCTCTTGAACGCTACAAAAAACGTGTGTCTCCCCATTGCACAGGATTACAATGACACTGACTGCACCAAAACCTGACAGAGAATATAACTCTTCTCCAATCTCTTGGCTAAAAGCCAATGTTTGTTATTTTTGTATTTGACAGGTAGCAACTCCCATTTAGATTAAAATGTGCAGATTTGTAAAAACTGTAAGACAAAGGCATAATGAGCTAGTATGCATAGCATACTAGCTCATTATGTAATACTCACCTGGGTGCCCCATAGCGAGCTGTTTGCTGTAGGGCCACTAAACAGGAGAGAGGGTCTAAAAGCACAGAAGTGGGACCCAAGAAGAGGAAGATTATTGCTGTTCTGTGCAAATCCACTGCAACAGAGGTGGGACAGCAAACGAGACCATACAAATCACTTTAACCACTTCCAGCCCAGGTCAATTTAGCATTTCTCTCCTAAATGTAAAAATCATATTTTGGCAGGGGCGAACATATGCCTCTTCCCAGTGGCTTTTCGACGGGTATGTCTGCAGTCTCTGACTGTCTCCTTTACCATGTCTGCAGTTTTACTGCGACAGGGCGGCTCTATTGCGTGAATTGCCATACCGGTGCAGCACTTTGTGTAACAAATATAGAGGGCATGTGTTTAAGAAGCCGATACGCATGGATGCCACTCGCGATCGCTCCAGAGAGGCAGAGTGGGGATCTGCCTCCAAAACAGATCATCGTTCGGTCAGGGGAATACAGTGCGATTGTCTGTTCCAAAAGATTAGGAACAGCGATCTTTCTGTACTCCTAGCCAGTACACTTCCCCCACAGTTAGAAACACCTCCCTAGGACACAATTAACCTCTTGATCCTTTGATATTGGTATGCATTTTGTTCGTTCAAATGTTATTATAAACAAGTCATCAACCCAACAGGATTCCTTGGCCACAATGACTAAGTTCCCAACACCGTATAGGTTTTGCCGATTGCTGTAAAAAACGTCACTGGTCCAAAAAAAATAAAAAAAGTCAGAAGTGTCTGATCTGTTCGCCACAATGTCACAGTCCCACAAAAAAAAAAAAAAAAATAATAATCACTAATCACCAGCAATACTAGTAAAATAATAACAAAAATGGCACCATAAATTTATCCCCTATTTTGTAGATGCTATAACTTTTGCGCAAACCACATTTATATAAGCTTATTTACTTATTTTTATCAAAAATATGTAAAAGAATTCATATTGTCCTAAACTGATAAAGAAATTATTATTTTTACATTTTTTGGAATATTTATTATAGCAAAAGGTAAAAAATATATATTTTTAAAATGTCAGTCTTATATATATCAGAGGCGATCAAATACGACCAAAAGTAAGGGAAAAAGAGGACATCAATTGTGTTTGGGTACAACGTCGCAATTGTGAGCAATTGTCAGTTCAAGCGACGCAGTACCGTTTCGCAAAAAATGGCCAGTTTACTAAGGGGGTAAATCCTTCCTGGGCTAAAGTGGTTAATACGGTTCTAAAGGCAGAAGTTTTTTTTTATCTATGCATTAAGATAAAAAGCCTCTGTGTGCAGCAGCCCCTCCACACTTACCCGAGCTGCCTTTCAATCCAGCGATGTTGCACAAGAGCCACGAAGTCTGGGGACTCTCCCTCTTGATTGACAGAGACAGAAGCAGGCGCCATTGGCTCCCGATGCTATAAATCACAGTAAGTGAGCCAATAAAGAGGGAAAGGGGGCGGGCCAAGTTTCAGAACCATGTCTGAATGGACCCACAGAGCAGCAGCTCGGCTCAGGTGCCGCCAGAGCAAGCAGCACTCAGCAGCAGCGCCGATGAAGGACCCGAGAAGGAGGATCTGTGCTGCTCTGTACAAAGTCACAGCACAGAGCAGGCAAGTAAAAGGTAATGGAAGCCGATGCACATGCACAGGCGGCCACGATGTCCGCCGGGCACCCGCGATTGCCCGGTAACAGAGGACTGTGGATCTTTGTGTGTAAACACACAGATCCACGTCCTGTCAGGTGAGAGGAGACGATGGTGTGTTCCCAGTACAGAGGAACACGGATTGGTCTCCTTCCCTTGTGAGTCCCCTGCCCCTACAGTTAGAATCACTCCCTAGATAACACATTTAACTCCTTGATCCCCTCCTAGTGTTAACCCTTTTCCTGCCAGTGACATTTATACAGTAATCAGTAGATTTTTATAGCACTAATCGCTGTATAAATGTGAATGTTCCCAAAACAGTGTTAAAAGTGTCCAATATATCCACCACAATATTGCAGTCAGCAAAAAAAAAAATATATATATAGCAGACCGCCGCCATTACTAGTAAAAAAAAAAAAAGAAGGAAATAATAATGCCATAAATCTAGCCCCTATTTTGTAGACGCTATAACTTTTGCGCAAACCAATCAATATACACCTATTGTGATTTTTTTTCCACCAACAATGTGTAGAAGAATACATATCGGCCTAAACTGAGGAAGCACTTTCATCTGCTAATAGCAATTCTCAGTTTTTAGCACTGTTGCACAACACAATATCTGTATCAATTTTTTATCATTTTTTTTCCTCATAGAGCTTTTTCATTTGTATTTAACCCTTACAGTTTTTTTTGTTTTTTTTTGCAAATTTTTTTTAAAAATTCACTGATGCAACTGCACTGATAGGCACTGACAAGGCAACACTAATCTTCACTGAGGCGGCGTACACACGTATGAGAACCTCGACGGGCGGAACACGTCGAGGTTCTCGGCCGGCCGTCGAAATCGGCGACTCGCCCGTCGGGAATGGCAACCAGCCATTCATCCAGGCGGGCCGTCGAGCAAATAGAGAGCCTGCTCTCTATTCGCTCGACGGGATTCCCGATGGGCGGGGCGAGCCAGGAGCGTACACACGGCCGAGGTTATCGCTGGAATGCAGCTCCCAGCGAGGTTCTCGCTGGTTTCTAGCGAGAACCTCGTTCGTGTGTACGCCGCCTCAGTGGCAATATTTGGACTGCACCGATGATCAGTGCCCCGATTATCAGTGCAAATGTGCCCTGTTAGACTTGTCACACTGTCAGCGGTTGAGGAAAGGAATGACGATAATGGGGAAGCTTGTTTACATGTGATCAGCTGATCTCACAGCTGATATAATGAGCTGTGGCAAAGGGCCGCTGTGATTAGCCCTTTACCTCGATCTATGATCAGCTATATCCTAAAGACACAGACCTCAAAGCACGCTCGATGCATGTTTTAAGACTGGATTCACACATATGCTTTTTTAGTGCTTTTTGCACTACAGTCCATTTACCATGGTTTCCTATGGAACACGTTCTGTAGTGCAAATCTGCAAAAACCACTTAAACTGCATAGGTGTGAATCAGGCCTAAGAGGATGTCCATGGACGCACTCCCAGTACAACAGAGTTGTGCTGTAGCCATCTTTTGGCTATGGTGTGGTACAGAAGTGGTCTCATTAAGTACTTAAGTGACCCCTAAATCAAAAAAAAAAAAGCACTAACTTGTGAAGCAGCATTGTACATACCAGTCCCTCTGCCCTTTTTCTGAAAATTTGGTGTGTGGCAGAGCTCTTAGTACCAATACTACCTCTTGGTTTGTGGTTCCTCCTGCTGATCTCTACTTTGTCCTACACTGATACAGTGACTAGGGGTTAGCAAGAGGAACCACAGGAGCCAGCAGGGTCCCCATATATTAACACACCAGTGTAGTTAAATAGGATTGATGCTGGGAGCTTTGCTACGCAGCAAAGTTTCAGCAAATTTGACTGGTAAACAATGTGGCTTTTGTCACAGATTAATGTTTGAGATGGATGGAGGGAATCAACTAAGCATATTCATTTGAATGGGCCGAAATCGCACTGAGCCATAGAAAAAGTAGTGCATGCACAGGATCGCATAGTATTGCGGTACCATGTGATCCAGTGCAGGCAAACACACTGCGTTTGGGGTATCTTTAGGAACGCAGCGACACCTGCAGTAGATCGTACACCCAGTGCATTATGAACGCAGTGCAAGAAAACGCACACGGAACACAGGCTTCCTGCATTATGTTCTGGTGTCAACAAACCCTTACACAGACACAGCTACTGAAGAAAAATAACTCTGCTAATTACAAAAATATCATAGGAAAGCAGCACAGTATAATCCCAAATGTAATCAACTCTACTGGGACATTTTTTCATGCCAATTATCGCTCTTTAAACATAATTACATAAACACAAAGCAGTAGTAAACAATGGAACCAAAACAGAAAAATCCTAAAATACAGAACAGCTTGCAAAAACGTATTTTGTGTAAGCAAGTCATCATACAGAATTCTACTGCAACTATAAATAATATAAAATCAAGATATACCTTTTTATAGGGTCAATGCAATTAGTGTTAAACAGGCACAATACCTCTCTACCTGTCCCACAACAGGATCCAGCAGTATTGCAGTAATTCTCCCTTTTCTCTCCAGCTGCAATCTAACTATTTCCTTGTTGGCAGAGCTATATAAACCCTTCGCACTGTTTCCTCTTCTGATGTCAAACAAGGGAAAAGAAGGCCAGTTTCGGTTTCATTTTTTCATAAACAAAACCTGTCAGCTGCTTGTGCCACATCTACAGCACACAGATGATTAATGTTTAACCCTTTCCATGCATATGCACTAAAATGTAAATCATAAACATAATTGCTGTGAAAGGAAAAACGTTTCACCCGCAGGATTAAGTCTGGATCCACACCCAAGCCAAGCAACTTTTAGGGGACTGCATAAGTTCTTGGCTCTATGCACACTAGCTTAAAGCAGAGGTCCGCCTAAAAAAAAAAAATATATATTATATTAAAAAGCCAGCAGCTACAAATACTGCAGCTGCTGACTTTTAATTTTAGGACACTTACCTGTCCAGGATGCCAGCGATGTAGGCAGCCAAAGCCGATCTGTTGTTCGGCTCTCGGCAGCTGCCACTGCCATCCTCGGTAAGGGACTCAGGACCTGGTACCCTACTGTGCATGCGTGAGTCACGCTGCACATCCTCACTGGTCCCTGCTGTCTTCTGGGACCTGTGCGTTTTCCAGAAGATAATGGGGGAGGACAGAATAGGCGGCGGAAGTGGCGTAAGCCACCTCAATCGCCGAGACGACCTATGCCCAGAAGTGGGAGAAAATACCTGTATTACACATTGTTCAATTTTTGGGTGGAACTCAACTTTAATCATTTGAAGACCAAGCCTTGTCTGGCCCTTTATGTTTACAAGTTTAAGTCTCTGTTTCCACTACTGCGGGTTGTTGTGCAACTTGACACATGTGAAGTCGCATAAGTCAAAATCCACGTATTTCAATGGTCCCCGTTCTAATTGGTGCAACTCAAGTCACAGCGACTCAAAAAAAGTTTTTTGTACTACTTTGTTTCAACTTCGGTGCGGCTTGTTCTACCGTGGTTCTCACCAGTCATTACATCGCATAAAAAAAAAAAAAAAAAATCGCATTGCGCTGTAAATTGCGCGACTTTGGGGTCGCACTAGTAGAAACAGAGCCTAAATCTGTATTTTTTTGCTAGAAAACTACTTAGAATCCCAAGACATGTTTTTTTTTTTTTTTTTTTTAGCAGAGACCCTAGGGAATATAATGGCAATCATTGCAAGTTTATATGTCACAGGGTATTTTTCAAACGCAATTGTTTTGGGGGAAAAAAAAAACACTCTAAAGAAGGAAACTACTTTGGTTAAAAAAAAAAAAATTGCAAATAAAAAAAAAAAAAAGTTACTTACTGGTAACGTTCTTTCCCAGAGTCTTTCAGGACAGCCACCTGAGGGACCTTGGCTCCTCCCCTCCATATGAAACACCGCGCCAGCCTTCTATAAATTTCCTCCTCCCCTGCTGGCTCCTCAGTTTCGTAAAAATCACCTCTAGTCGCTGGGGAGACACAAGAATATGTGATACAAATAGTTAACTATATCACATTTCTTGCAAGGAAATCTTATGTTTTTTTTAATACACATTTGGGTGGGTACCTGCCTGTCCTTAAAGACTACGGGAAAGAACGTTACCAGTAAGTAACTTTGTTTTTCCCCTAATCGTCTTTCAGGACAGCCACCTGAGAGGATAACCGAGCACTTACTCCTAGGATGGGACCACGGCTTGTAAGGGCTCTTTCACACGGGGCGGATCAGCGGGGATCGAGCCGGCGGATGACAGGCTTGTGAAAAATTATGAAACTTTATTTCTTGTTCTTTAGAAGGATTCGGACAAAATGAAGACAACACAATTTCTTGTTCTCAATGGAATCGAGACTACTCTAGGCAGAAATCCTGGATCCATTTTAAAAATGATGCGGTCCGGAAAAATATGACAAAAGGGGGGTCTGATCGATAAGGCCTCTATCTCACAGACCCTTTTGCCTTAAGTGTCAGCGTCTTCAGGTTGCAATTTTCTAGTGGTTCAAAGGGGTCTGTTGTCATAGTTTGCAGCACTAGTGACAGGTCCCACTTTGGAAAGACTATACTTTGTATAGGTTTTTGTCTGTTCAGGGATGTGAAGAGTCCGATTATCCATGGATTGGATGCTAGTCTTTTTTCAAGTGCTGACACTTGACTCTTTAATGTACCAAGGCTTAGTCCTTTATCTACGCCACTCTAGAGAAATTATAATGCTGCGTACATACGACCGTTTTTCATGACGTAAAAAATGCAATTTTTTAAAATGGTCATTAAAAACAACTGTGTGTAGGCTCCAGAGCATTGTTCTCGACGTGAAAAATGGGCATTAAAAAAATTTAGAACATGTTCTAATTTTTCTCGTTGTGAAAAACGGTTGTGTGTAGGCTTTAATGACGGGGAAAACGCGCATGCTCAGAAGCAAGTTATGACACAGGAGCACTCGTTCTGGTAAAACTAGCATTTGTAATGGAGATAGCACATTCATCACGCTGTAACAGACTAAAAAACGCGAATCGTCTCTCACCAAACTTTTACTTACACAAAATCAGCAAAAGCAGCCCAAAGGGTGGCGCCATCTGAATGGAACTTCCCCTTTATTGTGCCGTCATACATTTTGTACGTCACCCCCATAGGCGTGCGCACGGGGTTGCCTGGGTGTGCCTAGGCACACCCTAATGCCCAGGCACATCCAACACATCCCAGGACTTTGTTTGCCAATAGAATGTGCAAGATCTCTATTTCTGCACCTCATCAATTGCAGGGCTGCTACTCTGCAAGTGGGACCATCATTTTGTTGGCTGTTTAAGTCTTCGTGGAGTGAGCAGGTAGGTGGCCGCATTTTCCGATGCTACTTCTATAGTTCCGGCTACAGCATTCCTGATAGCTTAATATCAATCCGCTGCCTGCTGTCAGGGATGTTGTAGCCGAAACTATAGAGGTAGCATCAGCGCTGTATTAACCCCACTGATTTTGAATCAAGTCCTGCCCACTGTCACCATGAGGCTTCCACAGCCCACCACTGCCCTTTGTCCGCCGCTGAAAAAAACATTCCAGGACTGTGCCAGGCAGAGGAGAAGGATGTAACGTTCTCCTCCCTGCTCCGCCTCGAGTGCCCCACCTCCCGGTTTCCGTCCTGCAGCGAGTGCCGACAATGAAGGAGACCCAGCGCCAGGACATGGGGCTCAGAAGATGTCACTGGTAAGGAGAGAGGGGGGAACAGCTATGACTAAGCATTGTATAACAATGTGAAACGCGTCAGCTATATCATCCCACCGTTTGCTGTTTTTCTGTTTGTGCAGTGTTTTTTTTACTGGATTAAAGGCTTTTATTGTTTTTTACATTTATCGGAGTGCGGCTGTCCATACCTTCTTTCTTCCATTTATGCTTCGTGCATTGCCTGCACCCATTGGATTTTGAGTCCACACTCACCACCGAGGTGCACTCATCTTGAGCGGCGGTCTCTTTCTCCTACTGTCTATCACCATAGATAGATAGATTCATGCATTGCATTAATCTATCTATGGTCGCTGCTGCCAACCTGAATTACAGTGGCGGGGTATTTTTTTGGAAGCACCTAATTAGAGCCATAAGCTCTAATAGGCATCCAAAAAGATGAACAGCGGGCGCCATGCTGGGCGCTCGCTGTTCACTCAGCGGTGTATTCACTTTCCTAACACTGAACCGCCTCTCAGCCAATCAGGTGCTCGGGTCTGTGACCTGTCACCTAAATTGGCTGAAACAACAGGAGCTGTGATTAGACGCCTATTAGGACACCGCTGCCCCACTGAGACAAGGTAAGTGCCGGGCGGGCAGGGGATGCACACTGGCATCATTTAATGGGCACAGTAGCAGGAATTGATGGGCACACTGGCAGTGATTGATGGGCACAGTAGCAGCAATTTATGGGTACAGTGGCTATGTTTGATGGACGCAGTGGCTGCATTTGATGCCACAGTGGCGGCGTTTGATGGCACAGTGACTGCGTGTGGTGGCACAGTGATGGCAATTGATGGGCACAGTAGCTGCAATTTGATACGTTTTGGTTTCAGTTTGTTTGCGCCCCCCAACAATTTTGAGCACCAGCCTCCACTGCCGCCTTCTAGAAATACTTATTGTCTGGTTTAAAGGGTAACTCTGCAGACTCTGGGGTAAAGGGGACCCCCTCACATCAGATCCCCCCCTTAACATCACAATCTGAAGAGATGCCCTTTGTGTCAAAGCCCGCCCCCCCCCCTTACAGTGTATATAAAGGGTGACTTTGATGAAAGTGGGGACTCTGGAAATCCTGATATAAGAGGAAATGCTGGGGACTCTAGTGACCAAAGTTCCCCTTTACACTAGAGTCCACAGCATTCTTTACATCAGGTTTCCCAGTGTAAAGGGGAACTCTGGGGACTCTGATGTTAAAGGGTAAACTGTGAGATAAGATGTAACACTATTGATTCTGATGTAAAGGAGGACTTAGATTTGAGGAGGGCACTGTGGCATATGTAGGGGCACATACACAAATGCTTTGATTTCTGAAGAGCGATACTCAAACAATTCATAGAGCATTTTAGAGGTGGCAAGGAGGCGTTGTATTGCCTCTACACCACCCGATTTAACCCTGTGAACTCCACACTGCACACAGTTGCAGGGAGCTTGCAGAGTGCCGTCATTCACTTGACTGTGTCAAAGTCAACAGGTGCTACACCTGCTGAAAACAAAGGGGTATAATTGCAGCTGTGAACATGCCCAGCCGCTGCCTCTAGAGCTAAAAGGTAGTAGCGGTTGAAGGGTGGTAAACGAATAGCTCAGCTGCACAGTTTTCCTGTCCCTCAACCACTAGTGTAAACAATAAAATGTTTTAATAAGTAAAAAAATAAAAATAAAGTGTTTTTATTTTTTTTACATTGGTAAGTGTTAAAAAATGTTTTAATGCATTTTTAAATGTTTGTTCACATTAGAGTGTGTGTATATATATATATATATATATACACACACACAGGTGTGAGCTTTGGGGTGCATACCCTAATGCAGTAGGCTGCGCACGCCTATGGTCACCGCGCTTTGCTCAATCTTATTTTTTCACGATCGTGTGTATGCAAGGCAGGCTTGACAAGAATCACGTCGACAAAAACGTTGTTATTTCTAGGACATTAAAAATGGTCATGTGTACTTGTCTTAAGACTGCCACTGAGCTCTGTGTCTTGAAAGTGTTTTCTGTGCACCATCTGTTAAAGCACTTCCATACTCTCTGGTAGATGCTGCTTGTCTCCACTTTCCTGCTTTTTAGCAGAGTCGCTATTAAGCGGCTTGAGAACCCTTTTGATTTCAGCAGCTGCTCCTCAGATACCAGACGGCCAAGTTCCACCTTTTTACTTGGGGGCAGTATATTGGGCCCTGGGAGAGTAGATCTTTCTGGACTAGCAGTAACCAGGGGGCTCTATAGCAAGTTATTTTAGCATAGAGAACCATGGTCTCTGGGCCAGAGATGGTGCTATGAGAATCAAGGTTGTGTTCTCTGTGCGGATTTTTTTTTTATTATCGCTGGTATTAGTACTGGTGTGGGAAAGGCATAACATATTTTGAATGTCCACCTCTCTGCTAACGCATCTACCCCTAGCGCTCCGTCCTCTCTTTTCAGGGAAAATAATGTTCTGACTTTTCTGTTTTCTCTTGAGGCAAATAAGTCTACCTGAGGTGTTCCCCATTTTTGAGCAATTTGTTTGACCTCTTGTTTTAATGCCCAGTCGCCTTCAATCACTTGCTTCCTGCTGAGGAAAGACATAATAGGCTGGTATGCTTTGCATACTAGCCCATTATGGGACAGTTACCTGCAAAAGAATCCAGCGATGTCCCCTGTGCAGCCTGCGTCCATCTTCTGGCCACTTTTCCTTCCGGCAGCAGACTCCGGCTCTGATTCGCCACTCCTGTGCAGCACGGAGTTTCGTTTCTTCCCAGCGCATGCGCCGTTTACATTATCGGTGGACTACAAGTGAAATATCTCCTAAACGGCAAACATTTAGGAGATATTTCCACTACCTATAGGTTAGCCTTTTTCTGTGTTTTAACTGTGTTATATTAGAATGACTGCTCTAGGGGCATGGCTTGAGGCTGATGGAGTAGACAGGGTGGTGTGTCAGCTCTGCCTAGAATCCAGGCTTTTCTTCTGGCACGCCCGATTCACTCTTAACCTACCCCGGGGAATTCTCAACAACTTCCCTGATCCAGCGGTGCTGTGTCTCCCACGATCTGGCTGCAGACATGTCCCGCAAAAGGAGGCAAAGACTCTGCCTGCAGCAGAACATGGCGGCCAAGATGGCGCCCAGACACATCGCTTAGCCAAGGAGGCGGCCATGAGGGTGTTTCGGCGGCTCCCTGGAAAAGAGCAACCTGCTTAAAATGCCCTCCCTTCTCTTAGACTTCACTGACCAGAAACCCCTTCCAGAAGATTCGGAGACTACATGGCCAGAGGACACAGAGCCTGCCTCATCATGGGACGTAGCGAGTACACCAGCCCCTCATAACACTGCCAAGGCACAGGTTGACCAGGAGCTGCATGCCCCTGAACCAACCCTTAGAGACATTTTCACAGCAGTCACCTCCTGTAACATGTCCATCACTATCCTGACAACCGAGAATAAAGGGGTGAAGCTGGAGATGAATTTAGTTAGACAGGATATGCAGAAACTGCATGACCACACAGCAGCTCTGAAGGACAGGATGAGCAACGTTGAGGATGATGTTGTGCCATTGCAGGGGGAAGTCCGCCATATGCAATCAATTATTACAGGCCATTCAGCCCATTTAGAAGACATGGAGAATAGGCAGAGATACAATAATGTCCACATGGTGGGCATATCGGAAGAAGGCAGAGGGGAAAAATCCAGTGGATTTTATGGAAAACACATTTGGCAAGGACTCCTTTCCCTCCCCCCCATGTTCGCGGTGGAAAGGGCCCACAGAGTCCTGCCCAAACCTGGAGACCCTCCTAGGCCGTTCCTATTCAAACTGCTGAATTTTAAAGACAGGCATGCCATACAGTAGCAGGCCAGAGCCAGAGGAGCCCTTATGAAGTGGATAACACCCGCATATCATTTTATCCCGATTTCTCTGCTGAGTTACAGCGCCGCAGGGCCAAGTTCACTGAAGTAAAGAAGCGTCTCCGCAAATTTGATGTCACATACGCTATGTTGTATCCTGCAAAGCTTCGAATCACAGGAAATGGCAAAAAAAAATTAAATTTTACACCCCTTCTAATGCATCCCAACTGGCTGGATTGTGTCGAGCACACCAGCACCGGATTGGTATTTCTTCCTACTGCTGAGTGCGGATGCCTTAGGAGTGGATTTGAGCATGTTGTCATTTTTCTCAATTCTTCCTTTCAGGCGGAGAAGAAGGCGCAAGTTGTTTGCACTACATTTCCCCACTGACCTGGACTCGCAAGTCCCCTTGAGTCAGTGTGAACTGAGACTTTTGGGTCCCCCCTAACACCATACTGCGTGGACATGCACTATGTTTTTAAGCTCCTTCAACATTTAAAGGATGCAAAGACCTTTTTTTTTTA
The DNA here is from genome assembly GCA_029574335.1 of Rana kukunoris. Taxonomy (NCBI): domain Eukaryota; kingdom Metazoa; phylum Chordata; class Amphibia; order Anura; family Ranidae; genus Rana; species Rana kukunoris. The sequence goes on along the minus strand of CM056053.1, from coordinate 175,077,182 downwards.
CTTTTTTTTTATACTACCACTGACACCTGCTGGTTGAAGGGTGAACATTTTGCTCTTTTTTTCTTGTTTTCCCAACTGGGAATACTTTTTTATGGCAGTCACTATCACCCACTCATCTGGACTTTGTCTGGGAAACCAGAATGACATTATCATTATTGCTTAAGGTTACTAAATGGAGATGTGGGGAGTCCCCTGATGACTCAATCTGTCTGAAAAGGTTCCTACAAGTTGCTTACCAGTTTCTTGTCCCATGTCTAATGTGTGCACTTTGATTTAATGGAATGTGAGGTGGCTGGGTGATGGGAGTAAAACGGGTGGCATTTTTCTCCACGGTGAAGGCCCACAAACCAGCTGTGGTGTGCTTACAGGAAAATTCTATATCCACACTCAAAAGCCGCAGCTATCCCACCCAGTTCCACTTCACCCGCACAGCTTACTCAAGAGGGGTCAGTATACTTATTTTGCATGCTGTCTCCTTTCAGTTACTGCACTCCCTGATCGATGATCAGGGACAGCGTATTTATTTACTATGCAAGCTAGCAGGATTGACATGTATTGTTGCTAATATCTACATCCCTCCACCCTTCTTCTCCAACAGCCTGAAATGTCAATTCATAGCCTCACACTCCAACACCCCTACCTGGGTGTTGGGGGATTATAATAATGTGATGGATAAACACCTGAACAACCTGACTCTTGTAGGCCTAGCTCGCTGCTCAACACGGATGTCAAATTACTAGCACCGGCGTTGGCCACTAGACTGTCAAGGATTGTGGCAGAACTGGTCCACTTTAACCAGTCTGGATTCATTGCTGCTCAGTCTACGGCATTAAATATTTGCAGGTTATTCCTAAACATTCAAATCCCAGTGGATAACCCAGGCAACAGGGCTATAGTTTCCCTCAAAGCTGCCAAAGCTTTTGACAGCGTGGAGTGGGACCATTTGTGGGCGGTTCTGCATCGATTAGGGCTGGGAGACAAGTTCATATCTTGGGTGCAACTTCTGTATGCTGCCCGTACGGCGAAGATAAGGATAAATGATACCGTTTCTGAGCCTCTTCCTCTGTTTCGTGGGACACGACAGAGGTGCCCATTGTCACATCTGCTGTACGCCCCTGCATTGGAAACTCTGGCAGCCATGGTGTGGTGTACCTGGGAGCTACCGGGTACTCCATGAGGGCAGTGGATACCACAGTATTGGCTGAGGCGTATAGATTTGCAGTTTAGGGCCCTCATCTGGAGAGGCGCGCATTAAGCTTGCTACCCTGCAATGGTCACAGATTATTCCAAGGGTTTGCTCCTTGGCCCTGATAGAAACTACACTGCCCTATCCCATATGGAAATGGGCTTCCATAGAGTCCCATCTAATTGTCCCACAGTACAGCTACTGATGAAAATGCGGAAAGGGGTCAGGAACACATTGGGACTAACTGGGTATCTCTGTCACATGCCCATTTGGTAGAACCACTTTTAACCCTGGTTCACACTGGGCTGCGGGAGTGAAGCTGTGAGAGTTCAGCTGAACTCGCACGATTTCACTCCCGCTGGCAGTCCCGATTTTGGCCGCGATTTAAGAGACATCTGTGCAGGTCTCTGCATAGATGTCAATGTAAATAGCGCCCCGAAATTGCAAAAAGTAGTACAGGAACTACTTTTTGAAATCGGTGTCGCACCAATTAGGACGGTGTCATTGCCGGAAATTGCCGCCGATGTGAGATGCAATTTCACATGTGAAATCGCATCTCAAATCGAACCAAATCGTACCCAGTGTGAACCTGGGCTTACATGGATTTAGCCAATGTGGCCAACACCTGATCTGGGAAAGGGCAGGATTAGATTCCTCAACCAAGTACTTAATGACCTTGTCCTAAAGCCGTATCTTCAACTTCTGCGGGAATTCCCTGGGCTGAAAAGGTCACCATTTCCAATACATACAGCTACAACATGCCATGCGCTCCCAAAGTAGACACTCTAATTTGAAGCTAGAGAACTCTGTATTCCTGGAATCCATATACACTGATCCTGAGACGAAAGGTATAACTTCCTGAATTTATACCCACCTACTATCACACTTGCAAGCCCCCGACCGTTTACCCTGCAGGGATGGGAGCGAGATGTTGGCCCCATTGATGGGGAACAATGGGATCAGATTTTGGGACTGGGGCCACTAGTCGCAGTGTCCGCAGCGCAGAGGGTGTCGCACCTATTCATATTACACGAGTATACCGTACACCTGTACAGCTGCATAAGTGGGGTTGACAGACTCCCATATGTCCAAAATGTCAGGCTCATCCGGTCAACCTCATCCATATGCTCTGGGATGCCCCAAGCTGATGAGGTATTCCAACAGAATTGTCATTCCTATACTTGGCTAGGAAGCCGATTGCCAGACTTTGGCTTTCAACACAAGCCCCAAAGGAGGCACAGTGGATCCAAATGGTTACTACCATCCTAATCAGGTAAAGAAAAAAAAACACACACACACCTATCATCATAGGAAGTCGCCAAAAAAGTTTGAGTATCTGGCAAAGTTGGTTGAACTCCCCAGAGGTGGCACCTCTGCAAATGGCCCTGGACAGACTGCTGATGGGATATCTAGATACCTGTATTTGACTGTAGATGCTCATATGGGAACTCGGGTGACCTGTCAGGAGTGACTAGTATATTACCAGTTGGATTTACCTTTTTCTTTTTAGTTAACACAGTTTTATAATTTCTCCCTTTTTTTTTTTATTAATTTCTTTTATTTCCTTTCTGTTTGTTGTACTGTTCGACTGTTTACACTCCCCTCAAGAGAGCTGGGAACTCAGGGTAGTATGCAATGCTTCTCAGACATATGCTAGATGAGTTGGTTATACAGTCACCACCATTTATGTAATGATGTGAGGACTGAAACTTCGGTTCTATATCGATAGTATACCTATGTATTTGCAACTTGTACTGCCTTGTGTTCTATTCAATAAAAATCAAATTTTATTCTCACTCACTTTTATTTTTATATATTTTTTTATTTATATTATTCTTTTATTTAACTTATATAGAGGGCTTATTAGTCCTCTTGTGATAAGAGCTTTGGAGACAGAAGTCTGTCAGCTAATCAAGTACAGATCATGCTTAATTAGCTCCCTCCTTAGGTACAGTAAGTAGCCATGGAATGACAACTGTGAACATGGAATTGACGTAATACCTGTCACTTCTGGGTTTATTAGTGGCAGAGGGGAATGGATGTTCCCCAATTACCTCCTGCTCTAACTGTAGAGTGGCCCCAATCCTCCTCTTCTAGGGTCCCCCGGCACCTTCCCGCATCAAGTGCCCCCTCGGAGACCCACATTCCATGGGGGCACCTGTGCAGGCATGCTCCCAAGTCCTGCTGCTGCATCCATTGACACTGCCACTTTTGTTAAGAGAAGCCGCCCCCGCCTGGGAAATGGCCGAATGACTGGCAACATCGCCAATACTCATAATGGCAGCATCAGGCAAGCTTCCAGGTGCGTTGGTGCGCAATGACGTTAATCAGCGCTCGCCAGGGCGCGATGTTGTGAATGGGAAAAAAGACCTTCGAATTTTTTTATTATAATATATATATATATATACACACACACACACACACACACATATATATATTTGTCACTTTAAGATCTATGGTCGGAAGCAATGTTTTTACATCACTTCCGCCCTGCTATGGTATGGAGACGGATGGGGGCCATCTTGCCCTCACTCATATCCATACCACTGGCGTGACAGGACCCGATTGCCTCTCCAGCTTGTTCAATTAGGCCTGATTCACAACTATGCAGGTTGCAGTTTGCATATTGCAGGTGCATTTTTTTTTAAAGTTAACTTCTCCTTTTGGGCTCTTTTACACGGGGCTGATCAGTATTGATCCGCTCTGTGTGTCCGCAAAGCTCAGCGGGGATCCTCTGTAAAATCCCTGCTGAGCTGGCAGCGACAGGGCGGTCTCTGCACACTGTGCAGGGACCGCCCTGTCTTTCCTATGCTCTCCCCTATGGGGGATCGGATGAACACGGACCGTGTGTCCGTGTTCACCTGATCCGGCAGACGGAAGAAAGTACCAGTTACTTACCGGTAGCTGGATTTCTACGATGTCTTACAGGACGGCACTGTGAGAGTAGACTGGCTCACCTGACAGGAAACACAATCAAAAATGAAGTTTAAAAGGCCCCACCCCTCCCGTGTGCCTCAGTTTAAGATAAGTAACCGCTCTTTAGAACACGGTATAAACAGAGACTAAGAAAAAAAGGAGGAATATAGATAGAAGTAAAAGGGGAGGGAAGTAGGCCTGCCGTCCTGTAAGACATCGTAGAAATCCAGCTACCGGTAAGTAACTGGTACTTTCTCCCTCGTCTTCCAGGACGGCACTGTGAGAGAGAAGCAAGTAATCTTCAGGCCTACCTTAGGGTGGGACCACCGTCTGTAAGACCTTCCTACCAAAACTCAGGTCTTGAGGAGACAGTAGTTCGACTCTATAATGTCTGATGAACGTATTCCGGCTGGACCAGGTTGCCGCTCTACAGATCTGTTCTATGGAAGCTCCTGCCCTTTCTGCCCAGGAGGTTGCCAGAGAACGCGTGGAATGAGCCTTAATAACAGGAAGTGGTTTACCTGCCTGTGTGTATGACAAAGAGATAGCCTAGCCTGCCTAATCCATCTGGAGATGGAAGCCTTAGTTGCCTGTTGGCCCTTTTTCTGGCCTGAAAAATTAACTAAAAGGTGAGGGGAAGATCTGAACTCTCTAACCCTCTCTAGGTAAACTAAAAGGCAGCGTCTTACGTCCAGACAATGGAAAGTGGTTTCCTTTTCATTGCTGGGATTTGCGCAAAAAGAAGGAAGTATAACTTCCTGAGACCTATGGAACCTGGTTGCCACCTTGGGAAGGTACAGAGGATCCTGAGTCAAAATAACCCTATCTTCAAAAACCCGCAGAAAGGGTTCTTTGATAGAAAAAGCATGTAAGTCTCCAACTCTCTTGGCAGACGTGATGGCTAACAAAAAAGTAAATTTAATCGTAAGAAATTTTATAGAAATGCTGTCTATAGGCTCAAATGGTGCCTTAGTCAGCTGTTCCAGGACCAGGGGGAGGTCCCATGAGGGAACCCTGGAAACCTGCATAGGAGAAAGTCTGTCCCTGGCTGTCAGGAACCTCTTGATGAGGGGTTCCGCTGAGAGGCTCTTCTCCAAAAAATATGATAAAGCTGCCACCTGGACTCTTAGAGTTCTAGTAGCTAAGCCTAATTCCACGCCATCCTGAAGAAACTCCAGGATGTCGGGAGTCTTGGGAGAAGAGATCCGCTTAGCGGTGCACCAACGCCAAAAGACTGTCCAGACCTTTGTGTAGATGTGTCTGGTGACTTTCTTGTGGCTGGATAGTAGGGTATCTATGACTCTATCCGAGCAGCCCTTCTGTTGCAAGTTCCGCCTTTCAATAGCCATGCCGTCAGGCTGAAGAAACCTGGGTTCGCATGAAAGATCGGCCCTTGCCGCAGGAGATCCGCCCGGAGAGGCAGGGAAGCGGGGGGGCTAGAGACCAGAGCTTCAGAATGGGAAACCAGGATCTCCGGGGCCACCAAGGAGCGATTAAGATTAATTTTGTCTCCGCGGAGGCCAGCTTTTGTAAGATCCTGGGGATCAGATTCAGCGGGGGAAAAGCGTAAGCCAGACGGAAATCCCAGTTCTGGGCCAGCGCATCCACCCCCTGGGAACCCGGTCCCTGTACCAGGGAAAAGAATTTGTTCACCTTTCTGTTTTTCCTGCAGGAAAAAAGATCTATGTCCGGGACCCCGAACCGCCGACAGATCCAGTCGAAGGTTTTTTGGCATAATTCCCACTCTCCCTGACAAACGGGTTGACGACTCAGAAAGTCGGCCTCCAAATTGGTGGCTCCTCTTATGTGGATTGCCTGAATAGAGGGTACTCTCTGTTCCGCCCAACCCAGGATCTCCAGGGAGAGTGTCAGGAGGGACTGGGACCTGGTGCCCCCCTGTCTGTTGAGAAAGGCGACTGTTGTAGCATTGTCGGAAAGGACCAGGACATCCTTGTCCTGAATTCTTCCTTCGAACGCCCTCAGAGCTTCTCCCACTGCCAGTAATTCTCGATAGTTGGAGGAGGTCCGCCTTTGATGATGATCCCAGGATCCCTGAGCCCGTAGTTCTTGTACATGGGCTCCCCAACCCCAAGCACTGGCGTCCGTAGTGACCTTCAGTGGATCGGTCTGACTCCACGGACGGCCCTTCAAGAGGTTTTGGTGGTGGAGCCACCACTATAGGGAGTCCTTGACTAGGATCGGAACCCTGACCCGGGAATCGAGAGTGTCCTCCTTTCCGTTCCAGGCGGAGAGGAGGAACCTCTGAAGTGGTCTTGTGTGTAGTTGGGCCCAGGGGACCGCTGGAATGCAAGCGGTCATCTGACCCAACAGCTTCATGATCTCTCTGAGGGAGGGATTTTCTGCAGCCACTAAAGACCCGATCGTCGTCACAAGCCTCTGGAACTTCTCTTGGGGAAGAAAAAGTTTCTTCTCTCGGGAATCTATGATAACCCCCAGGTATACCTTCCGCTGTTCCGGTAGAAGGGAGGACTTTTGCTTGTTGATTATCCAACCAAGCGTCTCCAGAGTGGTCATGACGACGGTCAGGTCCGAAAGGAGCTGATCCTGACTTGGGCTGAAAAGCAGGAGATCGTCTAAATAGGGGACGAGGGAGATCCCCTTCAGATGTAGATGAGCCATTACCTCCGCCAGGATCTTCGTAAATACCCTTGGGCTGGAGGCCAGACCAAAAGGGAGGGCAGCAAACTGCCAGTGCTGAATTCCCTGTGCGGAGGCGAGAGCAAATCTCAGAAACCTCTGATGTCCCGAAAAAATCGGGACATGCAGGTAGGCGTCCCTCAAATCTATGGTTGCCATAAAGACGCCCTCTAACAAAAGACTCCTGAGGCTGTGAACGCTTTCCATCCGGAATCTTTTGTAGAGGAGATGGGAGTTCAGAGGTCTCAGATTGATTATCAGTCTGAACTTGCCGTCCGGCTTGGGAACCACAAAAATGTGGGAGTATACTCCCTGACCTTGTTGGTCTGGCGGGACTGGGATTATGACCCCCTGTTCCGCCAGACTTGTAATATTCTGGGAGAGGCCTACAGCTTTGCTGGAGTCCCTTGGGAGGTGGGTGAGGAGAAAGGCCGGGGGGGGGGAGCTCTCTGAACTCTAAGTGGTAACCCTCCCTGATTATCTGCAGGACATGGGGACTCTGGGTTATGTTCTCCCAGGCTGGAAGAAACCTGGCGAGCCTGCCCCCCACCTTCCCGTCACTTGGTGTCCTTTCCGGATGGTTTGGGATTGGCAAAAAGGATCCCCCCCCTTTGGTCTATCTTTACCAAAGGGCCAACGACGACTGGTGGATTGTCCTTTGTCCGGGGCCGGAATCTTTCTCTGGCTGGGACGAAAGGACCGCTTCCTACTCTGCCTAGGTTTTGAAGGGAACTTATTCCCCTTCTCAGAAGACCTGGACAAAGCCTGATCTAAGGCTTCCCCAAACAAGAGGGAACCCTTGAAGGGGAGAGCACATAGGCGGCGTTTTGAAGCAAGATCACCCCTCCAAGTCTTTAGCCAGACGGCCCTCCTAGAGGCATTAATAAGGGCCCCGGTCTTGGCTGAGGCGCGAATGGTTTCTCTACCGCTGCGTCTGCCAGGTAGGCCACTGCCCCGCTAATAAGTTGGAGGGAATCTCGTATCTCCTTAGTCTTGGAAGAATTGGGATATGGTCTAGAAGCTTTGAAGTCCAGGCGTCGGCATTTCTTGCCACGCAGGCTGAGGCCAATGCAGGACCAAGGGAGGCTGCATTGGCTTCCCAAGCTCTACGGAGAGAAGTGTCGGTACACCTATCCATGGCATCCTTTAAACTGCCTGAGTCCTCAAAGGAAAGGTCTGACTGTTTTGAGACCTGTGCCAAGGAGGCATCAAGCTTAGGGACCTTAAAAAAGGTGTCTACTATCTCCGTTTTAAAGGGACAGCGGCGTTTCCAAGTTTTGAAACTAGGTAAGCTCTTTTCAGGTTCTGCCCACTCCCCTGAGGATAATGTCCTTTAGTGACTGATGGACCGGGATGGTCATGGTTTGAGGTTTTATTAAACCCCTGTACATCCTGTCCTGGGCTGAGACCTGCTCTGCTGTTCTTGAATGTGCTCTGTAGCATAGACAGCCGCTAAAAGACCCTCCATATCATCGGTAGGAAACATATATTTTCCTGTCCTGGTATCCTCCTCCTCCTCTTCCTCCTCCTCTGCCTGGCTGTCAACCAGGGATTCACTACGTAAGGCTAACTCGGACTCCTCAGAATCCGAGGGGTACATTCTACGAGCTTGTAGTGGTACAAACGGACGAGAGGTTGAAGAGGATTCCTGGGAGGAGGGGCCCGGAACCGGAGAATCAATGTTCTTTCTACTTAGGGAAGATTGAAACTCCTTTAGGGTAGATAGCATTTCGGTCTGAACCGAGAGAACAAACCCCCTATGAAAAAGGAAAGACTCACCCTTGGTGGTTTCCTCTGCAGCCATAGGAAAACGACGGTCCTCCTCCATAGTCGCGTGTGCCGAGGAGAGGTCTTCCATGGATACGCTCTGAGACCGCCAGGCCCCTCTATCTCCCTGGCTGCTTTATCGTGTGCCCCGATCGCCTGCAGCGTCTGTCCGGTGGGGGCCGCCATCTTGCCGCGCGGGAGCGGAATGACGTCACGGCGCCGTGCGCGTCATCAACAGGCGCCCGGATGCTAATGGCGCCGCTCGGAGCGGCGCCTAACCACCCGCCATGCGGTCCGGCGAACCCCCGGATGGAGCCAGCGGAAAGGGGGAGGCCTTCGCCCAACCTCAAAGGTAGGAACCAGGCGGGGGGAGAGAGGATGTGGCCTCTTCGGAGCACTGGAGAGCCCTGCCCTCCTAGGAGGCTCCGGCGTCCAGGGGAGTCTGTGACTTCTCCTGTTCCCCCCTGGACTAAGATGAAGGGGAAACCCCCCGGGGGGTAGCAAGCTACACCGGACCCAACGGCACCCAGTACCTGCGGTCCGGGCTCCGGGGGGGGGGACCACCAGCCCCAGGCTTTAGGTCATAAGAAAAAAATAAACGTTTCGCTGAAAGGGAAACACAATCAGAACTGAGGCACACGGGAGGGGTGGGGCCTTTTAAACTTCATTTTTGATTGTGTTTCCTGTCAGGTGAGCCAGTCTACTCTCACAGTGCCGTCCTGGAAGACGAGGGAGAAAAATAGGATTTCTTCCGTCTGCAAATGCGGATCAAGGCGGACAAATTACGGGTGTCAGCGGATGTTCATCCGCTGACACCGGTAATCACATAGGGAACGTTGTATGTCCCGTTTTCATCTGCAAACGGACGGATGAAAATGCGGACATACGGTCCGTACGTGTGAAAGGGCCCTTAAGCTTTGGCAATAAAACCTGGAAGCCGATTGGTTTATATGCACAGCTGCAGCAGATTTTGCATTCTCCAGTTTTAGTTTCACTTGAAATAAAAAATAAGCAGTGTAAGCCCTGGTTCCCACTGGTGCGTTTTGACATGCGATTTGGCATGTCAAAACGGCGGATTTTGCCGCAAATTGCCGGCAATGGCAGTGTCCTAATCGGTGCGACGCTGCATCTGTGGCATTGCACCGATTTCAAAAAGTAGTCTCTGTACTACTTTTTGCGATTTCAGCCTGCGATTTACATTGACATCTGTGCAGAAACCTGCACAGATGTCTCTGAAATCGCGGCTGAAATCGGGACTGCCGGGCGGGAGTGAAATCGTGCGAGTTCAGCTGAACTCGCACTGCTTCACTCCCGCAGCCCAGTGTGAACCAGGGCTAATGCACCAAAACACTTTTGAAAAAAGCGGACACTGGCAGCAGTCCACATGGTCATGCGTTCATGCTCTTTAAGATGGGGAGAAAAAAAAAAAAATATATATATATATATATATATATATATATATATATAATATATAATAATTGGTAGCTGAGCTGTGGTTTTACCACCCTAATGGCGCTTAAGCACGATCCAAAAAAAAAAAATTGGACAAAAATTACCGCATTTGAAGCGATAGTACAAAAATTGAATCGTTAGTACACAGCTGATCATGACAGTTCATCCGATTGGACAAACACGAAAATTGGCTCGTACGGTTTTTGTTTAATCAGTACCAGTACAACACTTTTTATTCTGCCGTACAATAATTATGGGCACTTTAGTAACCTCTCCATTTTCGCAATTGGAAAAGAAAAAAGAAAAAAAAACAACAGGCAGTTGTAACACATTTATCCTCACTGCCTGTCAAAAGCGCTTTGAAAAGCGAGCTGAACATGAATTGCTCTTCAGAGGGCAGCACAAGTCCGAAAGAACCCTGGAACACTGCGATTTACCACACTGCTTAAAGTGGAAGTAAACCCTTCACTTTGACAGCTACAAAATGCCGTAAATGCTAGCGGTCACATGTGTTTGTGCTCTCAACCAAACCATCCAATGACTGGTTTCACAACAGGTCACATGTACAGCATCATGGCAGTTGCAGATTAAACAGAAATCAAGATGGCCGCTTCCTTGGCTGAAAACTATAGGAGTGTTTTCCTTCCACTTTAAGAGGGAACTTTACACAAAATTTGGTATAATAGGAAAAATTATCCCAGAGGTGGCCTATTTTTTTATTTATATAGTATTTGTCATTTGCATGCTCTACAATAGATAAATATAAATGCTGTTCATGTTACTATCTGCAGTACACACAGCTAACAATGCCTATCTTCTAGTCTAGTATGTGTGTAATATAATACTTGCTTGATGGAATATCTCCGACTCTGGAAGGAAGACAAGTCAGGCTGCCATTACACCGCACAGCTCCTCCATGCAAGTCCCAGGGCATGGGCGGGGCCACGATCAGAACAGCCAATCACTGCCTCTCCTCACTCTAGAAGGAGAAGGTGTTCTTTCACACACGTGGTGTCCGACATTATCAGACTGTCACCACTAGTACACTAGTACAGGGAGGGCAGAGCAGCGATAGGCACACCTTCAGGGAGCTTCATATAGAGACAATAAAAGGAAGGTGGCTGAATATCAGGCTGCTGTCACCAATATAAATGGGGGTCACTAGAGAAGAATTGTACTCCTTTCTCTCCTCACCACCTGTGTGAGGAACCCTGCAGTACTCCAGCTCTCTGCTGCCAATTCTGTGTGCCCAGAGAAAGTGCTGCTGTCCAGTGACCTCCTATGGCACAAATACAAAGCCCTGCTGTACTTACCTTGAGCAGCTCCCAGGAGTTGTGGGTGAGCAGGGAGGTCAGTGGGTGGGGTGGGGTGAGGGCAGCACTGCAGAGGAGGAGCTGACAAAATGGACCCTACATCACCCATTTGCTGTACACATGTATAGGACTAAAAAGGAACAAAAACTTTCATTCAGCTTGGACAGAGCAGTGGTTGTCAACTAAAGGGGGTCTTTAATGTGGCCCCTGACTTCAGCAAAGGGCCGCGCTTCCTGCGTATAACGTCCAATATATGTAATGCTTGAGAGGACTGTCAGAAACTGCAGACCTAATAGAGAAAATGAGGGTCAGAGAGTGTAGACATGCTAGATTTTTGGGTGGGGGAAGACCGTATGAAACTGAGAACATGTTACATGAGGCTAGAAGAGATCAAGCTGAGTTTTTTTGGGGGGGTACTCACTGTACCCAGTTTTTACAGGCACCCGGCTCCCACTTCCTCCTCTGGCACCGCGGCCCTTGTAGGAAGTTCACCTCTCCCCCTCCCTCCCTGCAATCTTCTGGGACATGTCACAGGTCCCAGAAGATTGCCCGGCCATTCTCAGCGGTTCTGAGCAGTGCGTGCCCTGCTGTAAAGCCACAGCCGGGCGTCCACAGTTAGGCTCCATACACACTATTAGATTTTCTGCAGACGTTTGTCTTCAGATTTACCAAAACCATGTAATATGAGGTCAAACCTTAAAGTGGTTGTATACCCACTGACACAATTTTTCTTTTTTCTTACCCCTGTGACCCCATAATCTTTCACATAATACAAAAAAATTGGGCTAACTTTACTGTTTTGTTCTTTTTTTAATTCATGAAACAATTTTTTTTACAAAAAAAAAGGCGTTTGAAAAATGATTGCGTAAATACCGTGCGAGATAAAACGTTGCAATGAGCGCCATTTTATTCCCTAGGGTGTCTGCTAAAAAAACATATGTTTGGGGGTACTGTGTAATTTTCTAGCAAAAGAATGATGATTATTACATGTAGGAGAGAAGTGTCAGAATAGGCCCGGTATGGAGGTGGTATAAAAGCCCGGTATTGAAGTGGTTAAAAAAAAAAAAAAAAAGACCATACAACCGCTTTAAGAGTTTCAATTGGTATGCAATCAGGCAGGCCCTGGCACTACATGGTCTTGGTAAATCTGAAGACAAAAATCTGTAGACAGACAATCTAATAGTGTGTGTATGGGGTGTTAGAATGCCAGCGCCGTGGAGAGAAGTGAGGCTTTGTGAGCCCGCATCGCTGGGTCATGGGACATGCGAGTGTCTGATTATTAAAAGTCAGCCGCTACACTTTTTTTAGCGGCTGACTTTTAAATGGGTGGAACGCCGCTTTAACACTCCAAACTGCAGGGGGCCACCACACATCATATACCAAAGGGCCTGCAGATTGGGCACCATGGGTATAGAGTAAGGCTGGGTTCACACTATTGCAAATTGGATGTGGTTAAAACTGCATCCAATTCATATGTCAGGAGACTGACTGGATCTCTATGTCGCCAGCTTCACACAGCTTCAGGATGGCTCCGGAGCGAATTGCACAGGCATCCTGTGCGTCTTCTGGTCAGTTTACTGGACGAAATCGGACCTGAAAACGGTGAACAGGATCGCACTGGACCCCTGCTGTGAGCCGCTCCGCACGACAGTGTGAACCCAGCCTATACAAAAGGGTCAAATCTAGGGTTACACCAATACCGTTTTTTTTTTACAGAGTATCGATACTTTCAGTCAAGTACTCTCCGATGCCGATACCTTTGCAGTGCTAATTAAGCCCATACAAAATGAATGGGCTCAAATTGGACTGCAAGGAATCAAATGCGATTTGAACAGTAATTCAGTGCGATTCCTGTCAGAATCGTATGCAGTTTCCCCCACCGCTCCTGTGTGAACCCAGACAAAAGTTGCTATGACAAGCCTGGGTTCACACAGGAGTGGTGGAGAAAACTGCATGCAATTCAGACAGGAATCGCATCGCATTCATTTTCAAATCGCATGTGATTCTTTGCAGTGCAATTTCAGCCCATTCATTCTGTAGTGACTCAAACTGCAGCGCATAGGTATCGGTTTCAGGTATCGGAGAAAATGCTTAGTATCGAACCAATACCGGTATCAATGCAACCCTAGTTATAATCCCTGTCAGCTTTTTTTTTTGCCACCTGTGTCCTCTTTGGAAGTTTTCCCTTCTATTCTCGTTTTGGTGACCCAAAATTGGGGATTTTGTTTTACATTCGGTAATAACAGTAAACTGGACAAATAGGGTGACTCTCCCTAACAGGACACAGCAATAAAAACTGTGTTCTAATACATTTCCACTCTGTCCAAAGCTGAGAAAGTTTTGCCTTTAAGGTAAAGTGACCAGATTTTTAAAATGAAATCCGGGGACATATTTTTTGTTTACTAGTAATCAGCGACTCTCTGCCCATTGCCGCCCACCTCACAGCCTCTCAAGTCTTACTCTTCGTGCCCCGGCTACGACTGGGTGGGGAGCGGAGGAAGATCACTCCCCCAGGGAAGGCAAGGAGATAAGAAGGTGGCTGGCCAAGATTTGTGCCAAGGCAGAAGAACATGCGAGCGAAGCTAAATGGGCATGCACCCGAAACTGAAGAAATATTCCCTCCGCTCCGACCAGCACATGATCATCAGAAAGGGGCACAGATAATGGGAAAAATACAACACCCCTATGCTAGTAGGCACGGCGGAGCGGGGGTGTAATTCTAATTCTGCACTGACTGTCTTTGAAATTGTCCCTGCCCCCTATTAAATCCAATCTGGGGACAAAACCAGGGACAGACTTGGTCCAGGGACAGTGCCCTCAATCAGGGGACTGTCCCCTGAAACTGGGGATGTCTGGTCACCCTACTTTAAGAGGAGCATCGTCAAAAAAAAAAAGAAGAAGAAATGGTTTCCTCATTTACAGGGAAGCAGCTATCTGATTAGATGCTGGCGCCCCAATGTCTCTAGTGGCCACCTTGGGCAGCATCTATTTAATACCCTGGCTCCTGGGCTTGGCGCACTTTATGCACATGGGTAGGTTAGGGACAGGTTCCCCATCTGACAGGGACAGCCATAGGGAAAGGTTCCAGTGGAGTAAGGAGAGAGCAAGGACTATGTATATCCCTTCAGGAAGCTTCCCTTTTGGGTTGGACCGGCCAGGCTGCACTTCGCTCATCATGGCAGATGCTGTCAGCATCCCTAAGTCTGGACTCTGAGTATTTATTGCCTATCACATTATGCGGCAACTCCCCAACACTTGGACTACATGCATACCTCCTAACATTTTGAGATGGTAATGAGGGACATCTACTAACAAATGTAAGTAGGCATAGAACACGCCATCTGCCACACCCCCTTAACCACTTAAGGACCGCCTCCTGCAGATTTACGTCGGTAGTATGGCACGGCTGGGCACAGGCACGTACCTGTACGTCCTCTTTAAGTGCCCAGCCGTGGGTCCGAAGCTCCGTGACCCGATCACCGCTGGAGTCCCGCGATTGGTCACCGGAGCTGAAGAACGGGGAGAGCCGTATGTAAACACATCTTCCCCGTTCTTGACTGTGGCGCTGTCATTGATCGTGTGTTCCCTGATATAGGGAAACAATCAATGACGTCACACCTACAGCCACACCCCCCTACAGTTAGAAACACAAATGAGGTCACACATAACCCCTTCAGCGCCCCGGAGTGGTTAACTCCCAAACTGCAATTGTCATTTTCACAGTAAACAATGCATTTTTTGCTGTGAAAATGACAACGGTCTCAAAAATGTGTCAAAATTGATCGTCGCCATTAGTAGTAAAACAAAAAAAAATTAATAAAAAAATGCAATAAAACGATCCCCTATTTTGTAAACGCTATAAATTTTGCGCAAACCAAACAAACGCTTATTGCGATTTTTTCTACCAAAAATAGGTAGAAGAAGAATACGTATCGGCCTAAACTGAGAAAAAAAAAATGTATATATTTTTGGGGGATATTTATTTTAGCAAAAAGTATATTTTTTCAAAATGTACGCTCTATTTTTGTTTCTAGGGCAAAAAATACAAACCGCAGAGGTGATCAAATACCACCAAAAGAAAACTCAATTTGTAGGGAACAAAGGACGCCCGACCGCGCAATTGTCAGTTAAAGCGACGCAGTGCCGAATCGCAAAAACTGGCCAGGTCCTTTACCTGCCTAAAGGTCCCGTTTTTAAGTAGTTAAAAAAAAATTAACCCCTAAACAGGTTAAAGCGATTAGATCCAGCATACTGCTGACATCTGCAGTATGCAGGGTTTTTTTTGTACTTATCGTTTTAGCAGCCGTTGTTATCCGGCTCCGAGCGGGGATTTCTGTGGGGAGTAGGCGTTCCTAAGCCAAGCAGAGTTGATTGACGGGCTGCTAAAGCGTGTCACGCCTTCCGAAAATACCCGACTGATGTCCAGCAGGATAACAGCTGCCATCCGCCCGTGGGAGCGCGCATCGCGGCGATTAGTGGTGAGGCGTGTTAGTCTGACACACCGCTCCACCGATCTTGGTAAAGAGCCTTCCGACGGATCACGATGTAAACAGGAAGAGACGTTGATCGGCTTTTCCTCACTCGCGTCTGACAGATGCGAGTAGAGGAGAGCCAATCGGCTGCTCTCCAGACAGGGGGGGGTCTGTGCTGATTGTTTATCGGATGCCCGCCCAGGACCACCAGGATGCCGCCAGGACCACCAGGGATGGTCACCACACTGGATCACCAGGTTTGCCACCCTAGACCACCAGGGATATGCCAATCAGTGCCCAGGCAGCTGCCAATCAGTTCACATCAGCAATGCTTGCCAGTGCCATCAGTGATGCCCATCAATGCCATGTATAAGTGCCCAGCAGTGCTGCCTATCAGTGCCACCCATAAGTACCCATCATTGCAGCCTTTCAGTGCCACCCATGAGTGCCCATTAGTGCTGCATATCAGTTCCACCCATCAGTGCTGCCTACCAGTGCCCTTTGGTACCACCTCATTGGTGCCCATCATTGGAGAAAACTTAATTATTTACAAAATGTTTAGCAAAAAGCCCCAGAGGTGATCAAATACCACCAAAAGAAAGCTCTATTTGTGGGAACAAATAGATAAAAAATCTGTTTTGGTACAGTATAGCATGACCGCGCAATTGTCATTTAAACAGCGACAGCGCTGAAAATTGGCTTGGGCAGGAAGGGGGTGTAAATGCCTGGTATTGTAGTGGTTAAGCAAGCCCTCAAACTGGTGCTAAAATCTGGTGCTAAAATCTTGCTTTGTGCTGCCTAAAGAAGTGCAGGATGCCTCTTAGGAATAGCTGTGCTCTGGATTGTGCTATTTAGCTAAATAGCTTCCTTTACCCTAATGTAAGGTGACCAGATTTTTTAAATGAAATCCGGGGACATATTTTTTCTTTACTAGTAATGGCAACAATTAGCACCTTCTGCTTGTCGCCGGCCGCCTCACAGCCTCGAAAATCGTATTTTCCGGGCCCCCGGCTACTACTGGATCGGGAGCGGAGAAAGATCACTCCACCAGGGAAGGCAAGGAGATAGGCAGGTGGCTGGCCAGGATTTGAGCCAAGGCAGAAGAACATGCGAGCGAAGCTGAAGAAATTGTCCCTCCGCTCCGACCAGCACATGATCATCAGAAAGGGGCACAGATAATGGGAAAAATACTATGCTAGTAGGCACGGCAGATCGGGGGGGTGTAATTCAATTTTTTTCATTTTAATTCTGCACTGACTCTCTTTGAAGTCCAATCTGGGGACAAAACCAGGGACAGACTTGGTCCGGGGACAGTGTCCTCAATCAGGGGGCTGTCCCCTGAAACTGGGGATGTCTGGTCACCCTACCCTAATGCTGTCCTGATTTCACGTCCTCATTGTTCGTTTTTGCTGTAATCCTTCTCTGTTCTGCACACTTTCTGGTTGTCTGTTTCCTTATGAAAAAAGTACTGGGAGCTTCTCTCTGTGGTCTCTAATCAAGAAGGTGTGATTACTGTGTGTTTAAACCCCCCTCAGAACCAGTTTCATTTTAAAAACAAACACTGCCCTGTATTGGCTCTGTGTCTCAGTACTTCACACAAGCATGAAACTAGATGAAAAACGAAACTGAAACTGTAGGCACATTACATGATTGATATCTATTTTTAAAAGGAATCGGTTAACTAAATGTCTCTATACCCTGTAAACAGTCATTTCAGCAAAAAAAAAGTTGTTCCTTTACAACTCCTTTAACCACTTCAACACCGGGCCACAGGTGATTGACGTCAGTGCCAACCCCTCGCCGATGAGAGTGGACGTTGCACAACGTCCTTTCTTCACGGCGTTCTAGGGCGCACCCGCGGCACCACTCGCGATCCCGCGCCCGACGGAATCGATTGCCGTCGGGCACCCGCGATTACCGCTGATCATGGCAGGAGTGTGGTTCTGTGTGTGTAAACACACAGATCCACCTCCTGTCAGCGGTGAGGAGACTGATGTGTGTTCCCAGTACAGAGGAACACACATCGGTCACCTCCCCCTGTGAGTCCCCCTCCCCTACAGTTAGAACATACTTTAGGGAACATTTTAACCCCTTCAGCGCCCCCTAGTGTTAACCCCTTCCCTGCCAGTCACATTTACACAGTAATCAGTGCAGTTTTATAGCACTAATCGCTGTGTAAATGTAAATGGTCCCAAAAACGTGTCAAAAGTGTCCGATATGTTCGCCGCAATGTCACGGTCACAAAAAAAAAAAAAAAAAAAAAAAACGCAGATCGCCGCCATTACTAGTAAAAAAAATTAAATAAAAATGCCATAAATCTATCACCTTTTGTAGACGCTATAACTTTTGCGCAAACCAATCAATATACGATTATTGCGTTTTTTTTAAATTGTGATATGTATTAAATAAAAAAGTAAAAAAATAGTGTTTTTTTTTTTTAATTGTCGCTTTTCTTTTGTTTATAGCGCAAAAAATAAAAACCGCAGAGATGATCAAATACCACTAAAAGAAAGCTCTATTTGTGTGGGGAAAAAAACATAACGATTTAATTTGGGTACAGTGTTGCTTGACCGCGCAATTGTCATTCAAAGTGCAACAGCGCTGAAAACTAAGAATTGGACTGGGCAGGAAGGGGGTGAAAATGCCCTGTATGGAAGGGGTTAATCTAAGATAGCTCCATACCTCCCAACCGTCCCGGAATGGGCGGGATTTTCCCGCAAAGGGAGGGCTTTTCCGCTGTCCTGGAAATGCACTTAGAATCCCACAAGCTGCGTACTCGGGGCTCCCGATTGTCTGCAATTTTTTTTTCCTGTAAATGGTAAAATTGCCCACAGCCTGGCTGGCTGCAGTGCATTCTGGGAGTTGTAGTTTGAACCAACTTGGATCTGATCCGCGGCAACCCCCCGCTCATCAACTCCGATCCTTTGTCTTTATAATATAGCTACACGTCAACTCCGATCCACGGCAACCCCCCCACCCCCCGCTCAACAACGTTAATCCGATCAGCGGCACCTCCTTCAGTGGAATTTTAAAATGTTAGGAGGTATGTAGCTCTGAAAACAAAGGTAAATGTCTGGAGGGATCCAACATGCAAAGCGCCACCCACATGGATAATATATAAATAGATACTGGCGCCAATAGTGAAACTAAAAAGTGAAGGGTTGCTGCACCTGAAATGAGTGAAAAACGAATGAGGAATGATCATGTGATAAAGGGCGCTCCCAATACAATCACTGAAAGTGCAAAGAGTGAGCTATGCAAATAATATGTATACGCTTAGAACCTTGTTTAAATGTGCATTAGCGAATTGCTTCACTTTATTCATGTGCACAGATGTTTAAAAAAATAAAATAAAAATTGTATATATAGTTTATAATTACTAAAACAAATATGTCATAAAAAGTTCAAAACAGCTCCAGAAATATTTTTGAATGAATCTGCTCCAAACACCATGTGATAAATAAAATCCGTGTTCCAGATAAAATTTTTGACTTTTCACCCAAAGTGACAACAAATTGCGCTCACCAGGTGGCTCTGGCCAGCAAGTGACCATATAGCATGAAGTTACTCCTCAATCCCTGGAAACCATTCAACGATCTCCTCCCAGGTGATGGTTCGCATGTGTGGTGAACCAGGTCGAATAAGCCCGGGAACAGCCAGATCAAATCCTGTATTTTTCAGAGGGGCACCAGGGCATGGTACTGGGGGGGTCAGTAGGGCAAAGTATGGGGGGGGGGGGGGGGGCACAGTACTGAGGGATCAGGGAGGGCAAAGTATATTTTCTGAAAGCATATGGCCTGTAGAATAAAAAAACAAAACACCTGGTAAGTTCCTACTAAAGTCTTTTTCACATGAGATGTACTAAAGGGCCACATTTACCCACACGGGGATGCTCTAGTGTTCTGTGCATCTCTGTGCAGGCAGTCTCATGAATTCCAATTGGAACGCAGCAGCTGCTGCCCTCAATCTGGCATGTGGGTGTGTGGCCCCGAAAGTAGACAGTATGCGTTTGGGTACACTGTCTAGTAAATCAACCACACTGTTTATTAGGCTTTAAAGCGGATCTCCAACCTAAAGTGGAACTCGCGCTGATCGGAACCCCCCCCCCCATCTGGTGTCACATTTGACACCTTTCAGGGGGGAGGGGGGGTGCAGATACCTGTCTAAAGACAGGTATTTGCACCCACTTCCGGACACAACAGAGTCGGGCAAAAGACGGGTTTTCCTAGCTTCCCGTCGCCCCCCCCCCCCCCCCCCCCCCCCCCCCCGTTGTGTGCTGGGAACTCTCGGCTCCCAGCACACAGCGGGAGCCAATCGGAGGGTGCAGCACGACTCGCGCATGCGCCATAGGGAACCGGAATGCTTCACTTCCTGGTTCCCTCACCGTGGATGGAGGGGGGGGAGCGAACGCTCGTCCTCTGCTGCAGACGCCGCTGGACTCCAGGACAGGTAAGTGTCCTAATATTAAAAGTCAGCTGCTGCAGTATTTGTAGCTGCTGGCTTTTAATATTGTTTTTTAATGGGCCATCCGCTTTAAGGATGAATAAGCAATTAAAATGGAACTTCACTCTCCCAATTGTAGCGCTCACCCCCGAAGGAGCCGCTGGATGATCGGGTCTTCTGTTTTACCTCTGTGACACACCACAAATAATGAATCCACAGCACACCTTGTGAGAGTTTAAATAACTATTTACTATATATATATAATAATCTGAATAGCAATATACAACATCAACATTTATCTCTACACAGCATAACACAGAGACTGCATATGAGACACCAGCATAACAGTGATGAACGATAAATGCGGTTATTCTAACTGTGAACTTATATATATATATACTTAGTCCCAATGTACCCGGGTACCTAACCCACTGGCCAGTGGTAGTTTCTTCAGCTAGCCAACGTTGGGGCCCAATATGAACGGTAAAAATCTGTGTGTATGGTTAATGACAACGGGCCGGAGGCCTCTCACCCATCCACGGAGGGAGATGTCCGTCTGTAGCCGGCAGGGATGTCAGCAATTATCTTCTGCGATGAAGAGCTGTATATAGGAGCTGGAGTCTGATGTCATCAGGGGTTCTGGTCATCAAATTTGGCGTCCGTCCGGGCCGAGTCGCCCCCGCAGTGTCCTCTCAGCAGGATGGCACCTTACTCACAGCCCCAGAGGATCCTCTTCCAGCCAGGAACAAACAGCCGTTTACCCTGTGTAGCAGATGTCACTTCAGGAAGGCACGTGTGACAAGTCAGCACAGTCTCTCCACAAACAGGCGGCACCCCCAAGCGACAGCAGTCTGTTCTCCCTGTCTCCTCACATCCGACTCCCCTCTCACCCGGAACGTCCTGTCTGTACCTGACATCACTTCCTGTCTTTCTCCTGTAGCACTCTGGGAACTGTAGTCTAATTATCCGTTTTCATTTGTAATTCCTCAGTGGCTGTGTCTACAATCCCCACAAAGCTGTGCTCTCCGGCTCCACCTGCAGCTGCAATATCTTTTTCTCTTAAAGGAGCTGAAATCAACAACAGGGCTACATTCTCCCCCTACTTAAAGTCTTTGGGTCCCTCCAAAGGGTAAACTGCGTTTGTAGGTTCTACAGACAGCATATACAATATAAAGGCACATATAAAGTTTATACTAAACTACTTGAATACCTTTACTGCGTGCAGATAGATGCAGTTTATGACAGCGTCTAGCAAGTGGGGTGGGTAGAGGGACACTCCACCAAGGTGTGCTGATGGCCTGAGTTGGACACAAGTCCTTTGATACTTCTGTGGTCAAGGTGGACACCTCGGGTGATCTTCGCACAGTAGTTACAGCTTCCTCTGTGCTATTCCCTGGTGAGTCATAAGTGAGTCTCTGAGGGGGTCGCACTGGTCGTTTGGACCTTGATTCTAAAAGCCATGATGGGCCCTCATCTGCGGAGTCCCCTTCTACTTGAAGTGTTGGCTGAGAGAATTCAGTTTCCTCTTCGACTGGCTGAACAAGAGCATCCTCTAGCACTGAGGTTTCTGGCAAGAGACTTTCCACTTGAGAAGGTACAGAATTATCTTCCATGGGCATATCCTCGTTTGTTTGAGGCACAAATTCAGGGGCATCCGGTCTCAAATTGCTCAAGTCCTGCTCAGGAGCCATAATAGTTGGATGGACATCCATAGGTTCAGATGGCCACATCCAACTCGGACACACATCTTCCTCATCGCTGTCGTCCTCACTTTCTCTTGTAGAAGGTGGCTGTTGTGACCGGGTAACAGGTGCTTGACGGGAAGTGGATGGAATGGGTGAAGGAGACTCATCTCTATCTGGTACCCGCACAGCTTCATTCAGAGGTAGGAGATGATTCCGATGCCAATTCTTCAGTGGCCCGGTCTTTCCCTCTGGTCGAATCTGGTACACTGGCAGGCCAGGTAATTGTTTACAGACAATGTAGATCTGAGAACTCCATCTATCAGCTAGCTTGTGTCTTGCAGACGCACCCAAATTTCTCAACAAAACTCGATCATCTGGCTGTAGGTCCTGTACCCGAACCCTCAGGTCATAGTTTCGTTTGTTTCTTCGTTCTCTACCCTCAGAGGTCGAACGGGCCTTCTCAAATGCAGAAGCCAGGTTCTTCCTGAGTCTATCCACATAGCCCTGATGAGACGCAATAGACGTCTGGTCAAGGGAGAGGCCAAAAGCTAAATCTACTGGCAATCGGGCTTCTCTTCCAAACATGAGGCGGTACGGTGAGTATCCGGTAGCATCACTTTCTGTGCTATTGTAAGCATGCACAATGGTAGAGATATGCCGACTCCAGTGCTGTTTCTCCCTGGTCGACAGTGTTCCCAACATGTTGAGTAGAGTACGATTGAATCTCTCCGGTTGTGCATCACCCTGGGGGTGATAGGGGGAGGTCCTCGACTTCTGAATCCCCAATAGATCCAAGAGCTGCCTGATGAGCCGACTTTCAAAGTCTCTGCCTTGATCAGAATGGATCCTCTGAGGTAGACCATAATGAACGAAGAACTTTTCCACTAGGACTTTGGCTACAGTAGGAGCACGTTGATCTTTGGTTGGAAAAGCTTGAGCATAACGGGTAAAGTGATCTGTCACCACCAAGATGTTTCCCTGTCCACTAGTGTCAGGCTCTAGGCACAGGAAGTCAATGCACACCAGGTCCATGGGTCCTTGACTCTGTAGATGGCTCATTGGAGCATTCCTCGAAGGTAAAGTTTTCCTCTGGATACATCTTAGACAGGAATGGCAGTAACTTTCAACTTCAGATCTCATGCAGGGCCAATAGAATCTGTCTCGGACCAGTTTGAAAGTTCTTTCTGATCCTAAGTGACCATGGTCATCATGCAAAGCTCTCAGTACATTTTCTCTATGCTTCTCTGGGAGGAACAACTGCTGCTTTTCTTCCAAATCATCCGAGGGGCCCCTTCGGTAGACCACCCCGTCCAGCAGTTTCAGCCGTTCCCACTCTTTGTGGACCAGACGAGCCTCTTTTGGTGAATCAATTAGTAGGAGCCCTCTTTGACCCGCTTTCATTGCTCTCAGAGTTAACCCAATCAGAGGATCTTCAGCCTGATCTACTCTCAGGTCCTTCTTCGTGAAAGTAGGCAGGCCCTCACTCCTCAGCTGTGCAGGGTTACAATACATTTTAGGGACACCGGCAGCCATGACTCCTATGGCCTCTGCTCCAATCACTCCTTTGGTTCGGTATTCCACCCCTTGGCATAGGGCTTGAACTCCATCTGGAGTCAATTGAGTCCACTCTGTTTCTGGGACCCCTGTGCTATAGGGTCTTCTGGACAAGGCATCCGCGTCTTGGTTATTGACCCCAGGGCGATATTTGAGGCTGAAGCGGAATCCTGACAGGGCAGCCAACCACCTGTGCCCAGTGGCATCCAGTTTTGCCGTAGTGAGAATGTAAGTGAGTGGATTGTTGTCGGTTCTGACCACGAACTTGGCCCCGTACAGGTAGTCTTTTAGTTTGTCCACCACTGTCCACTTCAAGGCCAGGAACTCCAACTTGTGAGTGGGATAATTCTTCTCAGAAGGGGTGAGACCCCGACTCACATATGCCACCGGTCTCAGGAGGCCATCATATTCCTGGTATAGTACTCCTCCTAGCCCTTCTCTGCTAGCATCCACATGTAGTTCATAAGGTTTGGCAGGATCAGCGTAGGCAAGGACAGGAGCCTGTGTTAGACTTCCTTTCAAATCGGAGGAAAGCCCTTTCACATTGGTCGGTCCATTCCTCCTGGATTGATTCACGAGGCTTCCTAGGCCCGTGGGCTGATGAACCCGGCTCAAAGGGCATTGATTCATCTTCTGCTCCTTCCATTCTTAGAAGTTTGTTCAGAGGCTGAGCTATCTTGGCAAACCCCTCTACGAACCTTCTATAGTATGAGCAGAATCCCAGGAAGGACCGGAGTTCAGTAATATTACGAGGTCTCGGCCATGAAGCCACAGCTTCCAACTTCTTAGGATCAGTTGATATGCCTTCTGCTGAAACAACATGTCCCAGGTACGTGACTGAAGGCAGACAGAATTGACACTTCTCCAAGGAAAGTTTCAATCCTTCTTCATGCAGCCACTTCAAGACCTTTTCCAACCGCTGCTCATGTTCTTCCAGTGTTCTTCCGAAGACTATTAGGTCATCCAGATACACTAGTACCTCAATCAGGTTCATGTCTCCCACCGTCTTTTCCATTAGTCGTTGGAAAGTTGCTGGGGCTCCTGCGAGGCCTTGGGGCATTCTATTAAACTCAAAGAATCCCAGTGGACAGATGAAAGCAGTCTTCTCTTTATCTTCAGGATGCATGGGTATCTGGTGATACCCACTTCGCAGGTCAAGTACACTAAACCACTTTGCTCCAGACAGACACTGTAAGGCATCTTCTATTCGAGGAGTAGTGTATTGGTCGGGAATGGTTCTTTGGTTGAGTGTGCGGTAGTCTATGCACAGACGGATGGAACCGTTTTTCTTGCGAACTACCACAATGGGTGAGGCATAAGGACTCCTGGATTCTTGGATTATCCTGGTCCTTTTCAATTCAGCCAGTTGTTCCCTTAGGTCATCTAGATCTCCCAATGGGACTCGCCGTGACCTTTCTCGAAAGGGCTTGTCATCTTGGAGGCGAATGTGGTGTCGAGTGCTCTTGGCACATCCCACATCAAACTCATCCTTGGAGAACAAATCCTGCCGCTTGAGGAGTTGAGATTGAATTCGCTTCTTCCACTCAGGCGAGATTGGAGCGTCTTTAGGATAGAACCGTTCAGCTGGGATCTCTCTGTCTACTCCCTCCACCAATTCAGTGGGTGAGAGGGGTGTGGCAGTGGCCACTTGTCCAATCGGCATCCGTGCCTTCAAGGTCACTGGGTAGTCTGACACATTGCATACACTTACAGAGACTCTCCCACGGGCCCGCTGTAGGGCTCTGGTGGATATTATCTCCGGCACCAATTCCACTCCAGATCTCTTCTCATTTCTGGGATCAGTTTCCAGGACCACATAGGGGCCTGGTTGTGACCAATTCAACTTGACTGAGGCCCGGAAACTAGTCATTTCTCCTGGCTGTAAGACCTTCTCCGCTCTTTCTAATCTCCAAAGCCGTCCCACTTCTGCAGGGGCCCTCTGTTCTTGTATAATCCGCTGGTAGATTGGCCGCAACATCGGGTGCATCTCCTCAGAAGTAGAACTCTCTTCCGTCACTAACGGAGTTATAAGGCGTCTCACCAAGTCAGTATTTGTCCCCACTATTATAGAACTCCGATTAGCTCCTGGTGGGCGGGGACATACAATGGCCAAGGCGTCACAGACCCCTGGTTGCCCAACAGTTGCCGAACTGAACTCCAGCTTCACTTGTAGACACCCATCATATGGAAGCTTCTGAGTCCCAATACCCCAGATTTCGAGATCCTCTAACTCCATCAGGGGTAGATGCTTCAAATGCTTCTGGTAGAAGTCCCGGTAAATCAGTGTTACTTGAGCACCTGAATCGAGGAGAGCCTTTGTGTAAACCCCTTCTACTTGAACTGGGATAATGGGTGAAGGACCTATCAACTTGTCAGGGAACTTCTTCGGAGTAGTAGAAGGCATAGACCCAGTCGACTGCACTCCAGCCTTCTTCCTAGCTCGTGGTGGTTGTTTTCTTCCCCCTAACTGGGGTTTAGGTTGTGGGTGTGCATTGCTTCCCTGTGACACAGGACCAGACACCAAGGGAGGGGATCTTTTTGTCGTAGCAGGGGGGGCTCTGGGTAAAGACTTGGGCCTCTTATTGGTATCCTGGGAATCAGAGCAGTCTTCAGTAGTTGGGCACCCAGTTTGCTCCCTCACTGGGGCCCTCTGTAGTTTCCCGCCGGTAGATAACTTCCTCTTGAATTCGATGGGCTCGGACAGATACTTCGGTAATGACCCACTCCTCCACAGTTATAGCAGCTGTTTGACGGTTTCTTGATAGGCACCACCTGAGTGGTAGAATCAGGAACTGGTTCTGACGTGACTTTTTCAAGGGGCGACTTGACACCTGCAGACAATAGGGTTAGCATTTGCGTCAGCTGGGAAACTTGCGCCTTTAATTTCTCTATTTCTGAATTCCCATTCGACACATTGAGCGTTCGAACCTCAGCAGGAAATGAAAATCCTGAGCCCTTCTTTTTCTCCTCTAGGATAGCCTCTTCCTCCCTTACCATCTTAATGAGATCAGAGTATCGCAAAGAGGTACCTCCTTGTAAAGTTTTCAACTGGATCCAGATAGGGTCAGAACTCAGAGCGCCTCTCAGGATCTGTTTCATTCTTACTTGATCCATATCCCTGGGCTCTATTCCTTTCTTTAGTACAATCTGGTATAGCATTTTGTTTAGTCGTCGAATATACTCGGAAAGCTGCTCATTTTCCCGTTGAAACAGTATGTGTTCAAAGAGGAAGATTAAATCTGTACCTTTCTCTGTGCGCCCAAACTCATCTTGCAACATGCGAAGATAGTCATATGCTGTACAAGACTCCTGACTGAATTTCAAATTTTGGATGGCTTCTGTTGCAACGCCTTTCAGACTTTCAGTAATGCGCTGTTTCTTTTGAGCCTCTGGAACATCCCATTCTTCCAGTGCTTGCATAGCCTGTTCCATCCAGGTTTCATACTCTTCTTCTCCAGTAGGTACAGGCTGCACTCCAGAAAAGATTCTCAACTTCCTGTAGCCATAGTTCACAGAGGGCGAGGAAATTTTTATAACGCTCTCTACCAGTTTTCCTATGTCCATGAAGAAGGAAGCTGGGGGGTAGTTAGTGGTTGGCACAGAAGTGGTAGTTACTTCCACTGTGTCTGACATGGTCTGGCTTGGTCCCTCCAAACAACTTGCTGAGGTGACTAGAGGGAGTAACCGTGCTTTAACTTCTCCGGTTAGCTGGATGCTATCACCCTGGAAGCAGGTTGGGACTCCTTTCTTCCATTCTAGTAGGGCATAGGTATGGGAGATTTCTTGATCTATTTTTGTGTCTATTACAAACACTTTCTGGTCAGGTGCTAGTGTAGTTACTGCTTGACGGATCTGTTCCTCTGTCCATTTGTCAGCAGGAATGTCCATTACTACACTCAGCCCTAATTGGCCATTTTGTTCCTCGCACCACTCTGCTGCTGTGTTTGGATCCATTGCTGGCTCGTTTGTGTGGTTATCACTTTGCGAGAGGTATCAGAAAAGATCCCGGACGAGAACCCCACGTGTAGCGCTCACCCCCGAAGGAGCCGCTGGATGATCGGGTCTTCTGTTTTACCTCTGTGACACACCACAAATAATGAATCCACAGCACACCTTGTGAGAGTTTAAATAACTATTTACTATATATATATAATAATCTGAATAGCAATATACAACATCAACATTTATCTCTACACAGCATAACACAGAGACTGCATATGAGACACCAGCATAACAGTGATGAACGATAAATGCGGTTATTCTAACTGTGAACTTATATATATATATACTTAGTCCCAATGTACCCGGGTACCTAACCCACTGGCCAGTGGTAGTTTCTTCAGCTAGCCAACGTTGGGGCCCAATATGAACGGTAAAAATCTGTGTGTATGGTTAATGACAACGGGCCGGAGGCCTCTCACCCATCCACGGAGGGAGATGTCCGTCTGTAGCCGGCAGGGATGTCAGCAATTATCTTCTGCGATGAAGAGCTGTATATAGGAGCTGGAGTCTGATGTCATCAGGGGTTCTGGTCATCAAATTTGGCGTCCGTCCGGGCCGAGTCGCCCCCGCAGTGTCCTCTCAGCAGGATGGCACCTTACTCACAGCCCCAGAGGATCCTCTTCCAGCCAGGAACAAACAGCCGTTTACCCTGTGTAGCAGATGTCACTTCAGGAAGGCACGTGTGACAAGTCAGCACAGTCTCTCCACAAACAGGCGGCACCCCAAGCGACAGCAGTCTGTTCTCCCTGTCTCCTCACATCCGACTCCCCTCTCACCCGGAACGTCCTGTCTGTACCTGACATCACTTCCTGTCTTTCTCCTGTAGCACTCTGGGAACTGTAGTCTAATTATCCGTTTTCATTTGTAATTCCTCAGTGGCTGTGTCTACAATCCCCACAAAGCTGTGCTCTCCGGCTCCACCTGCAGCTGCAATATCTTTTTCTCTTAAAGGAGCTGAAATCAACAACAGGGCTACACAATCAACATTGATTATTTCAAATCCTCATGCTGCTAGCATTAGTAAATAGATAGGAAAGTATACCATATTTACTTGTGATAAACACTTTGTTTTTTACATTTCTTAAGTTGCTTCCTAGTTTCTTGCCTTGGCAAATTATGTCATACATCCCAGGAGTCTTCATGAGGGGTGGAAATACGGTTGCTATCTGTTCGGGATTCACCCCGACAGCCCGAGTTTTGAATCATGTGTCCGGGTTTCAGGCAGACTGAAACCCAGACATATTATTCAGACTGGGCTGTGGCCCCCAAAGTAATCACACTGCGGGTGGCTGTCTGGAGGCAGGTTCAGCATCACTGGGGGGCAGGTCGATGATGTCAGCAAGAGCAATTAGACCACACCCACTGTTTTCTATGGCACGCTATGCGCACCACATTATTACTCTACTTGGGTCACCCAAAGTGTTCGGGTTTGGCTTGAAGAAAAGGTGGCAACCCTAAGTGGAAATGAGGATGGATTTTCCCAGCTAAGGACGCTCTCCTGCATCCATACCTGAGCTACATGAATCATCTGCCCTTACTAAAGATGGCCACAGGCAGAAATACTATGGGTTGTTTTTAAAAGTGATTTCTCAAAAAATAAAGCATAGAAACATGGATTGCTATCAAATTTATTGCTATCACAAGGGATTACCAGAAACACCAGAGCAAGAGCAAAACTTTTAGCACCAGACTTTCTCTGTAAATGTAAGTGTTAACCTGTAAAGGCTTTAAAAGCGTTGCCTATGGATAATTTAATGTACCATAGTTTGTGGCTGTTCCACAGGCGTGTGCAGTTTTCGTGTACCAAAAGAGCTTTATTAAAGTACCAAAATTCAAACATACAGAAAAGCCAATATACATAATATTTGGGAAAATAACATCCAGTTGAAGAAACAAAAACCTGAACCCACGCAAGGGCATGCGCAATTTTAAAGCATGACATGTTAGGAAATTATTTCCTTGGAGTATAATCTTTCCCAAAAAGTTGTGTTTGTAAAAGTGCTGTGCAAATAGCACGTGACCTAAAAAATTGCAGCACCCATCAATTTATTCTCTAGGGACTCTGCTTGAAGCAGAATTCCACCCATATAAAAGTCAGCAATTTCAAAATGTGTAGCTGCTGACTTTAAATAATCGGACACTCACCTGTCAGGTGGTCACCTTCGCTTAAAGCAGGAATTCCATTTTAGGGTGGAACTCCCCTTTAAAAATTATATATATGTGTGTATGTGTGTGTTTAAAGCGGAGGACCCCCCAGATTTTAATTTTTTTTAAAGCCAGCAGCTACAAATACTGCAGCTGCTGAATTTTTAAAAAAATTAACACTTTCCTGTCCAACGCGCCCGGTCGGCAGACGAGGACGAGCAATCGCTCGGTCCTCGAATGCTGCCGCCACCATGCTCAGTGAGGGAATCAGGAAGTGAAGCATTGCGGCTTCACTGCCCGGTTCACTACTGCGCATGTGCGAGGCGAGCCGACACTGGTCCCTGCTCTCTCCTGGGAACATTGTTTCCCAGAAGACAGCGGGGGGTGACGCAATGGGACTTGACCCCCTGCAGGAGTCAATACCCGGAAGTAGTGCAATTATACAGGTATCTGCACCTCCCCCCTAAAAGGTAGCAAATGTGACACCGGAGGGGTGGGAGGGTTCCGAAAAAGTGGAAGTTCCACTTTTGGGTGGAACTCCAATTTTGCCCTGGTTCACACTGATGCTACTTTGAAATCGTGCTACATTACTTGAAGTAGCGCGATTTCAAAGTAGCAAGGTCAGTGTGATTTCTGGTGCTACTTGATAGACATTTGTGTGGCTTCATACACAGATTTCTATAGAAATCGCACCTGAAATCGGCAAAAGTAGTGCAGGAACTACTTTTGCAAATCGGTGCGGCGCCGCAAAATTGGTGTCGCACCGATTGGAACAGTGTCATTGCCGCCAATAGGCTGCAACTTGTCATGCGATTTGATCTCTCAAATCGCATGACAAATCGCTCCAATGTAAACCTAGGCTTAAGTAGATTTTTACATTTATGTGAAAAGTGTTAGAACTGGCCGAGGGCTGAAGTGGTTAACCACTTCCCGCCAAGCGTATGCATATATGCGTCCTCGGGTTTAGGGGGTTATACCGTAGAGTGACCAGACATCCCCAGTTTCAGGGGACAGTCCCCTGATTGGGGACACTGTCCCCGGACCAAGACTGTCCCTGGTTTTGTCCCCAGATTGGATTTATTAGGGGGCAGGGGCAATTTCAAAGAAAGTCAGTGCAAAATAAAAAAAAATTGAATTACACACTCCTGCTCCGTCGTGCCTACTAACATAGGGGGGGGGGTGTACTTTTCCCATTATCTGTGCCCCTTTATGATGATCATGTGCTGGTGGGAGCGGAGGGAATATTTCTTCAGCTTCGCTCGCATGTTCTTCTGCCTTGGTTTAAATCCTGGCCAGCCACCTGCCTATCTCCTTGCCTTCCCTGGCAGAGTGATATTCCTCTGCTCCCCATCCAGTAGTAGCCGGGGGCCCGGAGAGTAAGGCCGCGTACACACAATCAGTCCATCCGATGAGAACGGTCCGAAGGACCGTTTTCATTGGTTAACCGATAAAGCTGACTGATGTTCTGATGTGCCTACACACAATCAGTTAAAAAAACGATCGTATCAGAACGCGGTGAAGTAAAACACAACGACGTGCTTCCAAGCATGCGTCGACTTGATTCTGAGCATGCATGGATTTCTAACCGATGGTCGTGCCTACTAAGGAATCGGTTTTGACCTATCGATTAGTCGTCCATCGGTAAAATTTTAAAGCAAGTTCTCTTTTTTTGATCAAAGAATAACTGACCGATGGGGCCCACACACGATCGGTTTGGACCGATGAAACGGACCTTCAGTCCGTTTTCATCGGTTTTGACTGATCGTGTGTACGCGGCCTAAGACTTGAGAGGCTTGAGGTGGGCGGCGACGGGCAGAGAGTCGCTGATTCTTGCCATTACTAGTAAAGAAAAAATATGTCCCCGGATTTCATTTTAAAAATCTGATCACCTTATTATACCGGGATGATGCCCGCGGCTTTCCAGGAAAAACAACCGATGCCATTATATTCTCTAGATTCTCTGCTAAAAATATATATAATGTTTGGGTTTCTAAGTAATTTTCTAGCTAAAAATAAGGATTTTAACTTGTAAACACCAAATGTCAGAAATAGGCTTAGGTATGAAAGAGTTAAGCAAACAAAAAACATATTTACCTTCAGTTCTTCACAACAGAATTGAAGAGGACTCGAACATAGGTAGTTTTCTAGCCATGTATCAAAAATTGCATTTTGGTCTTCAATAAAATGGCTGCCGATAACCCACTAAATTCTTCTATTACAGAAATAATGAAGGCGCAGCTGCTGGAAATGGCAGGCGCTGATTGGCTCTTGGACTAGGCTTCCGGAAGTTCGCTGTATGTGGTTGGAGGTTTAGCGCGCCAACTTTCTGTGTCTAGTGCAGTACATAGGAATGTGTCCATAGACTCAGCGTGCAGTGTATGACGGGGACGGCGCTGCCTCTAGTGGGCTCTTTCCACTGTAAACACCCGCTGTGCTGCTGACACTAGTGCAGTCATGCCGCTCACTGCTGGTGTGATCCGTCGTCTGGATGAAACGGTTGTCAATCGCATTGCAGCGGGGGAAGTGATCCAGAGACCTGCGAATGCCATCAAGGAGATGATCGAGAACTGGTAATCCCTCTCGTTGTTTGTGCCCATCTCACACCCCCGTTGGGGCTGGCCATTGGTTCTGTACATTATTATGGCTTATAACAGAACACTACTATGTATTCCTGGTTCCAGTGGTGTAACAGTCCCCAACCAAAAAAAAACAAATGATTGGACGCAATGCCTGTGTAATAAAAAAGTCTCAACCCATGAAATTTCTTGACTGCGTGACTTCTGGTGTGGCTACGTCATGAAACACCTGTTTGCGGGGCTTTACTGCGCATGCGCAATTTCACCGCTGTTTTATTGCACATGCATTTTTCGGGTCAAGACAGATTATAGACCCGAGCGGGTGGCGATTTGTTTAACCACTTAAGACCCGGACCAATATGCTGCCAAATGACCCAAGGTTTTTTTGCGATTCGGCACTGCGTCGCTTTAACAGACAATTGCGCGGTCTCTCAACGTTGCTCCCAAACCGAATTCGCGTCCTTTTCTTCACACAAATAGAGCTTTCTTTTGGTGGTATTTGATCGCCTCTGCGATTTTAATTTTTTGCGCTATAAACAAAAATAGAGCGCCATTTTTGAAAAAAAAACAATATTTTTTACTTTTTGTTATAAGAAAAATCAATAAACTAAAATTTAGTCAAACATTTAGGCCAAAATTTATTTAGCCACATGTCTTTAGTAAAAAAAAAAAAAAAATCGCAATCATTTTTTTTTTTTTAGCTACCTAGCGGGAACAGCAACACGAATACAGCGATCAGAAAAATGATTGCTTAGTGACACTGGCAATAGGGGGTGAAAGGGTTAACTAGGGCGGTGATCAAGGGGTTAAAAACTTTATTTAGGGGGGGGGGTACGGGGGCTACCCAGGACCTAACATTAACTGACTGTCACACTGACACTAAATACAGTAATCATACATGTATGATTACTGCATTCGGTGACACTGTGACAGGGGGGAGGGGCGGCGATCGCGGGGGGTTAAATTTGCCTATATGTAGTGTGTGTCAGTGTAGTGTTAGTGCAGACTTAGGCCCCTTTCACATGTCCGTTCATTACAAGTCCGTTTATGGACTTGTAATGAACCCCTATGGGAAGCGGATCCGTTAGCTGATGATGCATCCGCTAACGTCCGCAAGATCCGCATCCGTTTTTTCGGACGGAAGAACGTCCTATTTTTCTTCCCTCCGGCCAAACGGATCGGATGCAAACGGACAGACGGTCCGTTTCCATCAGATTCCCCATAGGGGAGAGCGGAGGAGAGACAGGGCGGTCCCTGCACAGTGTGCGGGGACCGCCCTGTCCGCCTGAAGGCTCAGCGGGGATCCCCCGCTGAGCCGACGGACACACGGAGCGGACCGAAAAACGGACCGCTCCGTGTGAAAGGAGCCTTACTTGTGTTGTGATCTCTCCTCAGCGGTGGTTGAAAAAAAACGCCGAGGGAGAGATCACATCGCTTCCTCCTTCCCGATGGGACCCCCGACCCACCTCAAGGCACCAACGTATATATACACGTTGATGTGCCTGTCGGTGCCATTGTGCCGACGTAAATGTACATGCGGCGGCCCTTAAGGGGTTAAACTTGTCATCGGCAGTACCACGTCCAGCCTCGCCATAAACTTTTTTTTTACTAATGGAAAAAAGAAAGCCCTAAGGCTGACGCTGTGCTGTGAAATGAAAAGTGGTGTGTGTAATGAAAAAGCAATAAATTGATGAAAGAAGCAGCTAGCACTTAAAGGGGTTGTAAAGGTAAAAAAAAAAAATCTTCCTTTATGCTGCATTCACACCTAGGCGTTTTGTCGCCCGACGCTGTAGCAGCCTGAGATACGCTGGAGGGGCGAATTTACATTGTCGGCTATGGAGATGGTTCACATCTCTACGCCAAACGCTGTACACCTGAAGCTTGAAACAAGTCCTGGACCCTTTTTTTCAGGCGTCTTGGGTGTTCGGGCATAACCGACAATGCTAAAATCACCCCTCCAGCGAAAAACAAGGAGCGACTTGTCGCCGCAAATCGTGGGGACAAAACGCCAAATCCGTGTCGCTGCAATACGCCGCCTCACGCCTACGCTCAGGTGTGAATGCAGCCTTATGGGGCAAGCAGGAGTGTCAGGACGCCCACTAACGCACAGCTCATTTCTCTATCTGCAAAGTAGAGAGTGCCCCTCCCCCCCTCAAGAGGCTTTCTCCACACCAGGGAGAAAGCCTCACATTACTGTGTGGAGTTACAGACAGAACAGGAAGTGAGGGTTTATCAGAAGAAATAAGGACATTTAAAAGCAAAATGGAAGGACGAGGTAAGTGAAGGAGGACTGCACTAAGTTAAAGGAAGCTATTTAGGGGAAAAAATTTTTTTTTTTTACTTTTACAACCCTTTTAAATTGTGTACAAAAACTTAGATAAAGATAAAAAAATAAAAAGTGCAGTGCTAAGGTAAGAAAATTGATACATAAAAAAGTAAAATGCTAAAACAATATTGACAAACAATGATCAATAATAAATGTGAAGATGAATTAAGAAAAAAAAGTGTAGTGAAAAACTAAGGCAAAGTCCCATTCAAAATTAATGATGAAAGTCCATGTGAAGGGTTAACTTCCAGGGTATATCCAAGTGATTCCAAAAAAAATAGTGAGAAACGCCAATCTTCCCAAACAAAGCCAAAAAGTGTCTTCAAACACCCATTAGTGTGGTTGCCTGCTTACCGGACAGAGCGACTGTATTGAACCAGTCTCACCAAGCACAGGGATATGGGTCTCCCCAGAACCAATCAGGACAGTAACTAATGATCCAAGGGTAACTCAGAACTTTTGACCCTCCGGACCATCAAACATCCCAGTCTTCATGACAGCCCATCAAACGTCCACAGATGCTATACCTCAGCTTGTGTCTTTCCTTGCAGCTCCCTGCTGCCTTGTCCCTCGTGGACTCTCACTCAGGCCTTGTTTTCTACTAACTTGTACTGAGGGAAAGTGGGAGGGGTGATATAGGGGGCGGGCCGCACAGGGCCCGCCCCCCTCTCCAAGCACTGCCCAACACCCCTTCTCCCACTTACCTTCGGTATGGGTTAGTAGAAAGAACAGCCTGGGAGCGGGGCTGGAAGCGGTGCTGCCGATGACGCCGATGACGAGTTTAAAGCGGAGTTCCACCCAAAAATGGAACTTCTGCTTTTTGCAACCCCCCCACTTTGGTGTCACATTTTGGCACCTTTCAGGGGGGAGGGGGGTGCAGATACTACAGGTATTTACACCCACTTCCTGGCATATACTCCCGTGTCATGCCACTTCGCACCCCCCCCTGCTGTGGAGAAAAGCGAGGGAATGGTTACAATGCACCGCGTGAATTGCGCATGCGCAGTAGGGACCCTGGCAGTGAAGCCACAATGCTTTACTTCCTGATTCCCTCACCGAGGAAGGCAGCGGCAGTATCCAAGGGACGAGCCTCAGCTGCCGACATCACAGGTACATTGGACAGGTAAGTGTCCATTTTTTAAAAGTCAGCAGCTGCACTATTCGTAGCTGCTGGCTTTAAAAAAAAAAAATTGGGTGCGCCTCCACTTTAAACAAATCACGCTCCGCCCACCCGCTCGGGTCTATAATTTTTTGCGACCTGAAAATTGCATCCGCGGTAAAGTCATGCATGCGCGATAAAGCCCCACGAACAGATGTTTTGTGGCGTAGCCGCACCAGAAGTGACGCGGTCGAGACTTTTCATAAGTCCAGGATTTTTTTTGGAACATCCGCACCAAATTGTGGGTGTGTCCAAGGGTTTGCCAGTGAACATTTGACAGGTGATGATACAAAATCTCACCACCTGCTTGCGGCCGACAAAGGGTATAGCCACAGTGTCCCATTGATTTCAATGGGCAGGAGCGGTAAACACAGCGCTCCAAAGATGCTTCTAGCAGGAATATTTTAACCGTCCTGCCGGCCCTCGGGGCTTTCACACTGGAGACACAGCAGCGGCTGTTTAGGGTCAGTTTGCAGGTGCCATTTTTAGTGCAATAGCGCCTGCATAACGACCCAGTGTGAAAGGGATCTTAAAGGATAAGTTCACCTTTAAAAATAGGAATGACCTCTGGGCAGGCAGTTACTTCAGTCAAGATTCAATAAACTATGCTTATGCTCACCAGTGCCCTCGTAGTTCATTGAGAACTACAAGCTGCCAGCCACAGAGACTCTCTATTCATTCACAAAACTGAATGAATGACGCGGCAGTGTGGGCGGAGACTTGAGCTCTTTTTAGCTGTGAAAATTTTGGACAGAGCTGGAGAATATGAATATAAGATGCAGTATAGGTTTAAGCTTTAATTTATTGTACAATATTTCCATCTGTCTCTTGTCTTTTACAGTTTAGATGCTAAATCAACCAGCATTCAAGTGACAGTTAAAGAAGGTGGGCTGAAGTTAATTCAAATTCAGGACAATGGTTCTGGAATTAGGGTAAGTGTTCTAGTTCTGTGAAGGAAAATTATGTTAAACAACTTGTTTGGTTACTAAGGATTGATCTGACAATTTGAATCTGTACTGTTAAAGCGGATGGTTCACAAAAAAAAAATATTAAAAGCCAGCAGCAACAAATACTGCAGCTGCTGACTTTTAATATTAGGACACTTACCTGTCCTGGAGTCCAGCGCCGTCCGCAGCAGAGGATGAGCGTTCGCTCGTCTCTCTGCTGTTCCCCGCTCCATCCACTGTGAGGGAACCAGGAAGTGAAGCGCTGCGGCTTCACTGCCCGGTTCCCTACGGCGCATGCGCGAGTCGCGCTGCGCCCGCCGATTGGCTCCAGCTGTGTGCTGGGAGCCGAGTGTTCCCAGCACACAACGGGGGACGGACGGGATGTGATGCAATGCCCGTCTTTTGCCCGTGAATGCTGGGCCGGAAGTGGGTGCAGATACCTGTCTATCTGCACCCCCCTCCCCCCTGAAAGGTGTCAATTGTGACACCGGAGGGGGGGAGTGTTCGGATCAGCGGATCTTCACTTTAGGGTGGAGATCCGCTTTAAGTAAATACTTTCAATAAAAATCTATTGTTAAAAAAAAAAAAAAAACAACCTTGCCTTGTTGAAAGGTTATTTCTAAAAAAATAGTAATACCATTTACTACATTACAGGTTTTTTATTACTGTAAACACTTGTGTTGGCTACAAAGCTACAGGGTAGGCTACGTATCGCAACCATTTGGGGTCCTTTCATACGACTCTTCCATATGTCCATTTTTCTTTCATCCATCCATTGGCGGGTGAAAAACAGACCGCAATGAATTCCTATGGGCAAACAGATGATCATTCGTTTACATCTGCATTATTTTTATTTTTTTACCAGAACAAATTTCTATTTAAAAAAATAAATAAAATAATAAACGCAAGCGAACGTAAATAGACATAGTCTGCTTCTGCATCTGTTTTTACATTGGATGTTAGGAGCTGGCTCCCGCTGGCGTCCTACCAACCAGTAACAGCAGGCATGAGTCGTTGGTTGTTTAGGAGCTGGCACCTGCTGGAATTCAAACAACCATGACTCATCCCTGCTGTCAGTAGGGAAGTCATTGCTGACAGCAGAAGTAAACTAAAGAGCTTAAAATGTAGGCAGAAAAATGGTGCCCTTTAGGGTCTGATGGATGTGGGGGGGGGGCTTACACCAAAAAAACAAAATGGCATGGAGTCCCCTCCCCCGAAATCTATACCAGACCCTTATGTGAGCATGCAGGCTGGGAGAGGCGTGGGACAAGCATGTGCCCTCCCCTCTGAACCATACCTGGCCACACCTGCTCAACATTGGGGGTAAACATTGTCGGGTGGGACCCCCCCCCCCCCCCTTGCTTCCCCACAGCTCTGGATTGGCGGCTGAGGGGGTGCAGGGATAACTTATCGGAATCTGGAAGCCCCCTTTAACAAGGGGCCCCCAGAACCGAAACCTCACCCCAAGTAAATTAAATACTCATTCAGAAAATGTCCTTTCTATAAAAAATAAATACATTTCCCCGATGTGGATCCATCGTCAGTCATGTCGTCCAGTGATGTAGGTTCACATCAATCTTGGTGAACGGTGGCTGCTGACCTGCACAAAAAACCTCCACCAAACTCAACCACTATTGTCCTTTGCTGCTTTTGCACCAAATGACATTTCTGGCGCTCCCCGTCCCTTGCTGCTAAAGTAAATTTATGGGTCAGGGCCATCCAGTAACATCACTGGGTGACTCCACCCTTTATGATGTCATTGCCAGTATGTGATGTCATATTGGTGTAGGGTCACCCAGTGATGTCACCAGATGGTCCCACCCCTTTGTTTACTTTAGCGGCAGGGAGTACACCCTCCATATTGAGGGCCTTACTACCCGACAACATGGATAAGTCATGGTTGTTGGGATGCTGGCGGGTGTTGGCTCATAACAACCAAGGCAAAAAGAGACCATTTGTTCATTTACATCCATTTAGGTCCATTTCCTGAACAGACATGGATGTAAATCTATGATCATCCGTTTACATTTATTTGACCATTTTTCATCTGTCTGTATACTCTATTTGCAGATGGTTTGTCATATTGTATATTTACTATATACATAAAGCCCCAATAGTTATTTTTGGACTGTTTGGGGTGTCTGTTAATCTGGCCTAGGCATTTGATTGGCCTGGGGTTTCTGTTCACCTGTATAATCAAATATTGCAAAGGACATTTTGTTTATCGTATCTAGAATAGAATAAATGTTTTGGTATTAAAAAAAATATTTATCCTTAGAAAGAAGACATGGAGATAGTTTGTGAGAGATTTACTACAAGCAAACTACAGTCATTTGAAGACTTGTCCAGTATTGCCACTTATGGCTTCCGTGGTGAAGTAAGTGTTAATACACATACATACATATGTGCATGCATAGTCTAGATTTTCTTAAAGCAAAACTCCAACCTTACCCATTGTTGCGCTATCTGCTTCTGCCTCTAGTCCTTGGTG
Organism: Rana kukunoris; assembly: GCA_029574335.1. NCBI lineage: Eukaryota > Metazoa > Chordata > Amphibia > Anura > Ranidae > Rana > Rana kukunoris. The sequence continues at coordinate 175,038,090 of CM056053.1, read as the reverse complement.
AAAAACTATTCAAATTTGTCCTCTAAGTAATTAAAAATACCTGGTATCGTGGTCCACTTAAAATGTAAATTAGTTAACAGTAAAACCTTGTAAACTGAGTAAGCGCTTGGATATTTTAGCTGCAAGATTGTCGCTGCCATAATTCTAAATTTTTCTGTCAACTTTTTGCGTTTTAAATGTTCCCATCTTCCTTTTGCATATCCCAGCACCTCCTGTTGCTTTCTCCATATTGTGTATGTAGAGCCAAAATATTTTTGTTACATTTGGATACTGTGTGTGTTACAACTATATATATATATATATATATATATATATATATATTTATATATATTTATTTATTTATATATATTTATATTTATATATATATATTTATTTATTTATTTATTTATTTATTTATTTATTTATTTATTTATTTATTTATTTATTGCTGTCTGTCCTTCCTAAGGAGATTCCCCCGCTCTTTTTCTCCAGGTGACCATTGTCACAGAAACATATGGTGACTGGAAATCCGAAACTCTCCAGATATCACTAGAACAGGAGAGGGTGAATTTTCAACTGGCGGCACCTGTTCCAGTAACAGCTGTCAAGGGGGGCTATACCCCTCACTTTGTAGAGATGTACACTCGCTTTTTGTTGTACATCCAGTAAGGGAGATTTTCCTTTATTTCCCAAACAGGTCACAGTCATCAATAAAATAAACATACAGGGGTTTTACCTCTTCCATATTTTAACCTAAAGAAAAAATTATTTTGGCAATACATGCAATTTATAAAAAATAAAGAATACAATACCTTAGATTGTACGTTCCTTGAGGTCAGTGAATGTACAATGTATACAGTATGTAAATCGCTGCGTACATTTTTTTTTTTTTTTTTTTTTTTTTTCCACATCAGACATAACCCAAGGTTTTGAGGTGTTGGAGGGGTTCATCGTTAATCCGCCCTTCATATTTCCACCTCAGATTTGCATCATTTGTGGTTGTTTCTGTATATTTTTATTATTTGATCTCTTTATTTCTTTTTTTTTTTTTTTTTTATATATTCTTTATTTTTCAAACAAAAGTATATTTTGCCACTAACATCACATAGTCTAAATGATGGCTCTTATAAACTCCCGTTGCTCCCCACAACACCTACCTCCCTGGGTCTCTATATCCTCCCACTCCTCTCATACATGTTTATTTGTCGTCCCCCCCCTAATTGTGTCCCTCCCCCTGCTTCTTCCCATCTCTGCCTTATTGGATCGGGTCGAGAACTTTTACTGATTTATTTCTGTTAGTGTTAGGGAAAAATTTTCAGATGTTTTATAGGTTCGCCACTGATCCCAAAGCCTTCCACCCCTGTCTCCCTCCCCCTCTCCTAGATCGGCCCTTCTTAGGTACTCCATCTCTGCAATATGGTCGACCCTGTGTATAAGTTCTTTTAGAGGTGGTTTATGTGGGTAGAGCCAGAATTTCGGGATCAGCCCCTTTGCTGCATTTAACAGCACCGGGGCCAATGTTGAGGCATATTTTTTTGTCCCTTTTATTATGCCCTGTCTGTGGAATAGGCAAGACAGGGGGTCTAGTGGGATCTTTTCTCCGGAGATTTCCTCTGTTAATTTGACAATCTCCTTCCAATATTCCTGAATTCTCGGGCATTCCCACCATATGTGCAGGGCGGTCCCTGTTTGGTTACAATTCCTCCAACAAAGGGGAGAGTTTACTAGAGATATTTTATTAAGTCTGACAGGTGTCAAGTGCCAACGCATCATAAATTTGTAATTAGCTTCTACTGTTATATCTTTTGCGTAGTTGAAGGTCGCTCTGGTCATTTGTGCTTCTTCTATTCTTTCTCCAATTTCTTTCTCCCATGCCTCTATGCATTGTAGAGTTTCTTTTGTCCCAATTTCTGTAAGAATTTTATATATCTTAGCAATTCCGTGTTGTAGTGGTTCTCCCCGCGTGCAAAGTTTTTCTATAGAGTTTTGTGCTGTATCTTCTCTTATTGGTGCTGGAAGTGTGTGTACGAAGTGCTTTAGTTGTATGTATTCCCAGTCAGTTATTTGTTGTGCCCCTTCTACTACCTGTATCTCTTCTTTATTTTTTATTTTTCCTTGTGCCACAATATCCCCTAATCTTTTACTACCTAATTTTTTCCCAAATTTTGTCCTATTTCCAGGTGCAAATAAATTTGTGTTTGCTAATGGAATTAATGGGGAGTTATATTCCCATTTTTCCCTCTTGTGTGCTAAGTCCCATATCTTATAAACCTGTTTTGTGATACTATGTGTGTTTGGGTTAATTATTCTATATTTAGGTGGAATCCATATATTTGTGTTAAGATGGTGGTTACTTAACGCGTTTTCCATATGGACCCATTTTTTTACTGAATTCTTATTTGACCATTCGACTAACCTCGCTAAAACTACGGCTTGGTAATATCTTGTGATATCTGGAAGTGCCAATCCACCTCTTTTTTTTCCCCGAGTTAAGATTGTATAGCTTATTCTAGGTTTTTTGTCGTGCCATATAAATTTTGAAATTATAGTTTTTAATATCTTAAAGAAACTCTGTGGGACATTTATTGGAAGCATTTGGAATTTATAAATTATCTTTGGTAGAAGGGTCATTTTAAATAAATTGATCCGCCCCATCCAGGAAATTTGTTTATGGGAAAAAGTTTTTATATCTCGTCTTATCTCGTTGAGGAGGGGGATGTAATTTGCCTCAAAGAGGCCGCCTACGTTGGGAGTTATCTTTACCCCCAAATAAGTGAGCGATTTTTGTTCCCACGTAAAGGGAAAGGTTCTATGTAAATCCTCCTCCTCCTTATGGTCGATTCATAATTACTGTTTTTACTGGATTTATTTTGAAGTTAGAGAGTCTACCGTACCTTCCTATTTCCTCTAGTATGTTAGGGATTGATATTTTAGGCTTGGTAACGTAAAGGAGGACATCGTCTGCGTATGCTGCCAGCTTCTGTTCCTCGTCTCCAACTCTCACCCCCCCTATATCAGGGTTGTTCCTAATCTTACACAGCAGTGGTTCCAGCGCTATTACATATAGGAGGGGGGAGAGCGGGCATCCCTGCCTTGTGCCATTCATCATGTCTATCGCCGAAGATTCCCTCCCATTTACCTTTACTTTTGCCGAAGGAGACTTGTATAGATTTCCTACCCATTTCATAAATCTAGGGCCTATTCCAATACTTCTTAATGTTTCCATCATGAACCCCCAGTCGACTCTGTCAAATGCTTTTTCAGCATCCAATGACATGAGTACGGCTGGGGGTCCCGCCCTCTTACCATCTTGGAGCAATAGGAGTGTTCTTAAACTATTATCCCTCCCTTCTCTGCCACGTACAAATCCCGTCTGGTCTGGACTTATCAAATCTGGCATATATGGTTTTATCCTAGTCGCCAGTATCTTTGCAAAGATTTTTATGTCAGCATTTAACAATGCTATTGGGCGATAATTAGAACAAAGAGTCTTGTCTTTTCCTGGTTTGGCTATGATAGCAATATTAGCAAGGAGAGATTCTTTCCTTACTTCTTCTATTCCCCCTAATTTATTAAAGTAAATACACATTTCTGGGATTAATGTCTCTTTAAATTTTTTATAATATTTTATTGGCAGTCCATCTGGGCCTGGGCTTTTCCCCCCTGGGGTTGCTTGGATAGCTTGACTGATTTCTGTTTGTGTAATTGGGTCTTCTAAAGTTTCCGCTATTTCATGCGTTAGTTTTGATAGATTGGCTTCACATAAATATTCTCTTATTTTTTTCTTCTCTGTTTGCCTTTTCTTCTTGTGTCTCATCTTTCCTAATAGAGTACAGTGAAGTGTAGAACGTCCGAAAGGCTTCAGCAATCTCGGGCGTCCTAAACCTCATCTGTCCTTCCTGATCCTTTATTTTTTCTATATAGTTTAGATTTCTCTTTTCTTTTAAGATCCTAGCCAGGTACTTCCCTGGTTTGTTACCCCAGAGATACCTTTCTTTCATGGCGTTTTTAAAAGTATTCCTAGTTTCAATCTCCATTAGATCTCTTAATTGGGTTCTCTTATATAACAGTTCCTGGTAGACTTTTTTGTTGTTTTTTTGATTTTTATGTTTAGTTTCTAGATCTTGTAGCTCTTTAATTAACCTATTTCTGTTTGCTTCTCTTTCCTTTTTTTTTTTTTTTACTCCTAAGGAAATTAATTTTCCTCGGATGGTGGCCTTATGGGATTCCCAGATAGTTGCTGTGCTTACATCAGGGGTATTGTTGATCTTAAAATATTCATCTATGTCTGTTCTTATCATATCGGTGATTTCTGTATCTTCTATTAATTCCTCATTTAATCTCCAGGGTCCCCTTCTCTCTTCTATTTCTGGGAATAGGATGCTCACCATAACCGGGGCATGGTCTGAGATTGTCACTACCCCTATTGCGGCATTGACTACATGCTCCAAGGTTTCGTGGTCTACCATTATATAATCTAGTCTTGAATACATGTTGTGTACTGTAGAAAAGAATGTATAATCTTTTTTAGTTGGGTTGAGAACCCTCCAGGGATCTATTAACTGGTTCTTATAAAGTTTTTTTTTTCACTAATTGTTGTTGCTTAGTATTTCCTATGTTAACAGTCGATATTCTATCTAATTGTATATCTAGGGTGAAGTTAAAGTCGCCAGCTAGGATCACGCTTCCTTGTTTGTATTCCATTAGTTTGTTCAGGATCATTGCTAAGTACTTCTGAGAATGTTTATTTGGGCAGTAAACATTGGCCAGCGTATATCGTTTGCCATTTAAGGAACCTCTTAGGAACATATAGCGACCTTCAGGATCCACTATCCTATCAGCAACTGAAAAATTTAGGTTTTTTCCTATCCCTATAGCTACTCCTCTAGATCCCCTCTGCAGGGAGTCTCCATAGTACCATGTTGGGAATGCCCGAGAATTAAGCCTCACTCTTGAGTCAAGGGTTATATGTGTCTCCTGGAAAAAAACTACATCAGCGGAAAATCTCTCGATCTCTTTTAAAATCATGTGTCTTTTTCGTGGAGAACTAAGGCCCCTTACATTATAGGTAATTATATTTACCTTAGTCATGTATATATTTTTGTTCTCTATTTATTTTTCCCTCACTATTCCATCTTCTCGTTGTAATCTGGTAATCGCCCGATCCTATATTTCCACTTCTCTCAGCCCTCCCGCCCCCCTCCCCCCCTTCCTCCCCCCCCTGACCCTCCCTCCCCCCCTACTCCCCTCCCCCCTTTCCCTTGATGGACTCTTGGCCCAAAGGACCTTCCTCGAAGCATCCTCACTTGCATTCCTATGTGCAAGGATGCTCCCTATAGGTTGAGGCGGAGTACAATTCGGCGTCTCCTCTATTCCCCTTATCCCAAGGGGAATTTCTCGGGGCGGGCTAGAGCTCTTGGGCCCCGGTGTCTCCGCAACACTGTACCCAGCGGCCCATAAGCATACTTCATATTGAGTAACAGATATTATTATTACCCTCCTCTCCCTCCCTCTCCCTCGCCCCTCTAGTTTCAGCACCTCCCTTCTTTAGGAATTGGGATTCCCAATCTTTGACAAAATTCAGGTATTTCTTCCAAAAATCTCAATTTCGCCATAACCCCCTCTTTTCTAGCTATTAGGCATGCCGGGAATCCCTAATTATACTGTATTTCTAGGTCTTGTAACTCCCGTAGTAGCGGCTTCAAGTTCCTTCTTCTTCTAAGTGTCTCTTGTGACAGATCTTGGTATATTTGGATATTGTGTTCCTCAAATTTTATTGGGGATTTCCCTCTCAGGTTTTTCCATAGTTGGTTTTTGTCCTCCCAGCTTTCAAATCTTATTATAATGTCTCGGGATTTATCCTGAGGGATTTCCCGGGGTTTCTTTATCCTATGAGCACGTTCTATTTTTAGTGGTACTGTTATATCTCTGTCAAGTATTGGATTACATATTCTCCGAATAATTTCTGGGAGATTTTCTGACTGTAAAGAATCGGGGACTCCGCGTATCCTAATGTTTTTTCGTCTGTCCCTGTTTTCCTGGTCTTCTACTTTATAAGCCTGTTCCCTTTGCTCTTTTTTTATTTCTGATAGTTCCGCTTCCAATTTTCTGATGGTGTTAAAATTGTGATCTGTTTTTTTTTCCACTTCCTCCAATCTTTCTAGCATGAATCCCATGTTTCTCTCCATTTGTGTTGACAGCACTTTTTCTAAGGCTGCGAACATTTCCTGTATTTCAGTTTTTGTTGGTAATGCCAAAACTGTTAATTGTTCTCCTATATCAGGAATTGTAACTGTTTCATGATCGCAGTCTGTCGCCGTCTCCGGTTGGGGTTCTGGCTCTGTTAGGCTGTTGGGATTAATTGGTGCTAGTTTTGTCCTATCCTTTTTTTTTTCCTTCTCTCTCTCGTTTGTTCCCTGCGTTACGTATTTATTCATTGGCCCTGGACTTTGGCTCAGACGAGGAGTCGAGGAGTTCCCCCCCCCCCTGGCCCCCCTCGCCCTGGTGCTCATATCTATAGGTTATCTCAGCTAGGGATATGCGGCGGTATTCCAGTATTCCGCCGTGTCGCTGTAGTTTTGTCCTTAAAATATCACCTCTGTGGATTAGGCGGGAAGAGAGAGGAGAGGAAAAAAAAAAAAAAACGTCCAGGCTAAAACAGGGAACAGAAAATCTTCTCTGTATGCATCTAGATCAACTAAGTTCTCCGTCGCTGCTCAATACAGCGCGCAAAGGATTTTTATTTCTTTATTTATTTTTTCCTGGTTTTACCCCTATATTTCACCCCTCACGTTCTGATTGATAACCACCTTGGCTGATCGCAAAGGGGTTTACGTTTATTTATTTGTTTCAAAGTTCAACGAGGAGAAAAAAAAAAGGAGAGAAAAAAAAAAAAGAAAGGGGGGCAGATGAAATGATGGGGTAGTGATTTGCTCCCACAATCCACGAGTCACACAGTCCACGTGCCCACCTGCAGTCGCGGGGTTTAGTTGGGGCTTAATAATTCAGTCAGTGGGTCAGCTTAAATACCTTAGATTAACTAATGAGTAGTTTCCAAGCACCATCTGACAAAAGACATCTGACAGAAAAAAGCAAAATCTGAACTACATCAGCGCTGTCTTGTCCCTCTTCCTCTATTAGATTTCCATCTCCACCATTCATGATTCACAGTTCACTATGTGGTTCACGTTTGTTTGTAACTTATAATCAGCAAGAGAAAATAAAAGGAAAGGTATTGATAGCTTGGTGCTTTACTCACAGTCCGTGGGTCGCTTAGCAAGTAACCAGGTCCGGCATCCTATGGGGACATACTTACAGGATCCCTGAGGCTGTGGCTGTAGCTGTAGCTGGAACCGGGCCGTGTGTGTCTGTGTCTGTGGGGTAGGGTTTTCAAACTGGCCTGGGAACTGCAGCTCTTCCCCTGACGTCCTCTTCAGGCAACCCCCCCCATCTCCTCTTTATTCCCCTTTTTATTGCACAAAAGGACAGGAATGTCCAAAATGTCTGGGACCCCCGCCGCCTCACCTCCGCCCCTCGTAGAGCCCCCCCCCCCGCCTGCCGAGCCTCGTCCGACACTATGCCCAATCTCGGATGACACCGCGCGCTCTCACACGCTCTCACCGCGCGCACTCGTGAACCAGGGCACGGACGAGACAGGCACCGCCGACGGGAACCCAGCACAGAGGACGGCGCGGGAACCGGGACCACACGGGACGCGAGCAGGAGGCGGACCAGGAGCAGCAAGCCAGCAAGCCAGCGGTAAGTCAGGGGAGCCCCGACACTCTTCCTCGCAGCGAGAGGGGGGGAGAGGGATGTGGAGGGAGCCCCCTTAGCGGGAGTACAGGGCTAAAAGGGCAACTGTTGAGCAGCTAGATCGACGGCTTGATGGTCAGCCATCACAGTGCTGCGGGACCTCTCCAGGAGCTCAATCCCTAGCCGCCTCGGTGTGAAGCGCGCGCCATCCTAGACTCCTCCCTCCTTCCCCCGTGGTTTGCAAATGTCGCTGCGTAAATTGATAGCGCTATACAAGTGCCTTAAATAACTACGGTAAATATGTGGATAGGAACCCCTTTTAATGACCAGAGCAGGTGTGCAGGCTGCAGTGCTTTTGGAAATAATTGTCTTATGGTTTATGGCAGCCTTTATCAGACAGGGTTTTGTGGAGCCTTAAAGTGGCAGTAAATTCGATAGAGAATTTTGCATGTGCATTGGAGCTGCTGTTAATGGCACAGGGCTCTGAAGGGATGGCAAGGTTATGCCCTTCCTTCAGAGCGCATGCGCAGGTGACTTCACCAACGACTTCACAGGTAAATCTCCTAAACGGTGCAAGTTTAGGAGATATTTACTTTACCTACAGGTAAGCCTTATTATAGGCTTGCCTAATGGGTAAAAATCAACTAAGAGAGTTTTACTTCAAGATTCCTCCAGCATTTGCTATAGGAGGGGATTCCTTGAGAAAAGAGCAAAATCACTAGTACTAAAATTTTCACTTTTTAATCCTGGCCATTATTAATCTATTGTGTTTCCTTTAATGATAATGAAGCAAGTTTGTTTCTTTTATCAATTTAATTAAAACATCCCTACAACCTGCCAATTGCATCAATATACCATGCTAACAATTTTAGAAACCATTTCCTGTGACCTGAAAACAATTTCAAGGGTTCTTCCTTGGCAAAAAGTTAGAAAAAAGCTGGTCTACAGTGATCTTCAATATACACATTCAGTAAAAACAACGATCAGTGGCAAATGACATTCCCCCCCCTCTTTATCCATGTTGTCCTATTGATGAACACTATGGGGACGGTATATAGTATGCTGATTGATTATTCAAACCCACACAAATGCTTACTTTTAATATAAATCTTGGTTAAAGTGGTTGTATAGGCGTTTTTTTTAACTTTTACCTACAGGTAAGCATATAACAAGGCTTACCTGTAGGTATAAAGCAGGGATCCTCAAACTACGGCCCTCCAGTTGTTGGGGAACTACACATCCCAAGAGGCATTGCAAAACTCTGACATTCACAGACATGACGAGGCATGATGGGAATTGTAGTTCCTGAACATCTGGAGGGCCGTAGTTTGAAGACCCGTGGTATAAAGAATATCTCCTAAACCTGTACGGTTTAGGAGATATTCCGCTCGCAATGCGCCACTGATTGCAGTGGTGCATACGCAGCGGGGATCCTCAGCTAAGGGGCCGTCAACCGCTGGACCTTGCCGGATTGAAGTCTCCCATGCGCACGCGCGGGAGTGACGACATTGCCGCTCCAGCCAATCAGAGATGGAGCTTCGTGGACCAGGTAAGTTCTCTTCACCTCATATTTGATAATGAGCTAGTATGCGGTGTGTACTAGCACATTATGGCTTTTGCCTTTCAGGTGGGGGAAAAAAAAGAAAAAATCATTGCGGGTATACAACCGCTTTAAATCTAGTGTATCAAATGTAATTGCTAATACCTTTTTTTTTTTTTAAAGGGGGGGGGGGGGGGGGGGGACACCTAGGAGCTCAAGCACCAACAACTGACTTGCAGATTCCCCAAAAGATATGAGTATTAATTCAGATCTCAAACATTTACTAAAAACTCCTTGAAGATTACACCAAAAAATGAAAAGATTACTTTTTAATATTGGGATGCTTACCTGTCCAGGGATCCTGCAATGTCGGTGCCTCAGTCGATTTTTCCATTCTTTGTAAGGCAAGCCTTGCGGCTCCACAGCCAGTTCCCCACTGCGCATGCACAACGTGTACTGTGCTTTCTGAATAGGCCAGTGGCGGGGGGAAGGAGGAGGGGGGCGAACCTCCAAGGGATCTCAACGCTGCAAGGTCTCCCAGAAGTGGGGATGGGTACCTGTCAAAAAATGTATACCCGCTCCCCTTCCCCTCTCTTCCTCTCACCCCCTCAAAAGGTTCCAAATGTGGCAGTGGAGGGGAGGAGGAAGCAAAAAACGGAGCTTTGCTTCAAGTGAATTTCCACTTTTGCAGTCCATAAAAACCCCATTATATGTGTGTGTTCCCATTCACACAGCAACCCTAAAAGCTATTTTTGAACAATGTTTGAGTCTGTCATAACATGAAAATATTCACCAGCACACCACGGATTGTATAGAACGTCCAAAAGTTTTAATGCACAGAAAACATTACAGAAGGTGCCTCCTGTGATGTTTTCTGTGCATTAAAACTTTTGGATGTTATATACGATCCGTGGTGTGCTGGCGAATATGTTCATGTGGTTGATTGTTCCAGTACCCAACTGGTGATCTCTTAAGCACCCATTTTTGTATTTGAGCTGTTTCCTCAGGAAGGTGTGCGATTGGAATATTTATTGAGTCTGTCCTCATTAACATACAGTGCAAGAAGCTCAGCTTCTAGCCCTTTAACCCTTTGTTAGGATAGATGACGTTCAAATCTAGTTTCAATGGATAATGAAGTACAGTTCAGACGGGGAAATTATGGCAAAAACAGCTGCTCAGCTCCCTTGTAAACAAAGAACATGGTCTCCTTGAGCCCAGCAATCATTTTCAGGGAGGTGTGACTGAGGTGGACATTGTTTATTGAATGTGTTTATAGTAATTACTTTTATTTATTTACTCATATTTTGAACAGGCATTAGCAAGTATAAGTCATGTGGCTCATGTAACAATCACAACCAAGACAGCAGATGGTAAATGTGCTTTCAGGTAAGAAATTACCCACTTTAGGGGCTATATTACTGGTGTGTTGCAGTGCTTTGCTAATTGCTATGCTTATTGGTGTGTTCCCAATGCACTTCCACAATTCACATGTATAGCAGCACATCACAACACTCAGTAACTCACTACCATACAATGGGGTTGATTTACTAAAGGCAAATCCACTCCGCACTACAAGTGCACTTGTAAGTGCAGTCGCTGTAGATCTGAGCAGGAGCTCTGCTGATTTTTATCATCCAATCATGTGCAAGTAAAAATGCTGTTTTTTATTTTCTTTGCATGTCTCCCTCAGATCTACATAGGATGCAATAAGGTGAAAAAACACAAGGGTTTACAACCCCTTTAAGCCAACCTTAAAGGATCAGTAAAGATTTTTTTTTATAAAAAAATAAATAAATAACAAACATGTTATACTTACCTCCACTGTGCAGCTCGTTGGCTCGAGTGGCCCTGAACTGCTTCTTCTGAGGTCCCTCGGCGGCTGTCTCGGCTTCTCCAGGCAAGCACTCCACACCTTAATGCAAACAAGAAGTTAACTGTACCCAAGTTAGAGTGGCCTTGTTTGCACACACACATTTCCTTGTACAGCGTAAAAAAAAAGTGTATTTCAGCATCTGTGAGTCCCAGGTGGTGCATACAGCCTGCTGCCAGCAGCCTGTCAATGGCAGACTGAAATATGCAGCAGTGGTATGCACATCTGAGCAATACTTGCATACAGGGCCATATTGGCTCAATGCAAAATGTCTGCTTGGGGGTATGCAAACCCAAGTGATCTTGTATACGAATACCATTCTAATGTGCATTAAGCCATTGTGCATTTCAGCCTGTCATTGATTTTGACAGGCTCATGTCAGCGAGCTGTACAGACCACCTGTGATGTCCATGTTATAAGAAAAAATATTTATTCCTGGATACAACTTTATCTTGCTGTTTGTGTGTTTATGAAAATTGCAATTTATAGTGGTTGTAAACCCTCACATATACCCATTGAAGTGACTAGCCTCAGGTGATGCAGAGATTAAACAAATCCTTCTACATAAGTTGTACCTGTTTATCTGTAGCTCTCTCATGTGCATCTGCTCAAAGTTCAGAATTTATACAGCTTGTCTGAGCGTTCAGAAAACATGGGGAGCTGAAGTTGCATTTTGTAAAGCTTTAGTGAGAGCTGATTGAATGGAAGGGATACTCCTCCCCCCTCGCACAGAAACAGATCTGAGGCTGCCAATCGCAAGCTGCGTGCTGGAGCTCCCTTCCCTGTCTCCTTTTTACCTCTTGGTGTCAGAAAAACTTGTCAGAAAGGGCTCATGCAGATAGCAGAGGAACGAGGCAACAGACAGAAATGACACTTAAGTACTCTGGTCTGAAACCGGTATAGAGGGATATGCTATTGTTCATATTTCATGTCCTGAGGTTTATAACCACTTTAGAGAAACCTGTCCTGAGAAAAAATATGTAAGCTGACATTACGGACTTCTTTCTAAATATGCAAGTTACTTAGCTGACATCGGTACTTTGGCAACTACCGTATATACTAGAGTATAGACTCCCATGTTAAACGGTCATTTCTCCGGTGACTTTGGGGACCCGGTACTGGCCAGTCTTGCATGCGTCTATTAGGAGGCCACCAAACTGTTGAAGACATTGGATCAATATGACAGCCCGGCAGCTAGAATTTTAAAAAGTTATTAGTAGGGTTGTCCCGATACCGGTATCGGGACCGATACCGAGTATTTGCGGGAGTACTCGTACTCCCGCAAATACCCCGATATCTAAATAGAATACTCCAACAACCACCCACCCCCCCCCCCCCTCCAAAGCCCCCCCTGCCGCCGCCGCATCAAAAGCCACCGCCGCCGCACAGAGAACATCACAGCTTTTATTTGAATAGCTGTAGTGTTCCCGCTGCGTATAGACACTCCCCCTTGCTCGGGATTGGTTGGGTGATCGTGATCTGTCCAATCCCGAGCAAGGGGGAGTGTCTATACGCGCGGGCAAAACAGCTATTCAAATGAATGCTGTGATGTTCTCCGTGTGGTGACGGCTAGGTATGGGGGGGCATGGCTGGAGGGACATGGCTGCATATGTGGGGGACATGGCTGGAGGGACATGGCTGCATATGTGGGGGACATGGCTGGAGGGACATGGCTGCATATGTTGGGGACATGGCTGCATTTGGGGACACATTTAAAAAAATATCGGTACTTGTACTCGGTCCTAAAAAAGTGGTATCGGGACAACCCTAGTTATTAGCATAGGCAGCTTGCATATTCATCTCCATACCCCTTATCCCCATGTTGTGAATAATAACCGGCTTTACTTGTCCTGCATCTAACAGAAACATGAAATGATTTGTATTTTTTTTTTTTTTGTCTTTTTAAGCAATTTTATAAAAGGAAAGGTTAAGCTGCTTCATTCATTTTGTGATTACTTTAGAAGAAAAGATGCATATTGTTTTGATTGCTATCATGTATTTACATCTTCTTTTTTTTTTTTTTTTTTATTGTAGAGCAAACTATGCAGATGGAAAACTTAAATCTCCACCAAAACCATGTGCAGGCAATCAAGGAACCCAAATAATGGTATGCAGTATTCCACATTGATGTCCTGTTTGCATAGTAGATGGAGCTTTTTTCATTGTTAAAGGCAAACTCTGTTTTGTTGTTCTACCACTCCGCTTCTTTGTATTTAAAAAAATATATACTGTATATATTTTTTGCCATCAGTTGACTGACCCAAGTCTTAAACCTTGGGGTATACTGCTGCCTACAGGAGAATTGAACAATGACAAACAAAAAAAAATGTAAATCGGCCACTACCGTCCCCTTCTACTGCTAGCATTCCTAAGGGTTTTTTTTTTTACTTGTGTCTTAAGATTGACGTCCTTTTTTATTATTATTTATTTTTCCACAGCTTTGCTGTTAAGACTAACCTATATTATTTTTTTTTTTTTTTAATGTTATTCAAACCAGATCCACCTTGGAGCTGTTGGTCATTTTGTTGTCCCTGCTGTGCTTTCTGAGTGAAGTGTCATCCCATCCAAAATAAGTCAGACAATGCCATGGCAGTGGCATATTTCAACCATCAGGCTAGAACCAGAGCTCTCGCTGCAGCGAACTGGATAGATTTGTCCCAAGGTACAGAGTTTTTCTCGTATCAGGGTCTCCAAACTTTTAACACAAAGGGCAAGGTTACTGCCCTTAAGACTTTATGGGTGCCAGACTGTGGCCATTTAGATTAGAAATTGTCCCACAGTTAGCAATGTATTTTTTGGTTTTAGGGAGAGGAATAGTGCCCCGTTGGTGTCGGTGGGGAGAATAGTGCCTCGTTGTTGGTGTCAGTGGGGGGAATAGTGCCCCGTTGGTGTCAGTGGGGAGAATAGTGCCTCGTTGTTGGTGTCAGTGGGGGGAATAGTGCCCCGTTGGGGTCAGTGAGGGGGAATAGTGGCCAGTTGTGGGTGCCAGTTGGGGGGGAAAAACATACAGGGCCACATCTAGCCGCCAGGCTGCAGTTTGGAGACCACTGATCTAGTAGAAGCAGTGGGTGCTCTGGTGGCTCCATGGTATCGGTACATCCTGATCTATGCCTTTTCTCCCCTAAAACGTCTTCCTTGTCTGCTTTGCAGGATCAAGATAGAGGGCATTGCAGTAATCCTTTTTGTGGATTGGCCCAAGCGGATGTGGTACTCCGATCTTATAAGACTCTTAATGGACTCTCTGTGGGGACTTCTAGATAGTCCCTGAGACAGAAGAGCAGGACAGACTTACCATACTGCTTTCTGGTCGCTGGTTCTAATGATTAAGCTGTTGAAGCCAAGGCTATGAGAGGCTGGCACGTCTCTGAATTGGTTATCCTTGTGAAAAAGAACTAGGAAGTCTACTTCTCGTCCTACATGGGAGGCATATTTTACTGTAGAATGGTTCCACTCTAGGAGATGATCTGTGAAACAAATTCTCTCCTTAATAGCTGTGTCTGCTTTAGCATTATTAACCCTTAGAGGCGGTGCCTCCCGGGCCTTTAAGGAGTTTAGGGTCCTGGGAGGCAGGGCCCGGGTTATGATCATGGGACCTCTGTGGCTGTCACGGTGGTCACGATTGGAAAGCTCCCAATTGCAAGCGGCAATCGTTGCCGGGGGCGCTCTCTCTCAGCGCGGCTGTATTTCACCAATTCACGCAAATATGCGGGTGTTCTGCTCCAAGGCCCGCCTGCCGAGAGCCCACAAATTTGTGTGCGGCAAGCGCCAACGGGTTAAGGGTAGGGTCTCTGCTCTTGCTGGCTTGTTTAAGAGACCATTTCCTTATTGATCCTTGACTAAGACTAAGTTCAGGGTGCCTCCTATGTGCATCTTCAGGAGTATGGTAGAGTTATATAGTAGTTCAGTTAATCGTTATGCCAATTCTCAAGCTGAAAAAGGATTCCTCATGACAAGAGCAGGTGTTTACCAGGGGGAATTGAACAATAGGGACTTCCGAAATAAGATTACTACTTCGATGGGGGCAATATATTACAAGCAAATAGATCTACCATAAGGGTACTTGCACGCAGTACTACTGATTGGTCATTAGTTTTCCTGGCCAAAATTTCTTGTGTTTTATTATTTGCACATACACAAGCAATTTTAACCTCCTTCAAATGAACATTTTACACATGTATGCGTGTAAAATATTGACCGGCGACTCAGATTTTTGAATTTTGTTTACTCCTCTATACACAGTGCATGTTGAAAACAATGGGCTGCATTTAGATCATTAAAAAAAAAAGTAGTGTGCAAGCTGCCTAATATGGGAAAAATTGTAGCCAGAACAGTCCTTCCCAAATAGGCTAGAAATCCTTTCAGGAAGGCAATATACAATCACAAAAACTAGTAGGATGTAATCTACCTTACAAATGGCTCTAGCCAAAAATCTTTGAAGTATTATACCAAGGGAAAGCCATCCACATATAAACCTAAGCCTAAATAGTCTGCCTACAGGTAAACTAGATCAAAACTGATAAATGCTTTATAGAATTCTCCAGCTAGAGCTTCCCCATTAAAATAGCCATAATCCATAAAAAGTGGAACGCGACAGCAATGTGGCGCTCGCTCATCATTGCTTCTTTGGGGGGAGACAACGACTAATGTTAAGCAAGGTGGCAACATGAGCAATTTGTCCATTTGATGATTAGCATAGATGGAGGAACCCATTAGATTTTTTTGTTCAGCCCTCATGCTGAACAAAAGAAAATCGGCATGCATGATCAGCTTTAGTTGCTTCCTCCCTTTGTTGCACTTTCCCCCATATAACATTAGGCTCAACCTCCTTCTTCTGGTGTGCTTTTCAGGTGCTGGCAGTCCTTGGCTTTTTTTGGTAAGGCCTGTTAGTGTGTTGCTAGTTGCCTATTCCTCAGTTGGACTGCTTTTGGACATTTTTGATTTGTATTCTGTATACTTCCGGTGTTCCTCAATGAATGAGAAAGAAACAAACAAGTATTTTTGTACTCTATGTAATTTTTTTTTTTTTTTTGCAGTTCACTGAGCGAAACAAGTCTCACCCTTCTGAAGTTATAATAATGCTCTTGGCACTGCTTGCTACAAACCGAGGCAGAGGGGTTATCAGACTTTGTTTGCCAGTGTCTAGACTTTCTGCAGGTACAAATATATTTTGCCTCACACGCGATCGGATTTTTTGAAGAAAAAGCGTAGGACTTTTGTCCGAAGGGCGTTGGCCAGGAACTTGTATTCTGTACAAACGGCAAAGATTTGTCGGCCAGCAAACACGAAACTATGTGGTTTTTCAGCTCTTTAGCGCCACCCTTTGGGCAACTTCTGATAATGTTGTGCTATGGTTAGCATTGCTCCTGAGCATGCGTGTTTGTGCTTTGGAGTTTTTTCCGATGGACTTGTGTACACACATTTGGATAATCTGATAACACACATTTGTTAGCGGACAATTTTAAAGCATGCTATCCAACATTTGTTGGCGAAAAATCCGACAACAATTGTCCGATTGAGCATACAAACAGTCAGATTTTATGACAGCAGCCTGTCATTACACAAGTCCGATAATTCGATTGTGTGTATGAGGCTTTAGAATATATGACTTCTTTGTCCCCTAATGGACTCTAGAAAAAGGGGTTTTATCGTGAGTTTAAACATCCGATTTTAGCAAGCATATCTTAACATTTATCTAAAGTCCAAAACAAAAATGTAAAATATTGCTGTTTCCTAGTCCATAGATGTGGTACCTATATTTAGTTTTTCCCTAGTTCGTCTTTCAGGACAGCACCTTAGAGAGATCCCGGCTCCTCCCCTTCTAGGAAACACTGCCTTCTTTAGATCTTTAAAGCCTCATCCTCCCACTGGCCCTTCAGTTATGGTGTTTCCTCCGGTGGGGAGACACTGCTGTGGAACCAGGGCTGTTAGCTGGGGAGGCTAAGGCTATGTTTCAGAGAAGGGCAGGACCCGGGAGTTGCCTGGTGTTCCTTGTGCTCTTTTTTATGTTCGTATTTGGCGCCAGGTAAAAAAAAACGAGCGCGTTTTAATTTACCTGTGGAGGCGCCGTGCATCTCAAGCGCTCCTTGGCGAAAGGATGGCAGCTGGGAGGTCCGCTCTTTCGTGCGCCTAGGGTGGCGCTGTGTATCGAATCGATTTCCCCTCCACTTCAGCCTGGAGACTCAGTGGCTGCGTCGGACGGCGGGTGACGTCAGTTCCGGCGGAAGGGGCAGATTCGATACACGAGGCCGCGTCTTCCGGTTCCGGACGCGGCCTAGAAAGGCGGAACCAGCACTCGGCTGGTGCGGTCACCTATTCAGCTGTAGAGACAGCACTTTTTGGGACCAGAGGCCACCGCTACCGTGCGGGAGGATGTCGGAGGCAGAGGCTTCTAAAACCGCTCCCGGAGAGAAGGACACCAGCCAAGCAAAGGTCAGTGGAACCCTGGGGTGGTGTTCCCTGACTCACAAAACCCCTGTTAGCTCCACGGGTGTGTTTTCCCTACCAGGTGGTCGGTAGGAAAGGAGTGGGTCCCTGGTGGTGGTCATTCCTGGGGATTAGGCACTCCTGGTGATCCCTGTTTATTCAGCTGGGGGGTTCTGACTAATACTGCTGCTCTTTATGTTTTCTGTTTGTTTCAGAAATACACAAGCAAATCGCTCCATGGCTCTAAGAGAAAGTGCCCTGTCTGCAGGTCCACATTAGGGGAGACTTGGGACAAGACTCTCTGTAGGGGTTGTATGGATGCGGTAGTGAGAGAGCAGACAGCAGAACAGGGGGTAGATCTGGCAGCATCTGTTAAGGAGCTTTCAAGCACTTTCCAATCATTTAAAACGCTGTTTGCTAACTTTCAGTTGCCCCAGGCCCAGAGCACCCCTCCCCCAGTACAACAGGCGGTTTCACCTGATCCACCGGTACCCCTCGCTATTGGTGCAGAGAGACCGGTAGGATCAGCAGAGGAAATTGAGGTAGAAGCAAGAAGCACTCCCTCTGATTCTCAAGGAGAATCTGATGAAGAGGGGTTGGACGGGGAGTCCACTAAACCCTCACGTTACAAACTCTCTCTAGAGGAGGTTGAGGAGCTTTTAGGGGCTATCCACACCACCCTAGGGATTCAAGAGGAGAGGAAGCCGCTGTCCCTGCACGACCAAATGTACAGAGGCTTAGGGGAACAGAAAAGGAAAGTTTTCCCAGTCCATGACGTTCTGGTCGATGCCATCAAAAGAGAATGGCAGGATCCGGAAAGGAAACCTTTTCTCTCAAAGGCATTGAAAAGAAGATTTCCTTTTGAGGAGGGAGAAAATTTAGTTTGGAATAAGACGCCTAAACTTGACGCGGCTTTTTCCCAAGTTTCCAGACACACAGACCTAGCCTTTGAGGACATGGGGGTACTTTCTGATCCCATGGATAAAAGGATGGATTCCCTGTTAAAGAAAACCTGGGATTCCTCCCAGGGTAATCTTAGGCCAGCAATGGCGGCTACAGTGGAGTACTGGCTGACTCAGATCAAATCCCATATAGAGGCGGGTACAGCAAAGGAGACAATCCTCTCCTCTTTCCCCATGCTACTGAAGGGGGTAGCTTTCTTGGCAGACGCCTCAGCGGAGTCTATTCATATGTCCGCAAGGTCTGCAGCATTGTGCAACTCAGCCAGAAGGGCCTTGTGGCTCAAAACATGGCAGGGAGACAATGCGTCCAAGGCAAAACTTTGTAGTATCCCGCTTACGGGGGATTTGTTGTTTGGTCCTGGTTTAGAAGCAGTCCTAGACCGGACCGCCGACAAAAAGAAGGCGTTCCCCGTTAAGAAGAAGTTTGGGGAGCAGCCAAAAAAGAGGTTTCGATTTCGTGGGAAATCAGAGACACCCAGGTCAGGTTCCCAGAAGAAAAGTTGGGGACAGAAGGGGTAGGGTCGAGGGGGAGCAATTTTTCGCCCTCCTGAACCCCCCAGAAAGACCAATTGACTCCAAAACAGTGGGAGGAAGATTGGGGGTCTTCCTACCACAGTGGGAGATGATTACCTCCAACCATTACATCTTGGAGATCATCCGAAGGGGTTACAAGCTAGAATTCTCAACCCCTCCCCCCCTCAGGCGGTTAATTACCAACCTTCCGAAGTGTGTGGAAAGGTCTTGTGCCCTCCTATCCTCACTTCAGGAATTGGAGGAGCAGCGGGTCATTGTTCAGGTCCCAACCAGGGAGATAGGTGGGGGTTTTTACTCCCACATCTTTGTGGTCCGCAAGCCGTCGGGAAAGTTCAGGCTTATCCTCAACCTAAAACCTTTAAATGCCTCGGTCAGGTACAAGAGGTTCAGAATGGATTCGATCCATTCCGTAAAAGCCCTTCTCCCTCCAAATTGCTTTATGGCTTCGATCGACCTAAAAGACGCTTACCTACATATCCCTATAGCGGAGGAACATCAGAAGTTCCTGAGGCTAGCAATAAACACCGGGGATCAGGTACTGCACCTACAATTCAGAGCCCTTCCTTTCGGCTTGTCATCTTCCCCCCGCATATTCACAAAGGTAATGGCAGAGGTCTTGGCTTTCCTGCGACTCAGGGGAATTCTGATAGTCGCATACCTGGACGACCTTCTATTGTTCGCCCCCTCCCCGGAACAATTGAGTCAGGACTTAGTCAGCCAGAAACATTCTGGAAAGTTTGGGTTGGCTCATAAATCCAGAAAAGTCCAACCTAATCCCGTCACAGAGGGTGTCCTTCCTGGGTTTTATTCTGGACTCAACAGTCCAAAGGGTCTTCCTTCCCCCAGAAAAGGTGCAAAAGGTGGACAAGGCCATGCTGTTTCTGCAGGGCAGTGGCCAGGTCTCTATAAGAAAGGCCATGTCCGCTCTGGGGTTGCTGACTTCCACCCTTCCAGCAGTACAGTGGGCGGGCCTTCATTTCCGTCCCCTTCAACTCTTCATCTTGAAGGTGTGGGACCACAGCCAGGGGTCATTGGATTCCCTAGTCTCTGTCCCAAGTCAAGTAAAACGGTCCCTCTGGTGGTGGAGAAGGGGGGCAAACTTGTCTTAAGGCCTAGAGTGGGTCCTACCCATATCCAAGACGGTCACAACCGACGCCAGCAACACAGGTTGGGGAGCACATTTGGGTTCTCGCTGGGTGCAGGGCACCTGGGCCTTAGTGGATGCAGCAAAGTCCTCCAATTGGAGGGAATTGAGGGCAGTGTCACTGGCCCTTGTCTCATTCAAAGAAGATCTGCGGGGTCACCATGTTCGAGTCCGAACAGACAACTCGTCGGCAGTGGCTTATATCAACAAGCAGGGGGGCACAAGGTGCGGCCCCCTCTGGCTGTTGACAGAGGCCATTTTCAGATGGGCCGAGATCAATGTCCTGTCCCTGTCAGCCTTACATCTGAAGGGGGATCAGAACTGCTTAGCAGACTTCCTCAGCAGAACAACGCTGAGGGAGGGCGATTGGTCTCTGAGTCAGGAGGTCTTCAGGATGATAGCCCAGAGATGGGGGCCGCCATGCGTGGACCTCTTTGCCTCCAGGCAGAACGCCAAGGCGGACAGGTTCTTTTCTCTAAGCAGATACGATGGAGCTTTAGGGATAGATGCACTAGCTCAGAAATGGGAATTTTCCAGGTGTTATGCCTTCCCCCCTCCGGTTCTGATCCCTGCGGTGTTGAGGAAATTTCAACAAGAGAGCACAACCTTAATTCTAATTGCCCCGTATTGGCCCAGGAGACCGTGGTTTTCAATCCTAAAGAACCTGGCTGTAGAGCCCCCCTGGCTTCTACCAGCTCGGAGCAACCTTCTCACTCAAGGTCCAGTCTGCTGCCCTCACGTGGACAGGTGGAAACTTGCAGCCTGGTTTCTGAGGAGGAGTTACTAAGGGGAAAAGGGTTTTCAGATCGCTTGGTTGCGACCCTCCTAAATTGTAGGAAAAAGGAAACGCAAACCATCTACCACAAAGTGTGGAGACGTTTCAATTCATGGTGCTCTGAAAGCTCCTTCAGTGTACGCAGTTCCATAGCAGTACTAGAGTTCCTACAGGCGGGGGCAGATAAGGGATTGGCTCTCAGCACTTTGAAGGGACAGGTGTCAGCCCTAAGTGTATTCTTAGAGAAAAATCTAGCAGGGGATCCCTGGATAGTAAGATTTTTTAAATCTTTGAGTAGGCAGAGGCCAGTTGGTGTGACCCCTTTTCCCGTGTGGGATCTTTCCTTAGTTTTGCAGGCCCTTACAGGAGATCCTTTTGAACCATTGGGGTCATGCTCTTTGAGGTTAATCACTCTCAAAACAGTTTTTTTGGTAGCGATTACGACGGCACGTCGAGTAAGTGAACTCGAGGCCCTCTCAATTAAAACTCCTTTTTTTCAAGTTTTTCCGGATCGTATTGTTTTTAAGACCGATCCGGCCTTTTTGCCAAAGGTGGCTTCAAAGTTTCACAGAGGCCAGGAAATTATTCTGCCAACATTTTGTTCAAACCCGGTGAGGGAAAAAGAATTTATTTTTCACAACCTAGATGTAAGGAGGTGCGTCCTTCAGTATTTGGAATGCACCAAACAGTTTAGAAAATCAGATTCCCTTTTTGTTTTATTTTCAGGGGCTAGGAAAGGTTCTAGAGCCTCCAGGCGTACTATAGCGAGCTGGATTAGGGCAGCTATTAGCCAAGCTTATGTGTTAAAAGGGATGGAGCCTCCAGTGGGAATCAGGGCACATTCTACTAGAGCAGTGGCGACGTCACAAGCAGAATGGGCTGGTGCTTCTCCGGAGCAGATCTGTAGAGCAGCGACTTGGTCGAGTTTTGCTACCTTCGTAAAGCACTACAGACTAGACCTGCTGTCAGCACAGGACCAAGCCTTTGGTCGTAAGGTGCTACAGGCAGTAGTCCCACCCTAAGGTAAGGTACTCGCTTATCCTCTCTAAGGTGCTGTCCTGAAAGACGAACTAGGGAAAAATGGAGTTACTTACCGGTAACATCCTTTTCCAGGAGTCTTTCAGGACAGCACCGCTACCCACCCAGGGTCTGAAGATTGGAAGACTCATCACATGAGGACGTCAGGTAAGATAAAGTATTCTTGTATAACGTTGTCTTGTCTCCCCAGTTGGCCGGAGGTACTCTGTAAGAACTGAAGGGCCAGTGGGAGGATGAGGCTTTAAAGATCTAAAGAAGGCGGTGTTTCCTAGAAGGGGAGGAGCCGGGATCTCTCTAAGGTGCTGTCCTGAAAGACTCCTGGAAAAGGATGTTACCGGTAAGTAACTCCATTTTTCCTGGCTTTGCTTCGTTGATTGTGTGTGTGTGTGTGTGTGTGTGTGTTTGTGTGTGTGTGTGTTTGTGTGTGTGTGTGTGTGTGTGTGTGTGTGTGTTTGTGTGTGTGTGTGTTTGTGTGTGTGTGTGTGTGTGTTTGTGTGTGTGTTTGTGTTTGTGTGGTTTTTTTTTTTTTTTTTTTTTTTTATTCTTTTTTTTTTTTTTTTATTGCATTTTTTTATTAATAGACCCCTGACATCTCCCCTTTCAGACAGGGAAAGGGACTAAGGACAAAGATTCCCCAGTCCATTTTTCTTCAGCCCCAGCTGCACTGAAAATTAATGGACAGGAGGCTCCTCCATTCATAAACTGAAGCATCGTAAACACGGGTTACGATGTTTCAGTTATGTAAATGGCCAGAGTCGGTGATCCCTGCTTCTGTTCATTCGGAAAAGTAGTATTATATACCAAAAATTCTGAATAAACAAAATTAGTAGCACTACAGTGCAAAAATGTATTTAAACAATACTGAATAATATAATCCTGTGAAAATGTTAATATATAATGTGAAGAGAATAGAAATGTGTAGCAATACACATTTACTAAATAGTGTTGTGATAAGTGTTTCCAAAAAACAGTTAGACTTAATAGGACAAATTCATAAAAAAAACTCCAAGTGAATAAAATTAAAGTGTCCAAAGAAAAAAAGTCTTCTTTCAAAAATCTTCTTAAGTGAGACCTTTCACCACACCAAAGTGCTCAGTGACTCCACACCCCCAGGAATTGCGCTTACCAATAGGATATGCCTTGCATTCGCATGCTTGGCAACAACAGCTGAATATATTTCCACACAAAATATTCAATTCCAACCAGTGTTCTCATAGGTAAAAGCGTTGTTCCACATGAAAAAGCAAAGGTGATTTCAATAGTGAAGTATATCAAACTCCTTTATTAAAACCAATAAAAAAGCTTCTCACATAGCACTCACATTTAGCACAGCAATTCAAGGCACTACAACAGTGAACTTGGCAGGGGGCTCTACACCACAGATGGAATGACTAGTTGTATTGTGGTCTCGGCGGACCTGCATAAACTGTCTCACCCCCCTGCTGCGTCGTCTCACTCGTCACTCTTTTCTTCAAAGGTACTGAAACACACGTTTGGTCGGTACTCGGTCTTCGGACGT
The DNA here is from genome assembly GCA_029574335.1 of Rana kukunoris. NCBI lineage: Eukaryota > Metazoa > Chordata > Amphibia > Anura > Ranidae > Rana > Rana kukunoris. The sequence goes on along the minus strand of CM056053.1, from coordinate 175,014,554 downwards.
TCCCCCAATGAGCCGTGTAACTTCCCCTAGACTAGTTTCGTTGCTCAGGACTTTTTCAAATAGGGATAAAGGAGTATTACTGGCTCCTACCTCTGCTCTCCATCCTGAAAGAGGGAGTGGAGGACGACATGGGTTGCGGAGGAGGAAAGCAGCAGAATGGGGAGGGGGACACGGAGAGGGAGAGCAGCAGAATGGAGGGGGGCGCGGAGGGGGAGAGCAACAGAACGAAGGCGGGCGTGGAGGGGGAAGAGCAGGAAAACAGAGGGGGACATCGGCATCGTGGAGGAGGACAGCAGCAGCACGGAGGGGAACTGGAGAAGGATACAGGGACAGTCAGCGGTGATCGGTATAGCTTTGGGGGGAGTTGCAAGCACCAATCACCGCTGTATTAATTTCTCTTAGGAGATAAAAGGGGAGGGGTCTGGGGAGAAGCTGTCGGGCTTTATTGAAATCTATACAGGGAGTTCGGTGCTTGTAACTCCCCTGCCGCACCGATCATCCCTGACTGCCCAGGTATCAGGTGAAGCATCAAAACATTTGCCCGAGTACAAGTACTCAGGCAAATGCTCGGTATTGGTACCAATACTAGTATCTGTGTGTGTGTGTGTGTGTGTGTGTGTATCCAGGCTGGATTTTGAACATGTCATTCTTTATTAGTTTTATTTCCATCACATAGGGAAATTGGTTTATTCGTTCTATAGAAGAAAATTATTTGTGAGACAGGCATTTTGGTAAGATCAAACTGGAACCTCTCCCACATTTTCTGTACTTGCCTGAAAAAGGGAAAGAAATTCAGTGTCTACATCTAAAGATTTGTAAGCTGCAATATTAAATTTTTGTTCCTGAATATATTTAACCTTTAGTTGCAGCTGTCTTTTATCTGTTCATGTGATTTGCAGAGTTCTTCCTCTTCTTCGGCGGCAGTGGTCCTTACTGAAAATCATTCATGTTACAAAAGAACATTAACTTGATCATGTTTGGTATTGAAAATTGCATACTTTGCAATTTCCAAAATTTGGGCAGTCCCTTCATTGTTTTGCTGTTTCTATACTACTTTAAACAGTGTAACTCTGCTTGGCTTTGTTCATCCCTTCTGCCACAGCCACCATGGCGGTAATATTTTGGCTTAAAGGAGTGTAATGTGTACATTCATTTCCCTGCCATTGTGTGCTGTTATAGATAGTAGCTGACAAAATTACTGTATAACAAAAGGTGCTTTGCCTTTTAATCCATATTCTTGGGAGTAGTGCAGTTTCATATAATCCAAATGCTATGCATTTCCAGGTTGAATTACGATTGGATGTACACTGATGATGAGTGCAGTTTCAAGCAGTAAAATGTTATGTATTTTTCAGGTTGAAGATTTGTTTTATAACGTGACTACCAGGAGGAAAGCTCTGAAGAGCCCAAGTGAGGAGCATGCAAGAATAGTAGAGGTCATTAGCAGGTAACGCAATCAATCGAGTTATTTATGTGTATATATATATATATATATATATATATATATATATATATATATATATATATATATATATAATCTCCATACATGTTTACAGCAAGCAGGAACTTCAGGTTTTAGGGCATGGTAGCCCACTTTTATTATAAAAGTTCATACATGCATGGGTTGCCCACAGGTGGTGTTCTCCAGAACAAATGCAACACAATTAAAATTCCAAGCCACCTGGCTCTCAAGGCTCACTCAGCTTTGGTCACAGTACCACACTGCGCAGGCCCACTCCTGGGCTCTAGGAAGGGGTTCTCCTTACACTCCTGGCTTTCACACTCCTCCAAGACTCGAGGTACCCAGGACTCTTTCTTTTTCAGTTGTCTCAGCTATGATCCCCTAGACTCTTTCAGCTGGCCCAACTCTCGCAGTCCACTGACCTGGAACCTCTCCCACATTAAGTGCTGTCTCAAGGATATTGCCTGGGTTCCCAAACAGGAGCACACCTCCCTTCTGGCTGCAGCAACTGCTCCAACACCAACTCCAACTTCCCTTAGCTATGCTCATATCTGCCTTTATAACGAGTGTGTGCACCTGGATACACGACATGCAGAATTTCTGGAAAACCTTGCCACAAGACTGAAGACTCCATCCCTCCCAATGCTCTTTGAAGTCTTCAAGTTTACAGCCCCAACCCAGACTTGCCAAATCCATAGAAAACTTAAAACATAGTTTTCAATGCTCACAAATTTTCTGCTGGAACTTTTCAAACTGACTCTTTGAGAGTCCTGTGTCCATTTTCAAGCAATTTTCTCAGGGGCAGGGATAGATTATTTCTAAATAGCTCTATACATCTCTTAATAATAATAATGGTAGTAATACAATATTTTTTTAAATTATATTGAATTCTTCTTTTTTTTTTACGAAAGGTATGCCATCCACAACTCTGGCATCGGCTTCTCGGTTAAAAAGGTTGGTGAATATATCCTTCTTAAATAGTTTAGTTTACACTGACTTTAACTTTGTTACAAATCATATTTGAAGATGACCCATAATAAAATGACACTGGCTTCACAAAAATGTGTAATCATACCCAGAATTTTTCAACTGATCAACATTTTACAGTGTTTTTTTTTTTCCAAGCAATTATGAATAATAAGTTTCATTTATTTGAGGTTTATGTAGTATGTAAATGTTTTTTTGCTCTTGTAATATATTTTTCTGAAGGATTTTTTTTTTCAACATAAAATTAAAGTATTGTACTAATATTGTGAGAAAAATGTTTGTATCCCATGGTTTTTGGACTCTGTTAGAATTTCCATATGTTTTTATATGTGTGTATTGGTTCCTCGTGAATGCTAACTGGACACCCAGAACCTCCATCTTGTGTGCCTGGCCTCCCTGCTCCCTGTCTTATTGTTTAATTTTAAAGACTAGGTTCACCTTCAGAACATGTTACACCTGTATTTAGGATGTAACCTGGTCCAGCACCCTCATCCCCTTTCCCCATGACAGCTGGGGGTTATTCTCCCCCACAGCTGCTGTCACATTTAACCACTTCAGCCCCGGAAAATTTGGCCGCTCAATGACCAGGCCATTTTTGTGATACTGCACTGTGTCGCTTTAACTGACATTTGCGCGGTTGTGCGACGCTGTACCCAAACAAAAGGTTCTACATCTATTTTTCCCCACAACTAGAGCTTTCTTTTGGTGGAGTTGATCACCTCTGCGGTTTTTATTTTTTGCACTATAAACAAGAGTGACAATTAAAAAAAAAAAACACAATATCGTTTACTTTTTGCTATAATAAATATCCCATATTTAAAAATAAAAATAAAAAAAAATGTCCTCAGTTTAGGCTATGTTTTTTTTTTTCTACATATTTTTAGTAAGAAAATCTTAATAAGCGTATATTGATTGGTTAGTGCAAAAGTTATAGCGTCTACAAAAAAGGGGATATATTTATGGCTTTTTTTTATTTATTTTACTAGTTCTTTTTTTCGGGACATATTGTGGTGGACAGATCAGACACTTTTGACACATTTACAATTGTACAGCAATTGGTGCTATAAAAATGCACTGAATACTGTATAAATATCATTGGAACGGAAGGGGTTAACACTAGGGGTAGGGTTGAGCTCCGGCGTGTGCGCACAATCCACGTACACAGCCCGCCAGGAAGTCTGCACGTGGCTGCTCTAATCACAGGCAGGGAGACATTGTCCCAATGCTTGGCTGCAGAGATCAGGAAATGTCTCGCAGCCTGTAGTTAACGCAGCGCCATGCAGACTTTCTGGCGGGCTCTGCATGTGGAGTGTGCGAACACGCCGGAGCTCATCCTTAACTAAGGGTGATCAAGGGGTAAACTGTTTTCCCTTGTGTGTTCTAACAGTAGGGGGAAGAGAGGGGGAAGAGAGAGATCGGCATTTTATACATGGTTCGCTCCCCTGAGAGAGCCGTGATCTGTGTGTTTACACACGCAGATCGCGGTTCTTGCTCTGTCACGAGCGATTGCTGGTGCCCAGCAGTCATTGCGCCCATCGGGCACTCGCATCGGCCCAGCCGTGCCATTCTCCTGGCAGCTGGTCGGCAAGTGGTTAAAATCGGTGTGACTGTGCAGACAGAGATATGTGAATGAATAAACTACAAATCCCGTCCGCACCGCAGCAGATGGACTTGTAGTTTTCATAGTCGATTCATTCTTCCTACAGCTTTTAAACTGAAAGCCCAGGGAAAATGTGCAGGCGCCTGGTATGGCCATGCTTTGCTTACTCCTGTAGAATTAAATAATACAAAAATGTGTGTGCATTTATTCTTTTTCCCTAAAGGTGAACATGTTCTTGACAAGACCATTTTGGATGTCATACTTAAAGTGTACTTGCATGTTCCAAAACGTATTACTTTGACTGCATTTTTGTTTACCATTACTGTTCAATATTTAGCTTTTATTTTATGCTAAATAAAACTACTTTCAAAAGTGTCCTTGTCACCTTCTTCATGACTATCCAGTCATAAGTAAACAATTTTCATCGGGACCTGCAAACAACCCTGCATAAAACACACTATAGCCCCGTACACACGGTCGGACATCCAACAAAATTTCTCTTGGATTTTTGTCCTAATTGATTTGTCCGATCACACCCATAGCATACACACGCTCTGACTTTTTTGCAAACTTTTCTAAAACTTTTGCATCATCACGTGGGTTTTCTGCTCTTTACTGCCACCCTTTGGTTAACTTCTGCTATTGTTGGTTGATTTTAACATTGGTTCTGAGCATGCGCATTTGTAATTTTGTCCAAAAGTCTGATTGGTTTGCTGTACACACGATCGGACTTTGCACCATCAGACCTTTGTTGCCTGAAAGTTGGTCCGTTCGCAGACCCAACTTTTTGTCAGATGAAAGCCAAAAAAGTTGGTCCGATGGAACGTACACACGGTCGGACAAATGCGAAAAAGTGTCGGATTTTGATGTTGGTTGGGCAAAAGTCCGACCGTGTGTACGGGGCTTTACCTGTGCAAATCAATCAGAGGGGGGAGACTCCCTTTCAGATAACAAAATGAACCAGACAGCAGTCCACCACTTCTATGCCACACTGATGGGCAATAATAGGAGGCACTGATAAGCAGCACTGTCAGGGGGGAACTGATGGGCACAGTGACATCCCTATTGGGCACTGATTGGCATCCCTGGTGGTCCTGGGTGGGCATCTTCGGGGAGGCTGCTGATAATCAGTGCAGATCCCCCCCCCCCCCTCTCATCAGGGAAGCAGCAGATCGGCTCTCCTCTACTTGCGCCTGTGGAGGAGATATACGGCTCTTTCTGTTTACACTGTGATTGGACACAGTTGATCATGAGGTAAAAAGCTATCAGAGGCTCTTTACTTCGATTGGAGATGCGGTGTGTCACACTGACACGCCACACCAACAATCGCTGCGATGTACGGCGATCAGTGGTCATATGACGTTCAGTCAGGATAATGTAACCACTTTGCGCACGTCATTGCTATGTGGCGGGTGGGAAGTGGTTAACAGGAACTTTAACCACTGCAAACATACATCCAAGAAATGAAACAATGGGTACCTATAGAAAAGGCTGTCTCTACTACTCCTTTAAAAGCACTACACTGGTGCCAAGACCATTCCCTACTGACCCTCCAAAAATGTTGTATGATTGCAGCCATTATGAATACCGGTATGTGTCGAAAGGCATTCACAAATGTAGAGCCTCGTACACACGATCGGATTTTCTAAAGGGATTGTGAGATGGCAGGATGTTGTCGGATAATCTGACCTTTTTGTATGCTCCATCAGACAATTGTCAGAATTTTCGATAACAAATGTGGGATAGCATGCTTTAAAGTTTTCTGACAACAAATGTGTTTTGTCGGATTTTCCGATCGTGTGTACAAACATGCATGCTCAGGTTTGCATCTGCACATGGATCCCATCGGTGCAGAAAAATTTCAACTGAAATTACATAGCGTTTGAGGTTGATGACCTTAAAGCAACCGCCTGGGTGTGATGAAGTAAGCATCAACAATAGACCTAAAGTAGAGGATATCTCCATATTCTAATGCCGCGTACACACGGTCGTTTTTTGCGATGAAAAAAAAACGACGTTTTCTGTGAAGTAAAAAACGACGTTTTTGAAACGTCACTTTTCAAAGACAATTTTGCATACACACCATCGTTTTTTCACAAAAAGCGAGGTTACGTTCACCACTCTTTTCCATTGAAGCTCGCTTCATAACTAGCTTCTGGGCATGCGCGGGTTGAAAAACGTCGTTTTGAAAGACGTTTTTGCTACACACAGTGACTTTTTGTGAAACAAAAAATGACGTTTTGAAAAAAAATTCAAGCATGTTGGAATTTTTTTTTGGTCGTTTTTTTGAAGACAAAAAACGACGTTTTGCCCACACACGATCAATTTAAATGACGTTTTAAAAAACGTCGTTTTTTTTTCATCGCAAAAAACGACCGTGTGTACGCGGCATTAGACTCATCATGAGGACTTAGCCGTGCAAGGAGAATGGAGTAACTGTTGCTCGTTTCTGTCAAGCCAGGTGGCAGCCACCTTAGGGTTTGTAAAGAATGGCTTTTCTCCCCAAGCAATGATCCGGAGCTTAGCAGGGTAGAGCATGGCATACTGGTTCTGAAGATTGCAAAGGCACCTTTTTAACATCCGCAAGCTGAGCTGTTAGCTTTTGGACTTCAACAGAATAGTTTGGGGAAAAAGGAGACTTTGGATCCGTTCAAATCGATCTTACCCTTAGTGCGGGCGAGAGAGAGGATATGGTTTCTGTCCCTGTAATGAAGCATTTTTTAGGATAAACGGATGTGGCACGTTACCCGGAGGCAGGGGTCTAGCAGGGATTTTGTGTGCTCTTTCCACTGCAAAGATATGAGTGAAGATTTGCTTATCGGACATCCAGCAACCATTGCTCAATAAATCAGGAAGGCCCAGAATAAGCATATTGTCTTTTTTTATGAGTTCTAAATCATTAAAGCATGGTGATTAGTTTGCAACTCTGTTACTTACTGTAACGGTCACCACCGTTTACGATTTCCATTCCACCGACCTAAGAAAGCTTATCAGACACTCCACAATCCGGCAGACACCACCCATTCCATTTCCCAGAATACACAAAAGACGCACAGCTCTGTTCTCTGGTTCCAAAATGAATGAATGCTTTAATGGTACACTCAGCTGGTTATATACAGTTTTAGAAACCAAGTGAACAATGAATCAACTCCACCCACCACCTTACACAAAAAACTTCAATACACACTCCCCTAGACAATCATATTCAGATGAGTCAATTATAAGTCATTCCCTAGATGTTGCGACTCCGAAAATCTATTTACTGCTACATAATGCACATTCCTTTGTAGACTTAATTGACATGCTAATCCACTACACCTGAAAAGAGACATCTGACCTTTAGACTAACTCGCAACACATCTATCATCAATATCTTCACACAAAACAGACTCAATTAACCCCCTCAAAAGCATGTGTCCCACATTGAATGAAAACACTCCATTGACCTGTTGGAGTCAGACTTTAACCACTTAAGGACCGCCTACTGCACATTTACGTCGGCAGAATGGCACGGCTGGGCACATCAACGTATATAAACGTTGGTTCTAGTACCCAGCCGTGGGTCACGGGCCCGCGGCGCGCTCCTGTGACCGGGTCCAAAGCTCCGGGACTCGCGGACCCGATCGCCGCTGCAGTGCGGCGATCGGTCCCCGGGGCTGAAGAACGGGGAGAGCCGTGTGTAAACACAGCTTCCCCGTGCTTCACTGTGGCCGCAGCATCGATCACGTCATCCCTGTTATAGGGGGACGTGATCGATGATGTCACACCTACAGCCACACCCCCCTACAGTTGTAAACACACACAGGGAACACTCAAATCCTACAGTGCCCCCTTGTGGTTAACTCCCAAACTGCAACTGTCATTTTCACAGTAAACAATGCAATTTAAATGCATTTTTTGCTGTGAAAATGACAATTGTCCCAAAAATGTGTCAAAATTGTCTGAAGTGTCCGCCATAATGTCGCAGTCACGAAAAAAATCGCTGATCGGCGCTATTATTAGTTGTAAAAAAAATAAATAATAAAAATGCAATAAAACTCCCTTATTTTGTAAACGCTATAAATTTTGCGAAAACCAACCGATAAACGCTTATTGCGATTTTTTTTTTTTTTTTTTTTTTTTTTTACCAAAAGTAGGTAGAAGAATACGTATCGGCCTAAACCGAGGGGAAAAAAAAATTTATATATATTTTGGGGGAATATTTATTATAGCAAAAAGTAAAAAAATATTGATTTTTTTTCAAAATTGTCGCTCTATTTTTGTTTATAGCGCAAAAAATAAAAACCGCAGAGGTGATCAAATACCACCAAAAGAAAGCTCTATTTGTGGGGAAAAAAGGACGCCAATTTTGTTTGGGAGCCACGTCGCACGACCGCGCAATTGTCAGTTAAAACGACGCAGTGCCGAATCGCAAAAAGGGGCAAGGTCCTTTTACCTGCATTTTGGTCCGGGTCTTAAGTGGTTAACAACTTGTAATATTTCAAGATAACCTGCAATACATGAATTATCATTAATGTCCCATCTCATATAATTTGATATAATTTCTCAGTCATCCTATGCCCCTAGACCCAAGAGTCATTGGTGAAGCTGGCACAGGAGTACACTGCATCCTTTATAAGTCCCAGAGTATCACAAGCCATTCCGTTACACTCACCCTTCCCTCCAGAGCAGATGTGCACTCCCGCACTTTCTGCATATCATGCCACATAATGGTGACATCCTCTCAAAGGAGTTGTAAGGGAAAAAAAAATGTTGCCTAAAATTAATGTCTGCAAGGTAGACAGACAGAATAGTGTAATGATTCTGTTAAAAAAAGAGTAAATACCTATTAAATTTCTTCATCTATATCACCTCCGGCGTTCTAGTTTCTGTTCTCTCATTTTCATCGTTTGCGGCGCTCATTCATGTAAGAACTACATTTCCCAGTATGCATTGCAGCACGCCCAGTAACTCACACCTCCTTGAAGTCTCTTGGGCCACGTACACACGATCGGACCGGTCCGACGGACCATTTTCATCGGACCACGCTGAAGTGGTCTGATGTGCGTACACACCATCGGGCCAAAAATCCGATCAGACCAGAACGCAGTGACTTAGAACACAACGACGTGCTGAAAAAACGAAGTTCAATGCGTCGACTTGATTCTGAGCATGCGCAGGTTTTTGGTCCAATGCTTTTGCGTACTAACCATCGAATCTGTCTGACGGACAGGTGTCCGTCGGACAGATTTTAAAGCAAATTTTAAAACTTTGGTCCGACGGACAGGTCTGATGGGCCGTACACACTATCGAATTGGTCCGATGAAACTGGTCTTAAGACCAGTTTCATCGGACTGGTCTGATCGTGTGTACGTGTAGAGAGCGTCCTGCCGCACAGATGTAGTTCCCAGGAGGGGGCGAGCACGTCACTGACCACCGCAGTAAAGTCTCCCTTCACGGTGGTGAGTAACAATCAGACAACCAGGAAGTGAACAGAGAATAAATAGAGCAACTCATTGTTCAAAAACGAACAATGAGAAAGTGAAAAGAGGAACGTATGCAGGTAAAGGATGCTTATTATGAAAAAAAAAAATTCCTTTACAACCCCTTTAAGTGGTGGAACTGAGTAGTCAGGGAGGCACGTGTGTGATTAGTTTTGCACAGCCATGAACACGTCCTTGAGAGTTGGCTCCTCTGTGGGGCCAGGTAGAGAGGCCTGACTGAGGCCAGGTTAATTTTTCCTCACTCCTCCCCCAGCAGCCTCTGGTCACTCCACCAAGGCAGGATGTTGGAGGGAGCTCAGAGAGCACCTCCTCTAACATGCTAAGCTTATCCACGCCCCACCAGACTTCTTCTAGATCTCACATTTTGAGCAAGAGTTCCTCTACAAATGTAAATTAAACACCTCTTCAATACCAGACACTTTCATCCTATTCCTGCCCAGGCCACTTTTTAGATTGCAGCTGTCACACTTTGAATGACAATTACTCTATAATATACAGTGGGTAAAATAAGTATTATGCAAGTCACCATTTTTCTAGGTAAATATATTTCTAAAGGTGCTATTGACATGAAATGTTCACCACAATACATATATATATATATATAATATGCAGTAACCCAAACAAATTTACATTCAGAAATTTATGTGTAATAAAATGTAATGACATAGGAAAAACATATTGTACACATGAAGAAAGGGAGATTCAAAAGGACATGGAAACCAGGACAGCAGCTGACGATCTATCAGTGCAAATTAATATCAACTGGTTCAGTCTCAACTGATGGCCTATAAAAAGGTGTCTCGTTACCAAGGTGTCACATAAACATCTCATGATGTGTAAAAGCAAAGAGCTCTCTCAAGACCCCTTGCAACCTTATTGCTGCAAAACATACTGATGGTATTGGTTACAGAAGGATTTCTAAACTTCTGAATGTTCCAGTGAGCACTGTTGGGGCTATAATCTGGAAGTGGGAAGAACATAATTTCACCATAAGCCATGATCAGGTGCTCCTCGCAAGATTTCTGACAGAAAAGTGAAAATAATTATCAGAAGAGTTGTCCCATAGACCTGGAATTAGCAGTAATAATTGTTTCAAAGAAAACAATAATGCACTCAGCCACCATTGCCTGTATGCACGTTTTTTACGCAAGACTCTATTGCTCAAGAAAAGCATGTTGAAGCTTGTTTAAAGTTTGAACAACATTTAGACAAGCCTGTGAAAACTGATAGAATATAGTCTAATCAGATGAGACCAAAATTTAACTTTTTGGATGCCATAATACACAACATGTTCGGAGGTCAAATGGCACTGCACATCACCCCAAAAACACTATACCAGCAGTGAAGTTTGGAGATGAGAACATCATGGTGTGGGGCTGTTTTTTTTTTTTACAGAATATGGTACTGCCAATGTCCATTGAAGGAAGGATGAATGGGAAAAAATGTAAAAAATCTGCTGCTATCTACCAGAAGGAAGAAGATGAAATGAGGGTGGATATTTCAGCAAGACAATGATCCCAAAGCCAAGGTAACTCTCAATTGGTTTCAAAGAAAGAAAATAAAGCTGCTAGATTGGCCCAGCCAATAACCTGACTTGAATCCAGTAGAAAATCTATGGAAAGATCAGAGTTCATAGAATTTTCATGGAACCTTATAGATTTGAAGGCTGTTTGTGTGGAAGAATGAGTCAAAATCATACTCGAGCAATGCATGCGTCTAGTTTTCTTCATTCAGGAGGAATCTTGAAGCTGTTGTTACCAACAAAGGATTTTGTGCGAAGTATTAAACAAATTTCAATACTTTTCCACTGCGTCATACCATTTTATTACAAATAAAGTTATTTCTGAACCTATTTGTTTTGGTTTATTTTGTATGTATGGATTGCATGGGTTGTTACCGGCGTGGTGAAAATGTCATGGCAATAGAACCTTTAGAAATATACTGTATTTATTGGCGTATAACACTCATTTTTTTACCCTGAAAATAGAGGGTAAACTGTGCCTGTGTGTTACACGCAGGAGGCTGTGGAAATTTATTTTTATTTTTTCTGAAACTTCCCTCTTAAAGTTAGTGTGCTTTTTATACCCCTGTGCGTGTTATACGCCGATTAAATATGGTATTGACCTAGAAAAATGGTGACGTGTTCAGCTCTTTTTTTTTTTTCCCGCTGTATAATCACTACTGGGGTTTTTTATTTTATGCTTTATGAATGAAAACATAAAGAAAATGTTAGGCCGCGTACACACGATCGAATTTATCTGCTAAAACCGGGCCGACGGACTGTTTCAGCAGACAAATCCTATCGTGTGTACGGGCGAACAGACAGGTTTTTCCAGCAGACAAATTTTAAAGCATGCTTTAAAATCTGTCTGCTGAAACCCATTCGTCCGACATGTCTGCTGATTAGTACACTAACCAGCGGACATATCTGCCCGCACATGCGTCGAATGGATTAGACGCATGCGTGGAAGTATTTTACTTCCTGGTTCGGTGGCGGCGTCAACGTCACCGCGCTGTCTGCCGGCGGGGATTTTGGTTTGATCATGTGTACACGATCAAACCAATATATCCCAGGAGACAAATCAGACCGATTTGATCGGATTTGTTTAGTCGTGTGTACGCGGCCTTAAACATGTTCCTGTTAGAATATTTATTTGCAAAATTTTATTTCTCCATAAATTTTGGCCTGATACATTTCTTTGGTAAAAAAATAACCCAAATCAATGTATATTATTTAGTCTGTGTGAAAGCTAAAGTGATTTGAAAAAAGTATTCATATCCTTTGAAATTTTCCATCTTTTGTTATGTTACAACCAAAAATGTAAATTCGCTGGAATTACAGCTGCAAGTCTTTTTGGGTATGTTTCTACCAGCTTTGCACTTCTAGAGAGAAATTCTTGCCCATTCTTTGCAAATCAGCTCAAGCTCTGTCAGATTGGATGGAGAGCATCTGTGAACAGCCGTTTTCAAGTCTTGCCACAGATTCTCATTTGGATTTAGGTCGCATTCAAACACATGAATATGCTTTGATCTAAACCATTCCATTATAGCTCTGGCTGTATCTTTAGGGTCGTTGTCTTACTGGAAGGAGAACCTACACCCAAGTCATGTCTTTTGCAAACTCAAACAGGGTTTCTCTTAAAATTGCCCTGTATTTTGCTCCATCCAACATATTCTTTCTGTTTTTATTATAAAATAACATTGGCCTCTGAGACTCCCCTAAAAAAAACAGAATCCTCTGAGTTGCACTAGATGATGAAGGTTATACTTTTTTTTTTTTTTTTTTTTTTATAAGATTCAGCCAGGAACAATTGCATGGAAAAATCTAACATGCATTACTGCTTCCCCATAATTAAGCTTCATGGGCGGAGTGAAAGACATTGAGGATGTGGCCTGGTTGGGGCTGAGCTGAGGCTGTCCTAAGCCATCTTATGGGGTTTTTGCAGTGATGTGTGATTTCCAGGACTTTCCCTTTTCCATTAGATGCATTACTGCTACCAAAGAGATTTTGAAATGTATTTTCCTTGATCTGTTGGATATGCTTGCCTCACCAGGCTTTCCAGTATGTTCATGACCTTTGTCAACTATATTATACATTACCACTGCAATGTTCTCTTTGCTGCTAAAATCGTATTTTTCATTTGCTCAGCAAGGAGAGACGATGGCAGATGTACGAACGTTATCCAATGCAACAACAGTGGACAACATTCGGACTATATATGGGAATGCTGTAAGCAGGTACAGAGTAATTTTGGTTCACCTTACTCTAATGCTTAGGTAATTTAAAGTTACATTAATGGTCTTCCCCTTTCAGAGATCCTTTTAAATGGTTTAACCTCTAATTTCCTTCATGATGAATTCTCAGGGAAGTCCTTGTTCATTAAATAATTTTTAGTTATACAGTTTTCAAAACTACAGTATGTAAGTTTACTCATTAGGTCTGTATGAAAACGATATTATGAATGAACGGCTTATATCAGAGGTGTCAAACTTAATTTCATCGTGGGCCACATCAGCATTATGATTTCCCTCAAAAGGACCAGTTGTATCTGTAAGATTAGATCTAGCACATCCTCCTATCTTATGCTTGCAATATGCTACAACTGACGGCTTGATTTACATACCATCCATGATATACATATATTTCGTTTTGTAAGGTTCATCTTGTTTATATTGATGTATAGTTTCTGAGATGACTAGTAATTTTGGATGGCTTTTAACCTTTTCACTGCCAAGTCCGTACGCTGTATGGACCTACAGAAGGGCCCGCAGGGTGGCCAGGTCAGTATGGTGTATGAACTTAAATTGCCCTTCTCCTATAAGCTTATGGTCACTTCATTGACCATAATCTTATTTTAGAATTGTTCAGCAGACTCTACTGAACAATTCTATAACTCTAATCAGCGGATTACAACCCACTGATCAGAGTTAACCCCTAATGTGACTGCCCCCCCCCCCACACACACACACACACACACACACTCTCCCATGCCGCCGCTTCTCTCCCCCATCCAGCACTGATTTCCCCCCATACCCAATCCGCCACCCCACCCCCACCCCCACAAACAGGACCGCCGCAGCTACCATCATTAACCAGCATCCCTCCTCTTCCTCTCCCACTGGCTTCAGGTGCTGCTGGGGGAGGGACCCAGATTCTGGTCAGATAGCCCTCCACGATACATCCCTTCTCCAAGCGCATCTCTCCTTTCCGCTGCTTGTATCTTCTCCCTGCACTGAGCTGTCAGGCTGCAGATCTCAGCGGGGGAAAGAGGGGGAGCCTTGTGAGTGAAGTTTGGGGCTTTATATACATGTTTACCAACCCCCCCCCCCCCCTTCCTGTACAATGGATATAGGTAGCGATCACTGCTATAGCCACTGACAGCTGATACATAGTCCCTTTCTCTGTAACACTCGCAGTTTACTATCTTCAAAAAAAAAAAGAGATATGGGGGTCTGTTCAGACTTCTGATATCTCAAAACCCCGGTAATATCCACCCCCCCCCCACACTCCCCCCTCCAGGGCTTTATCAGGTTCTCCTCCTCTCCTGTAAATGGACACATGTTCTTAGAGAACAATGGGTGGTCCGATTGGGCCCACCTGAAAAATTGACAGGCAGACCAGATCGGTCTGCTTGTGTGAAAAAGGGCCCTAAGGCCTTGTTTACAAAGGGGATGCACAGGTGTTCTGTGCAGGCAGTCCTATTGATGTCATTTGGGATGCAGCAACCGCACGAACAGAGCCGTTGCTCCCAATTTTACATCCATGTAGGTCCACATGCATGTCCCAGAGCTTACACTGTCTGCGTTTTAGGTCATGTACCCACACGGATGTCAGATTTTGAACAGCAGCTATGCGTGTGCAGCTGCTGCATCCCAATTGACATAAATGAGACTGCCTGTAGGGGGATGCACGGAACACCTGTGCAGGTAAACATGGGCGTACACTTTAGTATGCCACATGTGAACAAGGCTTTAGTAGCAATTTAGCAGACATTGTGTAAGTTATGTTGCGTTTATTTGCACTGTTAATGATTTTAGTGTATTTTTTGCGAAAATGTTGTTTTGATAAACATTTGCGCAAATATCGCGCTGCGTTAAAAATCAGTAGCACCTTATTTCTATTCTGCTAGCGGTGTGCTTTCTGAAAATGTATGTTTTGGGTGGTCTTTTACAAACGAAAAATGAAAACCTCCAGATTTTTAGAGACATTTTTAGGTACGTTCGATTTTCACTGTTTTGCAAAAAGGCGCAATTTAAAATTTTACAAAAAATTTTATTTATTAACTCAATACAGGTTAAGCTTTTATATTTAATAGGGATTTAGCAGTAATTTGGTAAAATTAGTGGCATTTGTATCTGCTACTAATGGTTTTAGTGTATTTTTTGCGAATATATTGGTTTGATAAACGTTTGTGCAAATCCCCCGAGTTCTAAAAAATCAATAGCACCTTCTTTTTATTCTAGAGGTTAAGTGCTTTCAGAAAATATATAGTTTTGGGGGTCTTTCACAAATTCCAAAAGCTGTAAGGGAAAAATGCGCATACTAGCTCATTATGAAATACTTACCTCAGTACAAAGCCCCCCCATCGGAGCCTGGTCCACGCCGAGGGAGCTGACATCTTGCCCTATACGTGTCTTCTGGGTTTGCATGCGTGCAGGAGTTTTCTTCTGTGTGTTTATCTGCTAATCGTGATTTTAGTGGATTTTTAGCAAAAATATATTTTTAATAAAACATTTGTGCAAATATCGTGGGACCTTAGAAATTAGTAGCACCTTTTCTTTTCTTTTTTTGTTTCTACTGGTCATGTGCTTTCAGAAAATATATGGTTTGGGGGGATCTTTTACAAACTTTGAAAGCTATAAGTAAAAAAATGTAAAAAACAAAGGAAAAATTGCAAAAATGATTTGGCCACCCAGGTGTACAAAATAGAGCACAGGGCCTAGCAGTGAAAGGGTTAAGATACTATTTTGGTCTGTGTCATTTTGCACAGGTATAAATCATTTGTTTTGTGCCAATTTGTTGCAGTTAAATGCTTTTATTTTAATAATTATATTTTCACTTAATTACAGGGAGCTAATTGAAGTTGGTTGTGAAGATGCAAAACTGGCATTTAAACTTAAAGGTTACGTAACAAATGCCAACTATTCAATGAAGAAATGCATTTTTTTGCTTTTCATCAATTGTAAGTACGGTATATATAATTTGTAGAATTGTAAGATCTCTGTTATCACATTTTTTTTAAATGTATAAAAATATTTGATAAATTTAATGATTCCAATACACTTCATAATGGTACACTTTGAATAGAAAATCAATTGTGATTGTCTACCCTTTTATATTTTTTTAGCAGGAGTACCGCAAGAGGTAGGGGGTTTCAGATGAGATTCATCTAATTTTTGGGTCCCCTCCTCATTGTTTTACTGTACCTGGCAAACTGCATAGAGGGTTCAGGTATTGTTAAAGTAGATCTATAGGCAAAACATTTTTTTTTTTTTTCCATTTTGGTTATCACCCTAGTCCAAATTTTTGCCGACTAATGTGTCCCATTGCAAAGATTTTCCTTCACTTCCTGACCCAAAGCCAAACAGGAAGTTGGAGGAAATCACTGCAAATTTAGGAAAATTTCTTGGGGACCCCCAGGTCATCGGAACTAGTGTCCCCATTGGAAGATTTTCCTTCTATTACTTTTCTGGGGACAACTCAAAATAGGGGATTTTCTTTTACTTTCACTTATAATGTAACAGTATGCAGAACAAATAGAGATGACTCTCCTTAACAAGGAAACAGACAGCAATAAAAACGTACAGGTGTTCAAATCTCTCTCCACTTTATCCAAAACTAAACCAAAAGCTTTCCTGCAGTTATACTTTAAGCTGGCCATAGGCGTTTGAATCTCAGCTGGTTCAGCAGTGACCGCCCGAGATTTGAACCATGTATGGGCAGGCCGATTGTACCCAAGTTGATCAATCCACTTTGGTACAGCCAGCCTGTCAGATTTTTCATGCAATTATTGCCAGCAGCTATAGTCACTAGCAATAATCACTGTTCTCTCGACAGGGACGGCTCTCCCGGCAGGAGAACACAATAGCTCAATGGTAGGGAGTCAATGTTGATGGGGGAACTGAGTGATTTTTCTTTCCTGCAACCTGTACTTTAAAGCGGAGTTCCACCCTTAAAAACACTTTTTTTTCATTACATCCAGCATACTGGCGTCAGCGCCAGTATGCTGTTTTTTTTTTTTTTTTTTAATGCTCGTACTTACTGTATATCACAACATTGATTTCCAGGCGCACCGCGGAGTGTCGCCGCTATAAGGCGTCACGCCTTCCGGAAACAGCCGATTAGCATTCGGCGCCTGCGCATAGACCCAGGAGCTGACTGCGCAGGCGCCGAAAATAGCCGGTCCTAGTTTGGGTTTTTTCGGAGGGCTGTGCGCAGGCGCCGAGTAAAAGCCGAATGCTAATCGGCTGTTTCCGGAAGGCGTGACGCCTTATAGCGGCGACATTCCGCGGTGCGCCAGGAAATTAAATTTGGGAGAAACAGTAAGTACGAGCATTAAAAAAAAAAACAGCATACTGGCGCTGACGCCAGTATGCTGGATGTAATGAAAAAAGTGATTTTAAGGGTGGAACTCCGCTTTAATGGAAAAAAATCGCATGGTCTGTGGCTGGCTTTAGGGAGTTCTGAGAACGTAGGTTTTGAGTTCAAATGCAGTAAATTCTAAACTATACTACGGACATGTAATTCACGTTGACAGTCTAAATAAAGCAAATTGGGTATTCACTCAGTATGTCTAAACAAGTTGAAACAGGCATTTCATGTCTTTAAAAGGGAAGTAAACCCTGATGGGCGTTACGTCCTCTTTGTTTCCCTGCAAAATGGGCTATTATGGGCTATTATGCATAGTAGCCCATTATGTGACACTTGCCTGCAGGAAAAGCCTGCGATGTTCCCCGCCTTCCTCGCAAGTAGCGAGCGACCATTCTTTCACCCCTCTTCCATTTGGGGCCGCACACTCTGGCTCTGTGAGTGGCCGGAGTCGTGTGACGTCACTCCCCTCACGGCATGACCCGAGTTAGAAAGGGCACAGCACTTTAAGATGATGGAAACATAAGCTGAGGTTCAGATGTTTCAAGTTTATATAATAATGATACCCAGAGTAGATATTTGCTCTCTGACTTGGGCATTGATCCTTGAATGTGTAAATTATTTATTTTTTGCTGAAAGCCCTTCTAGGTAGCACTAGATTTGGATGTTTAATTATGAGTTACATATGGACACCAGGTTAGTTATTCATAATCCTAAAACATAAATAAGGTTTGCATCTGAGCTGCATTTGCACAGTTGAGTAGATCTGCTCCTTGAAGGTAGTGGCTTCTACTATACAGGCAAATATGAAATCTGCGTTCCATTTTCCAGTCCTGATTTCTGCAACATATTACTACCATTAAAACAGGGCTCAACAAATCCCAAGCGCAAAGTCGTCATGGCTACTAGAAAGTGCGTCCTGGTGCCTGGGCTTTTGTCAGCCATCTACATTCGCCTGCCACTTGCAAACTGCGCTAAAGCCAAAAGACGGCTACAGTGTGGTCGTCCGGTTTAGCTGATCACAGATTAAGGTAGAAGGCCAATCACAGTGGCCCTTTACCATGTGATCAGCTGTGTCCAATCACAGCTGATCACATGTAAACAAATTCCAGGTATCAGTATTTTCTTTCCTCCAAGAAACAGCTATCCTGTGACGGGGGACATTTACACTGATAATCTGGGTGAAGCATATCATTGACCACTAGTACTATCTATCAGTGCCCATCAATGCTGCCTTATCAGTGCAGCCTCTTCACTGCACATTTGTAAAGAAGAAAAATTACTTATTTACAACATTTTATAACCAAAATAATAAAAATTTAAAATCGGTCTGTTTTTCATTGTTTAGCAAAAAAATAAACAGTAGTGATTAATTACCACCAAAAGAAAGCTCTATTTGTGTGAAAAAATATATAAAAATTTCATATTGGTACAGTGTTTCATGACCGCGCAATTGTCACTCAGAGTGTGAACATGAAAGCTGAATGGACTGGGCAGGAAGGGGGTGAAAGTGCACAGTATGCAAGTGGTTAAAAAAAAAAAAAAAGCTCCTAACATTTTTAGCTAGCCCCTAGCCTAGATTCAAAGAAGATTTGTCAATCCCTGCATTAGAGTATATAAAATTCAAAGTGTGTGGGTTTTTATTTTATTTTTCCATTTTGGCTAGTGTCAGGGTTTTTTGTGTGTCATCGGTCTTATTCAAGAGATTTCTTTTTACTTCCTGTCCTGTAAACCTAACAGAAAATTTGAGAAAATCTCTTCAAAGTGAGGTAAATCTTACCTTAGACAGTCGTCGGCAGAACAGATGTCGCCATTTGAAGATTTCTCTGCTATTTGTGTTCAGGTCGCTACTTGAAGTTTTACATTTTTCTTTAATTTAAGTTCCAGTGACCTTGGTCACCAGGATAAAGTGAGGATGGATTTCTTTAGTGGGGACCCGGGCAGCAGTAAAAACCTAACCGCATTTATAATACTGCCACACTCTATCCAAAATGTAAAAATAAAGGTTTTGCCTTTTAGATATGCCTTAACCACTTGTTGGCTAGTTCTGGGAGGCTGTCATATGATGGCCTCCTATGCTTGCTTCTTGCGCACCCCCTGGGGCTTGCGCCCAGAAGTGTCTGTGATTGCTGGGTCCCCGGGACACAGCGCATCATGGATCTTGGTAAAGCGGCCCTTTACCACGTGATCGATCCGTCCAATGACTGAGCAATCATTTGCTAACAAACCTGGATCGTGCCCCTTTCAGCTCACGCTTGTGCATGGTTTCTCTGTCCTAACACACTGTATAAGTGAGACAAGAGAGAAACACTGCAGCAGCGCGAGCTGGCATGATCCTGAGTGCTCTACAATGCTCATCGCACTACAGTGCTCAACAGTGCCTATCAGTGAGTACTTATCAGTGCCCTACAGTGCACATCCATGCCAGCAGTGAGTGCTCATTTATACCACTACAGTGCCCTGTTGGTACTCATCAGTGCTCAATAGTGCACATCAGTGAGTGCTCATCAGTGCCGTAAAAATTTTTTTTATAAAAAAAATGTTTTTTCATTCAAAACTTGAGGGGAAAAAATTACATGTTCAAAAGACTCATTATGGCTCATATAATATACATTGAGTTGTTTTCTTGTTGAAATTGGATCATTTTGTGGGCATTTCAATCGTCCCAGTGCTCAATTTCTAAATTGAAGGTATAGATCTTTTTATATGCATTTTAATAGTTATTATCCATATCTTCATTTTCATGTTTGTATCCTTTTATCTATTGGATAAAAATGGAATACTGTTTGTCAAGCTGCAGTTTTTGTTCTTTTTTTGCAGCAAGGCTTGTAGAATCCACTGCTTTGAAGAAAGCTATAGAAACCGTTTATGCTGCTTATTTGCCAAAGAACACTCATCCATTCTTGTATCTGAGGTGAGCATGGTAAATGTAATAAAATGATTCCGCTTGGTATTGTACATTGGTGTTACATTCTGTTGACAAAGAAAGTGAACAATTTTAAAGTGATTGTAAAGGCTAAAGTTTTTTTTACCTGAATTCATTTTCTGCATTAGGTTAAAATACCTTTTTATGTGCAGTTCCCTCCTAGTCCCGCTAAATACTGGAGCCTGATCCCGATACAGTGCTGTGCTCAAGAGCAGCATCTCTCTCCTCTCTCTCTCCCTCCACACTGCACTCAGTGAGGGACCCCAGAAGAGGAGAATTGGGACTGCTCTGTGCAAAAAAAAGAACCTTGACAATCACCAGGCCAGAAAAGTGTGGCTTTTAATAAATGCAGCAAAGACCTGCATCTAGGGCTTTGAAAAAAATCGATTTGAATCTTGAATCGATTTATTTTTTAATTTTTAATTTATTTATTATTTCTCCATAGGTCGGCGCTCCGCCGACTAGGCCGAAGCTGCGGCCTCGCCTAAAAATCCTGCTCGCCGCGATCCTGGCAAAAGGCGAGGCTGTGACTTCGGCCTAGTCTGCGGCCTTTTCCCAGGATCGCGGCGGACTCGATGGATCCGCCACGGTGTCCATGGGGAAAAAAAACTTGATTCGTATGGTGAATCAATGTTTTTTTTTTTTTTTTTACTTTGATTTGTTTTTTTTTGCCTAAAATAGCCCAGCCCAGCAAAATGGAAAGACACCTCCCCACCCACAATAGCAATGTGGCTCAATAAGGTAGAAGAGATCTGACAGATGGAATACCTCATTATTTTCTCTCAAAACAAGCAAGAGCTATATGGCCAAACATGCTATTTATTGGACTATTGGAATTGCCTTACTTTCTCAGAAGAGGGGAAAGCTCTAATGCTCAGCAATGGTAGCTACTGGTTCTAGAAAATTGTTTTTGACTAGTGGGATCAGGTTACCATGGATGTCAAAATGGGTATTTATTTTCTTCAACTGTTTATCTGGGTTACAGGCTGTGCCTGTAGAATAATGGGCATGGACAGTAAACACGAAGGCAAAAAAGGAGGACATTGTTTAGCCAAAACCCATGGTTCCTCTAGTCAGGAATATTGGCTTTTACAGTTGTGGAGACCCATGTGCTGTGGGAAAGGTGCAGAGAACTTGCTTCAATTTGCTTTTCTTGATCATTTAGCTCTGAATATCATTAGGAGCGAAATGGTGACATCCCAGATTATTTTACTGTTCTCTAAAGTCCTCCTCCTTAGCCCACATATTTTGGTAGGTATGTGACCATGAAATACCTTCATGTTTTTTTTTTTTCTCCAGGTTTTCTCCCCTCTCTCCATCTTTGTTGCTTCAAGGAAAGTCTTGTTTTGTTTTTGTTTTATTTTGATTGTTATCACCTTAAAATAAGGCTTGTAAAATTGCCAGTCCTCCAACTCAAGGTAGGCTTTGTTCTGCATTAAATCTATCAATCTCTCTGGGTGGCACTCTTCCACTCTCCTTTTTGGGATGAGGTCGTAGGACTTACCTTGAATGTTCATTTGGTTTCCTCCTTATGATTTCTAGGGGTCCTTACAAGCTTTTCTTATCCAGGATAACAATCAGCTGTTGGGTCTAGTCATTGTAAATTTCACTTCGCTAGCCCATGAGTGCTCATCTAGTAGTTATCCTCCTGTCCACATATTGTTTGTTACATCTTTGTCCTTGGCCATTGATACTTTTTGTCATCGGATTTATCCTTGTCAGGCTTTGGTCTGGTAATTTTCTTGTTCTTTTACATATATTGAGGGACAGAGGAAGTCTTAACCCTTTGGGTTATATAGCGACCTTCTGCAGGATTGAACACTGGGAAACAAAAAAAATTATAGGTCAACTCAGGGTTCTGCAGCATTGGACCATCCTGCTGGAATGCCATCTGATCCAGATTGAGTTGGATAATACCAAGGCAGTGGCATACATTAACCATCAGGAAGAAGCCAGAAGTGTTGCTGCAGCAAGAGATCTTGCAAAGAACTTCACATTTTGGCCTTGTTCACCATGTACAACCCAAAGCATAGACAATAAATAGGCTGGCTGACTGACTTAGATGGCAGTGCATGGACCTGGAGCTGTTCAGGACATGTGTTGCAGGTGGGGTGATGTTGGATACAGACCTCCTGGCCTCCAGGTTTTTACAACAAACTGGGCAGATTTAGTCTGAAAGCAGTGGATGCGCTAGTGGCTTAGTGAGATTAGTGTATGTGTTTCATCCCTTGAAAAGTCCTCCACATCTGGATTGAGATGGTGGTTAACTCTGGTGATCTTCATTACTCCAGACTGGCTGAGGCAGATGTGGTATGCTGATCCCATCCACATCACTGTCTCTAATGCAGTGTTTCTCAACTCCAGTCCTCAAGCCCCCCCAACAGGTCATGTTTTCAGGATTTCCCTCAGATGAAAAGGCTGTGGGAATAACTAAGGCAGTGAAACTGATCAAATCACCTGTGCAAAATAATGGAAAGCCTGAAAACCTGACCTGTTGGGGGGGCCTTGAGGACTGGAGTTGAGAAACACTGCTCTAATGGCATGGCTTTTTTTATGAGAGCCTCTCTCAGCCACTGCTTGTTTCAAAATGACAGATTGCCTTTTTGTCATCCCGTATAGTCCCTAAAAGGGTACACAAACGTTTCCACTAGGTGGCTCAGACGGACCATCTTCCAAGCTTACTCTCTCAAGGATTGGATTCCACCCTTTCCTGTCAAAGCGCACACTACTAAAACTGGCAGTGCTTCTTAGGTTTTTCAGCATCAAGCATCTCTTTACCACATGTTTAAAGTGATCCTAAACATACAATGTTCAATTGCTATTATCCCTTATATTTATGTATAAAATGTAATATAAAAAAATAATCTGAGTACCCTATTTGATCATTGCTCTTCAGAGGTCACATGATGTTTCCCAAGTCTTTCCTGTCCTCAGTTTCTAGTACTCTGCTGATGTATGAATCTGTATCTGCATAGTGTTGATTGGTGCTGTGTTGGTCATATTACATAAAGACTTTCAAAATCGAAAATTAAAATAATCACAACAAAGTGTACATCATACAAATCTATATTGCAAAGCAAATTTTTTTTTATTTTATATAATGCGATTACATGGTGATGGTGTCGTTTAAGGTGATTGACGATAGATTTCAGGTTGTTCAGACTGTAAAGAGATCAGAAGGAGGTTCTGCCAGTCACAAGCTGTGTCTATGTGCTGGGACTAACCTGGAGGGAAGGCCTCCATCAATCACCATCTTATATTCCGTCCCCCATAGTGTTTAGCAATATGAGGGCATGGAAGGAGGGGTAGTATCATTTACCACTGTGTGCGCGCATCAACATTTGAAACTCTATGGTCACATGAGCTGCACAGATAAGTGAAAAGGAAAAGAAGCAAATTCACAGTTCAGAAGGGAAAATAAATTGGAGCATGCTCAGATGTCAACAGCAGGTCTACACAATCTCAGGCTGCAGCAGGGACACGGACTCCAAGACTCCTTTTCTTGGAGTCAATTGAGGGACACAGATCCTGTGCCTTTGGGGTTGATTGAGTAAAACATGAATGTGCAAAATCTGATGCAGCTCTGCACAGAAACCATTCAGCTTCCAGGTTTTAGCCCAGGTTCACACTGGGTACGATTTTAGTTTGATTTGAGATGCGATTTCACATTTGCGGCGCTGCACCGATTTCAAAAAGTAGTTCCTGTACTACTTTTTGCGATTTCAGGACGCGATTTACATTGACATCTGTGCAGAAACCTGCACAGATGTCCTTGAAATCGGGACTGCCAGCGGGAGTGAAATCTGAACTCGCACGGCTTCACTCCCGCAGCCCAGTGTGAACCAGGGCTTATTGTCAAAACCTATTAAACAAGCTGAAGTTAGAAGCTGATTGGCTACCATACACAGCTGCACCATATTGTGAGTGCCCCAGTTTTAGTAAAT
The DNA here is from genome assembly GCA_029574335.1 of Rana kukunoris. Classification (NCBI taxonomy): domain Eukaryota; kingdom Metazoa; phylum Chordata; class Amphibia; order Anura; family Ranidae; genus Rana; species Rana kukunoris. The sequence continues at coordinate 174,990,063 of CM056053.1, read as the reverse complement.
CAAATCCCTTTGTGTTTAGATCATGTTTTTCTTTGCTACAAAACTAGGGCATTCTGGTAGAGGGCTGTTGTGGCTTACAGTTTTTTGTTTTCCAGTGTCTAGTCCTCAAGTAGGCAGTAGTATATCCCACATGTTTAGGACTTCTTGTGTTCCTCAATGGACTTCAAGAAAATATTTTATGGTGATTACTATTTGATGATTGGTTTTGACCCAGAGGTCTCATGTTCCCAGTGAACATTTTGGGAAGTATTAATTTTTCTACAAATAATTGTTTTCTTGAATCCATTGGGTTCACAGATCCCATCTAATGTTTGTGCTGTGTATACTTGTTGCCATTGGCTGTATACTTCCCTTAAGATTGCTAGCTATACTGAGGCGCTTTGCAGGCGCTATAACACTAAAAATAGCGCATGCAAAGCGCCCTAAAACTGCCGCTGCTGTCTCTCCATGTGAAAGCGCCAAGGGCTTTCACACTGGAGCGATGCGTCCTGCTAGCAGCATCTTTGGAGCGGTGTGTAAACCGTTTCTGCCCATTGAAATGAATGAGCACCGTGGCTATACCGCTAGCAGCGCCCCTAAAAATAGCACCACTTTACCACTGACGCCGTCCGTGCCCCAGTGTGAAAGGTGCATAAAGCAAGGGTAAAGCTTATAACTAAAGATCTGGTCCCACCGCCCCCAATGAAGAGAGAGAGATTTTACAATGAATACAAAACATATTTTTAAGTTGTATTCTTATATCGTAGACAATAGTTATTGAGTATTTATTTTTCTTTCTAATAACCTTCCTAGTTTGGATATATCACCTCAGAACGTTGATGTCAATGTTCATCCAACAAAGCATGAAGTTCATTTTCTACATGAAGAAAGCATTATCGAAAAAGTTCAGCAACACGTAGAGAGCAAGTTGTTGGGATCAAATTCCTCAAGGATGTATTTTACCCAGGTGATGCATGTTAATGTTTGGTTTTTAGTATTCAATTGTAGCTAAAGGACCTTTTCCAGGGCACACACTGCATGGTATTGGTTGCTTCTAACTTGCATTTTTGGATGCTGTTTATGTCCTTTAGAGGTGCTTCTGACCTATATCAAACTGCTTTTGCAATCTTATTGACTTTTAAGCTGCTATGATGCAAACAAGACCATAAACAGCCCACACAGGTCCTGTAAGGCAATATGAATGTTGTGTAAATTGGACCACAAAAAACTAGTGTCCCCATTGAAAGATTTCCCTTCTATTCCTTTTCTGGTGACAACCTAAATTATGGGATTTTATTTTTTTACTTTCAGTCTTGGTGATGACGGTAAATTTAGAGGGTAAATCTCCATAATTAGGACACAGACAGCAATACAAACCTGACATCCTGATCCCTCTCCACTCAATCAAACTTAAAAACAAGTTTGGCTTTAAATTACATTTTAAGAGAAATATTATGTGTTTCCAAAGAGCTCTTATTCTGATATATTAAAACTGTAATGCCTACCAAAAAGTAATTGTTATTAAGATATTTTTACATTCTGTAGTGGCTTTTAAAGCAGAGTTCCACCCGAAAATTCATCTTCTGCTTTTCGGAACCCTCCCCCCCTCTGGTGTCACATTTGACACCTTTTAGGGGAGCAGATACCTGTGTAATACAGGTTTTTTGCTCCCACTTCCTGGCATAGATAACCCGAGCCACCCATGGGTATCTACGCCATTCCTGGCACCTTCTCCCCCCGCTGTCTTCTGGGAGACACGCAGGGACCAGTGGGGCAGCGCGAGTCTTCGGTAAGGGAATCAGGAAACTAGTCCCTGCCATCTTCTGGGGCCTGTGTGTCTCCCAGAAGACAGCGGCAGGAGAAGGTGCCGGAAGTAGCTCAGGTTATCTATGCCACTAAGTGGGAGCAAAATACCTGTATTAAACCGATATCTGCTCCCCTCTGAAAGGTGCCAAATGTAACACTGGAGGGGGGGGGGTGGGGGGTTGGGTCTGAAAAGCAGGAGTTCAATTTTTGGGTGGAACTCCGCTTTAAGGGTTAAAATGGCACACAGATTTCTTTATTTTTATTTTATTTTTTCAAACGTTGTCCAATATTTCGACTATAATAAAATACATATTGGACTGTAATTCACTGTTGATGTGGTGGCAGGGCATACTGATCATAAGTAGGCATATTTCTTAAGCCTACTAGAGGCACCCAGATAACAATGGACATTGCAATCTGACTGTAGATCTATGAATAAATGTTTTTTTTACAGCTTGCCCAATTGTTAATTTAAATAGTTCAGGTAGGTGCTCATATTGAACACTTTTTAGCAAATCTTAAATTCATTGGCTAAATCTTGCATTGATTGTACAGAGATTGTACTTGTCTGGTGAGCCTAAAGTCCAACTCTGGGCAATTGTTTTTTTCCCCCCATGCAGTGGGGCTGTGCCCACACTGCTTGGGTTAACTTTGTTTTGTCTGGGGGTGAACACAAAGCCTATACTTGCCCGACCCCTTGATCCTCCAGATCCAGAGGTGGACTGTTCCTGACGTCTTCATGTCCAGAGACAGTCTAATGCCGTGATGATGGCTGGAACGGTCCACTGCACAAAACCACGGGAGGGTAGGAGTTGCAGGGATCGGTCTTGCACTGGGAGGATTAGGTGAGTATATATCGGCTCTCCAATGCCCTAGACAAAAACAGGCAGTTAACCCATGCAGAGCGGACACAGCCCCACTGCATGGTGGAAAAAATGCCCTGTGTTCAGCTTTAAAAAAACCTGTAATATGCTTTATCACTTTATTCAACTGAGGTCCAGTGAATTGTTACCTTTTTAGTGATTTTCATTCTGTACTGCATCATGAGATGTCATGTTTTGTATATACTTTTCCAATGTGTCTTTTATTGTTCTTATTTTTGGCATAGACTATGTTGCCAGGAGCATCTATCTGTGCTAGTGAACTTGTGAAACCTACATCCAGCACATCTTCTTCATCTCAAAAGTCTGGAGATAAAGTGTATGCTCATCAAATGGTACGCACTGATGCCAGAGAGCAGAAACTGGATGCCTTTCTTCAGCCCTTAGCCAGACCACAGCCACCTAGTGTTCTTGAAATTAATGTATCTAAAGTTGTTGAAGACCTGAAAGGGGACACAGGATTGTCACAGAATGCCTCCATGGAAGAGATTAATGATTTTGAAATACTCGATGCTTGTCAGGTTGCTGATAATACCAAGGAATGTGAAATTCCAAAAGATAATGCTGTAGCGAGTACATCATTAGCCTGTGAACCACCAAGGTAATGGAGCACCTTTTTTAATCTTATTTAATTTAAATTACTTTAATTCTGCAGTTTCTTTATGGTTTTATTTTCATGTCACTCCCATGCCAATATTGGAAGAATGTCATTTTAAAAGAAAAATTATCAGTGGATGAAATAGTATCCAGGAGAGAAATCTATGTACTGCTTTGTAATCATTCAGAATTGGAAAATGTATTTCTAAATACCAATGGTTGGATTACCTGAAGTATAACTTATTTAACTCCTATAGTCCCCTTTGCTGCAGAAATGTTGGCACCAGGAGTCATCTAGGTCTTATCGCAAAGTGCTGGCCAGTGGAATGACGCTTATTCATAGTCCAGTGTGTTTAGATCCCTGTTGCCCAACCTTCCTGTCTGTTTTCCTTGCCTAGGTGCTTTCAGGATAGCACATGAGAAAGTGTGGCTCTGCCCACCAAACACAGGAAACACTGACATACAACTATTTAAAAGAAGGATTACCCTCAGACTACCTGAGTTTGTGTTTCCTTGGACAGGACAGAAACGCTATAGCTTAATGCTCTTTCTGTGCTCTCTGAAAGAATGAATACTGAGGCAGCAGTAGGTTTGGCAGTGGCAGGCAACGGCAAAACTAAAGTGGGTGAGCTTTTCTCCTCTTGCCTATTTTGACTCAATTCTCCTGACTGGATACTGGCATTTCTATGCATTTTCCTAATGGACCACTTTTTGTTGGTTATATATATTGTATATGCACTGCTAGGCTTTGGTATAGCACTTTGGGCTTTTATTAGTGTCCATGTATTGTAATCTGTAGGCAAATCCATTGGAAAAAAGTAAACTCCTGGTTCCTCCTAATGTGCAACCTGTAATACCAACATTGGTTAATCTTGGAAAAGTCCCATTTTGTATTAATCCTATAATTTAAAGAGGAGCTTCGCTCATTTTGTGGATTGAAGTTCCACTTTAAGGTTAAATTGTCTACAGCTTGTATGTGTTTGCTTCTTTTAAGAGCTTTTGGCAACAATTCACTCCTACTAATCTGCTACTACCTAGCCAGCCTGGGTTTCAGCCATCTACATCAGTTTCTACCTCCAAGGTTACAACTCTTGGTGTCAAGGTTGAGGAGGAGGAAGATGACAGTGGCCTTGGTCCCTCAGAGTCAAAGGCTGCTGATGAAAAGCTTGCAGCAACCAGGGGAGTCTCTAAATACGCGTTAGTCTTAAAAGACATAGATGAGCTTTTTTTAAGCTATGTACGTACCAATGGCATGATCAAAGGGGTTGTTCTTCCCATACACAAGGCCCTATCGGACTCCAAGGAGGAATGGCAGGATCCGGAGAGGCCTTCCTTTTCTAGATGCTGAAAAGATTCCACTTTGATTTCCTTTCATTTGAAATAAGATGCCTAAGCTTGATACCTCTTTTTCTCCATTCTCAAAAAAATAAGATCTGCCCATTGATGACATGGGCTTGCTAAAGGATGAAACAAAGGATAGATTTTCTTAAAGGGGTTGTAAAGGGAAAAAAATGTTTTCATCATAAGCATCCTTTACCTGCAGACATTCCTCTTTTCACTTCATCATTGTTTGTTTTTGCTCAGAAGTTGCTCTATTTCTTCTCTGTTCTATTCACTTCCTGCTTGTCTGATTTTACTGACCACCGCGGAGGGAGACTTTACTGCGGTGGTCAGTAATGTGCTTGCCCCCTCCTGGGAACTACAGCTGTGCGGCAGGACGCTCTCTACATGTTAGAGACTTCAAGGAGGTGTGAATTACTGGGCATGCCGCAATTCATACTGGGAAATGTAGTTCTTACATGAACGAGTGCCGCAAACCAGGAAGTGAATGAGAGAACAGAACGCCGGAGGTAATATAGATGAAGGAATTTAATAGGTATTTACTTGTTTAACAGAATCATTACACTATTCTGTCTGTCTACCTTGCAGACATTCATTTTAGGCAAAAAAAAAAAAAAATTCTTTACAACTCCTTTTAAGCGTACATGGGAATCTACCCATTCAAATTTTAAGTCGGTTCTTGCCTCAACCGGCATGGCAAGAAATTTAGAATGTGGTCTTTCTAGATTCTTTCCCCACTTTAAGGCTAGGTGGTTTATTGTCCATGGTTCTGCAGAACCATAAGGGATGTTTGCTTATATCTAAGTTTGCCAGGCTTTGGGTTTTAAAGTTCTAGCCGGGGAATCCACTTCAAAAGTAAACTTTGGCATTCTTTTTTCAGACAACCTTTCTGGCCCTGAGCTGGAAGTTATATTAGATCATATTTCAGACAAGAAAAAAAAAACTTTTACAGTGAAAAAGGTTCCTTTCAAATTGAAAAACAATTAGGGGTAACCCAGACCTGGGCACATTGCAGCCCTAGAGACACATGTGGCCTTTTGGCTGTCCTTGCCCAGCCCGCAATGCCTCCACTGTCAGTGTGCCTCTGCTTAGCTGGAGAAGCTAACAAGTTCAGGGAGGCATGCTGACAGATGTCTCCGTGGAGAGCTGCAAGAACTGGTAGGAGAAAGCCTGACCTGCTGATCAGTACAGCGGAGTGCTTTGGTTCTGGAGGGAGAGCATTGCCTAGGAGAGGTATTGATGCTCTCCCGCCACTCTGCTACTCTGCAAAGTTCTACCTGTGTTATCACCTGCATGCCGCAAACTCCAGGAGTCTGCATAAATCCCTGCTGTACCATCTCCAGGTTCTCTCCCTTCAGTCACCGTGCTTGCAGATCTGCCAATTATCTCCCTGAGCCTGTCGGACACACATCGACATTCAGAATGGCAGATAAGTAGACAGTAGAGGAGAATCTGCAAAGCATGCAGAGAATCAAAGAATTTGATTAAATAGATGGCCAACAGATAGGCAGCACTCTCGTCATGAAAGTCGATTTTTTCAAGATTTTTTTCTCTCAAAATAACTATTTGTATGATCACAATGCTGAATGAAAGTATATGCTGTAACCATAGAACTCCTTTTAAAACAAGAATTTTCTAATGGATACAGTTTTTGTCTAACCCCCAAATTGCTCTTGGCGTTAAGACCTAAAGGGTGCCTATTTGCATATCCCCAATCAGAGCACTCCTCTTTGGTCCCAGGGATCTTACCAAACTTAGGACAGAGGCTTTCACTTCTTTGCTCCAAGTAGATTTCAGTGATATTGCACCTGAATGATCTTCTGTTTTTTGTAATAACAGAAAATCAGTTAGGCTCCATTCACACCATGGCGTTTAGTTTTGTGGGCACAATTGCCACAATTGACACCTGACGAATCGCGGTAAAATCACGCAAACAGAATCGCCGGACACCCGTTGCCCATAAGAAGTTCTTTTGGGTGACCAGTGTAAACCTAATCCCATTACATCCCATCTTAATATTCTGTGCTGTTAGTGATTCATGCCAGCAGATCTTTCTTCTGGAATAAAAGATTATGAAGCTATGTGTCTCTGCTTCAGTGCAATGCTTCTCTGAGCCTAGACAAGATTGTCAGCTTTAGGACTAATGTCATCCTCAATTGCAGCGGTTCAATCAACCCGACTGTACCTTCAACCTTTCCATTTTTTTGTGCTTCAGATCTGTATTGCCAGATAAACCAAGACCAGTTGGTCACTCCGCTGCCACGTGTGAAGAGTGCACTATAGTGCTGGAGGAGCATCCCTAGCTTATTTCTAGACCTATGCTGCTCTTTCCAACAACATTAAGACTGACCACAAATGCAATTTAATGGGGCTGGAAGGGTTATATATAGGGTAAAAGGTGTAGGGTCTTGGTCTACATAATAAGAGCAAGTCATCCTGGAAGCTCAAGGCAGTATAATTACTGTAGCTATATCCTTTTTTTTGCAGGACATTTAGGGCTACCATTTACAAGTCCTCTCAGAGAACACAACAGCCATGTCTTCCTGGGCCTCCCAGGGGAAGATTTGTATTTTCTTTGCTTTCAACAGTTCACCTAAACTAACTCGGTCACGCTGTTGATTTCCTCAGTTATCGCCAAATATTAGAAATAGAGTGAACAAAAAACAGGTTTTTCTTTCTTTTGTTGAAAAAGACGTGGGGCTTTCCTCAAGTGGATTTGCAGAACACAAAGGTTCAGGCTTACTTTTCCTTAAACACAGATGATGTCGCTTTCAGCACAGATACTTTAGCTCAATCATAGAACTTCCATCTGTGCCATACATTCCCCCTTTTCATCATTCCACAGGTGATCAGGAAGCTGCAAAAGGAAGCAGCAAATCATTTGTAGTCCATTTTGGCCCAAATGAGCTTGCTTCTCGACTAGCGGTAGAAACTCCAATAATTCTTTCTCTAAGAGAGGATCTGCTGTCGCAAGGTCCAATTTTTCACCATCATATCTGTTGAATCTAGGGGATTGGGATCTGTAAAACAGTTGCTGAAGAAGGGGGATGGTCCACCGGATTGGGTGGGGGTTACCGCTCAAATCACAAAGCAATAACTAGAGCCATTTACAGTAAAATAGTGTTTTTCTTCACTTGGTGTGTTAAGAGAAACTAGGAAAGATTTCTAGAGAACTGTAATTTTATGCATTTTTTTAGTGCCACATACAGTATTTAAGGCGCAATTTACTAGAGAGTGTATAGGAGTATTTGGATAAAATATTTATTTATTAAACATATTGTATAAAGTGCAACATATAAAACAATGTGTGTTGTCCACAGACTAAGCATGGCAGATGACAACACACAGCTGAGATCAGCTTCTCTACATTACCACATTCTTTGATCCCTTGTTTCTTTTCACCTGCAACGTTCAGGGCCCACTTTTTTGGCCCCAGTGAATCTCCAGGACTGCCATTTTCTGCCCATGGGAGGTATAGATAGTTGTGGGCCGTCCCCCCTTGGGTTTGACACAGATATGTATCTCTAAAAGATCTTAACAGTTTTTAAGCTGAGAGTTTGCACACCTGTCTCGAAAATCTTTGTTGTGTTTAACCACTTGCTTACTGGGCACATAAACCCCCTTCGTTCCCAGGCGAAATTTCAGCTTCCGGCACTGCGTCGCTTTAACTGACATTTGCGCGGTCGTGCGACGTGGCTCCCAAACAAAATTGACGTCTTTTTTTCCCCACAAATAGATCTTTATTTTGGTGGTATTTGATCACCTCACCTTTTTACTTGTTGCTATAATAAATATCCCAATTTTATTTTTATTTTTTTGACTATTTTTTTTTCACAATTAAGGCCTATACGTATTTTTCGACGTATTTTTGTAAAAAAAAAATCGCAATAAGCGACTGGTTTGCGCAAAAGTTATAGCGCCTACAAAATGGGGATCAGAATTATGATTTTTTTTATACTAGTAATGGCAGTGATCTGCGATTTTTATTGCGACTGCGATATTGCGGCGGACATATCTGACACTTATGACACAAATTTGGGACCATTCACATTTATACAGCGATCAGTGCTATAAAAATGCACTAATTACTGTATAAATGTGACTGGCAGGGAGGGGGTTAACACTAGGGGGTGAGGAAGGGGTTAAATGTGTATCCTGGGTGTGTTCTAACTGTGTGGGGGGAGGGGGGTGACTGGGGGAGGTGACTGATGCTGTGTCCCTATGTACAAGGGACAAAGATCGGTCTCCTCTCCTCTGACAGCACGTGGAGCTCTGTGTTTACACACAGAGCTCCACGTCCCTGCTGTCATCTGCTTGTTTTCCCGCCGATCGCATGTACCTGACCGACATCGCGGCCGCCAGGTACATGCATCGGCTCTTCAGCGATGCGGCGGGACAGTGTAATGCACTAGAAATCACGTCCAAAGACATCCACTTGGTGCCTCAGGTCCGCGCTGTTGACATATTTTGTCAATAGCACGGGTCTGAAGTGGTTAATTACAATACAATGGAATGTTAAACCACCAGAACATATTTAAAATTCTCTTGCCGATATATACCCCTTAAGAAGGACATATCTGTACTCCGAAACGCGTTGGCGCAAAGATCACTGTATATTATTATATGTATACATGGTGATAATGTTGTAGATGCAAAATGCATTACTTGTTTTATATCTTGAACTTTATACAAAATGTTTAATAAATAAATATTTTTTTCCAAATACTCCTATACACTCTTTAGTGAATCGTACCTTAAAAGTCCACCACAAGGGGTTTGTGTGCTTGCGTTGACAGAAACAACTGCCTCTCGATCGCTGTTTCAGTACTGGAATTCTTGAAAGATGAGGTTGATCAATTCCCTGCTGTCAGCGCCCTAAGGGATCATTTACACTTGCTTCATCTTCAACAAGGCTTCGGACAGGCTTTATTTAAAGCTCGCTGAACGCTAGTCAAAGCTCCTGTCTATATAAAATAGTTTTTACAGTCCTGTTTACACCTGTTTTTTATTTGCTTTGCTTCGGCTTTGCTTTAAAAATTATACCCCACGTAGTTTCAGTGGTGCTTCAAAACGTCCTCAACGCCTCCATAGAAGTCTATTAGCAAAGCTTGCTCGCTTTAAGCCCCACTGAAGCCTCATCAAAGCACCAAGCAGAGACAGGTGTAAATGGGAATGTAAGCTAACCATTTTATTTAGATTAAGGCTTACCTGTAGTTGCCCGAAATATCTCTCAAACCTCCAAGATGTCTACGGTGCATGCCTAATAGCTGCCTAATTACTTTATTACTTTATTTTTTTTATTTTTTTAAGTATTTTTTCCCAATACACATTCACATGGTTCCAGGGTTGTCGGGAAGAGGCTCGCTCAGCCGCTACCCCCCCCCCTTTCCTGACCCGCTGGGCTGCGTGCTCGGATAAGGGTCTGGTATGGATCCTGGGGAAACGCCTTTTTTTTTTTTTTGTGGGGGTTTCCCTTAACATCCATACCAGACCAAAGGGACTGGTATCATCCTGGGGGGGGGAACCTTGCGGAAAAAAAAGTTCACTTAGGATTCTCAACACATCATCTTGATCCGACTTCTGGTGCTACCTCTATTCAAATCAATGGGCTGCCATAGGAAACCATTGATTTTGAATGGAGAAAGAAAAAAGCGTCTGAAAGCTAGCGCTGCGAAACATGCATTGAATTCAATGCAAAACACGGAAAAAAAGCGTTAACGCTGTTTTTTTCCTGGTGTCTGTACTAGCTTTACAGCCCATTTTTGTACAATGTCCGTTGGTATGAGGCCTAAAGGGTTGTGTAAGGCCCCGTACACACGTCCGAGAACCTCGTCGGGCTAAACTCATCGTTCCGCCCGACGAGGTTCCTGATGAGCGGGCGAAAAAGCTTGTCGAGCCAAAGTCCTCATTGAACAACGAGGAAAAAGACGCTCGTCAGAAGTGTACACACGATCGAGCTTCTCGACAGAATATGTCTCCTAGCGAGGTTCTCGCTGGATTCTGCCGAGAAGCTCGTCGTGTGTACGCCGCCTGATATTTTCATTCCCCCAGTTTCTTCTGCAATCTAGAACCCATTGACCCTCAAGTCTGGTGTGGTTTTTACCTTATTCAGTTGGAAAATATATACTAAGGGGACCTATATTTGTCTTTGGGCCTTTTCACTGTTGATTGACACCCACTTCAACCGTGGAGTGTTCTGGTGCATTTGATTTTTTACAGCTGTGTTGAAGTCACTTATCAATAATTTTATAATATTTATTTTATAATAAAAATGAAATGAAGTTCAATGAAATTTGAAAATTGCAGGTGTGTGGTTAAATTACATTTTGTCTAATTAAATTCATATTAAATTCTTGTGTTAAAACTTTGTGAATTAACCCTGTTATGTACTTTTGGGCTTAAGTGTTCCATCAGGCTGGGTTCACACTGGAGAACGCAGCCGCTCAAAGCAGGGGTCCGGTGCGTCTCCATTCACTGTTTCAGGTCCCATTTCAGCCCAAATTTTTGGCTGAATTCAGACCTGAAACAGACCAGAAGATGCACAGGGCTCCTGCGCAATTCGTACCGAAGCTTTTGCGGTAATGTGTGAACCAGCTCCATAGAGAGCCGGTCACAATCTCCTGCTATGCAAATTGGATGCGGGGAAATCCCTGCTTCCAATTCGCAATAGTGTGAACCCAGCCTCTGTGTTTAGTATATTTTGCTACTATTTTAACTTTAACTGTATCAGCATTCTATATGTTATGACAGGACGAAGAGGCCACGTCGTGATTCTGATACTGAGATGGTAGAAGTTGAAGCTGATAGAACTGTGACGGCCGCTGCCACACCTAGAAGGAGGGTCATTAGTTTAACCAGTATATTGACCTTGCAGAAGGAAATAGAAGACCGTGCTCAAAAAAGTATGAAAATATTATATATATCAATTTTTTTTTTTTCTTAGGGGGAAACATAACATATCGATTTTATTTGAATATTTGAAAGTAATGGTTTGCTAGGCTTTCATTTATGATTAGAATATTTAAATGAAATAACAAGAGCAATATACAGTATATGCCTATACAGTATCTGGTGTGTATACACTGGAGATCAGATTCCATATATCATATCTGTTTCAGCGCATTTAAAACAGCCCTACATGGATCTAAATTTGGCCAGTTCAGCAAGATGTATGAGCACGCTGGTTATTCTGTTGGGTTTTTCATGAACGATCATGGCTCCCTGCTGTCAGAACAAAGTAGCACAGCAGAAGTGATTCCCCCATCCACACGGAGTATGTAGATGGGGGAATCCGGTAATTTTTTTGTTTTTTTTTTGTTCAACACACTGGCTGAACGAAAAAAATTATTAATGTATGGGTAGCTTTACTGTGGGTCACTGTAAGTAAAGCTAGGTCCAGGCTCAGTATTGTACACATATTTACCTTTCCAAAAATGCACCTAAAAGCTGCAAATTCTGCATGCTTTTCAAAATCATTGTGTGAGGGAACATGAAATGCTCTTGATCTGCCTCTTGTAAACCCAGGGAAAGGGAGGTTCGGTATCGGGGACCAGTAAGCTCTGCTGCCGAGCATACATCGAGGGGAAAAAAGTATTTGGTCTCCTGCTTATTTTGTACATTTGACCACTGACAAAGACATGATCAGTCTATAATTTTAATGGAAGGTTTATTTTAACAATGAGAGACAGAATAAAAACAAAAATAGCCAGAAAAATGCATTTAAAAAAAGTTATACATTGATTTGCATTTTAATGAGTGAAAAAGTATTTGACCCTTTCGCAAAAAACATGACTTAGTACTTGGTGGTAAAACCCTTGTTGGCAATTAGAGGTCAGACGTTTCTTGAAGTTGGCCACCAGGTTTGCAACACCTCTCAGTAGCAATTTTGTCCCACTCCTCTTTGCTGATTCTCTCCAAGTCATTAAGGTTTTGAGGCTGACATTAATTTGGAACCCTTCAGCTCCCTCCTACATATTTTTTTTTATGGGATTAAGGTCTGGAGACTGGCTAGGCCACTCCAGAACCTTAATGTAGTTCTTCTTGATCCACTTTTTTTTTTTTCTTTTTCCACCTTGGCAGTGTGTTTTGGGTCATTGTCATGCTAAAATACCCATCCACGGCCCATCTTCAATGATCTGGTTGAGAGAAGGAGGTTCTCGCCCAAGATTTGACAATATATGGCCCCGTCCGTCGTCCCTTTGATGCAGTGAAGTTGTCCTGTCCCCTTAGCAGAAAAACACCCTCGGAAGCATAATGTTTTCACCTCCATATTTGACGGTAAGAATGGTGTTTTTGGGGTTATAGGCATCATTCCTTCTCCAAACACGGCAAGTTGAGTTGATGCCAAAGTGCTTGACTTTGGTCTCGTCTGACCACAACACTTTCACCCAGTTCTCCTCTGATTCATTCAGATGTTCATTGGCAAACTTCAGACGGGCCTGTACATGTGCTTTCTTGAGCAGGGGGACCTTGTGGGTGCTGCAGGATTTCAGTCATTCACGGCGTAGTGTGTTACCAATTGTTTTCTTGGAGACTATGGCCCCAGCTACCTTGAGATCATTGACAATATTCTCCCATAATTCTGGGCTGATTCCTCACAGTTCTCATGATCATTGAAACTCTTACATGGAGCTCCGGACCAAAGAGGTTGACAGTTATTTTTTGTTTCTTCCATTTGCAAATAATTATACCAACGGTTTTCACCCTCTCACCAAGCTGCTTGGCGATGGTCTTGTAGCCCATTCCAGCCTTGTGTGAGTCTGCAATCTTGTCCCTGACATCCTTGGACAGCTCTTTGGTCTTGGCCATGGTAGAGATATTGGAATCTGAGTGATTGCTTCTGTGAACAGGTGTCTTTTATACAGGTAACAAGCTGAGATTAGGAGACATTTCTTACACTGGGCACTAAGCACTTTTAGAACCACTCAGCACCTGACAACCAGATTTGTTTACCTTTTTATAAGGACTCTATTTTGCACTAATGCATTCTTGTTTATCTGCAAACTTCTTTATACCAGTAGGGGCAGCACAGGCACCCCAACATATTAATTGTATCTCTTTTTTTATTGCAATGGAACTTCAAGCTGTTTTGCACATATTGTTTCTATTTTGCAGTGATTTGCACAGGCACATTAGCACTTTGGATTGCATAGCACTTTGTTGCATTTGTGTTTATGTTTGTGTATTTTTATTTATATTTATTTTAGTTTTGTGGATATGTAAATTTGAGCTGTTTTTCATGCTATATAATTTTGCAATTATTACAGTGATTTGCACATGCACATTGGCACTTTGGATTGTATAGCACTTTGGTACATCTGTCATTTAATATATTAGACATTTATATAGCCTCACTAATTTGCATACCGTGCCTTGAATTCCTTTAACGTTCTGCTCCACCGTTTGGTAGAGTGCACATTTTGAGTCACGCTAACTTTTTGAAAAATCAGGAATTTAAAGACTTAAATTAGAGTTCCTTTTAAAAGAAGCATTTGGCTCCATAGGGCCTCAAGGGACTAGTGCCGACTCTGCTCTCTTTTTCCATTTACTTTCTTGCTCCACTAAGGTGAGGCAGCTGTCCATTGATCCCCTTGAATCATACATACCCCAAATATCCCATACTTTTGTTGGCATTGGTGTTTCTAAATATACTTGCGCGGCTCCATTTATATTGCCTATCCTTTCTTGAGATTAGGAGCACTCCCTTTAAGAGAGTGCTCCTAATCTCAGCTTGTTAGTTGTATAGAAGACACCTGAGAGACAGAAATCTTGCTGATTGATAGGGGATCAAACACTTATTTCACTCATTAAAATGCAAACCAATAAATAACCTTTTTGAAATGTGTTCTTTTGGATATTTTTGTTCTGTCTTTCACTGTTAAAATAAACTTACCATTAAAATGATTGACTGATCATTTGTTTGTCAGAGGGAAAACGTGCAAAATCAGCAGGGGAACAAATACCTTTTTCCCTCACTTTATATATAAACGGTGAACATGCTGACATGTCCATGCTGAGGAAGGAACTGAGTAAGTAAAGGAATCGGTGTGCTGATGCTTTTTGCCCAATTTATTGTTTGAACCAAGCAATGTTGCTGCGTCAGTGGTTGAAGACCTAACTTACAAGAGCATGTTTATACGTGTGTTACCCCCCCCCCCCCCCCCCCCCCCCCGCGCGCATCCTTACCGCCTGTCAACTACCTCTGAAAAGCAATCCACTGCAAGGAGTGCTGCTAGTGGAAACCTAGTCCAACTGCACAGAAATGGCAATCTTCTGGTAAGTAGAACCCTTCCTGATTGTATATTTCAACCGTGTCTTTAGCAGTTACCTGGGTTCATCTTTGACGTTCTGTAGGTGAATGTTTTGTAAGATGATATTTTATTCTTACATGTTCTAACATGATTTTTTTTTATTGTTTTATGATTTATTTGAACACTTTTTTTTTTTTTTCTACCAAACTGCATGTCTAAATATAGGCCGTACGCTGCTTTGCTATAATTGCAGAATCAAATGAACTCATCTGCGTAGCTGTGGAACTTGTCAATGGCATATACAAAGTTTTATTTTATCCACTAACATGTTTGGCATGTCCTCCTTTTAAAAGCCTTCCACAGCAATTTGCTTTTCTTCTGATTGTTATGAAGTGTCTTAAGAATGTAATTGAATTGCTCTACACCAGCCTGTACTTATCTTATTTTCTTTACGTTTGATCTCATTACAGATCTGCAGGAAATGCTGCGTCATCACTCTTTTGTAGGCTGTGTTAGTCCACAGTGGGCACTGGCTCAATATCAAACAAAACTCTATCTGCTTAATACTACAAAACTGAGGTACAAACAACAGTTACTAGAACCATTAGTTGGCACAACTTCTCATATAGTGACTTTTACACCAGTGGAAGTTTTTGAAAAATGTGGAATTTGTCTAATTTGGAGTAATAATGAAACAGAGAGAGTAAAATGCTTATCTCCCCTGCTACTAATCCTGTTGCTCCAGGATTCCATGAGTGTGGACTAAATGAAAGACTAGGCACTTGGTCACATGTTCTATGTTAATGGGAAGGACCACTCAGTATGCTCCTCTTCAAAAGAGGTCCTATGACCTAGTACCAAGGCCTTTAGACATGTGGCTATCATTGGAGGGAACATTGAGCACCATTTTCTCCAGGAAAGGTTCCCTTTGTTGTAGACATCACTAAATTGTGGTTGATTGTGGTCCAGATTTGGCCTCTCTTCTTTTTTTCTTCTATGGTCGCCCTGTAGATCCCTCCGCTGTTTTTCTCCACAGCTGCCCCACTGTCATCCTTGCAGCAGGAGAGCAGACAAGGAGGATTGGCAGATCTGGATGGAGGGCAGGGGCTGCAACTAAGGGCAGGGGCTTGTACCAAGCTTAACTTTTTTTTTTTTTTTCAATAGCCGAGAACTCTTCTATCAAATTCTTATTTACGATTTTGGAAATTTTGGTATTATGAAATTATCTGTAAGTATTTTCCCCTGAAACTTATATCATGGCAATACGTTTTCCTAGGAAAAGCTGAAAGTATGACCTGCTACGTCCTTGGGTTTCCCTTTGCCTCAGTCCTTGTTTTTTCCCCTTGCCTCAGTCCTTGTTTTTTCCCCTTGCCCCAGTCCTTGTTTTTTCCCCTTGCCCCAGTCCTTGGTTTTTCCCCCCTTGCCCCAGTCCTTGGTTCCCCCCCCCCCCTGCCCCAGTCCTTGGTTTTTCCCCCCCTTGCCCCAGTCCTTGGTTTTTCCCCCCCTTGCCCCAGTCCTTGGTTTTTCCCCCCCTTGCCCCAGTCCTTGGTTTTTCCCCCCCTTGCCCCAGTCCTTGGTTTTTCCCCCCCTTGCCCCAGTCCTTGGTTTTTCCCCCCCCTTGCCCCAGTCCTTGGTTTCCCCCCCCCCCCTTGCCCCAGTCCTTGGTTCCCCCCCCCCACCCCCTTGCCCCAGTCCTTGGTTTCCCCCCACCCCCCTTGCCCCAGTCCTTGGTTTCCCCCCACCCCCTTGCCCCAGTCCTTGGTTTCCCCCCACCCCCTTGCCCCAGTCCTTGGTTTTTTTCCCCCCTTGCCCCAGTCCTTGGTTTTTTCCCCCCTTGCCCCAGTCCTTGGTTTTTTCCCCCCTTGCCCCAGTCCTTGGTTTTTCCCCCCTTGCCCCAGTCAATGGAAGGTTCCAATGGATAAACAGAATATTGTATGGTGATTATGACACACCCAGAAAATGTATATGGTATATATTTTTCCAAATCATGGAAACCTTGTTTTAAATGATTTATGCTGTTTACAGAAGTACCTAGCTCTTGTTTTATACTTTAAAGAGCTTGATTTATGTTCTGGGTCCAGATTGTATTGGAAACTGCAGGGCAGTGAGCTTTGTGTTTTTTTTTTCTTATGGGTAGATCTACTCCCAAGTTATTTCAGTGGACTATGTATGAGCTGTATTGTCGTTTAAAAAAAAAAAAAATACATAATTTACTGTTTACCAAAGGGCAGTGTTTTTATTTTGTATTTGTCAGAGAGAAGACTACATTTAACCACTTAAGCCCCAAACCATTTGGCTGGCCAAAGACCAGGCCCTTTTTGCGATTCAGCACTGCACTTCGCTTTTACTGACAATTGCGCGGTCGTGCGACGTGGCTCCCAAATAAAATTGACGTGCTTTTTTTTCCCCACAAATAGAGCTTTCTTTTGGTGGTATTTGATCACCTCTGCTGTTTTAATTTTTTGCGCTATAAACAAAAATAAAGCAACAATTTTGAAAGAAAGGAATATTTTTTTTACTTTTTGCTATAATAAATATTCCTGTCAGATTGTATCTGCTTCTGAAGACCCGCATGGCACCAGCAATCCATTACAGGTTTTAGAAAATAAATAAATGCACTTAACGCATTTATTATGTTTTTCCAAAAACGTATACTTTAATAGGGTCTTAAACCCAGAACAAAAATGTTATATAATGTAGCTTACCAAATATTAGATGTGGTGGTTGCATTAGTTTTCTTAGGCTTTTCCCATCTGTTTTCACCTAGTGGTCTGGCCTGGAACACACCCTGTGTGAAGGAGCACAGAAGACCCCTATGGAGTGGAGCTTTGTCAGTCTTGTGGCGAGGGAGGGTTAGATGTACTAGCAGATTAAGGCGTCCTGTACACTACAGCTCCTAAACTTGGGTTTAGGAGCTTTTTTTTTGCCAAAGCTCCTAAACTCGACTCCATAAAAGCCTATTGTTTTTTAGCAGCGTTTTAAGAGCTGCTGTGGTTAGGGGAGGTTCAACTTTCCTCAGCCTTGCGTTCAGGATAGGAAGGTTTTGATCGCTGCAGTGGGAAACCGCAAAACCTTGGCATGTTTTTTGCTGTGTTTTGCCATGGTACATCACGGCCCAATGTACATGAACCCCTAAATATAGTAATAAATGATGGAAAAACTTCTGGTAACACTTTATAAGCTGTTACAGCAAATTGTTTGTTTATTTTTCCCTTTTGGAATAAAGTTTTTACATAAATATATAAAAGCTAATAGTTGAAGGCACCCCTGTCAGTGTTAAATGGTTTGTTTTATCTCTGTAACTGATGCATTTTGCTGGAGAGTTTTTTTGTTTTGTTTTTATAACAGACTTGCTGACTGGATCACCAGGTGAAAATTAAAGAAAGCTTAAAAAAAAAAAAATCGAATACAGCCATCACATTTTAGTAATAAAATATAATACAAGTTCTCTTATGGGTTTTAATACTGCTTTAACAAAGCTTACTTACAGTAGTGCATCAATAGGAAGATGTTATTTTCTGTAAACTGCTTGTATTCTTATCGGCATGGAAAATCTATATCTAATTTATTTCCATGTAACAGAAAATGATTTGGTAAGTGGAAAGGGTACTTGCTTATATATGTTGTATCTGCTAGGAGTCTGCACCAATATATGATCTGGCAATGCTGGCCTTGGACAGTCCTGAGAGTGGGTGGACGGAAGAAGATGGTCCCAAAGAAGGTCTCGCTGAATACATTGTTCAATTTCTTCAGAAAAAGTCAGAAATGTTGAAAGATTACTTCTCCCTTGAAATTGAGGTGAGTAATACATAACTTAGACATGTTGGCATAGAAATATGGGTGCTGTCAATGCTGACTTTTTTAAAGGCACAGGCTCTAGGGTTGTCATTTTTATCCTGACTTCACTATTTAGTGAATCAATCACCAGAGAAAATTAAAATTTACAACCCGCTTTAATGCATAGTGGAAATTAAAGGCTATTAAGCTTTCTTCTATCATACAGCTACAGAAAGCTGGATAGGATTATTTCTAGACCGATGAGCAGTGTACAGACAGCAAGGGAAAACTGAAAACCAAAAACTGCATTGGTAAATTGTATTTTCCACCCTGCTAGCTATGTAGAATGGACGGCGTGGGCTATTTGTGTGCCTGAACAAATATTTTTGCTTACTTGCAGTATATATTTTTCCCTGATAGAATATATATTCCTCTTTTGGTGATTGGAGGACACCACTTTTCTTTAGATAGTCGCCAACATTCTAGTTTTATCTGCAAGAGTGGGATGCTAGGTCAGTGATGGCGAATCTTGGCACCCCAGATCTTTTACCAAGCAGGAACTTATTTTGTCAGAAAAAGAACATTTACCATGATGCTGCCAGCAGCACCACTCTTGGGTGCACTCTGTTGTGGAAACTGGCATTCTACAATATGAAGTATTATTTGTCTATTATGACATCAGCCAGTGTCATACCTTTTGAGGATTTAGGCTATTCAATGTAGATCCTGAACCTTAAGAACTTATTCAAAAGTTACTATTCAAGGTTAATTGCTGATTCATTCACTTTTCTTGGAATATTTGGTGCTGGTCTGGATATAAGAAGCTGGAAAATACTAATACCAAGCAGAGCGCTGTCTCCAAGATACTTATTTTGTCATTCACGTGGTTGGATGGAAGGTTGTAAGCGGTGGTAACCGTTACAGTAACTTTTTCAGATTCACCTACTTTTTGCGAGTATTGGACCTCATGGTAGCACCCTTCAAGGTGATACTTTTTGTACATTATCACACTAATGCTGCGTACAGCAAATGTTCGATGGGAGCTTGTTGTCAGAAATTCCGACCGTGTGTAGGCTCCATCGGACATTTGCTGTCGATTTCCGACAACAAAAATTTGACAGCTGGTTCTCAAATTTTCCGACAACAAAACTTGTTGTTGGAAAATCCGAGCGTGTGTACACAATTCCGACGCACAAAATTTCATGCATGCTCAGAATCGAGCAATTTTTTTGGGGGGGTGGGTCAACCAAAGGCAACAGAAAACTAGCAGGCAGATTATCACCCTGAAAAACTCTGGATCGAAGAGAGTGGGCCCTTCATACAGCAATGGGAAATGCCAGATATCCATCTTTTGGCATTGCATCTATTTGGAAGGTGGACAGGGCCAAGGCACCTCTGGGCAGACCTGGCAGACACATTAGTAACTCTGTGGGTTTGCTTACAATCTCTTTTATGCTTACCCACCAGTGAAACTGTTGCTGCAACCACTAAACTAGATGGAGTTTAAGGAGATTCTGCTGATCCCGGTTGTTGGATGCAGCTATCTCTACCATGCTTGGCGCTCGCAAGGCTAAGTCCTCTAAAACTTACTATTGTACATAGGCATATTGTGCATAGTGTGAATCCCTAGGATATAGCCTAAGCCTTTCTCTAGTGCAAAGTGGAGCAGCGACTGACTTTAATTACAATCAAACCGCCCTTTAAGAACATACAATGCTGCTTGTGTTATTTCAGAAAGTGGCATTTCAGTGCCCATATTTTTGGTATACAGGATATTTGAACTGGCAGCATTGTCCTGCAAGCCTCCAAGACATTCTCTTTTGCCGAAAGTGGTGTTCGCCCTCCACCAGAATAAGGACACTGTTTCCTAAGAAATAGGGATGAGCTCCGGTGTGTTCGCACAGTCCACGTGCAGAGCCCGCCAGGAAATCTGCACGGCGCTAATCACAGGCAGGGAGACATTGTCCCGATGCTCGGCTGAGATCGGAAAATGTCTCCCTGCCTGTGGTTAGAGCAGTGCCGTGCAGACTTCCTGGTGGGCTCTGCACGTGAACTGTGCGAACACGCCGGAGCTCATCCCTACTAAGGAAGTGCTATGTTTTGTTTTTTCAGTTTATTGAACTAGATGGACTTGTGTACTTTTTTTTTTTTTTTTCAACCTAACTGTTACTATGTAAGTGGCCCTACACTCACTGGATGGAATCGGGCCAATTATTGTGTACTTGAATGACACTGCCAGTAGAGATTTTGGCCAGGGTGTACCTGAATGACACAGCCAGGTTTCATTGGACATACACCCTTTTTCTTGGTTGTAGAGGACCCATGTAAGGGCCTTGCATTGTAGACTTAAGCTACAGTCTTAAGCCTCGTACACACGACTGGTTTTTCCAGCAGGAAAACTGCCAGGAGAGCTTTTGGCCGAGGTTCCCGGCCGTGTGTATGCTCCCTAGCAGTTTTTTTCCCGACAGAAAAACTGCCGGAAAAAAATAGAGAACCTGCTCTCTATTTTCCCATTGGGATTCCTGTCTGACTTTTTCCCATTGATCGTGTGTACAAGGCTTTATGCTGAATCCAGCAAACCATTGCACAGGCATATGCAGAGAACCACAATTTCTGGTAACAGCGCACTAAGAGCCTGGTAAGGGGGGGTTAATTGCATCATAGACTGCCGCCATTGTACATCAGTTTCACAGGTCTGTAAGGTGGCCGCTTGTTTGTACAGAGCTGTGTTATTCAATGAATGAGAAAGGAATGTTATGGTTGGTAAAAAATAAAATAAAAATATTTGTTGGCTATTAACCACTTTAGCCCCGGACCATATTGCTGTCCAAAGACCAGAGCACTTTTTGAGATTCGGCACTGCGTCGCTTTAACTGACAATTGCGCGGTCGTGCGACGTGGCTCCCAAACAAAATTGGCGTCCTTTTTTTCCCACAAATAGAGCTTTCTTTTGGTGGTATTTGATCATCTCTGCGGTTTTTATTTTTTGCGCTATAAACAAAAACAGAGCGACTATTTTGAAAAAAATGCAATATTTTTAACTTTTTTCTATAATAAATATCCCCAAAAATATATATAAAAAAAAAAATTTTTCCTCAGTTTAGGCCGATACGTATTCTTCTACATATTTTTCGTAAAAAAAATCGCAATTAGCGTTTGATTGGTTTGCGCAAAAGTTATAGCGTTTACAAAATAGGGGGTAGTTTTATGGCATTTTTATTATTTTTTTTTTACTAGTAATGGCGGCGATCAGCGTTTTTTTTCGGTACTGCGATATTATGGCGGACACTTCGGACACTTTTGACACATTTTTGGGACCATTGGCATTTTTAGCGATCAATGCTATAAAAATGCATTGGATTACTATAAAAATGCCATTGGCAGTGAAGGGGTTAACACTAGGGGGCGGGGAAGGGGTTAAGTGTGTTCCTATTTGTGTTCTAACTGTATGGGGGGGTGGACTTACTAGGGGGAATCACTGATCTTCTGTTCATACATTGTATGAACAGAAAATCAGCGTTTCCCCGCTGACAGGAACGAGCGCTGTGTGTTTTCACACACAGCTCCCGTTCCCCGCTCTGTAACGAGCGATCGCGTGTGCCCGGCGGCGATCGCGCCCGCCGGGCACACGCACGGGACTCGGGGGGCGCGCGGGCCGCCGGCGGCGCGCACGCGCCCCCTAGTGGCCGCGAAAGGCGCGACGTAGAGCTACGGGCTCTCGCGCACCCGTGCCGACCTGCCGCCGTATAACTGCGGCGGCTGGTCGGCAAGTGGTTAACCATTGTTGTATCCAATTTAGGAGGTTTTAAAAATGTCCATGTCTGTTACAGATATGCAAAATAGGTAGGATGAAGTAGTGGACGTAGGAGACTTAAAACCATTATCCCAAAACTTTCTTCTACTTTCAGCTAAGTTGCATTTTTAACCTGCAACTGCTTTTTTTTCTTTCTTTTTTTTTTTTTTCTCTCAGTTGCTTGTTGGTATGTTCGCTTGCTACTGTAAACGGCTGTGCACTTTTTTTTATCTATTGCAGGATGGGAATATTACTGGACTACCACTCTTACTAGACAACTACATTCCTCCCCTGGAAGGGTTACCAATGTTCATTTTGCGCCTAGCTACAGAGGTAAGAAAAATATATATATATATATATATAATATATATATATATATATCCAGCAAGTTCCAGACAACCTCTGTTTTTTCCAGAGTGAATCATTTATTGGGCACCAGCAACAAATGGCAAGTCCAAGAGTATATACAAAATACAATGTTCAGAAGCTATATAAGTCCCCACGAGAATACTAGGTTCTTCTGTTCATGACTTTGGCAAGTAGTATGTGTGTGTGTGTGTGTATGTATGTATGTATGTATGTATGTATGTGTGTGTGTGTGTGTGTGTGTGTATATATATATATATATATATATATATATATATATATATATATATATGTTTATTTATTTATTTATTTTAATCATATATTCCACAGACATTATTCTCTCTGATCATTAAAAGCAGTTAGCCTAATATTATATATCACAGACATTTTGCGTAGCGTATATATATATACGCCGCCGTTTTTTACCTTGCTCTATATATATTTTCTCCGGTACGGCGGCGTATATTTCTCCCGTATATATATATATTATCCCGCGCGATATATGCTCCGTTATTTCCCGCCGTATATATATATTCGTTGTTTATGACATCTCCCCCCACAAAATAAAAATGTAATATCCACAGCCATACTTAACATCAGTGTTCAGCTGCTCTCAGTATTAGACGAAAACTGCGACGCCCGCCTCTGATCACTCCCGACGCACCAAAACGACGCGAACTTCCCAGCGGCCGCAAATGTCACTAGCGAGGTCAGCCTCTCGGTCGAAGCCCGAAGCCGGCGTCAGTTAGATTCAAACTGATACGCCGCGCGAAATTTGAAATTACCGCTATTAAAATTGCTCTGTGTATAGTGTCTGTACAGATCAATATCTTGATCATGATCAGAAGTATATTATTGTCCCTAAAAACACTCTGGTTTTTAACAGACATGTAGCAGAATACATTTGGGCCTACATTTTTGAAGAGATTTGATTTTGGATATGTTTGATAACAAAGTAGAAAATATAGTAATGAAAAGATATTCCCGCGCTGACCAAGTCTAAAAGGTGGGGTACTGCAGCAAGCACTGAAGGTATTATCAAGACCCAGGTAAGTATAAATGTATAAGTAGTGCTGCACTGTGCATAAATAGGTGATAAAGTGCAAATGTGCTCATATGACAGGTACACTTGAAAGGCAATCAATGAATGGTCAAAATAGCAACAATAAAATATAAATAATCAGCTGCGACAGTATAAACAATGAACTGATAAAAAATGTCCAAATACTGTGAAAAGTGTACCACAAAATAGATGTGAGAATAAAATCTTTAAAATGACATCATCATGTGACAAGTTCAACCATAAATAAATAAATATATTCACACTAAACTTCCATAAAATGAGGGGGGAAAAAAAAAAAAACGAATGTCAAAAAAATGCAGTGCAGATAATGTCCATAAGGTGCAAGCTGGATGGATGGCTGTGTGTGCACAGTGATCAGGGTGAAAGTGCTGGTGCTAGTAGTCAATCTCTGTTATGGAGTGCTACCGATTGGTTCTCCGTGTAACTTGGGGTATAGATGTCCCCTTACCTTACCGCTGTAAGGTAACATCGTATGAGTGTGTCTTTCAATCGCCTGGTGGCTCATGACGTCTCCGTCTCTGCTGGTATGTATCTTTGGCATCAAAGTCTCCTTTAAGTGTCCCTGGTGTATCTGTATCAGATAGCCTCACATTGGGGCATGGGGGGATGTAAAGAGGAATGCTCGATAGTGTAGTATTTGAAACATTTATTGGAGTCGGCAGCAATAATAAAAACAGGTACTCACAATGTTAAGTATCAGACAGGCATATCAAAAACAAGTCGCAAACTCCAATGTCACTTCCGGTGCCCTGCGTTCCCGCACGTGTTCGTTACAGTCACGTAACTTCATCAGGGGATAACACAATGTAGAAAGTATATTTTTTTCTTTCAAAATTGTAGGTATTTGTTTTATATTATAAAAAATAAGAAACCTAGAAAAAAAGCTCTACAGACTATATTTGAAAAATTTGAACATCGTGCAAAAGTTCATTTATTTCACTAATGCAGCTTAAAAGGTGAAACTAATATATGAGAGAGACTCATTACATGCAAAGCAAGATAGTTCAAGCTGTGATTTGTCATAATTGTGATGATTATGGCTTACAGCTCATGAAAACCCCAAATCCACAATCTTAGAGAATTGGAATATTCTGAAAAGGTGCAATATTCTAGGCTCAAAGTGTCCCACTCTAATCAGCTAATGAAGCCATAACACTGCAAAGGGTTCCTGAGCCTTTAAATGGTCTCTAATGGCCCATACACACGATCCGAATATCGGACGAAAACGATCGTCCGATGATGGATCGTACGATTTTCGGATCGTGTGTACACTACTTTCGACAGCCGATCACGACCGTTCATCCGATTTAAATTCGATCGGACAAGCGCAAAAAAATTTTCTCGTCCGATTTTCGTTTAGTCAGTACAGCCGTCGTCCGACAATACAATACAAATACATTACAGCACGTGACATCACTTCCGATCGTTTTTTTCTATCGTACGATAATTTTCGTGAGTTTAAAAACCTATTTTATTTTACTCGCGATTATTAAGCGAAAAAAGTTGTATGATCCGTCGGCCGATATTCGGATCGTGTGTATGGGCCATAAGTCTGGTTCAGTAGGAATCACGGGAAAGACTCCTGACTTGAGTTGTGCAGAAAACCATCATTGACACCCTCCATAAGGAGGGAAAGCCTCAAAAGGTAATTGCAAAAGAATTTGGATTAGGTTTGTCCCGATACCTCTTTTTTAGGACCGAGTACAAGTACCGATACTTTTTTTCATGTACTCGCCGATACCGAATACCGATACTTTTTTTAATGTGTCCCCAAATGCAGCCATGTCATGTCCCCCACATATTGCAGCCATGTCATGTCCCCCACATATTGCAGCCATGTCATGTCCCCCACATATTGCAGCCATGTCATGTCCCCCACATATTGCAGCCATGTCATGTCCCCCACATATTGCAGCCATGTCATGTCCCCCACATATTGCAGCCATGTCATGTCCCCCACATATTGCAGCCATGTCATGTCCCCCACATAATGCAGCCATGTCATGTCCCCCACATAATGCAGCCATGTCATGTCCCCCACATATGCAGCCATGTATGGTCCCCATAGCTGTATATATGATGCCGCCGTTAATCCCCTGCATTACAGCGTAGCGCCGCGCACGCAGTACAAGCTTCCGTTGTAAATAATTGTAAAGTGCGCGCCGCCATGTATAGACACTCCCCTTCTCGTGATTGGACGGTGGCGGCATCATATATACAGATATGGGGGACATACATGGCTGCAATATGGGGGAAGTATTCTATTTTAGTATCGGGGGTATTTGCGGGAGTACAAGTACTCCTGCAAATACTCGGCATCGGTCCCGATACCGATACTAGTATCGGTATCGGGACAACCCTAATTTGGATGTTCCCAAAGTGCTGTATCAAAGCACATTAATAGAAAGTTATGTGGAAGAAAAAGGTGCACAAGCAGCAGGGATGACCACAGTCTGGTGAGGATTGTCAGGAAAAGGCCATTCATAAGTGTTGGGACTTTCACAAGGAGTGGACTGAGGCTGGAGTCAGTGCATCAAGAGCCACCACACACAGACAGGTCCTGGGCATGGGCTTCAAACGTTGTATTCCTCTTGTCAAGCCACTCCTGAACAACAAACAACGTCAGAAACATCTTACCTGGTCTGTTACTCAGTGGTCCAAACAACCAGTGGTTTTCTGATGAGAGCAAATTTTGCATCTGATTTGGAAACCAAGGACCCAGAGTATAGAGGGAGAATGGAGAGGCACACTCTGCAAGATGCTTGAAGTCCAGTGTGATGTTTCCACAGTCGGTGTTGATTTGGGGAGCCATGTCATCTGCTGGTGTTGGTCCTCTGTGCTTCATTAAGCCCAGGGTCAATGCAGCCCTCTACCAGGAGATTTTGGAGCACTTCATGTTTCCTTCTGCAGATGAGCTCTATAGAAATGCTGACTTCATTTTCCAGCAGGACTTGGCACCTGCCCACTCTGCCAAAAGCACCAAAACATGGTTTCAATGACCATGGGATTACTGTGCTTGATTGGTCAGCAAACCCGAATAGAACCTGAACCCCATAGAGAATCTATGGGGCATTGCCAAGAAAAAGATAAGAGACTTAAAAATGCAGAAGAGCTGAAGGCCGCTACTGAAGCATCCTGGTCTTCCATAACACCTCAGCAGTGCCACAGGCTGATAGCTTTCATGCCACGCCGCATCGAGGTATTACTTTGCGCACAGTTGCTTGACTAAGCAGTTGCCAGTTAAAGTAACATAGTGCTCGATCGCAAACAATTACCCTGGTCATGAAGGGGGTAAAACCTTCTGAAGGCCAAGTGGGGTAAACTTCAAATCGCCATTGTGCACCACCAAACTGAAAGGTGGTAGCCACATATTACTAGAGGCTTGTTAGGAATGCAGAGCACACTCTTACCAGTAGACCGTGTGATTATATGGAGGTCATACTTGTGAAATGCATAAAACTATCATAAATTTTAATATACAAATCATATACAGATGAAAAAAGCATGAACTGTACATTTTACAACTTTTTTTTCCTTTACAGATAAACTGGGATGATGAAAAGGAATGCTTTGAAAGTTTTAGTAAGGAATGCTCAATGTTTTTCTCTCTCAGGAAGCAGTATGTATTAGAGGAGTCTTCTAGTCCTGAGGTATGTATTTTTTTTTGTTCTGGTCCTACACAATGCTGTTTTATTTTATTTAAATAAGATGATTAGAATCATTGATAGTAGGGTTGTCCCGATACTAGTATACCGATACCGAGCACTTTGTATTCGCGCGATGCTTCACCAATACCTGGGATAAGAGGGAGCGAGGCATCGTGTAAACAGGAAGTCAGCGGGCAGAGCTGTGGGCGGAATCATGGTCGGAGCAAAGAGCCGAGTAAAGTCCTGGTGCAAGTAAGCTGGGCAGAGTCACGGGCGGAGTCAGCAGGTGGAATCGTGGTCGGAGCAAAGATCCGAGCAGAGTCTTGGTGCAAGTAAGCGCAAGCTGTGCAAGTAAGCAGTGACGCTATGTGTTGCCTTGAACGCCTCGACGCCCATATTGGTACACCCTGAACTTGGCCACATTAAGCCAGCAGCAGACATCTTGTTACATCCAGTCCATATAATTTAAGCTAGGTGTAACAAGATGTCCACTGCTGCTATTATGCAGCCGAGTGCAGGGTGTACCAAGATGGGTGCCGTAGGACAATTCTGGCACTTTGCTCCTACTTATAAAAATCATCATTTATTTTATTTTTGAAAATTACTTAAAACTCCCAAACATATTTGGGAAAAAACATTATATATGTTCCTAGGGAATAAAATGTCGGTTGTTGCAACTTTTTATGTCACACGGTATTTGCGCAGCGTTTTTTCGAATGCATTTTTTTGGGGGGCGGGGGTTTAATGAATCAAAAAAACGTAAAGTTAGCCCAATTTTTTTGTATAATGTGAAAGATGATGTTACACTGAGTAAATAGATACCCAACATGTGGTGCTTTAAAGTTGCGCACTCGTGGAATGGTGCCATGATTGACATCCTTTTGCTCCGGTCTATTGTAAAGCTGGGTGTGTCCCTTCCCTGCAATCGGCTATAAAAGCCCCCCCTCGCTGAGTTCTGCAGAGTGTAACTTCAGCTCTCCATCCCCTGCTTTCTGAGAGGTTAGACATGCTGTATAAATTCTGCTCTTTAAATGGATGTAGAAAAGACTGCGGATAGACAGGTACAATTTATTTATTTATTTGTTTAATCTCTTGCTTATCACCTGAGGCCAGTCGCTTCACTGAGTATATGTAAGTGTCTATTCACACTTGTGCAACTTAAAAATTGTGCGATTTCCATTGCGACTTGATGCGACTTCGGATTAGTGCAACTTTTTTTCGACTTTGGCTTTGACCAATGTGCTGTACAAAGTCGCTAGACGTGCAGAACGGAAAATGTTTTGGTTTATTTTTTTTCTAACTAATTCCACATTTTCAGAACGATTTGCGTTCTGTGTAAAGAATAGCTGGTTGTTAACCACTTAAGACCCGGACCAATATGCTGCTAAATGACCCAAGGTGTTTTTACAATTCGGCGCTGCGTCGCTTTAACAGACAATTGCGCGGTCGTGCGACGTGGCTCCCAAACAAAATTTGCGTCCTTTTCTTTCCACAAATAGAGCTTTCTTTTGGTGGTATTTGATTGCCTCTGCGATTTTTATTTTTTGCGCTATAAACTAAAATAGAGCGACAATTTTGAAGAAAATCACTATTTTTTACTTTTTGTTATAAAAAAAATCAAATAAACTAAATTTTAGTAAAACATTTACGCCAAAATTAATTCAGCCACATGTCTTTAGTAAAAAAAAAATCACAATAAAAATAAAAAAATGGCTACCTAGCGGGAACAGCGACACTAATACAGCGATCAGAAAAATGATCGCTTAGTGACGCTGGCAATAGGGAGTGAAAGGGTTAACTAGGGCAGTGATCAGGGGGTTAAAACTTTATTAGGGGGGTACGGGGGCTACCCTGGACCTAACACTAACTAACTTTCACACTGCCTGTCACACTGACACTAAAAAAAAAAAAAACGGACCTCCGCCCGCTCGTCGGCGATCGCTCCCAGAGCCAGGGGGACCGCCGCACACCGCACAAAGGCGAGGACGCAAATTTACGCCCTTGTGCCTGTACGAGCCATGTTGTGGACGTACATAGGCGTGCGGCGGTCCTTAAGTGGTTAAGGAGCGGGTCAAGAAGCCGGCCGCCTTGTCCTTGTTTTACTTTCCTGACCCCTCGAAAGTCCCGCGCTCGGTCCCGAGATCCTCTTCGCCACTCAGCCTGGCCCCTGATTGGCTAGAGTGGATGGATTGAGAGCAGTGCAGCCATTGGCAATCGGCTATGGCTGCTCGCTGTATCAGGACCAGAGACAGCCGCTGAGGGACCTGAGAAAACGTGGATCGGGGCCACTCTGTACAACTGCACAGTGGAGGTAAGTATAACATGTTTGTTATTTTAAAAGAAAAAAAAAAATTCTATAGTAACCCTTTAACAACCAATGACTCATCAGCTGTCGGCAGGTTTCCCAACTGTAAACAAAAAAATGGTAGACAAGCAAGCCCCCCCCCCCCCCCCCCCCTGACTGCTGAACCATACCAGGCCACTTGCCCTTAACGTGGGGGGGGGGGGGACAAGTGCTTTGGGGCACCTTCTCAACAAAAAAAAATGCTGGCAATAAGGGTCAGCTATGGATTTTTTAATTGGGGTTCCCCTTAAAATCTATAAGACACCCAGGCCCCATGCTATTTTTTCTTTGCCGCCATTCTTTTGACAAGTTGCATGTATATTGTGCGGGTACGACTTTCATGCAGCTTTTGAGGGTTTACATTGAAGTCTATGGTCCTCAAGTCACATGAAAGTCGGACCAAAGTAGTACAGGGACTACTTAAAGTTGCACAGATGACATGTTTGCTTTTTAACCACAGGGAGTGGTTAGAGATGGGGATCAGGACATCAAACTTTGCATTCTAGTAATGGGCATGTTTAATCTGCATGTATGAAACAGCTGATGATGTATGTTTACATGTTTTGGAGAATGGAAGTATGGATTCCATTCTTTACCACTGTGCTTGGCCTGTATGTGACATTTCAAAAGTAGATGTCTGCATCTGAGATGTAATCCTACTTCATGACTTGGTAAAGAGAAATTTAGGGTGTAACTGCAGTTGTACTTTATTCATACAGCAAATACAATCTCCTAATTTGTAAGCTTATTGTCAGCAGGATAAGGATTTGGCACAAGACGCACCTTCCTGGAGATGGACAACTGAACATGTCTTGTACAAAGCCTTCAGGACACACCTGCAGCCTCCAAAACCATTTGCAGAAGATGGATGTATTTTGCAGCTTGCTAACCTTCCAGACTTGTATAAAGTGTTTGAAAGATGTTAATGCACTGAGCTCTGCAGCAAGTGATGAATTACTGGGCTATATATTTCTTTCATTTGTATATTTTCTTTTTTCATTGTATAGTTTGTATATATCTAATAACTAATACTGACAAGATAAAATAAAGTGAAACTATGTCTTCCAAAAATTTGGATATTTCACTTCAATGTAATACATTGTGACAGCTTCTTGAGAAATATTTCAAAATGGTTACATAATCTTCCTCCACAAAAGTAAAACCATTATGATCATCGATCATGAATGTCGAACTCTGATCCTTCGAAAATAAGCCAATGTGTAAGTTCATGGTACCAGGTGACATAGTTATGCATCAGACCACTAATTCAACTTACACTTTGGCTTTGATTATGGTGAGCAGCTCCCCTCCTTTTGTAAGGATCCAGGTGTGATGTACTTGGAGCGGCTAGTGACCATTGGGAGCCTGCACCTGGCGTTGGGAGAACAGTGGGGTAATATGCCTGTAATGGAAACGAGGCAGCTTCTAATTCATTGATCATGTATGGATAATAGGGTTGTCCAGATACCACTTTTTTAGGACCGAGTACAAGTACCGATCCTTTTTTTTAAGTACTCGCCGATACCGAATACCGATCCTTTTTTTTAAATGTGTCCCCAAATGCAGCCATGTCCCCCCACAAATGCAGCCATGTCCCCCCACAAATGCAGCCATGTCCCCCCACACAAATGCAGCCATGTCCCCCCACAAATGCAGCCATGTCCCCCCACAAATGCAGCCATGTCCCCCCACATATGCAGCCATGTCCCCCCACATATGCAGCCATGTCCCCCCACATATGCAGCCATGTCCCCCCACATATGCAGCCATGTCCCCCCACATATGCAGCCATGTCCCCCCACATATGCAGCCATGTCCCCCCACATATGCAGCCATGTCCCCCCACATATGCAGCCATGTCCCCCCACATATGCAGCCATGTCCCCCCACATATGCAGCCATGTCCCCCCACATATGCAGCCATGTCCCCCCACATCCCCCACATATGCAGCCATGTCCCCCCCCCCCCACATATGCAGCCATGTCCCCCCCCCCACATATGCAGCCATGTCCCCCCGCATCCCCAGCCATGTCCCCCCGCATATGCAGCCATGTCCCCCCGCATATGCAGCCATGTCCCCCCGCATATGCAGCCATGTCCCCCCGCATATGCAGCCATGTCCCCCCGCATATGCAGCCATGTCCCCCCGCATATGCAGCCATGTCCCCCCGCATATGCAGCCATGTCCCCCCACATATGCAGCCATATCCCCCACATATGCAGCCATGTCCCCCCGCATATGCAGCCATGTCCCCCCGCATATGCAGCCATGTCCCCCCGCATATGCAGCCATGTCCCCCCGCATATGCAGCCATGTCTCCCCGCATATGCAGCCATGTCTCCCCGCATATGCAGCCATGTCTCCCCGCATATGCAGCCATGTCTCCCCGCATATGCAGCCATGTCTCCCCTCATATGCAGCCATGTCTCCCCTCATATGCAGCCATGTCTCCCCTCATATGCAGCCATGTCTCCCCACATATGCAGCCATGTCTCCCCACATATGCAGCCATGTCTCCCCACATATGCAGCCATGTCTCCCCACATATGCAGCCATGTCCCCCCACATTTGCAGCCATGTCCCCCCACACCTAGATGATGCCGCCGCATAGTTAATACGGGCGGGGAACATTACAGCTTTCATTTGTAGTGTTTCCCGCCGCGTATAGACACTCCCCCTTTATCGAGATTGGACAGATCACCCGTCCAATCCCGGCGGGTGGGGGGGCTGAGTATTCGGCCAGGCATTGGGGGCATTTGCGGGAGTACAAGTACTCCTGCAAATACTCGGTTTCGGTTCCGATACTGGTATCGGTATCGGGACAACCCTACTGGATATGTCTTCCAGGTTTCAAATATCAGTTAATCAAAGTTTAGGGCATTCTAAAAAGAAACCAAAAGTAGGAGAGATTGTGAGGCAAAAATTACTGGTAAGTAAAAGTTGGAAGTCAGAGTAAAAAAAGAGAGAAAGTTGGGAGATATAGAGGTTTCTAGAAAGGAGTGTTAAGGTAGGTGGGGGGCTTAAGGTCAAGTTGGGTCCTCACCTCCTTATTGTTGGGAATAATGATTGCTTTGTTACAGTTCCAACAGCATGCAATCAAAATCGGATGAGACAAAATTATCTATCCAGGGCCTCCAAATCTGTTTAAATTTAAAGCTGTATTAAACCTAAAAGCAAACCTTTATTATATTGCAGCTTACCAATTCTTCAATGCTTACATTTTTCTATTTTCACCTGGTGAACTGGCCAGTAAGTCTGTTGTTTTAGAAGAACAAGCTCTCTTCAAAATCAGTTTGTTACAAGGATAAGACAAACCATTTACCACTGAAAAGGGCTTACAGGTGAAACTCGAAAAATTAGAATATCGTGCAAAAGTTCATTTATTTCACTAATGCAACTTAAAAGGTGAAACTAATTAATGAGAGAGACTCATTACATGCAATGCAAGATAGCTCAAGCCGTGATTTGTCATAATTGTGATGATTATGGCTTACAGCTCATGAAAACCCCAAATCCACAATCTCAGGAAATTAGAATATTACATGCAATCAATAAAACAAGGATTGTACATGGAACAATATCAGACCTCTGAAAAGTATAAGCATGAATTTGTACTCAGTACTTGGTTTGGGCCCCTTTTGCAGCAATTACTGCCTCAATGCGGCGTAGCATAGAAGCTATCAGCCTGTGGCACTGCTGAGGTGTTATGGAAGACCAGGATTCTTCAATAGCGGCCTTCAGCTCCTCTGCATTGTTCGGTCTCATGTCTCCCATCTTTCTCTTGGCAATCTCCCTTAGATTCTCTATGGGGTTCAGGTCAGGCGAGTTTGCTGGCCAGTCAAGCACAGTAATCCCACGTCATTGAACCAGGTTTTGGCAGTGTGAGCAGGTGCCAAGTCCTGCTGGAAAATGAAGTCAGCATCCCTATAGAGCTCACCTGTGGAAGGAAATATGAAGTGCTCCAAAATCTCCTAGTAGACGGCTGTGTTGACCCTGGACTTAAAGGGGTTGTAAGGTTTTTTGTTTTGTTTTTAACCACTTCCATACCAGGCACTTACGCACCTTGCCGCCCAAGCCAATTTTCAGCTTTCAGCACTGTCGCACTTTGAATGACAATTGCACGGTCATGCTACACTGTACCCAAACAAAATTGGCGTCCTTTTTTCCCCACAAATAGAGCTTTCTTTTGGTGGTATTTGATCACCTCTGCGGTTTTTATTTTTGGGGCAACAACTAATAAAAGACTGAAAATTTAGAAAAAAAAATACATTTTTATTTTTTTCTGTTAACTTTTTTGTAAATAAGTACATTTCTCTTTCAATTACGGGCACTGATGAGGTGGCACTGATTGGCACCGATGAGGTGGCACTGATGGGCACTGATAGGTGGCGCTGATATGCGTCACTGATGGGCACTCATAGGCGGCACTCATGGGCAGCACTGGGCACTCATAGGCGGCACAGAATGGCACTGATGGGTACTTATGGGTGGCATAAGTGGGCACTGGGCATGGATTGGCACTGAGGGGTAGCACTGATGGAATTTGAGGGGTGGCACTGATGTATTTATGTTGCCAGTCAGTGCCCATGTGTGGGCACTGACTGGCATCTTTCTTCTTTTTTTTTTTACGTGTATGTTGTTTTTTTTTTTTTTTAATCCTGATTTTTTTTTTTTTTTGCCCTGCCAGTGTGGGCAATCCCTGGTGGTCCAGTGTGGGCATCCGAGGGGGGGTGCAACTTAAAAGGTGAAACCAATATATGAGAGAGACTCATTACATGCAATGCAAGACAGTTCAAGCCGTGATTTGTCATAATTGTGATGATTACGGCTTACAGCTCATGAAAACCCCAAATCCACAATCTCCGAAAATTGGAATATTGTGAAAGGGTGCAATATTCTAGGCTCAAAATTTCCTCTAATCAGCTAATTAAGCTATAAAACCTGCAAAAGGTTCCTGAGCCTTTATATGGTCTCTCCGTTTGGTCCAGTAGGAATCACAATCATGGGAAAGACTGCTGACCTGACAGTTGTGCAGAAAACCATCGACACCCTCCATAAGGAGGCAAAGCCTCAAAAGGTAATTGCAAAAGACGTTAGATGTCCAAGGGAAAAGTGCACAAGCACTAGGTATGACCACGGCCTGGATAGGATTGTCAGGAAAAGGCCATTTAAAAGTGTTGGACTTTCACAAGGGGTTGTCTTGTCATCCAACATGTAATACATTTCAGTACCATCTCATTTGTGGTTCAGAAACTCGTGGGCAAATTTTATGTAATCCTAAATGTGAGGTGTACAAAAATGTCACATGGACTCCATCTTCTCTGCAAAAACAATTTATTTCCTGCATTGTGACATGGCAGAGTTGGCCTTAAGGATGTCTGCTTGGGTATACCTATACTTGAGTGTTTCCTCCAGCTGGCAAATCTTTGGGAAGGAAAGATGATGCATTTCCATTTTACAGCCCTTTCTTTTGGGCTATCATCTGCACACCAGAATCAGGTGTGAGGCACTGGCACCCTAAGATTTTAGGGGGTTTGTGTGATTACATACCTATATGATCTCTTTTTTTCCACCTTGGAAGATCATTTGAAGAAGGATCAATCAAAGGCCCTGACTTTCCTTTTAAGGATGAGGATACATTGTAAATTGGAAAGTCTTTTTTCTTTTGTCCCAAGTTATTTTTCCATGATATCTGGTAGATTTGGTGGTACAGAGAATAGGATTGACAGCTCTTCAGAGCAACATGCTGGTCTCCATCCACACAATAGGGTAGATTCACATAGAGATACAACGGTGTATCTACTGATACACCGTCGTATCTCTGAGATCCGTCGCTCGGATCTATGCGGCTGATTCATCAAATCAGGTTCCGCATAGATCTCCCTTAGAGCCGACAGGTGACTTACACCGTCGGATCTTAGGCTGCAATCTCCCGCCGGCCGCTAGGTGGCGCTTCCGTCATTATACGCGACGAATATGCAAATTAGGAGAACCGCCGATTCAGAAACGAATGCCCGGCCGTCGCTTTTTTTTCTACGTCGTTTGCGTTCGGCTTTTTCCGGCGGATAGTTACCCCTGCTATATGAGGGGTAAGTGTGGCGTATCCTATGTTAAGTATGGCCGTCATTCCCGCGTCGAGTTTTGAATTTCTTATGTCGTTTACGTAAGTCGTTCGCGAATACGCCCATACGTAAAATGCGTTAACGTCGAAACCAATGACGTCCTTGCAACGTCATTTGGAGCAATGCACGCTGGGAAATTTAGCCGGCGGCGCATGCGCAGTACGATCGGCGCGGGGATGCGCCTGATTTAAATAGTAAACTCCCCCTAGCCGCGGAATTTGCATTCCGCCGGGGGATTTATGATCCGCCAGGGCAACTTACGAGGCAAGTGCTTTCTACAGCACTTGCCTCAAAAACTGACGCTGGTGGATCGTAAATAAGATAGATCACGCGGATCAAAAGATCCCCTGATCTATGTGAATCTACCCCAATATCTTTAGAGGGTCTAAGGTCATACTTCATCACATTTGTCCAGTGGGTAAAGTTCCACATGGGGCTCACCAGTGTATATGCTAAAGGTTTGGGCCCAGAACCTGACATCTCTAAAACAAGCTGGGGGCCCTTACTCCAATATTAACTAGGTCCCTATGGTGGTGGTGGGGGGAGACCAAAGGAGGCTCACAATTAATGCAAGCACCAGGAGCTGGGGTGTGCATCTGGAAGGGAAGGTAGTCCTCCATCTGAGAGTTGTAGGAAGTATGGGAAGCATTTGTCTCGACAGAGAAACATATTCTGTTCTTTTCAATTAATTGCAAAGGTATTCTGAATCTTTTAGCAGACTACTTGAGTTGCCACTAAATTCTGGAAGAAGGGAGTCTGGATTAAGGTGTCATCGTTACAATAGTTGATGTGTGGGCAGGCCCCAAAGATCAATGTTTGCCAACCAAACCCCAAAATAGACATTTTCTTCCCTTTCAATGGAGGTCACTGTGTTGTGAATCAACGTATTAGTTAATTGTTGGACATTTCACATTTGATACAGTCGGGGCCATAAATATTGGGACATCAATACAATTCTAATCTTTTTGACTCTATATGCCACTGCAATGGATTTGAAATGAAACTAACAATATGTGCTTTAACTGCAGACTTTCAGGTTTAATTTGAGGATATTTGCATCCAAATCAGGTGAACGGTGTAGGAATTACAACAGTTTGTATATGTGCCTCCCACTTTTTAAGGGACCAAAAGTAATGGGACAATTGGCTGCTCAGCTGTTCCATGGCCAGAGGTGTATTCTTCCCTCATTCTCCCATTACAAAGAGCAGAAAAAAGGTCCAGAGTTCATTTCAAAGTGTGCTATTTGCATTTGGAATATGTTGCTGTTAACTCTCAATATGAGATCCAAAGAGCTGTCACTATAAGTAAAACAAGCCATCATTAGGCTGAAAAAACAAAAGAAACCAACAGAGAGATAGAAAAAAACATTAGGTGTGGCCAAATCAACTGTTTGGAACATCATTTAAAAAGAAATAATGCACAGCAACACCAGAAGACCACATAAAACAATTGTGGTGGATGACCGAATAATTCTTTCCCTGGTGAAGAAAACACCCTTCACAACAGTTGGCCAGATCAAGAACACTCTCCAAGAGGTAGGTATATGTGTGTCAAAGTCAAGAGAAGACTTCACCAGAGTGAATACAGAGGGTTCACCACAAGATGTAAACCGTTGATGAGCCTCAAAAACAGGAAGGCCAGATTAAAGTTTGCCAAACATCTAAAAAAAAGCCTTCATAGTTCTGAAACAACATCCTATGGACAGATGAGACCAAGATCAACTTGTACCCAAGTGATGGACAGAGAAGAGTATGGAGAAGGAAAGAAACTGCTCATGATCCAAAGCATACCACCTCTTCAGTGACGTACGGTTGTGGTAGTGTCATGGCGTGGGCATGTATGGCTGCCAATGGAACTGGTTCTCTTGTATTTATTGATGATGCGACTGCTGACAAAAGCAGCAGGATGAATTCTAAAATGTTTTAGGCAATATTATCTGCTCATATTCAGCCAAATGCTTCAGAACTCTTTGGACGGCGCTTAACAGTGCAAATGGACAATGACCCGAAGCATACTGCAAAATCAACCAAAGAGTTTTTTTAAGGGAAAGAAGTGGAATGTTATGCAATGGCCAAGTCAATCACCTGACCTGAATACGATTGAGCATGCATTTCACTTGCTGAGGACAAAACTGAAGTGAAAATGTCCCAAGAACAAGCAGGAACTGAAGACAGTTGCAGTAGAGGCCTGGCAGAGCATCCCCAGGGATGAAACTCAGCGTCTGGAGATGTCTATGTGTTCCAAACTTCAGGCTATAATTGACTGCAAAGGATTTGCAACCAAGTATTAAAAAGTGAAAGGTTGCTTTATGATTGTTAATCGGTCCCATTACTTTTGGTCCCTTAAAAAGTGGGAGGCAGATATACAAACTGTTGTAATTATTACACCGTTCACCTGATTTGGATGTAAATACCCTCACATTAAAGCTGAAAGTCTATAGTTAAAACGCATCTTGTTTGTTTCATTTCAAATCCATTGTGGTGGTGTATAGAGCCAAAAAGATTAGAATTGTGTCGATGTC
Organism: Rana kukunoris; assembly: GCA_029574335.1. Taxonomy (NCBI): domain Eukaryota; kingdom Metazoa; phylum Chordata; class Amphibia; order Anura; family Ranidae; genus Rana; species Rana kukunoris. The sequence continues at coordinate 174,951,553 of CM056053.1, read as the reverse complement.
CGAATATTTCTGGACCTCACTGTATGTGCTCCTTCCTTTCAAACTCCTGCCTCTGTTCTGAAGAAGTTCATAGAAGACAGTACCACTATCCCCACCCCCTGCGCATCTGTGGTGCAGTAGCTGCCTGCCAGTTCTGACACAAGCAGCTGAAGTTTAGTGTGATTTTTATTTTTTATTTTTATCTCCTCCTTTTGAACCCTGTTGAGTGAAGACTTACTGCTCACCCTAAATTGCATGGTGGGACTGGTGGGTGTTTTGTGGAGGGGAAGCTCTTTACTAACAGGGGATCTGTACTGGGTGGGGTAGACATATCTGTACTGATTATGCACTCCTGACCCCTGCACGATATATAGTCCTGAACCATATGCTCTGTGCATTACATACTACTGACTCATGCACGCTATGCATTACACTCTCACTCCTGTGACCTGTGCATTATGCACTTCTAACCGCTGATCTATATAGATTACACCCAATACTTTGAAATATCAGCAATGGCAACCCCATTTTTTATTTATTTTTTTCCCCCATTGACTGGTTTATTTTAAGTTGTTACTTTAAATGTAATTTGGCAAAGAAAGAGCCTCCTGTACTGCTATGGGGACATATATCACTGGTTGGGAAACACTGCTTTATAATATTGCAGTCATTTCTAGGTTTTGCTCTCCTGCTCTAGTTATGATAGAATAGATGTTTGGGTTATGTAAATAGCAAATGGAAGAGCAATAGAACATGGGTATACCTATTTCTGTAAGTGCGGAAGGTCATTTGTTATGAAGGTTAAAAATATGACATATAATTCTCATTCAATATAGTAATTGCAGAACCTGAATTGCACATTTTAGAAACCCAAAACCGCTATAAGACATTCTTGTGGCACATGCATAGTAATCAGAAGCAGCTGCTAAAACAGATATCCTTCTTCATATCCATCTTATAGAGCCTGGATAATGTTATGTTCCTGTAAATATGCTATAAAAAAAAATTAAATACTGTAAGTGCCGATTTACATGTGTTTTATAATGTGCAAATTGACCTAAAAAAATATGTGACAACCAATTGTTTTGCAGTTCTGCATCTCCTGAGAGCAGAAACCCTGGCAGTGCGACACAAAACATTGTAAATTATTATGCTATCATATCTTTTATAGTAACGCACTTAAAAGTATCATCTGGCACAACCCTCAGAGCAACAAAACACACATCATGCTGGAACACATTTCTTACTTTCAGTGCTGGTGCTACCACCAGGCAGCCACCTAGGGCACGGCCACTGGCTTACCTACTCTCCACTGGGCAGAGGGGGTACCTGGAGCTTGTTGGTGCCCTGTCTGCTACCCAGTGTGACCAGTGGTGGGGCTAGGCGGGGCTACCTACCACCCCAGGTGCTAAACTTATTGTAGCGCTGAGTTAAATGAGTTTCACCTAGGGTGTCAAAAAAAATCCTTGCACCAGCCCTGCTTACTTTCAAAGGAGTACCCCATTTCCTCAGCCCTGTTTCAGCTAGGTGATTGGTTAAGAATGGAGAGACACTGGCTGCAGCTGCTACTCTGTGGTACTAAACTGTATCAGTGAAAGGAGGGCGCTGCTGAGCCAGAAGAGTTCAATAGGCCGAGTTTGGTAGCAGTGCAATGTGTGTAGTCCAGAGGAGAGTCTGATCAATATTCCTATCGCAAACGTTCCTGGTAGATATGGCTCATAAAATGGTAGGTGCTGCATTTCGATTACCAGTTGGGTTCTGGAAACATGCCTGACTAAGGGGCCCTGCCGGGTTCTGAAAGGTTGTACTTTCCTTTGTGATGTCATCTCTTTCATTAAAACTTTTTGACGAAAATTGTCAATCCTTGGTGTGCTGGTGAATATGTACACTTAGTCCAGAGGAGAGACTACTATAATCAAACGCTTTTGAACTACATTTCCCAGGAGGGCAGCAAAGAGCTGCATTTCCTCAGGCTGTACAGGACACAGCTTCCTTTTGCTGTGAGAGAGCCCAGGACATGCACATCCCTGTACAGGCTATGCCAGCATGGTTGCATATAAGCAGCCTAAGCAGGATTCAGAGTGGGGAGTTGAAGGATGTCAAGAACCAGTCACGTGGGTGCAGCGCATAGACCAAATCAATTTGGGCTTTATTTGTTACAGGCAAGTGCACTTGGAAGTGCAGTCTGTATATCGGAGGGGACCATGCAGGGGGGGGGACACAGCATTTCTGCTTGTACCTGATTGGAGGACAGAAATCAGAAGAGCTTCCCCCTAAGTTCTACAGTGACTGCACTTCCCAGGCACAGTGGCTTTGCCTTTAGTAAATCAACCCCCTGTGTATTACCAGACCGTAAATCTGCTGCAGCAGCTCACCATCTGATGCTAGAGAGGCAGAACTCTTTAGGCACTAGACTGGGAGTCCCATGTGCACTAATGGTACAATTGGTCCCCAATGCTAAGCGGATGAAGAGTTGGCACTAAAGACTGCCCATTTATCGCTGCTATAGAGACATTTACTTATTATCTATGCCAGTGTTTCTCAACTCCAGGCGCCCCAACAGGTCATGTGTTCAGAATTTCCCTCAGATCTACAGCAACTGCACTTCCTAGTGCACAGTGTATTTGCCTTTAATAAATAACCCCAATGTCCCCTAAGAGGTACCTCTTAGCATAGACCAGTGTTTCCCAATTCCCGTCCTCAAGGCACCCCAACAGGTCATGTTTTCAGGCTTTCCATTTTGCACAGGTGATTTGATCAGTTTCACTGCCTAAGTAATTACCATAGCCATTTCATCTGAGGGAACTCCTGAAAGTTGAATAACACTGGCATAGACAATAAGTAAAAGTCTCTATAGCAGCAGTAAAGGGGCAGTCTTTAGTCCCAGCTCTTCAGCCGCTTAGCATTGGGGACCAATTGTACCATTGGTGCACATGGGAACAGTCCAGCTCCTAAAGAGCTCTCTCTCAAGCAGCAGATAGTAAATCTGTCACAGCAGCAGCTCACCATCTGGTAACACACAGGGGGTTGATTTACTAAAGGCAAATCCACTGTGCCCTGCAAGTGCAGTCACTGTAGAACTTAGGGGAAGCTCTTCTGATTTCTATCATCCAATCAGGTACAAGCAAAAATTGTGTTTATTTTCCTTGAAAAAGCCAAAAAAGAAAACTGATGCAGCCACCACATCTAATAATTACTAAGCTGAAATATAATAAATCTTTGGGTTTAATATCACTAAGATAATAAAGTAGTACATGCATTTTTTTTCAGGATAAACAAGGCTTTCTTATGATAAGGTCTTGCAAAAAAAAAAGTGTTTTCCTTTGAGATAAAGATTTTGCATGAATAATTAAAACCGATACATTCTGCTGGAGAACTTGAACAGATGTGCTGGTTGGATCACCAGATGAAAATAGAAAAAAAAAGAAAGTTTAAATAGGACACATGTAAGAAATGGTAATGTGCAACATAATACATTTATGCTTTTGGGTTTAATACTGCTTTAAGTAATAACACAGTTAGAAAAGTAAATATGTAAAGCTGTATACAGATGTCAGAGCTGAAGTGGGTACATGGTCAGTCCATTTTAAACAATATCTCAGCGCTGTGACAAATAAACTGAATATCCCACCTGTAATTTAGGTGAACTGTGGACTTTCTATGATCACCTCTGCAAATAATGTTCTTGTTTACCCTAAGCCATTAGTGATCTAGAAGCATGTAGAGAACTGGGCCACAGTACAGACAGAGCACCACTTAGAAAACACCCAAGGCCACTTTCACACAGGCGTTTTAAAACTGCCTCTTCTGTAGCCCCAGTGTGAAAGCCTGAGTTGCCCAAATTAAAAACAAGACTGTGTCAAAGTAAAATAAATAGGAAAAAATATATATATTTTTTTAAAGCATCCCATCCCAATGTGCTTGTGTGCAGATGTGAACACACATACGCGAGCAGCCCCCGCATATGAAAAAGGTGTTAAAACCACACGAGGCATCGCCACGATCGTTAGAGCGAGAGCAATAATTCTAGCCCTCCTCTAACTCAAAACATGCAACCCGCAAAAAAATTTAAACGTCGCCTATGAATATTTTTAAGGGTAAAAGTTTTTCGCCATTCCACGAGCAGGCGCAATTTACTCGGCGAACATTATCTTTCACAATATAAAAAAATGGGCCAACTTTACTGGTGTCATATGTTTTATAATTCAAAAATGTGCATTTTTTCCAAAAAAAGTGTGCTTGTAAAGACCACTGCGCAAATATGGTGTGCCAAAAGGTATTGCAATGACCGCCATTTTATTCTCTAGGGTGTTAGAAAAAAAATTGTTTGGGGGTTTTAAGTAGTTTTCTAGCAAAAAAAAGGTTTTTAACTTGTAAACACAGAGGCTGACAAAAGAGGCTCAGTCCTTAAGTGGTTAAAAGCTCTGCTACACAGAGCCAAGAGAGGAAAACACTGTCAGCAGCCCCACAACAGGAGAATCTCTAGATAAGCCATGGCCACCTGGCATTCAGCATTAATTCTTAATTGTGAGCAACATTGCCAACTATGTTATCCCAATCAGGGGACCAGAGGCCGACTAGCAACATGGCAGCCAAGTGTGATTTACGTCACAGCCTCTCTTGCTACCACTCACTATTTCCTAAACACTTGGAGGCTCAGTCACCCCCGGTGAACCGCCAGATCTCTCTCAATGTACTTACCCTGCTGTACATCAACAAACTATCCACACACTGCACTTTGTGTGATTCTTCTACAAGGGAACACATACTCTTTGAAACAATATGACAGCGCTGACAATTTAAAAGTTTCGCCTTTTGGACATTTCTCACTTCTCTGAAAGTCAGAAAATTACAGTGTAAATTAATGTTTGTTTTTGTGTATTTTTGTCCGAATGGGCGTTGGCCGTGAACTTGTTCTGCATACACACGGCAGAACATTTTCAGCCAACTTTCACCAAATCACACGTTTTTTCAGCTCTTTACCGACACCCTTTGGGCAACTACTGCTATTGTTGGCTGATGTTTAGCATTGATTCTGAGCATGCGTGTTTATACTTTGGACATTAGCCTGATGGACTTGTGTACACAAAATCGGATTATCCTCCATCGGATATTTGTTGTCAAAAAGTTTGAGAGCACGCACAGCGAACATTTGTCTGTTGAAAAAGCAACAGTTGTCTGATGGAGCATACACGCAATCGGATTGTTCGATAAAACAAGTCTGTCGGACCGTTGTTGTTGAAAAGTCTGATCGTGTGTCTGGGCTTTATGAATCCCTGGGGATCTCAGACTTATCAGTGAAAACAGATGTCCATAGTGTGTATGTACTAGCCAGAATCTAGGCCAACAACACTAAGGTTTCCTGTTGTCTCCTTGCAACTTGACCCCCAACACTGACCAATGATAAGCAAATTTGAGGGGTGGATCTCAGATATCTATTTGAGAGCAGACTTCATTAGAATTCACGATTGTGGTCTGCATGTGAACCTGGGTGTGTGTCTTTTATGGCAACGCTGTCCTATGTTTTAACCTGTATTGCACAGTCAGCATTACTGTACCTGTCCAATTTTGATATATAATATAGTTCATAATTCTAGGTAAGACCGATGTACGCTTTATTCCCCTCCTCTCTGTTGAACTCCTTGGGGTATCTTACCCACTTTGTGTCCTCATAATCCTTTGTGTTCAGGAGTTGGCGAAATAGGCGCCACCTAAATCATTGAGTCAGCATACCTATAACTAAGTTATAATAGGGGTGGCATATATTAAGAAACGAGCCATGGATTTCTCTTGTAAGTGCTAGGTGCATATGTGGAGTAACCTAGAGCAAGCTGTTTGTCCATTGGGGTGCGCAGACTCCACTAATTACATTGTTCTTGGTGACAGCTTTTCATTTGTCTTTGTACTAAAAAACTTTCATTCATTCTTTACAGTGAATGAATTAGTCATTCAATTATACAATAAAATAAAAAAAAGTATTAAATCAGAAACTCTAACAACCGTTGAAGTGTCCATTTAATAGGTCCCCTGGCAATTTGATTTGTCTATGCACGCCACTCACACTTTAGCAACAGGTTATATAATTTACAATGTACAACAAAATACAACTGACATCATGTATGGGCCCGATTCATAAGGTCAGTCAATGAATTTCATTAAAATACTATCAAACCAGCAGTGCCATCACCCATGCAATAAAACACTTATATACAATCCCTATTTTCTGTTATACAATTCTTGTACAAATTAAAATATTTTTTTACAAAAAGAATTCTTTGTTCAAAATGTATAAAGTTTAATGAATGAACAATCCCCCCACCCCACCCCCACATTGTAAGGTTCCTAGGTATAAATGTTAGCGCAATTCTGTTTAATAGTTTGAACAGTTTAACAGCAATTAAGTTGAAATTACGGTGAGGAAGGCACTTGGTTTGTTAACCCCTTCCCCGATGAAAGACAGTTCTGTAAGTGGTAACACAAGACACTTAAATGTGGTCTGGACATTGTCCTTGTCAGCAGAACGTGCTCCAATAACTCACAAACCAGCAGGACATTTCTTCAGAATCTCCAGGATTTGGCAAGAACAGAGCTCCTCCATGAATCCAGGACTAGCTTAAACAGGGAAGGGGTTAGACGAGTCTATCAATTCTCAGTACTTATTTGGATAGGATTTGTCACCAGGGTGGAGTAGAGAATCCTCTTCATGCAGTAGTTTCTGTTCACCAGCATAAGCAGCAGACAAAAAAAATTAGAGTGTAAGTAAAGTTGATTATAATAAAGTGAAGGATATATCCTATGAAAAGAACAGTATTCCAGCTTGTAGTGCCTTAGCTCAGAAAATTACCCGAATTAGACTGTGGAAAAAGGAGAAATCACCAAGGTTTAGAGTATTAATACCAGTCTTTCCATCCACTTATAAATTAAAGGTTGACAAGTCACTTGTCGCGGTTAAGCCCTTGGATGGTCCATGCGGCAGGTGCACCAGCTGAGCCAATAAGAACTTCTATAATAAGACCAGGTGAGGGGCGCATTGTATTGTGGAGCAGTGCATTGTTATTGTGTGGTATCCTCATTGCTGAGACAGAAGAGCAGTCCTGTTGGCTTTCATCTTCTCTAATCTCTTCACTAAGTGACTGTTTGTCATTTCCATCTCCTCCATTTTGTCCAAAGCAGTTCGCAACTGTTAAGTAAATAAAAAAGTGTTTTGTAATGTTTCCTATACATAACATTGCAATTTAAAAGCATAAAAAATATTTATAGCTGACACAACACCACTTCTCTACCCCCCCCCCCCCCCCAATCGTTCTGTATTAGTAATGGTGCACAAGCTGTCTACATCACAAGAAAAGAGACTCAAAAGCGGTTTTGTACATTTTTGCACATACTGGATGTTTTGCCATCTCTCCTAGATACCGTTTCTCCTGGCAGCAGTGTTTTGGCAGTAAAAAACACCTGACACTTGTAAATGTATGCAACACATTAAGGCACGCCAAGCTTGTGGGGGTAATTCATTTTAATGTCCAGAATAATCATTTATAAAGTGTTTTTTCTGCCAAAGCGCCAATGCTCCTGGATGCACCAGCAGTGGGGAGTTTTCTGCCTCTAAATTCATGTGTGTGTGTGAATAGACAGAGGGCCGGCACAAGGGGTGCGCAGGAGGGAAAGCTGCCCTGGGCACAGCAGTGTAAACCAATTTTTTGCCATGCATTAACAGTGGGGAAGAGGGCGCAGTTCCGCCTCCTTGCCCTGGGTGTTGAATTAGCTTGTCCCGGTACTGTATGGACACATAGGCTAAGATGGAATGGCATTTAGAGGCACAATAAAAATTCCAGACACCACATTAAAAACATCCAGTGTGCATGAGGCTTTATGGTAAGGACTTTATATGATGAAAAAAAAAAAAACATATTTTCATTTCCTTTTTTTTTTTGACATTTGGGTAAATATGAAACACTGCATTTTATATATTATTTTTAACCAGAAGAGAGCTTTAGGTTCTTTTTAATATTTTGCTTCTGCGTACTTGCTCTTTGGTTTAACAGAGCAGATGGTTTACAGACCTTAATAGCTAAAACTGCAATTGGCACACACAAGTACACACCCCACCCCCTTATCAGACAGCTCATTCTGGAGTTTTACCCAAACTGAGCTCCAAAATTTGGATTTCTGTTCAGTCACTTTTTTTTGTTATTTATTTGTTAATAAATATACACCAACAATACTTATATTTTTAAAAGTTTTCCTAACTTGCAGCATTAGCCCTTACTGGCTGCTAGAAGAACCTCTTCTTTTGGAATTATTGGGTACTATTTTTTGTGCAATGACTGCATTTTGAAACACAGGCAGAAATATAATAAAAAGACAGAAATATAAGGAACAAGACGACTGCAATACATATTTTTCAAGACACAAATGCCTTTTTATCTTATAAATGACCAAAGTATGCTCTGTACCGTTTCAAAATGAAGAAAAAGATTCAACATAAATTACCTCTCTATGAAGTCTTCGTTTTTCTGCTTTTAGCTCATCTTCTACTTTTTCCGCATTTTCTGCTGCTGTTTTATATCTGGCTGCCTGTCCTTCAAGCCTAAGAACCTATAACATTCAGTACAAAAAAAAAAAGACTTCTTTAAAACAAAAGAAACAATTCTCAAATATAACCATGTTATTTTACCATTCCAAACTCTTCCATGTTCTTATACTTAAAATGTATCCTGTTCTCTTTGTATTGATTCCTTTGAGTGAAATCTCTGGTGTTTCTGGCAGCCCCTCTGCTTTTCCTCTAAACAACTGACCAAACTAAGCATGAGAGCACAGCGTGGTCAATTTTCTGGCTGTTATGGGAACTCAGCCTGCTCTCCTTCAATGATTAGACTTGTGCTGACACGCCCCCACTGCACTACTCACTGGGAAGACTTGCCGTGTCTCCTCCCCTAGCTCTTTGCAGCCAATAACCAAGGGTAATGTGATCACTTGAAAAAAAAAAGGGGGGGGGGGTAATTAAATATTTTTTTATCTATCTATAGACAAATGTTTTGCCTTTTGTTTCTATATTCAACTGAATGGGTTATTTTATAAAAAGGTGGGGGGGGGGGGGGCGTGTCACATATACTTTAATGTTATATTATCGCTGCCTCAACTGGCAGTATGTGGTTGTTTCGGCAATTCATCGGAGCAAAATTAGAGTTGGATACTTGGCTTCCCAAGGTCAAGCAGACTAGCTGACTTTTTATTCCTTCCCAACTCTTCACAGCTGAATTACTAAACAAGAAGTGACACCCTGAAATGACCATAATGTGTCTACGATGGAGGCACATGTGTTCTGTAGCATTTGCTTGGCTTGAAATCCTACAAACTCACAGTATGGCCAGCAGAGGTAAAAACTGATAGATTTTAAACACTCAAAAACATTTGTATCGATTTTATGGGCTATTTCGCAATACTTACATTCTGTTCTAAAGTTGTTATATCTTGCTCTGCTTTTGAAAGCTTAAACTTGAACTCACTAATTTGTCTGTTGGCATCTCCTAGAAAAAAACAAAACAAAGATCAATGAAATGATCGAGACATTACCTTTTTCTTACTCTTCTTTGAAACAGTAACTGAAATTACAAATCGCCAAAGTAGCTGTAGAAGTTGTTAAAAATATGTTCCCCTCATGGAAGACCAAATTTTTTGCAGCTGAATTTTCGCTTCACACACATAGATCACCGTCTTTCAGCAAACCTGACTACGCACTTCAGCATATGTCCAACAATGATCCAGCAACATGGAATTTTGAATGCATTACACAAATTTAAAGAAAGCCACGTAACAGACATTCCTGTAAACAACTAAGCATATGGTAAGCATTACATTTATACTGCCATATATACTCTAAATGGTTGAGAAAAAAACTTTACATTTCAACATTTTTAAACACAGAGGAACTCATGAAAATAACGTCCAGATCTCAGGGAACACCTGTCGATATTTACTATATCTAATAATAAAAAATATAATACCGTAATAAAAAATATACAGGTTTTCCCTTTAAGAGCTGAGTGAGGGCGCGTACGGTGGGGGAACCGATGCGAGTGGCCGAGAGCCAGCACGGGGATCTTTGTGTGTAAACACACAAATCCCTGTCCTGTCAGAGGAGAGGAGACAGATCGTGTGTTCCTACTAAGTAGGAACACCGATCTGTCTCCTCTCCTAGTCAGCCTTATCCCATACAATTAGAACACACCCAGGGAACACACAATTAACCCCTTGAGTGCACCCTAGGGTTAACCCCTTCCCTGCCATTGACATTTACACAGTAATCAGTGCATATTTATAGCACTGATAGCTATATAAATGTAAACGATCCCAAAAATGTGTCAGAAGTGTCCGATCTGTAAGCCGCAATGTCGCAGTACCGCTAAAAATAGCAGCTCACCACCATTACTAGTTAAAAAAAAATGCCATAAATCAATTTCCATAGTTTGTAGACGCTATTATTGCGATTTTTTTGTTACCAAAAATATGTAGAAGAATATAAATTGGCCTAAACTGACGAAGAAATGTTATTTAAAAAAAACAAAAATTGGGGATATGTATTTGTCAAAATTGTCGCTTTTTTTTGTTTATAGGACAAAAAAAAAAATTGTAGAGGTGATAAAATATCACCAAAAGAAAACTATTTGTATAGCATCGCACAACCGAGCAATTGACAGTTAAAGCAACGCAGTACCAAATTGTAAAAAGTGCTCTGGTCAAGAAAGGGGTAAAACCTTCCAGACTGAAGTGGTTATGTATTTAGGCTGAAGAAAAGCAGCCCCACAACACGATGATGCCACCACCATGTTTTAACGTGGTGATGGTGTGTTCAGGGTGATGTGCAGTGTTAGTTTTCTGCCATACACATTTTGCTTTTAGGCCAAAAAGTTTGACTTTGGTCTCATCTGACCAGAGCACCTTCTTCCACATTTGATTTGTCCCCCTGTGGCTTCTTGCAAACTGCAAATATGACTTCTTATAATTTTCTTTATGCAACTCCTCCATAAAGGTCAGATTTGAGGAATTAAAAAAAAAAAATTAATAATAATAATAAAGTGTAGTACTAAATGCCCAAGCCAATAAAATTATACCTGTTTTCTATATGGACTTTAAAGTCACTCGTATGTGTTATGTTTTGTTTTTAGTCTGTAGTCTGCACTGCAGTTTGATATTGTCTTCACATTTACAGTGAACCTCACCACTTAGAGTTTCACACCCCAACATTAATTTCCAGTCAGGTTGCCATTATAATTTTCTTGACTTGGGCATTTAGTGCTACACTTTATTATTTTTTTGTTTACAGCTGTTATATAATTAGCAGTGTTAGCTGCTAGTTATATAGAGGCAGCGTGTGGTTACTTGACACACAGATTTGTGGAGTGCACAACTAATAGTTGTCCTGTGGACAGATTCTCCCACTTGACCTGTGGCTCTCTAAAGCTCCTCCAAAGTTAACCTTGGGCCTTATGGCTGCTTTCTCTGATTAATGCTCTCCTTGCCCGTCCTGTGAGTTTAGGTGGATGGCCATGTCTTGGTAGGTTTTCAGTTGTGCCATACTCTTTCCATGCTCGGATGATGGATTGAACAGTGCTCTGTGAGATACTCAAAGCTTTGGATATTGTTTTATAACCTAACCCGGCTTCAAACTTCTCTATTTTCGAATGATGGATTGAACAGCTTCACAGAACTGTATTTATACTGAGATTAAGTTACACACATAGGAACACTATTTACTAATTAGGTGACTTCTGAAGGCAATTGGTTCTACTAGATTTTAGTTAGTGTATCAGAGTAAAGGGGGCTGAACACAAATGCACACTTTTCAGATATTTGTAAAAAATATTCAAAACCATTTATCATTTTCCTTCCACCTCACATTTATGTACCACTTTGTGTCAGTCTATCACATAAAATCCCAATAAAAGAAATTTAGGCTTTTGGTTGACAAAATGTGGAAAATTTTAAGGGGTGTGAATATTTTAAGACACTGTAGGTCTCATAGAACACCCCCGTGCCACTGTCTACTTGCTGGCTTAACAGTGACCATGGAAGCAATATATAACTAGAACCTAACAAAAACTAAAAACATTTACTATGTACTACATATACAAGCAACTTTATAGTAGCATTGACTTTTTTATTTATAATATATGTGTATATATATACACACACACGCACACATATATATTACAGACCAAAAGTTTGGACACACCTTCTCATTCCAAGAGTTTTCTTTATTTTCATGACTATGAAAATTGTAGCGTCACACTGAAGGCATCAAAACACATGTGGAATTATATACATAACAAAAAAGTGTGAAACAACTAAAAATATATGTCATATTCTAGGTTCTTCAAAGTAGCCACCTTTTGCAGCAGACACATCTCTAGAACAACTGTTAAGAGGAGACTGTGTGAATCAGGCCTTCATGGTAGAAGATCTGCTAGGAAACCACTGCTAAAGAAAGGCAACACGCAGAAGAGACTTGTTTGGGCTAAAGAACACAAGGAATGGACATTAGACCAGTGGAAATCTGTGCTTTGGTCCGATGAGTTCAAACTTGAGATCTTTGGTTCCAACCACCGTGTCTTTGTGCGACGCAGAAAAGGTGAACAGATGGACTCTACATGCCTGGTTCCCACCCTGAAGCATGGAGGCGGAGGTGTGATGGTGTGGGGGTGCTTTGCTGGTGACACTGTTGGGGATTTATTCAAAATTGAAGGCATACTGAACCAGCATGGCTACCACAGCATCTTGCAGCGGCATGCTATTCCATCCGGTTTGTGTTTCGTTGGACCATCATTTATTTTTCAACAGGACAATGACCCCAAACACACCTCCAGGCTGTGTAAGGGCTATTTGACCAAGAAGGAGAGTGATGGGGTGCTGCGCCAGATGACCTGGCCTCCACAGTCACCGGACCTGAACCCAATCAAGATGGTTTGGAGTGAGCTGGACCGCAGAGTGAAGGCAAAAGGGCCAACAAGTGCTAAGCATCTCTGGGAACTCCTTCAAGACTGTTGGAAGACCATTTCAGGTGACTACCTCTTGAGGCTCATCGAGAGAATGCCAAGAGTGTGCAAAGCAGTAATCAAAGCAAAAGGTGACTACTTTGAAGAACCTAGAATATGACATATTTTCAGTTGTTTCACACTTTTTTGTTATGTATATAATTCCACATGTGTTAATTCATAGTTTTGATGCCTTCAGTGTGAATCTACAATTTTCATAGTCATGAAAATAAATAAAACTTTAGTAGAATATACATGTACAGAATCCTCATAGTACATTACATGTATACTTCATAATATGATGGGTTTCTAAATTTAGAAGCTTTTAAAAAAAAATTGGGTATTATTTGAATGAAACATTTGCGCATGCTTGGCCTTCTCTCTATACATTTGGAGGAATTTACCGATTGTTTTTGTGTTCCATTCTCTAAATTAGGATGACACTGGCAGACAGGTTTTGCTGAGTGTGTCTAAAATGAACTTGCAAATACAATCAGTGTCTCATCACTACACATGTAACCAAGAAGGCCATGAAGAACAGTTTTATGCAATCACTAAAATGTGTAAGAAAGACAGTATAGGAACGTACTCTGCATTTCAATAAACTGTAGGTCAGACCCATTCTCTAATCCACCTGAATCGGTCAAGGAAGTGTCATTTCTTGAATTCTTTTGTCGCTCCTCGTCTAGTTGTAACTTTAGCTTTCTGATCTGAAAGAGAACAAATACGATTTAAAACCATGTTAAAGTCTATAAAATAATTTTAGCTTGGTTTGCAGCTCAAATGTTAGCACAAAGTCACTTATAGCGAAGTTCCCACCAGTTTTTTGAAAGTACAATTACTTTCATGCCCATCCTGAATGTTGTAATAAACGGAAATACATTTTTATTTTATTCCTTTGTAAATACCTTTTCTCACTTTTTTTCTGCAGCACTTCCGGCTGTGGCCACCTAGGCAATAATGTCATTAGGCGATTTGCAAAGGCTCCTGGGATAGCTGCGTCATGTATCCCAGGAGTCCTTGCAAATCATCTGGTGACGAAATCTCACGTTATTCCAGACGGGAAAACATGAAAGGGGGAATAGGGATGTCATGCATGACAGGTTGGTATAGCAAGGGGGCAGGAACTTCTGCCGATGTCGCCATTGCTATGGCAACCCGTCGGTAGAAGAGAGCGCTCAGTGGCTTCACCAGAGATCAAATATTTTAACACCAACTACAGGGACTACACATATGGATATGTTCTAAATATTGCTAGATATGTTTAAACAAGTACGGTGGAGTGTGTAAGAAAAAAAAAAAGTAGTATTTTGGGGACTGGAACTCTGCTTTTATAACACATGCAGTTCTAATTTGTATTTTAAAGTATTATTTTCGTTTGCAATTTTAGTACTTTCCTGCTCCATTTAGGGAAACCTGAACCGGTAGTTTAGTCTGAATAGGAAACGGACAAGATCACTTTAAGATGCATTTTTTTGTACGTATTTACTGGAGTAGGGTACTCCTTGCCATTTTGCACAGCTGTACAACTTATTGCATGTAAAATGCACAGCACTAGTCTTGAGCATGTTATTTTATAATGAATGCCTTGTGCTGGTGTGAAGTGTACCAATGAAAACAGTTTTATAAAATCTTCCATACAGTGTTGTAGCTTTACAGAAAACTTTTAAACCCAATGTCCAGCCAAAATAAACTGAATATCAGTATTGTGTCCCCCACAATCTTCTGGTGCAGTAGGAGTTATTATAACTCAAGAGCTCTCATCAAGAGTGTCAGAGGCTCTCATCAAGAGAACCCCACTAGGCTCACTCTTTCTGCCAGGTGCTCCATTTATTAAAGCCATACTACAACTTTTATGAATGAAAGAGGATGCAAGAATGGGCAACGGGTGGATGACTTAAAGGTCTGCTTCCTCTATTCATAGATCACACTTTTATGAATGGAGGAGCTGTGCAGAAAGAGCGGGCATAGTTGTGTAAACCCCCTTAGTTGAGGGAGGTGACATGAATGGAAGATTTTAACAAAAAAAAACCACATCATTATTTCTTGCCAATGGATAGAAAATTCATAGAGAAAAGAGAAACAACAACATTAATAGAATACTACAAACCACACTAATTATTTTACAGACAGAACAAAAGAGCAGTATTTCTTGTAATAAATAACCATTGGTAGCAATCACAAAAAACATGGCAAAATAAGTTTCCGCATATAAAATGAGCCTAAAAAACTGGTTACCTGTGACACAAGCTCATCCTTTTCTTCAGCCAATTTTCGTAGCCTGACATCTAAAAAACACAAAATGTTATTAGTAAAAACAAAAGTCCAAACTTGTATTGCTGTTATTATGCCCCCTTATCATAATGTCATCGGTCTATATGCTTCCAATAGCCACAAATCAAAGCATTTTAAAAAACCTGTCATAATATGTTTATTAGGGCATAAGACCCAACGCTGCAAAGGGGTTGATGTATTAAAATCTGGTGCAGCTGTGCATGGTAGCCAATCATCTTCTAATGTCAGCTTGTTTAATTAACCACTTAAGACCCGGACCAATATGCTGCCAAATGACCAAAGGGGTTTTTGCGATTCGGCACTGCATCGCTTTAACAGACAATTGCGCGGTCGTGCGACGTGGCTCCCAAACAAAATTTGCGTCCTTTTCTTCTCACAAATAGAGCTTTCTTTTGGTGGTATTTGATCGCCTCTGCGATTTTTATTTTTTGCGCTATATACGAAAATAGAGCGACATTTTTGAAAAAAAAAAACAATATTTTTTACTTTTTGTTATAAGAAAAATCAATAAACTAAATTTTAGTCAAACATTTAAAAAAAAAAAAAAAATCGCAATAAAAAAAAAAAATTAGCTACCTAGCGGGAACAGCGACACTAATACAGCGATCAGAAAAATGATCGCTTAGTGACGCTGGCAATAGGGAGTGAAAGGGTTAACTAGGGCAGTGATCAAGAGGTTAAAACTTTATTAGTGGGGTACAGGGCTACCCTGAACCTAACACTAACTGACTTTTACACTGCCTGTCACACTGACACTAAATACAGTAATCATACATGTACGATTACTGCATTCAGTGACACTGTGACAGAGGGGAAAGGGGGGGGGCGATCACGGGGGTTAAATGTGTTTATGTGAAGTGGTAGTGTAGTGTTAGTGCAGACTTACTGTGTTGTGATCTCTCCTCAGCGGTGGTTGAAAAAAACGCAGAGGGAGAGATCACGTCGCTTCCTCCTTCCTGTGTTTACACAGGAGGAGGAAGTGACAGGGCGGGCAGGCGCGCGCATTGGCTGAGAGCAATCCGGAGGGGGCGGACAAAAACGAATAGCCGCCCCCTCTTGTCGGATCGCTCCTGCAGCCGCGCGGACCGCCGCATGTACGGGGGGGGTCCGATCGGACCCCCGATCCCCCCAAGGCACCAACGTATATATACGTTGATGTGCCTGTCGGTGCCATTCTGCCGACGTAAATGTACATGCGGCGGTCCTTAAGTGGTTAAAGGGGTTGTAAAGGCAGAAGTTTTGTTTTTATCTTAATGCATTCTATGTATTAGGATAACAACCTCCTGTGTGCAACAGCCCTCTTAGGCACCCTAATACTTACCTGAGGTCCCTCTCTGACCAGCAATGTCCACAAGTATCTCATCCCTGATTGGCTAAAACACAGCAGCGGCGCCATTGGCTGCCACCAAAGTCAGCTAGCCAATCAGGGGAGAGAGGGGAGGGGCCAGGGCTCTGTGTCTGAATGGACATAGGGAGCTGTGGCTCGGCTCAGGTGCCCCCATAGCAAGCTGCTTGCTGTGGGGGCATGCAACACAAGGGAGGAGCCAAGATCCCAGAAGAGGGACCCGAGAAGAGGAGATTCTGGGCTGCTTTTTGCAAATCCACTACAACAGAGCAGGCAAGTATAACATGTTTTTGTTATTTTTATAGAAAAAAGAAAACATGTCTTTATAAATCACTTTAAGCTTTGACAAAAAATTTGGAAGCGCATTGGTTTCTATGCAGTGCAGCACCAGATTTTTCACTCTCCAGTTTTAGTATAACACCACGAACATGTTTAGCTGGAAGTACTTTGTGTAAAATGACACGTAGAGCAAGAGTAGCTGAAGAAAATGTTTAAATACAGTGAACAAGTTACCACCACCTGTGAGAATTATTGACTTTTCCAACATCTTTTAACAAGCAAAAACTAGACTAAAACTGAGTGGAGAAGCAGCAACCCAATTAAAAAAGGAAAGTAATGAAAATTCTAGAGACAGCCGTTTACAAAAATGTACAGAAGGCAAAAATCTAAATTTTTGAAGTTCAGGAAGCCATGGTTGACTTCAAATTACAAATCTCAAGTTAAAAGGAATTACCAGACATGTTTCCTTTAGAAGTAAAATGCAGTTTTTCCACTTACCAAGTGGTCCTTCTCCTGCAGATTCCAATACTTGTGCAGCTTCTTGAGTTACAACAGTAATTGCTCCGACTAGGGGCTCATGGTTTAGATCACCATTTGGGGTACCATCTGGAATAATAACTAAGCCATGTCTCTGGAGGCGGGGTAAAAAGATACATATCTGTCACATTTCATGAGTAAAACCATTCGGAAAACAAGTCAGAATAAATTAGTTTTAAGTTAACTTTATTATATTAATTTGTGATTGGACAAATATGCAAATACACAATATAGTATCTTTTCATTTGCATGTAATGCATAGAATTTACATGTAAAAAAAAAAGAAAATCAGTTGTTCAAATCTAAGTGCCAGATCTGATGTGAATCTAACAAATCTTAAAGTTGATATAAAAACCCGGAAAAAAACTGTGCCCAGTCTTGCCACACAGAGTTAGTCCAGCTCTGAGCAATCCTCTTTTATTGTTCAGTGAAATCAAACGGACTTGCAAAGAAAAACCTTAGTCCGTTCCGCCCCCTTGCTGTGAATGACAGATTATTTACATATCTCATGCACTAGCTTGGAGACGGGCATTTTTTAAATCCCACCCCCACTATTTTTCCGAAGTCATGTGGTTACTTTTCTGGATTTTGACTGGATGTTAGTGATCATAGAGTTGAGTGTAAGGGGAGTGTAGAGGAGGGCGGGGAGACTACTGACATCACAACTCCGCCCACCAAGCTCCAGACAACAGACCCACCCACAGAATCTGCAGTTTTTCAGTTCTTATAACAGACAGAGGAGAAACATTTGACAGGTAAGGATACATGCAGGAGGCATGTATATCCTTATAAATCGGCACTATGGCAGTAGTTTAGAAAGAATGAGAGTGGGTTTACATCCACTTTAAGAACTACATTGGTCATTTCCAAAAATGTTAATCTGTAAATTTGATAAAAACTTGGTGTTTAGGATGGTTTTCATTACGGTGTGATCATAATCTACTTGGATAGCAACTAATGAAAAAAAAGTCAATAATAGTAACCCACTGCATTGTTCAGATTTGGCCATAGGGCAGGTATTGCTGATGAAGCCACAGAAGTTCAATCCCACAGAAATATGTGGGCAATTGTTTGCATTTACATAAGAACAAAGACACATGGCAAATACAGGAGGGTGCTTAAAGGCTCTGCTATCAAAATTGAATAGCGCAAGAAGAGTACTGGGCTTTTATTTAATCGTTTAATGTAATGGAGAAACTTGTTTGAGATTTGTTAAAATGTGTCTGAAAAAAACATTATATACAAAACATATGGGTACGTGTAAGGTGGTGTTTTGCAAATCTGGAAAAATTGGTTATCCAGCAACGAATGCAAAATGAATACCGTGATACTCAACTTAGTCTAATGAGAGCCAGAATTTTTTTTAGTCTATTTCACACTTACGCAGGTGTGCACACATTTGTCATGTTCATGGCAACCCATGCTTTATATGCTCTATGGCAGGGGTGCCCAACCAGTGGCCCATGGAGCCCTCTGATGTGGCCCCCGACTTTCTGCTCTGGGATGGTGGGTCAGCAAGCTCAGATTGCGGGTTGCCGACCAGCCATCCCAGAGCATCAGTTTTGTGAATGAAGCCAGCGGTAGCACAAGCAAGCGGCTGCGCAGCAGATCCACATAAGCTGATGCTTCCTGTATAGCACTGGCTCCTGTCATAGGCCAAATCCCAAATGAACTTTGCCTGGAGAATTCTACGGCAACGTTCAGCTTACTCATAGGAAAGCCACAGGTGCACTGAGCTGCACCCACAGTGCAGGTAAACTGCAGTGCATTAGTGTGAAAGCAGCCGTAGTCCCCTTTCACGCGATCGGTCCAACCCTCCATTTATCTCTATGGAGCAGTGATGTAAATGGTCTTGAGTCCCTTCCATTTGGGCGGATTGGATCAGAGGGCCCATAGAGTAGAGTGGGCTGTGTCTGTGTCCTCTTTTTATATGCAGAGTTGACATGAGCATGTCATCCACCCGCACCGCTCATTGTGGCCCGCGACTGGTTACTAAGCCGTGTAAGTGGCCCTCGCTCTTCAAAAGGTTGGGCACCCCTGCTCTATGGGCTGCTCTATACTTGACATTTTTTTCCCTCCAAATTCTGCTTCACCAAATTGCATTGCATTTTGATACCCTGCAAGCAGCATCTTTTGGGTGGTGCAGGAGCGGTGTATACAGCGCTCCTCCATCGACCCTGCCATTGATATCAATGGGCACTGCTGCCGAAGAGCCTGCAAAGCTATTCAGCAGCGGCAGTTTGCGGGTGCTTTTGACCCTTTATTCGTCTGCCAGCAGGGGTTAAAAGCACCCCGCTAGCAGCCAAAAAGCGTTGCTATAACAGCAGTAAAGTGCCACCCCGCCCCAGTGTTTAAGTAGCCCAAGGAAGCCTCCCTAAAATAAATAATTGTGGAATTGGAATCAGCAATTTGTTTTCTTTTGGGGGAGGTTTGTGAAAAGAGTTGCCTACTCTAAGGCCGCGTACACACGAGGGGATATGTCCGCTGAAAACGGTCCGATGGAACGTTTCAGCAGACATCTCCGCTCGTGTGTATGGGCTAGCGGACAGATTTCTCCACCCGACAGATTTCAAAGCAAGCTTTGAAATCTATCCGGTGGGAATCTGTCCGCCCGACATGTCTGCTGGTTAGTACACTTACCAGCAGACATGTCGTCCCCCACCGCCGCCGCGCTGCTGCCGAATGGATTCGGCGCATGCCCGGAAGTGTTTTACTTCCTGGTGCGGTGACGCGGCGGCGTCAACGTCACCGCCGCGTCACCGCCACGTCACCGCGCCGTCCGGCGGCGGGGAATTTGATCCGATGGTGTGTACACGCCATCGGATCAAACTCCCGATGGGACATATCCGATGGAAATGGTCCGCGGACCGTTTTCATCGGATATGTCCGATCGTGTGTACGCGGCCTTAGAGAGACAAAGTTCAGGGTGTTTTTTTTTTTTGTTAGCTTGATGGGTGTACTAGAATAGATGGCCTTGATTTTATAGATAAATCACAGATAACTTCAATAAGAATCAACCTTCCAGCTCACAAAAGCAATAATATCTTTTGGCCAAAACTGGTGTTATTTCCAATGTACTGAAGAAAATTATGCAAATAGGCATAATGTATACATTTCCTAGACATAGAATTTCTTTGTCTTCCCACTGCCAAATACTTATCAAACAAAAGTTTCATTTTCTTGGGGTTTGTGAGAAGATCTTTTGTGGATTCAGTGTGTGCTCTTACCATTGTTTATCCTTTTTAGCGTAAGGCAGGCCTTACATTAATTATCTTTTTTCGTTCAATGAAAAAAAATTACACCATTCCCCCATTCACGCATTAGCTGAGTTATTGTATTCTGACAGCCAGGAGCCTTCCCCGCTGTCAGAATACACTGACCAGTGTTGCCAAACTAGTTTTGCATGAATCGATCAGTAGATTGACTTGTGTACAACACGCCTGCACAAACATGGATCGAAATTCAGCTGGTCCCTGCTGAACTGGCTTGATTTTCATCCATGTATGGCCGGCCACCTTGCCGTTATTAAGTCTCTGGGAAGATTTATCTCAGAAATCTATATTATCTTCTTGTCTTGAATCTATGCTTTCAGCTAAAAAGTGTTAGAAACACAGTAAAATAACATACAGCTTTCTTTCCAACTAATCTCATAGGATTTAGTAGTAACGTTATGAAGTCAGTGGCAACATTTAGGTATAAGCATTGACTTGTTCTCCTCTGTAGGAGCCTTTGCCTTAGGCCCCTTTCACACCACCGCAACTTCAAAGTCGTGCGATTTTGACGCAATTTCAGGGAGACTTGAGGTCTATGAACCTGAACTCCCACAAAGTCGGACCAAAGTAGTGCAGGGACTATCATGGGGAACGACTTGTCATGCAACTTTGCAGTCACAAGTCATAGGATCTCCCTTGCCTTGTTATTTTTCATTTATTTCATTTTTTAAAAAATTTTTTTTAGGGTTCTCATGTCAAAAAGTTTTCACGCTGCTTACCAACTTTCACTTAAGAAATATTTACAGCATGACACCGTTTTCTTGTACAAAGGGATATTCATTTTTATGGCTGTTGGGATAAATAATAGATTCCAATCCTTTCAGATTTAGATGTTAGATTGCAATAAACTTGCCATGACTGGGCTTACGCAGGATTCACATTTTTAGTCTTGGGGGCACAGCCTGGCAATGGGCAGAGTGAAGCAGCTCAAACCCTAGAGCTATGTGCCTGATGGGTAAAAGACAACTGATAATGCCATACCTACTATCAAACCCCTATGACTAATGTTGTGCACTCAGACAGCGACAAATAGATCTCAGGGACTTACAACCACCCCACTAACCTATTCCCACCTCAAGGATTCTGCAGACAGTCTCACTGGCTAACTCCGTTTCATTAGTGGACTCAGGGCATTTGGAGGCCACAGTGGAGAGAAGGTGCCCAAGTTGTCTGACATGGAAGCCCTTGCAATCTGCATTGTTTCAACACTCAAGTACTAGCTGGATGAAGACAGTTACTGAAATTGGTAATCTGGTGTCATCCTTAGAATCAGCTACTGCTACTTTTGAATCTTGCTATGGTGAAGCATTCTTTGAGGCAATGACAGGTGGAGAATATTGCAATTACTCGCTGTCAAATCAACTCCCTGTTAGTAAGATCACCAAAAACAGAAACTGAATTAGATAGGGTGCACTGTGTAGCAGATCCAACACACAGCAACCTAACACTAGAAAAGTCCTATTCGGAGTAACCCCCTTTTTTTTACCCTGAAGGGGGAGATCCTCAGATGTGCCAGAAAGAGAAGCCAAGTATGAACGCAAATATTCTCCCCAACCTCTCCCATCATACCACAGTTCAGGAGACACCTTAAAGTGGGCTCATTCTTTTCATCTACAAGTCCAACATTCTAGCCAACCTAAAAACTTACTAACAACTGCCTGAGCTGTTCACGTTTCTCAAGACCAACAGCATCCAAATTCTCGACTGGCTGGCACTGCCAGGCCCAAACCTGCTGACACCACTGCAAGCCAGAAGACAGTGTGCAAAGATTTATCCCGTCCTACTTGGGATTGTCCACAAACTTCACCAGATTCTAATGAGATCAGATTATTTTTTTTTATTTCTTATGACAATGATATAGTTTGAGGACTGGTAGTTCTGTTCCATGTTCTTAAATGATAAATGCACTCACTGACTAGACGTCGCTCTCAGACCTAAATTATAGACTGGCCATGTTCACTCAGGGAGCTCCATGCTAGCCTGTGGAGCAAATTCCCTGTGGCAGAGCATAGATGTTTCAGCGTGTCTGCAGACCCACCCCACTAACCAGATCAGACAGGCTCCGACTGGTGCCAATTTTGGACACCATGCTTGGTATACTCCAGCTTAGGTGTCTGGCTGAATGAGGCCTGTGTATGGCAATGCTTTGAAATGTCAATTATGTCAAATAAAACCAAAGCCCGCCAAACAGAGGGACCCAATACTGGATATGTTTATGAATTCTGGGTGTCATCAGCAGTCAAAGTATTGCCAGTTGAGACAGAAGGTATGACGTATCCAGTTTGCAAAAGTTATATAAAGAGGCTGGAAATTGTACATTACAGTTATAAATTCTCAATATTTTATGTTGTAATTTTCTCTTATTACAGCATCTGGAGGAGGGTTCTGGTTGGCTTCCAGTTTTCGTCTTTGAATGTTCAAGTGATCGTGTTGATCATGGCCATATACATTTTCAGTGGAAGATCCTGCCCAGCTCTTTTATGACATCTGTGGTATGCCGACAGTAGAACGGAACCTCCACCTCATGTACTGAGATGAGAAAGGTACCCCAATTAGACTGAACAAATACAAAAATAGTTGAGCCCTTATGGACTCACTGCATATTATCTGAGAAGCTGGTACCTTAAGACCCATTTCACACTGGTACCACCCATAGCGTTGGCGGTAAAAACACTATTTTACTGTCGGATTTGCGGCACATTTTGGCCGCAAGTGGGGTGCTTTTAACCCCCACTAGCAGCCGAGAAAGTGTTAATACCGCCTGCAATGTGCCGTGGCGGCACTGCCCATTGATTCCAATGGGCAGGAGTGCATTAGGAGCGGTGAGTTCATCACTCCTAAATGTGCTCCAAAAGAAGCTGCTGGCAAGACTTTTCCTGACGCCCTGCCAGCGCAGCGCTCTAGTGTGAAAGCCCTCGGGCTTTCACACTGGAGTGAATAGAGCAGCTGTTTAGGGCGGATTGCAGGCGCTATTTTTAACGCTATAGCGCCTGCAAAACACCCCCTGATTACAGGATAGAATGGCTTAGAACAAAAAACTTCCCTCACTGTGTATATTTATAGAGACCTCACTAGGCACCATGAATTACCCAGGTAAGTGGCAGGTAAGTGGCAGAAATTATACTCCTCGTGGTGGGGTACCCAGTTACGTCAGAAAGTCAAGGGCTGAATAGAAGTTAAACAACTTTGGGATTCCAACCCTGCTACTCGATATAAAAGTATCTGGCTTTGAATCCCCCCCCCCCCCCAGATATACTTCTATAGATTGTTCAACTTACAAATAATGAGTTTATTTACATCATTCTTGTTCATATTGTTTACTTCCCACACATTTCTGGCTGACACCCCTAAAGGGATAATCCACTGTTGAAAAGGATGGGATACTTACATGGGTAGAGGCCCTTCCCAAATCTCCTTAAAATGCCCTCTATCCCATCTGCTATAACTTCAGACACAAACTTTCAAAGAGCTATGACCCTTCAGTGCACATCTTTATTCCTCTTCTATTGCTAGACGTATCCCGTTCATAATACTTCCAATCGACTTTCCAGAAGGCCATCTCACACAACTCCTTGACTGGGCTCAAGGGACTACAAACCTACCCGTAGGCTCCCTGAGCTCACCTTATAACACCTAACTCTACTTCCTAAACCATATCTCATTCACCCATACCTTTCTCTCCATCCTGCTAAAGAAATTTCCAAACTAACTCTTGCCTTCCCCACTGCTCCCATTTAACATGCCCCACCCAAACCTCACCATAAATGTTAACCCCCCCCCCCCTGCACTTCTGTTACTCATATCACTCACCTATTTACACACAATATCACACCAAACCCAAAGTTCTCACACTTGGAAAACCAAAATAAGTGAGAAGGCATATGCACATACATTTCGGACAAAAAAATTCACAGCACAGGTTGACATGAGGCCCAGCCAATCTGAGACATGCAAGAGTCAAATGTTTGTTATTTTGGCTTGCCACTGAATCATAACAATGATGCATTTTACAATGTTCATGAGTTATTTTGTTTCAAATAAAATAAAAAAGAGAGAAAAAAAAAAAACTGTTCAAATTATTTTGACTGTGCAGGCTTAGTCCAAGTTCACTTACTGTAGGTATGACAAAATCCATATCAAAATCAGGAAAGTTGACATTACAACCGATTTATTTATTATTTTTGTTTAAATTTTTAACTGCTACTTCAGATATAACATAAATTAAACTAAATCTCATAAAAATAGTAATTATACTGTAGTCAACTAAAGTGGCAAAAGCATAAATGCATGCAATATTTTTTCCCATAATTGAAAATAGATTTTATTGTAATGCATTAAGATCCTACTCACACTGGGGCAATGCAGTGCCATTAGTAGCATTATGCTTGTTGACTCAATGTACCATTGTAAATGGTCCCTAAAGTTATTATTGCACAGATCAATTTAATATATATATATATATATATATATATATATATATATATATATATATATATATATATATATATATATATATATATATATATATATAATGTATGTAACCCTTTATGAAGTAGAAAAAAAAAGGAAAGAAAAAATAATTCCACATAATAAATATTTCGATTTGGAAAATTATTCTGGAAAAAAATTATAAAAATAACTCAGACATCATAGTGAATGGAGTATTTTGTCTGGAGATAATCCCACGCTTAGTTGCTCTGATTACTCTTAGATACGCAGCAGATACTGTACCTCTCCTATCTTCATTTTTCCTTTCACATCAGCCAGCTCATCCCTGAGCTCGTCCCGTTCATTTCTAATGCAGTCAAAGTACTCTTTCTGCCTCTCTAAAGCCTGCAAGCAGGCAAATAACAGCAGAGTAGAAGAGACAGGCAAAGCAGCAGAAGGGAAAAAGAAAGAGGGAAAATGAAACAGACATAGGCAAAACAGAGAATCGGGCAAACACACAAGACTAAGCACAAGCAAACTTTTCACAAAACCAGCACAAGTGACCATGCAATCCAAGAACCTAGTAGTGACAACCTTTTGACCGCTTTCTTCAGGATACAGGAAACTCTAACTCGAGGGAATAAAACTACCAAGTATGTCATCATAAATTAATTGAAATCTTGACCTAAGCATTTAGATACATAAATTTGCCATTAACTTCCTTTCTTCTAAATGAAGACAAATATAATTAATCATTGACAAGTCAGCCATGCATCTGTAACTAAAACTATCTCATTGCAAATCACACTATTACTGCTTAAAAGTAAACTTCATCACAACACACTTACAGGATTAATTGCTCAAAAACCAACATGCAATGACATTTAGGTTGTCAGGAGCAGACCAGAATGCAAAATATATGTGTTTAATGACCTCAGCCTCAAGTAAAAATAATGTATTGTAGTGGTTCTCCTCACCTCAAATTTTAAATATGTTACAATTTGTTATTACAAAGAAATTAGGGCTAATGATAGGACAAAACCACTTTTTATAAAATAAATATAAATTCATATAACCACTAAAACATGATTACCTTGAAGTGCATGTCCAGACAAAAATAATGTTTTGTCCCAAAAAATGCTGGAAGTGCAGAAAAAAAAAATTAGATTTTTGTACGATTTGGTTTTATTGCTGCCGACATCCTCCTGTGGGCTGCAGTATAACCCAATTGTCTCCGAGTTCTGTGCCTCTTGATGAAAGAGAAAGAAAATTGGATTTGTGTACTCACCAATAAAAACTTTTCTTGGAGTTGAGGGACACAATTCAAAGAGAATTGTGTTATACTATAGACTGCAGGAGGATATTGGCAGCAGTACAACTAAATTGTTAGTGAATCCTGTGTCCCCCAGTGAATTAGGAAGAAATACAATTTGATTCCGACCTTGAGCTCCTCTTACTGTAGTTAGTGGACAATCCTGCCTTTGCTGGCCTAAAGCAATGTTGTCAGATCTGCCCGAGTTATCTCCTCCAATGCAGAAAGACGTTAAAGGAAAAGTGCAGCTAACCACAAAGATTTTCAGCTAATATTCAAAATAATACAACAAAATGTATAAGCAAATTGTATATACACTATAACTCCTACCTAAAGAGCCACATTACTCAACTGACAAACTACAAAAACAACTTTTTTTTTAACCTACAGTAGATGAGCAAGAAGGAAGTCTATGGAATGTTATTTTCCAACATCAATGGAGTAAACTACCAATGATCAAACGATAGTTTGTCAATGACTATTATTTTAATGAAAGGTCTTTGTTAATGCACGTTCACAAAATGGCTAACTTGCATACTTGTGACTATTGAGGAGGGATATAAGGCTACAGCAAGTGCTGGCTGTCCTGGGGAAACAAATGTGTTTCAGCCAGGAAAATAAATCTGATTAAATTAAAGCAGCACTTTACCCATAACAATGTGTTAAAAAAATACAATGTTCCTTAGCAAGGACAATACATTCCACATTAATTATTATGTTAACCTAATAATAGTGTGTGCTGTATATTGCCTCCAGTGTTGTTCCTGTTTTTTTCCTGCTGGAGGCTGACATTTTTCTGAAGCCCAGAGCCCCTAAACAGCAGTAAATCTTTAGGCAGCAGATTGGCCTCTACATTTTCCATATAGTGCCAAAAAAAAAGCAACTGATCATGTGCAGATCGAGGTGAGACAGAGTATTACTGTATAACAATATAGGCACTTCTTTTTAATGTTTTATGAAGCTATACCTGCTAAAGGGGTTAGCATGACGAGATCTAGCAGGACTTTCCGACTAAAGTTCCACTGCTTCAAACATTGTTGTCAAATATGGTGGACATGCTTACAAAAGTACAGAGTACACTGTGACCTCATCAGCATGCTGCTGTTTTCTTTAACTGTGCTGTCTGGCAGCACTGGTTGACCAGATTTACAAAGTATTTGACAGGTAAAACAACTTGTATATTTCAATTCAGCTCTTTTTTCATATAGAAATATTACCTTTAAAAATACAATTATAATATCAGATTAACAGTAACCTTTCAATTAATATGATCTCTTATTTGTAGGGGGTATATTGGACAATATTATATTTATCTACAAGCATTGGTCTGCTTCTGACAAGCTATAAATGTTCGATTCAGTCATTCACTACTGCCTTGTGCTTTTTCCTACCCCAATTTTTTTATCTTTCCAATTAACTGTCTCCTGTAGATCATACACCTCCCTTGTGCAAGTGTCTACTTTCTGCTGCAAACGCTGATTTTCCTGCAATCAAAATTCACAAGAAATAGGGAAAGAAATGGAAAAAAAAACACAGAAAAAGAAAGACTCTGAAGTGCAACAACAAATACACTAAAAGTAAAGTATTTTAAGAAAAGTTTAAGAAAAGGCAGTAGATTTAAAACTATACTTAAAAATATTAACAAACAATTGTGTTGCATTTATAAAAGGGATTATGTGAAGGCCATGGTTAAAAAACAATTACTTAAAATTTTATTTTCAGCTGATAAAAAGAAGATAGTATGCAGTTTCTCAATTCATACATACCTCTATCAATTCATCTCTTTGGCGAATACCTTCTTTAAGTTCATCTAACTTATGCTGTAGAATACCGCATGCATGTTTTTGTCTTTCTAAATCCTGCATGGAATAGAAATAGCATAGTTTAGGAATATTTTGTGGATTTCGTTTAGTAACAATTTTTTGTGTTACTAGTTTAGGAAACTTCATTTACCAGCATATAGTTATCCCTACCCAAAAACTAGGATGTTTGATTAACCTGTAAATGCAATATAAATACAGCTGTTCTGTGAAGCTCTCAGAGGTTTGTTAGAGACCCTTAGTGAACAAACCGCATCATGAAGGCCAAGGAACACATCAGACAGGTCAAGGATAAATTTATGGAGAAGTTTAAAGCAGGTATAGGTTATAAAAGATATCCCAAGCTTTGAACATCTCATGGAGAACTGTATGGTAAAACTGTAAACCTACCAAGACATGGCCATACACCTAAACTGACAGGCTAGGCAAGGAGAGCATTAGTCAGAGAAGTAGCAAAGAGGCCCATGGTAACTTTGGAGGAGCTGTAGAGATCCACAACTCAGATGGGACAATCTGTTCACAGGACAACTATTAGTCGTGCACTCCACATCTGGCCTTTATTGAAAAGGAATTGTTGAAAGGAATCCATAAGAAGTCTTGTTTGCAGTTTGTGAGAAGCCATGTGGGGGGGGGGGGGGACACAGCAGACATGTGTAAGAAGGTGCTCTGGTCAGATGAGACCAAAACGTAACTTTTTAGCCTTAAAGAAAAATGCTATGCATGATGGAAAACAGAATCTGCAGATCACCCTGAACACAACATCCCCACTGTCAAACATGGTGGTGGCAGCATCATGTTGTGGGGAAAACCTGTTCAAGTCTGCAAAAGACATGAGACTGGGGCGGAGGTTCAACTTCCAGCAAGACAATGACCCTAAACATACAGCCAGAGCTACAATGGAATGGTTTTGATCAAAGCATATTCATGTGTTAGAATGGCCCAGTCAAACTCCAGACCTAAATCCAATTGAGAATCTGTTGCACGACTAAAATTGCCGCTCACAGACGCTCTCCATTAAACCTGACAGAGCTTGAGCTATTTTGCAAAGAAGAATGGGCAAAAATGTCACTTTCTAGATGTGCAAAGCTGGTAGGACACATCCCCAAAAAGACTTGCATCTGTAATTCTACAAACGTATTGACTCAGGGGAGCTGAATACAAATGCATGCCACATTATTCACATATTTGTAAAAAAAAATTGAAAACTATTTATCATTTTCCTTACACTTCAAAATTATGTGCCACTTTGTGTTGGTCTATCACATAGAATTCCAATAAAATACATTGCCTTTTTGGTTGTAACATGACAAAATATGGAAATTTTCAATGGGTATGAATACTTTTTAAAGGCACTATATATGAACTGGAATGGGGTCCAAGGAATTAAGAGAGAATCCAGTGCCAGTACTAGAAGATCTTAGTCTTGTTACAAACATGGGTAACAACTTCTTCTTGTACCTAAAGACCAGGCTGACCACATTTGGAGTTTCCCTTTTTTGGACACAAGAGATTAAACAAGTCAGGATGAAGGGCCAATTCCCCTTAATCCAGGCAATGACCTGAGGTAATCGACCTTCCAATTGCCCAATCCTTAGATGTGAATAACAGAGAGGGCTAGATTGTGTTTTCGGTTCATCACATGACCAGACTTGCTTCTTTAAAAAGGCTGCCTGACTCCTGGTACCCCTTTGGTAGTTGATCAGACTGTACCCTGATCAAGTGACCATGAAGAAGGGAAGGGCAGTCCAGTGACTTTGAGCTAGTTTTATTGCTCTGAGATCCAAGATGTTCATAAGGAGTTTGGCTTTCTTGGATGACCATGTTCCCGGAACTATGAGATGAACATTCCTTCTCAACTACGGTATGTGTGCATAACTCCGGAGGGGTCTTCAGGATCTAGGTTCCAAAAGGATTTGGCCTTAGAAAGCACCCTGAGGTGAGTACCTGCCACATTACAGGCCATCCCCTCAGCGTGGACTCTGGGTACAGCTCCCAAAGTTATACCAAGGCTTGCATTGATTAAGATGCACTATTAACTATTGTTAAAATATAAAACAGGGAGGAGTTAATTAAAGAGCTGGCTGAAGAATCTGAAGTATAAAAATAAACTAGTGGAGCAAATGATTTCTCTGTAAAGTTAGATGTCATCCATCACCTTAAGACACTAGCGCAAAACTGAGGTCACACGGAGCCAGTGCTTTGCCAGTGTCCAATCACCTGAAGGTATCAGCGTATAACCCAAGGTATGAATATTCAGCCTGCGTCCTGTACAGTTAAGATAAAAAAAATTTGATCATAAAAATTGAGTTCTTCTAATTGCACTAAACTATAACTAAACAAAACCAATACTGTGCTCGTCTTATTTCAGCACTGTAAATTTCAATTGGCCATTAAGAATTGCAGCAAAACTATAATTTTACAATAGGAACTCTTTATTGAATAAGGCTCTTCACTGCAAGTGCTCATGACTGACCTTGACAAGCAAGAGACGCCTGTTCCAGTGACAACCAGGAGGGGTACATTTCCCCTTACCTTGGATATTTGCTCTCAATTCCCTATGTGTGTCCAGGGCAGGAAGTAAACAAATAATTTATAGATATACACTCCACTATTAGGCTTCATTTCCACTGGCGTTTTTACAGTCATTTTTCTGAGCGTTTTTTAACAGCTTAAAAACGCCTGTCCATGTTTACTTTTGGGGTAAAAAAAAAAGCGGCCACGTTTTTGCGCGTTTTTTAATGCCTAGCGTTTTTACAGCTCTATTGCTGGAGCTTCAGAACGCCCTGGTCCCGCGTTTTTTTTGCAGCTTAGCCATCTACAGCTCAAAAACGTCATGGTGGGCATGAGGCCATAGACTAACATGGACAGGCGTTTTTAAGCTGCAAAAAACGCCCAGAAAAGTGGCTGTAAAAACGCCAGTGGAAATGAGCCCTTAGACTCAGGT
The DNA here is from genome assembly GCA_029574335.1 of Rana kukunoris. Classification (NCBI taxonomy): domain Eukaryota; kingdom Metazoa; phylum Chordata; class Amphibia; order Anura; family Ranidae; genus Rana; species Rana kukunoris. The sequence continues at coordinate 174,920,311 of CM056053.1, read as the reverse complement.
AGCCAAACCATTTTTTTCCCCCCATTTTAATATTTTTTTTTCCCCACTTACAGCTTTCAGAGTTCGTTAAAGAACCCCCAAACCATATATTTTCTCAACGCATAGGACCAGTAAAAAAAAAAAAAAAAAGAATGTGCTTCAGAATTTTTCGGTTGAGCAATAGTTTCAGAAATGTTTATCAAAATTATGTTGTCACTAAAAATACACTTTCAGGCTACATGATATTTGTGCAAATGTTTATCAAAACAATATTTTTGCTAAAAATATCTAAAATCATTATTAGTGGACACAAACACCACAAAACTTACAACATTCCTGCTAAATTTCCAATAAATATAAAAGCTAAAGCTGTATTGAGTTACCAACAGTAGCGAACAACAAGAGTTTGTGAAAGACCCCCCAAACCATACATTTTCTGAAAGCATAGGACCACTAGAAAAAAAAAAAGCATGTGCTACTGAATTTTTAGGTCCTGCAATAATTGCAGAAATGTTGTTTATCAAAATTATGCTTTCACTAAAAACATATTAAAATCATTATTAGCACACAAACACAACTTAAAAATTCATGCTAAATTCCTACTAAGAACTTGTTCACATGGGGCATACTAAAGCCCACGGAGGGCTGTATTTTCTCACACAGAGATAGATGCACAAGTGTACCATGACGTGCATCTAGAACTCACAGCTGCTGCTACCAATTTGACATCCAAGTGGGTGCACAGCCCTGAATGCAGGTACAGTGTGAATTTGGGGACATGAACCCACATAGATAGCAGTGGCTGTGTAGCTGCTGTGTCCGAACTGACATAGATGGGATTGCTTGCATGGAGATGCACAGAACATCTGTTCACACCCGTGAGGGTAAACATATCTTCGCACAGGTGTACGCTGTAGTACACCCTATGGGAATGAGGCTTTACTAAGTGTTTTTTTTATAAAACAAACGTTTTCTCTCAGTAGCTCTCCCACGGCAGTGCTCTGTGCTGGCATAGCTGAGTAACACATCTCACAGCACAAGTGTAATCACACAGTAATCACACAATAGTATTGGCATTACCTGAATATCTGGGTGTATCTTACATTTTACATAACTATCAGAGATCCTTTTAAAGTTGTAAATGGATGAAAAACATGCTTTTACAATACCTTTGTCTTGTCCTCATTTTCTCTATGATATTCTGCCATCTGTTCCTCCATTTCCTCAATAACATCTTTTAATGTGTCCACTTGGTATACAAGATTGCTTTTTTCATTATCAAGCTGTGCATTGGATACCATTGCCTTCTTGTATTTGTCCTCCACCTCTACCAAGGAATCCTATAGAAATGAGCAATGTAAACATAACAATAAGAAAATTGCATAGTAGCATGAATGGGAGTGATTTAATCCACTGAGCAGGGTGTGTATCAGCGTCTCTGAAGTAGTCAGCATCTTAATATTGGCTATTGGAACACCGAGTATAATACAGGGGCATGCAGAGGTTATTTCAAGCAAAAGGAACAGGCGAGATTTGTTTTAGTAAATTGTGAAACATCTTTGTTATTTAGGTAAAAAATGTAATAAAATATAGACACAAACAGAGCATTGAAAAAAAGTATTCATACCCCTTGAAATTTTCCACATTGTTACGTTACAACCAAAAAAACGTAAATGTATTTTTATGATTTTTTTTTTTTATGTGATAATTGTGAAGTGAAAGGAAAATGATTTTCAATTTTTTTTACAAATATCTGCCACTTTTCTCCTTTATGTAAAAATCTATTTTTTTTTTGCTAGAAAATTAATCAGAACCCCCAAACATTATATTTTTTTTTTAGCAGACACCCTAGGGAATAAAATGGCGGTCATTGCAACTTTTTTTCTGGCACGGTATTTGCGCAATCATTTTTCAAACGCCTTTTTTTAGGGAAAAAAACTGTTTCATGAATTAAAAATTAACCAAACAGTAAAGTTAGCCCAATTTTTTTGTATAATGTGAAAGACGATGTTACGCCGAGTAAATAGATAAAATCTCCATAGGCGACGCTTTAACATTTTTTACAGGTTACTATTTTTGAGTTACAGAGGAGGTCTAGTGCTAGAATTGTTGCACACGCTCTAACGCACGCGATGATACCTCACATGTGGTGTCTGAATGGTGTTTACATATGTGGGCAGGACTTGCATGCGCGTTCACTTCTGCACGTGAGCGAACGGGACAGGGGCGTTTTAAAAAAAAAATTGTATATTATTTATTTAATTTTTTACACTTTTTTTATTTTTGATCACTTTTATTCCTATTTCAAGGAATGTAAACATTCCTTGTAATAGGAATCACTGTGACAGGTCCTCTTTATGGAGAGATGTGGGGTCAATAAGACCCCACATCTCTCCTACAGGCTTACAAGCATGAAATCGGTGGAAAAAAATAATCACAGATTACATGCCGACAGCGGCTTTGTTTACTTCCGGGTACCAGGCATGACATCATAACGTCGCGCCCGCTCCTCTGACAGTCATAGAGATGACTGCGACTGTCTGATCACCAGTCATCTCTATGCTTCACCAACGTGCGCCGGCCGATTCGCTCTCCGGGCCCCCGATGGCACGGGAGAACCCGGAGGCCATTGTCCTTAGCAACATGGGGACAAGGTGCTTTGGGGTGGTTGCCCCCCTCCCGCCCCAAAGCACCAACCCCATGTTGAGGGCATGTGGCTTGGTATGGTCCAAGAGGGGGGGGCGCTCACCTGCTTGGATAAGGGTCTGGTATGGATTTTGGTAGAACGCCCACGCCATTTTTTTGGTGTGGGGGGTTCCCTTTAAGATCCATATCTGAAAGGTCTGGTATCGCCTTGGATGGGGAAACATCACGCAATTTTTTGTTTTTACATTTTTGTGGGGTTCCCCTTCAAGAGTCTCAAGTCACACCGCAAGTCAGATCATCTTGATCAGACTTCTGGTGCGACCTCTATTCAAATTAATGGGCTCCCATAGGGAACCACCGATTTTGTATAGAGAAAGAAAGAACGCCCGACGAGGCTTCAGAACGCACTGGTCCTGTTTTTTTTGGCAGCTTAAAATGGCTAAGTCATTTACAGCTCAAAAACGTCATGGTGGGCATGAGGCCATAAGCTAACATGGAGAGGCATTTTAAGTTGCAAAAAAAATCATAAAAGTGGCTGTAAAAGCATCCGTGGGCACAAGGCCATAGTCGTGTACACCACAAATATGTGGTTTATAAAAGAGTGGCAAGAAAAAAAAACATTGTTGAAATAAAAGTTATAACAAATCGCAGTTTGTGAGAGGCCATGTGGGGGACACAGAAAACCTGTCTAAGAATGTGCTCTGGTCAGATGAGACCAACATTTTTACTTTTTGGCCTGAAAGCAAAACGCTGTGTGGCGGAAAACACTACACATCACCCAGAACACACCATTCCCACACCATTAAACATGGTGGTGGTAGCATGTTGTGGGGATGCTTTTCTTCAGCATGGACAGGGAAGCTGGTCAGCGTTGATGGAAAGATGGATGGAGCCAAATACAGGACATTCTTAAAAGAAAACCTGTTAGTCTGCAAAAGACGAGACTGGGATGGATGTTCTCCTTCCAGTACGACAATGACCCTAAACAAACAGCCAGAGTTACAATGGAATGGTTTTGATCAAAGTATATCCATGCGTTAGAATGGCCCAGGAAAATGCCAGACCTAAATCTAAATTGAGAATCTGTGGCAAGACCTGAAAATTGCTGTTTACAGACGCTCTCCATCAAATCTAACAGCTTAAGCCAATCTGCAAAGAAGAATGGGCACAAATTTCACTCTCTAGATGTGCAAAGCTGGTAGAGACATAGCAAAAGACTTGCAGCTGTAATTGCAGCTTAAGGTGGTTCTACAAAGTAGGGGGCAGAGTACAAATTAACGTCACACTTTTCACATATTTATTTGTAAAAAAATGAAAAACATTCAAAATTTTCCTTCCACTTCACAATTATGTACCACTTTGTGTTGGTCTATGACATTTAAGGTTTTGGTTGTAACATGACAAAATAGGGAAAATATCAAGGGGTATGAATATTTTTTCAAGGTACTGTATACATATACATAAAAAAATAATACACAAACAGCACAAAGGTAATCACAGATGCACAACAGCAAGCCTAAACCCCTATAATCCATAAGTATATATTTTTGTATCTGAACTGGACTAACATACAACTCATACAACTACTACACATGTTTAAAGCTTTCTCTCAAAATAAAATCTTAGGACCACCCATGGATTTTCCTCAAGGGTATTGGTCACTTGGATGCAGCTCACATATACAGTATTATTAGAGCAGAGGTACAGTTCATTCACCAGCATCCAACATTGTACAAGATGTTAAAAAAAGTAAGCAAGTTATGTTTGGAAATATAAACTATCATGGATGTTTTTCATCCCTAAAGCTGGTCACACACACAGCTTTATTTGGTCCCCCAAAAATCAGACGGATTCTTTCATCCATGCCAAACAGCATAGACAGATGAATGTCCCGTGCAGATAAAGTATTCTGGCTGTCAAATGCCTGCATCTGATTGGATACAGGTGATGTTCGACCTACAATTTTCTGTGCAGCTCCTTTGATTTTTCAAAAATATGACCGGCAGTCAGATGCCCTCCATGGAGCGAATTTAAAGCGGTTCATCAGGAAATGTCTGAAATTTACTCCAAGTATGGCCAGCTTCTGCTACTTATCCCTAAACTGAATATTGTAAATAATGCTCAATATGCATACACCTTTTGAAGATCTGCCAGTAGACGGCTGTCCTTCCGTAGATGCATTCTAGAAGTTAAACTGTGCTATTAGACGAGTCTAGGTCAGTGTTAAAAAGGACGTAAACCCACTTTTTTTGACGTCACAATGTAGAGTATAAGATTTCCTATCATCTGTGCCCAGTCTTGCCACACAGAGTTAATCCAGCTCTGATCAATACTCTTATTGTTCAGTGAAAATTAGCAGACTCACAGATAAAAACCTGTCTAAATAAAAAGTCAGTTTCTATCTCCTTGCTTTGAGTGACAGGTTATTTACATATCTAGCTTGGACATGTTTATCATATATTATGTTAATCATAATATGAGGTGATCCAAAAGTACAAAAAGTGAGAAATCCACCTCCCCCCGTCATAACACATCCTGATAATATACAATGAACTATGGATCACCTCATGTTATGATAAACATAACATAAGATAAACATGTCCAAGCTAGATATGTAAATAACCTGTCACTCAAAGCAAGAATAGAGAAACAGACTTTTTATTTAGACAGGTTTTTATCTGGAAGTCTATTCATTTTCACTGAACAATAAAAGAGGATTGATCAGGATTAACTCTTTGAAACATGCACTTGTCAGCCCCATACTTAAAAAGCCCTCACTGGATCCATCCAATCTTGACAACCTACGCCCCATCTCCTTGCTCCCTTTTTTATCCAAACTCCTTGAACGTCTAGTCTATAACCAATTGAGCGTCCACCTTGCTAATAACCTTCTTGATCCCCTTCAGTCTGGATTTCGTCCTCAACATTCCACAGAAACTGCTCTCCTAAAACTTACAAATGACATACTAGTGGCCAAAACTAAGGGACACTATTCTGTGCTCCTACTCCTGGACCTCTCTGCTGCCTTTGATACAGTTGATCATCCCCTCCTCCTCAAAAAACTCCACACCTTTGGTCTCCGTGACTGTACTCTTCGCTGGTTCTCTACTTACTTATCCAACCGTACCTTCAGCGTTACTTACAATTCTACTTCCTCCTCTCCTCTTCCATTCTCCATTGGGGTTCCCCAAGGTTCTGTTCTTGGACCTCTCCTATTTTCGATCTACACCTCCTCCCTGGGTCAGCTGATAGCCTCCCATGGCTTCAAATATCATCTCTACGCTGATGACACTCAAATCTATTTCTCTACCCCTCAACTCACTCCTTCATTCTCCTCCCGTATCACTAATTTACTATCAGATATATCACTTTGGATGTCGCACCACTTTCTCAAGCTCAATCTATCCAAAAAGGAACTTATCATTTTCCCTCCCCCACGTGTCTCTTCCCCTGATCTCTCTGTCAAAATTGATGGCACAACTATCAGCCCATCCCCACATGTCAAGGTTCTAGGTGTAGTCCTGGACTCTCAACTGTCCTTTAAACCTCACGTTCAATCTTTGTCCAAAAATTGCCGCCTTAACCTTCGAAACATCTCCAAAATACGCCCCTTTCTAACCAAGGACACCACAAAACTATTGATTCACTCCCTGGTCATCTCTCGCCTTGATTACTGCAACTCCCTTCTCACTGGCTTACCACTGCACACTCTATCCCCTCTTCAGTCCATCATGAACGCTGCTGCCAGACTCATCCACCTTACCAACCGCTCTGTCTCTGCTGCTCCTCTCTGCCACTCCCTCCACTGGCTTCCGCTCACCCAACGAATTAAATTCAAACTACTAACAATTTCCTACAAAGCCATCCACAACTCTGCCCCCAGCTACATCACTGACCTAGTCTCTAAATACCAACCTAATCGTTCTCTTTGTTCTTCTCAAGACCTCCTACTCTCTAGCTCTCTCATCACCTGCTCCCATGCTCGTCTCCAGGACTTTTCCAGAGCCTCGCCAAGCCTATGGAACTCCTTACCCCAATCTATCCGTCTATCTCCCTCTCTATTAGCTTTTAGAGGATCCCTGAAAACCCTCCTCTTCAGAGAAGCCTACCCTTCCCACACCTAGCAACTGCACTTTTCTTTTGAGTCTATCTGACCACCCCCCACTGCTAACTACCCTTTGTTCCACTTGACCCTCCCTTCTAGATTGTAAGCTCTTACGAGCAGGGCCCTCTGATCCCTCCTGTATTGATTTGTATTGTGAATGTACTGTCTTCCCTGATGTAAAGCGCTGCGTAAACTGTTGGCGCTATATAAATCCTGTATAATAATAATAATAATAATAATAATAATAAAAAGAGGATTGATCAGCACTGGATTAACTCTGTGTGGCAAGACTGGGCACAGATGATAGGAAATCTTATACTCTACATTGTGACATCAAAAAAATAAATTGGGGCTTACCCTTTTATATTTTGAGCAAAGCTCGAGGTACCCCATTCCAAAATGTAGAAAACTGGATTTTTTACATAATGCTGCAACATACACACGTAGGACACCCCAACTATTTTTCCAAAGCAAATACATCTTTGCACACTGGTACCGCCTAGTATTCCAGTGTTTCTTCGCCTTCGATTTTCCTCCACCACTCAGCTAATGTGACCCCAGTGCTGACAGAGAGGGACAGGGGAGGGGCAAACAAGGATGTTGTGTAGGGACCTGACTTCCTCCTTATTAACGGATGACATCATTGGTTGTAAGGATGCCAGCAACTGGAAGGATGTAATGGTACACAATGAAAATCTATGACTTTGTGTAACTAAAGGGCTGGCTTGATTCATCCACCGGCTTGTATACCATTTTTTGGCAACTTTTAAGCATTGTGCCAAGGCACCCCTGAAGAAACCTGAAGACACCAGGGTTGAAAAAGGAGGGTCTAGGAGACTGATTGGATCAAATATCCCTTATATCCACGCAATGCCTTTACTAATAATGCTGGTGTGCCACCTATATACTCAGATTGGCATAACAAGTACATAAAAAATTATATTTTCTAAAGCAACAGTTTATATATAGTGCAGTATTAGTATAAAAGCAGGAGTCACATCACAGAAAAAAAATATTTCAGAAAAGTAAGGTGGGAACAGATGCATGTGTACATAATAGCTGGTGTGATGCCTTAGTGATACAATTTCACAATTATTTTTTATGTATTACTTGTCACAAAATGATGCACAGCAGCGTGTTGAGAAAAAAAATGCTAACTTTCTATGAAACACCCGATTCTGTCAATGGCATATACACAGAAATCAGAGCGTTTTTATAGCTCTCATCGCTGTCAATGGTACCAAAAAAAGTGTCAAAAGGTATCTGATCTGTCCGCCGCAATGTTGCAGTCCTGCTAAAAATTGCTGATCACCGCCATTACTAGTGAACAATAAAATAATAAAAATGCCATATAGCTTATTGCATTTTTTTTTTATTTTTTTTTTTTTACCAAAAATATGTAGAAGAATATATATTAGCCTAAACTGATCAAGAAATTTGTTTTGAAAAACATTTTTGGGGATATGCATTATAGCAAAAGGTATTTTTTTTTTCAAAATTGTTACTCTTTGTTTATAGCGCAAAAAAAAAAAAATTGCAGAGCTGATACCACCAAAAGAAAGCTCTATTTGTGAGAAAAAAATATGTCAATTTTGTTTGGGTACAGCGTCGCACGACTGCACAATTGTCAATTAAAGTGTTGCAGTGCCGTATCGTAAAAAGTGGTAGTAAAAGCTCTGTACTACCACTTGTACTATAAGGCGGCTTACCTGCAGGTACTGCGAATATCTCCTAAACTTGCACAGTTTAGGAAATATTCAGGGTGCATGCAGCGGATGGCATCATTGGTGCAGGCGCCCTGAAACGGCGGCTCCCACGCACATGCCGTCATCGCTCCCCCAGCCACTGCTGGAGGCCGCAAACTCGGAAGGAAAACTGGTGAAAGATGTCAGCTGTCTTAGCGGTGACACTGCGGCGCTGGAGGGCTTTGTTCTAAGGTAAGGTATGTGATGCATACTAGCACATTATAACATTGCCTTGCAGGATTTTTTTTTTTTAAACCGCTTTATGCTTTGGGGGAAAAAAACCTGAAAGCTGAAGGTTTCTATGCAAAGCTGTATGAGATTCTGCACTCGCCAGTTTTAGTAATTAAAACCTGTGTGTGCCAGTCATTTTTGTTTACATAAGTGTATAAGTCATGCATGAACATTCTTTTACAGGCAATCATTTTTATACCTTTTAACAAAAACATATAACTGTTCAAAAACCATTGTGCAAAGCAACAACTATGATGTACAATGTTACTTATGACGACAAGGACTGATACTTCATACTACAAACGACTTAAAATTAACAAATGTCCAATCAATTCGACTAGAACAGTCTAATCAGTTTAGCAGAAAACACATTCCAAGCCCCAGAGCATTCTGTAAAATACTTCCCGAGTACTGGAACTGAAAAATTGTTTCATTTAACGAGTAACAGGATTAAAAACACCATAAACGCTTTCTTGCATGTGAGACGATCACACTTCAGTACACTAAATATATCATTAGTTTTCCCTTTTCACACTGCAGCAGGAATCTGTTCACATAGCACACATAACTTTGAAATGCCACAGTGTTTAACAAGTACAAACATTTTACAAATTCATTTCAGCACTCTAGAACATGTAATAAAACGTAGCTGTATCATAAAGGCTGCTTGAAGTAATTGAACACATAGGTTAAAAGAACAAAATAGAAACATAAAATAGTGATGCGCATGCGTTAAACCAGGTTCACGTATTACAAGTTAGTTAGCCCTGAGCAGTCTGTTAGGGAGCACAATATATCATAGTCTCCATACTAGCAGTGCAGCATGCATGCTTGGGAATGGGCAGTAAAAGGAACCCTGATACCTTTAGTTCTTTTAGTCCCTGCATGTATCTCCCTTCTACATCTTGAATCTGGTCCTTAAGATCATATATATCCTGCAGGAAATAGGTAACGAACCAGGCTATCAAAAGGTGTAAACAACTCATCAATGAAGCAAAATGACTGTTGCAAGCAAGATATAATAATATAACCATTATGATGTTAAAACATTTTTTTATTCCTTCTCCGAAAAAAAAAAAAAAATTGTAATGCTCTGTAATAAAAAAAAAAAAGACCATAAGTAAACCTAAATTTCCAAAAACAAGTGGTAACAAATAAAATGCAGATATCTAGAGATGCCTGCACACAATTTTGTATATCTTCATAAGTACCCGGAATCTCAGATCAAACATGTCAAATTTCTACTTCTCATCATGTCTGTTTCTTCCTGCACTTCATGTTGGTCAGTGAGGCTAACCTGTACAGTTAAGGGCCAACAGGGGGAGCCAAGAGAGGGGTGAGCCATTACTTGGCTATACCAGACATTTAGGAATGGGTTTATTAGATAGAGTGCCTCTGGGTTTTGGGCTCTTGGGGATAGAAAGGGTTAAACTCAGAAACTAGCAAGTCTCTGACCAGAAAGGAGTATGAAAATCCCAAACTCCCATATATGCTCCAGGTCAGGGACTTCCTTCATAATTAAACCAGTATCAGGAAAACAGCCCCAGCTGGTAGGCTTTGCTGGTTTGGCATTAATTTGTTAGTGTATCTAAATCTGCTAGCCCATCTTGGGGTCCTTTCACACGTGCGGACCGTTTTTTAGATCCGTTTTTTTATCATCAGTTGATCCGTTTTTCATCCGTTTTTCTATCCGTTTTTTTGGGGTTAGAACTTTTTTTTTATTACATATTTTAATGAAAAACGGACGTTAGCGGATCGGATGTTAAACGGATCGTCCGCTATGGTCCGTTTTTCGTCCGTTCCGTTTTTTTTGACGGAAGAAAAATAGGGTTTTCTTCCGTTCAAAAAACGGAGCTTAACGGAGACGGACGTTAGCGGATGCGTGTGAAAGGACCCATAGGAAAGCATTGCGGTCAAAAAACGGACGTCTAAAAACGGACAAACGGTCCGCACGTGTGAAAGGACCCTAACACTCCCCTCCTCCCAGACTGACAATGCTGGGGTTTCTAAAGTGCCCCCCATGCTCGTTCATCCAGAGTGGGGACATAATACAAGAGGCCAGATCACCAGAGGAAAAAGGCCTAAAAAAAAAAAAACGATTGGTAAGCTACATTATATATATTTTATGGGGTTTAAAGTTTTGCTAAACCCACAACAGTAAAATCCTTCTGTATATGCAGCATAGCATGTTTGTTATACTCACTGTGGAACTTAAGGGGTTAAACCTCTGCATTGTGTAAAAAGGCAGTTTTATCCTGTATACACAGATCCTTCCCTCCTGCACAGTCTATCTGGGGGAAGGCCAGCTAACAGGCAGGGTAGCCAACCTGCACATGCTAAGTTGTGTCTTATGCTGGAGAGAACATTTACTTGTTCTCAGAGACAGCAATGTCAAATGATATTGGCATCACACATGTGGGCATGTACTGTATACAGGCTGCAGTGGAAATCTCCTCCTACCTGAACTCTGAGTATTGGTAAAACTGTGAAGTTTATCATGTGATCATGGTATACAGATAAACCAAAAAGGTATATAGTGGCAGTATTTTAATGTAAAAAGAACATTTATAAGCCGTGGGCACAGTAAGGGGGGGGGGGGCAGATGACCTATTTTCATATTATTGGGTTTAGTAACACTTTAATACCACTTTAAGACCAAGTTCTAGTCAACTCCTGATTGTAGGAAGCCCAGAATGCAAGCCACAGAGGAACCTTTTGGATTGAAGCATCTGTGTTCACGCTAAGCAAAGAGGTTTCTTTTTCTTCTTTTATGATCAATGATCTTTCTAGAACTTCTTAATTTTAGCAAGGTAGAAATGACAGACTGAGACAATGGAGCTTGGCGTTTTGGAACCCTGGACTGAAATAGCTGTATTAAAGCCATTAGCTGTTCGAGAAATAGTGACATAGTTGCATAAAAATAAGCCTTTGTCAGGTAGGCCGCTTGTTGAGATCAGATCCTGCTCCAGTGCAAGGGAAGCACTGTTACACTGAGGTTGAGTGTTGCGAGTGTCTTTGGCAGAGCGAAAGTTCGACTGAGTTTTCATCATGGCTCCCTTTCGCCTGGTTTCTGACATGGCTACAGGTGAGGATAATCCCCTGTGGGGTACTTATGGAGTAGGGTGTGGAAAATGGGGTAAGTGTGTATATAAGGAGTATGTACAAACCCACATGCACACCATCCTGTAGCAAAGTCGTAACGGCTAGAGGGCGGGAAGAAGTGCCCGAGTACCTTTTATAGGCTTTAGGCATCAGTGCCGGTAAGCTTTTCAACCTGTGGTGTGAAAAACACGCGGTCATCCACCTCAAACTAAACTTTGAGTGGTTGCATTTTGGTGCCAAGTTTGAAAACTTTACACTGTTTTAATAGTACAGGTAGGAGAATTAGGGTGACCCCGTCTTACCTGTCCACAACACTGGTCCCTGAATAGGCTCCCGGCTTTGCCCGTCACAGTGGGGACACCCCTTTCTTAAAGAGGGGGTTCACCCTTAAAACCACTTTCTCCCATCCCATCCAGCATACTGGCGTCAGCGCCAGTATGCTGTCTTTTTTTTTATTTTTTTATCCGTGTACTTACTTCTAAATAGATAATTAAATTTTCGTCCTACCGCGGTATATGGCGCCGCTATATCGCGTCACGCCTTCCAAAAACAGCCGACTAGCACTCGGCTGTTCTCGGCGCTATACGGCGCCTGAGCACAGACCTAGGAGCCGACTGCGCAGGCGTCGTATATAGCCGTGTCACGCCCTCCGAAAAAAGCCGAAATAGGACTCGGCTGTATACGGCGCCTGCACAGTCAGCTCCTGGGTCTGTGCGCAGGCGCCGAGAACAGCCGAGTGCTAGTTGGCTGTTTTCGGAAGGCGTGACGCGATATAGTGGTGCCATATACCGCAGTAGGACGAAAATTAAATTATCTATTTAGAAGTAAGTACACGGATAAAAAAAAGACAGCATACTGGCGCTGACGCCAGTATGCTGGATGGAATGGGAGAAAGTGGTTTTAAGGGTGAACCCCCTCTTTAAGTGTCTGGGTTCAATAGGAATGTATCATGGTCTTGGACTTGAATGGCCCCCTGCCACAGTTCCCTTGTGTCTGGTTTCCGTCATTGCTATTGTACCCCTTGGGATACTCATGGAGCAAGATGAAAAAATGTTCCTGAAGGCATACACAGAAACCTGAGTGTACAATGTCCCAAAAAAGTCCTCATAGCAAAAGGGGAGTAGGCAGTTCCCTAGTCCCTCTAAAGGGTAACACCATAGTCATCTACCCAAGATTATGCTCTGAATTACGGAAATTTACTGCCAAATTGGACAAGTTTTACACTGGACAAGTAAGAACATTTTTAAACAATTCTTGGTTTCATTATAGTTTAAAATATCAAAAAGTATTAATACATTTGGGAAACCTAAATAGCGAGACTACAGTAGGTCCTGTACAGGGTGACTGTCTTTCCTGTCCATGGCACTGGTCATATTTATATAGGGACCAGACATTGCCTGTCACAATGGGCATAAACCCAAAAGAGTCTTTAGAGTCTGGGTTCCGTTGGGATGAACCACAGCCCTAGAACTGTATAAGCACCCTGCAGCTGTCTACATGTTGCACAAAGGGCCAAGGTGAGCGCCTATGCAGAATTCATGGCCTTAAGCAACAAAGAAGGCCAGCCACACAGCATGGAGTCCTAGGTACAGTTCTCAAGGTTTACAGAGGTTGTACTGATCGGATTCCCTGCTTCTATTGTATTAGAAGGCAGTCAAGAGTTGATTAGAAAATCTATAAACTAGTTGAGCTAAAAATGCTTTCTCCATAAAGGTGAAGAGGTCTATCATCTTAGGACTCTACCAAAAAACGTAGAACTCACTGAGTGAGGTAGAGTTATAGGTAAGGCACTCAGTAGTACGATTTCCAAAGCTTTTATAGTGTCCAATCACCTGAACAAGCCTATAAGCCAGGGTCTATGAATACACAGCGTGCATCCTATATTGTACAATTGCACAGATACAGTCAGATGTCAAAAAGTTAGCTTTCTAGCACTGGTGACATGGTGACAGAATCAGTCTATGTGTAAGCTCATTATAAAACTAAAGAATAAGCCCCCATTACCAGAGCTGTTAAAAATCTGCCCTCCAAAACAGCAGTGGGATCTTTTGATACAATGCCACCTAAAGAAAAACAGTTGTATTTTTGAAAATGCAAATGTCTACCATATTTTAGAAAGATACCCAGGCTGCTGTGATGGTAATAGGCATATTTGTTAAAGCTGAACAATCCTTATTACCAGCTACATAATTTTCAGGTATAGCAGAAAGTAAATAACTTTTTTATGCAGTCACTATCCCAACTCGGCAGCATTTCTTTTACTTTATGTCCTAGCAATGGTGGTCACAGAGGCAAGAGAGCAATTTTGACCAATCAATAAATAGTCTCTTTTTTTTTTTTTTAGAAAGAAGCCCTCCAATGTCTCCAGACGTTGGTATTTACATGCGACATGAATTAATTCTTCTGGAGTGTAGGGTGCCACTCTACATTTTTAGGTTTTAAATATTGCTTGCATTACTGCTGGGAAGTCTGTTTGGATATACACTTAAAGTTGACCCTAGAATTTCGGCATACCTTGTAAATTTAGCATTCAGAACTAGCGGATAACTGGAATCAGATGGAATTGATTTTTCCAGCTAAATTGTTATACTGCACCAAGAAAATGTTAGCAATAGCATACATGTTCAATGTTGTTTTATTGTGCATTTTCTCAAATGATGTCCTCAGCATCCAGGGAGGTGTGAGAAGTGCCTGCCATTTTCCAAATGTAGCTAGGTCAGGAGCACATGACTTAGTGCCATGAGCAGATTGTAGTAACAATGTATTTGCAGAGCATGAAAACACTTGTATTATGCATTTTCAATTAACTTCTATGAACCGCTCTACATCATCAATGTATAACAAAATCTTACCGCCAGTATATGAAGTGCTGCAGTGCAACATATTACTATAAACCAGACACTTTTAAAACAATGGGGTGCCAAATAACATTATGATGCATGTGTGAACAGGGCCTCAAGTTTTAAACAACCAATTGTTAATCTGTAAAGGACCTGCAAAACATGGCCTGCAGCTGTCCTTGCAGGAAAAGAGAAATTCATCTTCAAAATTTCTAAAACAGGAGGCACTAAAATCAAAGCTTCTCCCATTTACTTTCTCTGGCAGCAGGGCCTTAAACCTGATTTCAGACTGTGTTGTGATCTTTAAGAATTACTGCACACTGCCTGCAGCTAAAAAGGTCAGCAGTGACATGTTTTAAAGCCCATTTATCAATTGTTATGTCTATGTAAATACTTATATGTCTATATGCTGGACCAGTGTTTCCCAACCTTTTTCCAGTCAAGACACCCTTTAAAATCATGCACAATTTAGAAGCACCCTCCCAAATTGTGGACAGTCTCGAGGCACGCTCTAAAATGGACAGTCATCCTAAAATGTAAAAACAATTCTAATAATTGTATATATTGCAGCAGCATCCAAACATAGGACACCCAATGTCCTATGGGTGTCCCATAGGTCCTATGGTCATTAGCAGGTTGGCAGCTAGAAGGTTGTAATGGTGCAAAATGAAAACTTGTGGCTTTGTGTAGCTTAAAAGGCAGGCTTCATGCATCCCGCTGCCTTGTATACAATTGTTGGGCAATTTGTAAGAATTTTGCTGAGGCACCCCTAAAGAAACCTCAAGGCACCCTGGTTGAAAAAGGCTGGTCTGGACATAGGCACAGTAAATCTTTAGCCCAAACCTTTTTTTCTATCACTCATAGGATAAAGAACTTTTGTCAGGTTGTAATTGCTGCCTGAAATCAAAATGCTTGCATACTGTCATTTATTTTGAAAATGGGTACTCAAGCACCATGTAAAAATCTCCCTGCTGATTTTAAACCCTTTTGGTAGTAACCCAGGCCATTTAAAAGGCACACTTTTGTTATTTTTAAACCGTTGCACTAAAATACAAGATTTTACTAGTGAATAAAAACTTTTCATGTGGCTCCTGCTAAAAAAAATGCATCTTGCAGGCAGCTACATTTGTACCATGCCTGAAAATCACTTCAATGCAAACGTATTTTTTTGAGTTTTGCTTGTCTTAAACAAAGTAGAAATAAAAAGCAGGTTTCCGCTGTACAGAAAAGAGCACAATGGCCAATATGTAAAAGATATTTACAGATGAGGTTTAGCCTAAAAAAAAAAAAAAAAGGAAACCTTTCACCAAAGTAGTCTTGGAAAATGTCATGCTCAAGGTGTAAACACAAAGCAAAACTGCTTAGAAATATAAAAATATATCTGAATTGTGCCTAACTATTTTTCATATAAGCAGTAGCTGAAGAGATGGTGAATCATGAAGATGTGTCTGTGTTGATTTATCTCACCCTTAATTCACTCAGTGAAGCATCTGGATCCAATAAACTACTGGCATCTCCACTTCCTCTTCGAGACGATGATCCACTTAGAGGAGTAAAGGTACCTGGCAGCCCAGAAGCTGCATTACGAGATGATGGCTTTAAATAAAATAAATATATAAACATGTATCATTATAGGGATTAAAGATTGCTCTACAGCAAAGCAAATTTATTTACACTTTTCTTATAAGTGACATACTTCACACGAAAACACAATACAAACATGTGCACCATCTAGTTTATTAAATGAACTGACACTTCCTACAATGCATGTGTAAACCTTGGAGTATAAGGAACCCTTGTGGAGAGAAAGTGATGTAAAACATGACCTTTATCACCTACAAACATACTTCAATGAGTGTAGATGAAGAGAAGTAAAGCAGATGACATGAAACAGAAGGAATCCCTAGGTAATGCTGGAACAGGGAGCAAACTTATATCCTGTGTTTTTTTATTTTTTATTTTTTTTTATAGAAAGTTATCTGAACATAGATTAGTATATATACACAGTATCTCACAAAAGTGAGTACACCCCTTACATTTTTGAAAATATTTTATTTTATCTTTTCATGTGACAACACTGAAGAAATTACACTTTGCTGCAATGTAAAGTAGTGAGTGTACAGCTTGTATAACAGTGTACATTTGTTGTCCCCTCAAAAGAACTCAACACGCAGCCATTAATTCTAAACTGGTGGCAACAAAAGTAAGCAATCCCCTAAGTGAAAACGTCCAAATTGGGCCCAAAGTGTCAATTCTTTGTGTGGCCACCATTATTTTCCAGCACTGCCTTAACCTTCTTGGGCATGGAGTTCACCAGAGCTTCACAGGTTGCCACTGGAGTCCTCTTCCCCTCCTCCACGATGACATCACGGAGCAGGTGGCTGTTGGAGACCTTGCGCTCCTCCACCTTCTGTTTAAGGATGCCCCCCCACAGATGCTCAATAGGGTTTAGGTCTGGAGAAATGCTTGGCCAGTCCATCACCTTTACCCTCAGCTTCTTTAGCAAGGCAGTGGTCGTCTTGGTGGTGTGTTTGGGGTTGTTATGTTGGAACATGCAGCCAGTCTCCGAGGAGAAAGGTATCATGCTCTGCTTCAGTATGTCACAGTACATGTTGGCATTCATGGTTCCCTCAATGAACCGTAGATTCCCAGTGCCAGCAGCACTCATGCAGCCCCAGACCATGACACTCCCACCACCATGCTTGACTGTAGGCAAGACACACTTGTCTTTGTACTCCTCACCTAGTTGTCCCCCCACACGCTTGACAGCGACTGAACCAAATAATCTTACCTTGTCATCATCAGACCACAGGACATGGTTTCAGTAATCCATGTCCTTAGTCTGCTTGTCTTCAGCAAACTGTTTGCGTACTTTCTTGTGCATCATCTTTAGAAGAGGCTTCCTTCTGGGATGACAGCCATGCAGACCAATTTGATGAAGTGTGCGGTGTATGGTCTGAGCACTGACAGGCTGACCCCCCCCCCCCCCCCACCCCTTCAACCTCTGTAGCAATGCTGGCAACACTCATACGTCTATTTTCCAAAGACAACCTCTGAATATGACACAGAGCACGTGCGCTTAACTTAACATTGATTGACCATGACAAGGCCTGTTCTGAGCGGAACCTGTCCTGTTAAACCGCTGTATGGTCTTGCCCATCATGCTGCAGCTCAGTTTCAGAGTCTTGACAATCTTCTTATAGCCTAGACCATCTTTATGTAGAGCAACAATTCTTTTTTTTAGATCCTCAAGGAGTTCTTTGCCATGAGGTGCCATGTTGAACTTCCAGTGACCAGTATGACAGAGTGAGAGCGATATCAAATTTAACACACCTGCTCCCCATTCACACCCGAGACCTTGTAACATTAACAAGCTACATGACACTGGGGAGGGAAGATGTCTAAGTGGGCCGAATTTTTTGATTTTCACTTAGTTGTGTACTCACTTTTGTTGCCAGCGGTTTAGACATTATAAGCTGTGTGTTGCGTTAAATTGAGGGGACAGCAAATTTACATTGTTACACAAACTGTACACTCACTACTTTACATTGTAGCAAAGTGTCATTTATTCAGTGTTGTCACATGAAAAGATATAATAATAATATAATAAAATATTTACAAAAATGTGAGAGAGGTGTGCTCACTTCTGTGAGATACTGTTTATTTAAACTATAAAATTAGTTTTTGGCTATAAGATTTAAAAAAGAAAGAAGAGTCCTAGACATAGCAAGAATTTAATGTCAACAAAAAGTCAAATGTAATTTCTGTGAGTATGTATGGCAAAATGTATATTGCATGGCCTGTTACAAACAGAGCAATACATCTACTTACCCTAGAATAACCTTCAGAATACTGCTTGTCAATCTTGTCCTCCAGCTACAAGCAAAAAACAAAACAAAGAAAAACATTGCTTCAATACAGGTATACAATAATGAACGAAAAATAAATAAAATAGAAGATCGCAGCTGTGGAAGAAAGAGGTTATACAGAGGATTATTTGCAGACTACTGGATGATTATGTTCATTATTTAATATTAATTTCCCTTTTTTTATCATGAACTCAAGCTTCTTTTAGCATTGCTTCACTTAAAAATATAAGAACCTAATACATTTTGATTGTTTAGAAGTCATACCAATATAATTGCGATGAAAGAGTACACCAGTTGGAAAAAAATAAAATAAGTCAGTTATTTTATATGTCCTTCAAGATATATGCATCTGACTCATGTGAATGTACAATATACATGCAAACTGCATAAATAAATACACTTTAATGCCTCAAATCCATAGCTATTAAAACAAATGAGCTAAATGATGTTGTAGAATCATTTTTCCAGCCATCCTCAATACCTGTATAGAACTGTATTTGTTAAGGTAATCTATACCAAATTGGCTACTAGGGCTTGTAAAACAAGATCCTTTTTTTAACAGAAACAGAATATGACCTTGGTCTTGATAGTTTACATGTCTCTCTTCGTACCCATTTATTTTTCCTCTGCTTTGTCACGATATTTTTATTACAGGCAATCCTTTTAAATCACTGGCCCAAGCACCAAAAATGTGACAGATGTCTGATGTCCAAACCTCTTTCATTATTATATTAAATAACTGTTGTCTTTGTTGGAGAAATGTCACCCTTATCATTTGGACAACATATAAGAACAATCTCCTCAATGGGGTCACAGGTAGCAATACCATACTCCCCACCCCAAAAGCAGTTGTTAGAGGTCCACGTTAACAAGTAACATAATTCTCGGTCATGCTGGGGTATCTCTACAAAAAAAATTCTTCCTTGATCCTTATTTATTCCTTATTTGTTCAGCCCCTACATTACCATTCATCAATGCAGATTACATCAATCAATTATATCTACCCAGTGGTAAATTTCTACTGTAAAAGAGCACATTACATAGTGCCTATGTGTGTGACCAAGATTGTTGTCAGTAATACTGGAAAGCGCGTTTTTGTAGACCAGGGTCAATGGCAAACTAACACTTAGTGATCCAATAGAGAAAATGTTTTGCACCACTGATTTAGTACACAGGGAATACTTATCAAAGGGTTCAATAGGACCGATTTGTTCCCCAGGATTACAGGAACAGGGGGTTTCAAATACACAGAACTCTGATAGGCAGCCTGATTTCCATCTACATTTATTGCCAATAAACGTCATTCAATGTGCTGTCTAAGTCTAACTGGCAAATTCCAGTGTTTAGACTTGCTATGGGAAGCAATGTGCGATAGCACTGTGGCCTAGGTTCACCCACGTGACATATTAGTTGGTAGGGTGTAGGAAGGAGTAATACTGGTCCTTCATGTGTAATGTGTTAACATTCCAGCATGTGCACAAATGAAATGAAAACCACAGAGGGCAGCCTCTCCCAATGTTTTTACTTCAGGGAGCCCTTGAAATCGTTTTCAAGTCCCTACCTAAAGGGATTAAATTACAGGTCATATAAATAAATAAGTAGGAGCGATAAGTTGGTGAAAATCTTGAAGAAAGAATGTGCCTTACCCACTTAATGCGACACCCAGGGCAGATCGTTTTTTTTAATCACCCCTGCTCTACACAACATTTTCAATAACAATCTTGAAAAAAGTTGTGGTGTTTACATTATAGAAGTGACCACTTACACTGGTTTGTGGAAACTTTCCCCTACTTTGTTGGTCAGTGTTAAGCCTCATACACACAGACTTTTGCTCCGAATTGGCGTTGGCCGTGAACTTGTTCTGCATACACACGGCAGGACTTTTTCAACAAACTTTTCCAAAATCATGTGTTTTTTTCAGCCTCCCTTTGGTCAACTTCTGCTATTGTTGCTTGATTTTAACATTGATTCTGAGCATGCGTGTTTGTACTTTGGACTAAATCCGATGGACTTCTGTACACACGATAAGATTTTGCACCGTAGGACTTTTGTTGCCAAAAAGTTTGTCCATTTGCAGAGTGAACATTTGTCCGATGAAAACCGAAAGTTTGTCCTATTGAGTGTACACACGGTCTGATTTTTTTGAAAACCTGCTCATTTTGAAGTTCGTTGTCAAAAAGTCCGACCGTGTGTATGGGCCTTAAAGCGGAGTTCCACCCAGAACTTGGAACTTCCGCTCAACCCATTTTCTACAAATCCAATTTGGGTTGAGCGGAAGTTCCAAGTTCTGGGTGGAACTCCGCTTTAAGGCCCATACACACGGTCAGACTTTTTGACAACGAACTTCAAAATGAGCAGGTTTTCAAAAAAATCAGACCGTGTGTACACTCCATAGGACAAACTTTCGGTTTTCATCGGACAAATGTTGAGCGGAAGGCTGTCACGGCCGGGTGCCCACAGTTGCAATGAGGACACCGGCCGGGGAGGGGGGGGGGAGAGGAGCGGAGCCCCGGTCGGCGCGTCGCTGGAACGCTGGAGCAGGTAAGTGTTTGTTTATTAAAAGCCAGCAGCTACACTTTTTGTAGCTGCTGGACTTTTAATAAACAAAAATATTGGCTGGAACACCCCTTTAAGTGGGAGATGAATTCACCTCAGCAGGAACCTTAGGATTCTATGGGACACTGGTTGAGAAAGGCTCATCTATACAAACCTACAGCAAAGGCTTTTTTTTTGCTTTACATTTTTTTAGATAAATAGAACTGCATACCACATGCCGAATAGTCTTACAGGACATAGTGATGCAAAAAATTAAAATAAAATTGTTACTTAAAAGTACATATTAAACAAACTGATGTAATATAATAAAGACATAAGCTACAAAGCAGACTATTTTCTGCATGCACTAATGTTAAAAATATTTCACAAGACTTTGTGATCCAGCATCTTCGCTTAGAACAGTGAAGTAAAATCTAATATTAGTCACGCTGCTTTGGCACAAAACCATGCATTACAACTCACACTGTTGAGATCAGCAATGCTGACATCATCAGACACTATACTTCCCCTACGATTGGAGCGGCTAAAATAATCAGCTGCAGATTCACTCTGGTCAGAAAAGTCTGATGACTTGAAACAGACAAAAAAAAAAACATCACTCATTTATCATCCAGCTGCAGAAGTGCATAACATCCTACTAATTGGATATAGACATTAATATGCTAGCAGTAGAGCTACCTCTGTAAAACATTAAAGATATTACATTGCTAGGCAGATCAATGTCAAAGGATAGTTTCCAAATTGGATTTGTAGAAAATGCTTTCTATGCATTTCGGTCAGCAGTCTCTTTACCTGTTGTTCAAATACCAAATCTGACATCATCTATTCTATAGCATACACACATTTATTGAAGAAATAAAAAGCAGACATAAGCAACTCAGCAGGCTAACACAGTAAAATACATGGCTACTAAAAAATAAATTGTCAGAAACAGAAGACAAAAAACAAAACAAAAACACAGATAAGATGCCTTTGTGTGCAGATAAAACTTTTGGCTGCTAGAATCAGAACATAAAAGGAAAAAACTAAGTTCTCAAGTTCGACCTTTATAATCTTTTCTATTACCAAAAGAGAAAAAGAAAAAATTCATCACGTAATTTTTTTTTTATATATAACCTATGTTAAACAAGAAAACACTGGCATGCAGCTGGGCTCACCACACTATCTTTTCGCCCCCGTCCAGCGCTACAAGAGGATATAGAACCCTCATCATCTGTACACTAAAAAGAACACACACTATTAATGCCGCTCACAAACATTTAGATTATCTATGGAGGAATCTCCTTATAGCAGGAGCAAAGCAAAAAAGAGGCTGTTGGAATGAATGTGATGGATGGTGCAGCCAATATGACTCTACAGTGCATGTAACATCAGCACATCATGTTGCTTATACTAAGCAATTTTAAAAGGCAGTGTACACTTTCAAAAATGTTTTTTGTTTGTAGATATTCCATGTGCCGTTTATTTGCTTTACCTTGTAAAAATGGGCTTGCGTATTGTGGCTGCAATTTCTAGTGTCATGGCTGATGGATCCCCCTATGTCCATATACTTATTCACCTAGCTTGTCCCCATTCACTAAAGGGTTAAAACAACTTTTACCAAATGTGATGCCATCCGCTCTGTTGCATCACTAATGTGGGAACACTAATGAAATAAAAGAAACATCTTCCAGCTGCACGAGTGAGCTCTGTGTGTTTGTGACTGTCAGATGTGATTACTGTGTTGCTAGCCCTCACATCCACTAGCACCTGAGGGGCCCAGGGATTGTGGGATATATAGTTTATTCACAGGAAAATGCAATTCTCACACAAAGAGACACAGGTCATGCAATAAATACCCTGTGCGGTGCTATGTGATATGCCTTATATCTGACCACAAACAGAAACTGCTGACATGTGAAGATTCACTCTACTAAATGCTGTGTGTACAAAAAATGACACCATGAAACTTCATGATCAATGCACATTCAATGCACTGTGAAAACACAAGGTGCAGGTGGGAAGATTTAGAATTCCTTTAAAATGGTTGCAAAGGCTGAAGTATTTTTTTACCTCAATGCATTATCTGCATTAAAGAGGACATAAACTCTGAAAAAAAAAAATAGATTTTACCCTTCCCTGCAAAGTAAAGGCATAACGTGCTAGTATGCATCGCATACTAGCACATTATGTTACACTTGCCTGCAACCCAAAGGCTGTGTCGTCCATGCTGCAGGCCGCATCCATCTTCACCCGTCTTCATTCCAAGGCCACAGACTGGCTGTGTGACTTGCATGACATCACATGCGCACAGGAGCCTTTGGTCACGGCACAGACTTTGAAGGAACAGCCGCTCTTGCCGTTCCTTCAGAACGCATGCAGCGATATCATCGGCACAAAATACAGTAAATATCTCCTAAACTGCGCATGTTTAGGAGATATTTACAGTACCTATAGGTAAGCCTTATTCTAGGCTTACCTATAGATACAAACATTGGAGGGAGGTTTACAACCTCTTTAAGGTAAAGAAACTTCTACTCTGAGGCCCACACCAAAAATGTATCTGAGCCCGATGTAGATCCAGTACTATGCCCAAGATCAGCTGTGCTGCTCTCCCCCTCCTCACTGGACTCAGAGAGCAGTGGAAGCCATTAGCTCCTGCTGCTGTCTATTAAATCTGGTGACAAGGGAGCGGGGAGAGGGGGGGGGGAAGGGCCAAGATGCACTGTCAATGGACACACAGACCACAGCTCGAGATTGAACCAACACGTGTGCCACCATAGCGAGTGGCTTCCTTTGGTTGCAAACAGAGAAGAGGAGAAGCCCAGAGCCAGAGGATGAGGATGTACAAACCAAAGCACAAAAGAAGGCAAGTATGTTAAATAAAATTACTTTACAATCACTTTATTGATCACATAAAAGTGATGCTATGTTTTAGAGCCAGTAAGTAAACTGTCATAATAAACATGTGATGGTGACCCCGAAATGTCAGTTGTATGTGGTCATTAAAATTGTTTTGCACAAGCAATTTAATGTGCCGATGATAAACCAAGCACTCGATATTTTTTATAAATCAGAACAACTTAAGATAATCTAATGCAGCCAAAGTACAGTAATTATGTTTATATTCCAACAAAACAATGAAAAATATACAAAAAATATGCTTCTCCAGTGGCATGCAAGAGAAAGATGTATTGAACTTAGGCGAATATTACATTTAGGCTGATTAAAAAAAAACACATAATTTAACGCAGACATGCTCAACCCATGTAGCCTGCAGACTCAAGCATATAGCAACCCTACACAGGCTCCTTTGGGTGCATGCCGCTCAACTGAATGATTGCCTCAATAATCATGGGAGCTGTCATATACAGGACACTATTGTGACGACTTCCCGCTCTTCTCTTTCTTTCTTAACATATAAATATGGGGAGAAGAGCCCTTAGCCAAGTGAATCGCACCTAGTGCCATCTATACAGGCTTCTGAAGGTGGATTCTCACAGTTGTGCCATAAGCTTTGTGTCATTCTGGGAGCATATGAGTGCATTAGGTGTCATTTTATCTTTGTCGAATAAAGAAGTTTATTGCATTTCTAGGACATGCTTTTCCCTGGCCTTTTGTTTAGATTATCCAGTCCTTGTTTTGGCAATTCAACGGATTGCTGCAAAGATCCCGATATAGTAAAGGCTATAATACTGGTTCAAAACGTTTTTGGGCTGACCATGCCTGAGTGCAAGAGAGGGATTAATCGTGATCTGGTTAATAAAAAAAACTATTTTGTGATTAAAAAGTTTGAGTATCCCCAATTTTATGGTCCCATGTCTTAGGCATTAGGCTTTGTTTTCAGTCCAGCAACTAGTTTCCCCCATCCACACATTCAATGTGTAAATTTCTTCTGCTGTGGTATTGTTTTCCAGCAGTGGGGAGACTTCACTGCTGTCAGAAAACAACGATCAGTGTTGCAAGCTATAAAAACCAGTGGCACTGATCATTCTGGAAAAACCCAACAGGCTTGGTTGATCAACTTTTGTACAACCAACCTGCCCATACACGGATCGAAACGTGGCTGGTCCCCGCTGAACTGGCCAAATTTGGTCCATGTATGGCCAGCTTTATCCTATTTGAAAACCTAAGAGTATCTGGCTGCCTTACGAAGCAAACTTCTGATTCAAAAATAAATTATTTGTATTAAACATGTATTTGTAATTTTAAGGATTATACTGGCCTAGGAAAAAATGGTATTGTGTTTATTGAAGATCATACAGAGAGCCTCTCTTTCAGTTCACAGACATTACAAATTGGAGAAAACTACAAGCAATATTCCCCTCTCACACAAGTAGTCGTATGAAGAACTTGTTTTCAGAATAGTTTCCCTCCCAGAGCAAAGTTGTGCAAAAAATCAAATACTCCTGCATGGAACTCTGATTAATTTTCAAAACCATCTTAAACTGATGTAAACGTACACTACATTTTACACTTGCACAGCTCTGAGTGTTAAAGCTGCTTTCACACTCACAGCACCCAGGTGTCGGCGGTAAAATGCTGCTATTTTTAGCAACTTTTTTTCCGTCGTTTTTTAGGCACTTTTAACCCCCGCTAGCAGCCGGAAAAGGGTTAAAAGCACCCGCAAAGCTCTGCTATGGCGGCGCTTTGCCGGCAGTTCAATGGGTAGGGGCACTTTAGGAGTGGTGTATTCACCACTCCTAAAGTGCTGCATAGAAGCTGCTGGCAGGCCTTTTTTTTATGCCCTGCCAGCGCAGCGCCCCAGTGTGAAAGCACTCGGCTTTCAAACTGGGATTGCAGCTGAGGCTTTTTTTCAGGCACTAATTTTAGCGCTAAAGCGCCTGAAAAATGCCTCCAGTGTGAAAGGGGTCTTGGAGCCACCGAAAAGTTTGACATCACTTCAGCAAAAGTTCGGTGCACCCAAAATAATCCCAACCATATACTTTTTTGTTAGAAAAACATCAGTATTGTGACAAATTATTATAGCAGAATAATCGTCTGTATCATATTGCTAAAATGTAAATCGTGCAAGAATTAGTAATTCACAAAGTTAAAATAAAAATATATATAACGTAGTTGTAGCTGGCTTGTTATTGTTACTGGTCATGGGAAATACACAGAAAAGAGTGATCCTGTAAAGCTGGTGTTGGTTCTAGAACATGGCGCACACACACACACACACACACACCATGCAGTGGGATCTCTCACCACAGGACTGTTTCTAGTCGAGCTGGCTCTAGATGAATGGTAGCTATATTCAGAGGGCTGGTGACAGAGTGACCACAGAAAAGAAAATCGCTTAAAAATCACTGAATGCTTTTAGGATGTTGGGATATAAACTGCAGCATCAACAAACTAGGAAAACTTACAGTTCGGGAACTGTACAAATTAGTAATGCCATCCCCATAGAGTGATGTCTAAAGTGAAAAGAGGAATTTAGTTAAATACCGCTTCTAGGTCCTGTATGAAAATGTCTGCTACGTGCCCCATACTGCCATGCAGCTAAAATCATGCAGCACTCTACATTTAATCTACCTTTACCAGCACATAAGCACAGTCATCTTTTTTCAATTTCAAACCAAAAAATTATATTGATAATATAATTAAATCTAAAAAATATAAACCAAGAAAGACTTCTTAAAGTGTCTAGGTAAACTCTAAGGCCTCTTTCACGCTGCCGGGTTGGTGCAACCGCCAGATTCCTGCGGCAAGAATTTGCAGATTCTTGCTGCTGAAATTACCAAGTTATGCAATTTATGCGATCAGCAGCGGCTGCTCAGCACATCTCTCATATAGATACACACTGGGCAGTTAGCTGTGGTTTGGGACAGGTGTCTGAGCCTGGACATATAACCTGGTCGTTCCAGCATCAAAAATCCACACGTTCTTGCTGCAGGGATCAAATGGCCGCCTAAACCCATCTGTTTGACAGGGGCCTGATAAATATCTGTTCATCCATCTAGAAATCCTGTAACCCACCAGTATCCCTGCTAATTTTATAGACTACATATCAACCTTCCCCCTTGGAGAACAGAGGGAGTGTTATAACAGCAATGTGTAGTCTTAACACATGCCCTTTCCTAGGGTACCAACGCTGCCCAATATGGTTGTCACCTTAGGACAGGAAGCGAGGTAATGGCAAAATTATCAGGTTACAAAAAAGAAAATAAATTGGGAAAAAAAATAAAAAAATCTAAGGACCAGAAAGCTGCAATACTAAAGTGTAATAAATAACAGCATGTTAAAAAGCGAAGTAAAAGACAAACTGTATAAACCTTAAAGCGGAGGTTCACCCAAATAACATTTATATCAGACCAACTTCTTTATACTTCTAACATGTACAGTCCGCTATTTTTTTTTTTAGGTCGTACATATCTTCTATAATCTATATTTGCAATACGGCTTCTGGGTACTTCTCCCCGCGGGAGTAACCGTTTCTATGCTGAGGACTGGAGGCATGTCATCTGGGACCAATACATATTCCAATTGCACACCTTCCTGGAAAATGGCCAATAACAAAAAAGGGTGCTGAAGCGACTTCGAAACGTTGCTATTTTTGTTATGGTTTCTGTGCAATCTATTTTTTTGGAGGTTTTTATACGATCCTTGGTGTGCTGGCGAACATGTTTACATGTCATCTGGGAGGTCGCCCAGATGATTGACATCCTTTCAGAAAAAGTTCTCCCCGGCGGATAAGGCCACGCCCCCCGTTTTGCGTAGGCAGGTCACGAGTCACGGCATTTCCGAAAGAAGCCGAACATTAAGAAGCTCTATACGGCGTCTGCGCAGTCAGCTCTACAGGCTCCTAGTTGGTGCGCAGGTGACTAGTGACGCGCCTACGCAATACAGGGGGTGGGGCCTTATCTGCCAGAGGGAACTTTTTCAGAAAGGACGTCAATCATCTGGGCGACCTCCCAGGTGACATGCCTCCTCAGCATAGAAACGCCTATTCCCGCGGAAAAAGTACCCAGAAACCGTATTGCAAATATAGGATTAGAAGATATGTACAACCTAAAAAAAAAAAAAAATTGCGCACTGTACATGTTAGAAGTATAAAGATGTTGGTCTGATATAAATGTTATTTGGGTGAACCTCAGCTTTAACAGGAGTTTAACTATTTTGTGCTTTACTCTAAACAGTTCAAGCAGACTGCAAATACTAACCGAACTTGAACTTCGGGGCAAAGTAGCACTTAACTTTGGTGATGTCTGTGAAAAAAGATTTAACATTTAGAGTTTCTAATTGACTCTCAGTCAAGCTTGTACCTTTCATTAAATTAAGCAGCACATTAAACAGAACCGTTCATGACATAAGAATATGCAGTTTGTTGAGCTTGTGAGCAAAGATGAACTTCAATGAAAAAACAAATTGGTAAAGCATATGAAAGAGATTGCTCTCAGCTTTTAGAAAACAGATTGCAACCAATATTGCGAAACAGACCAAGAACTTCAAAGGCTTTAAAATGACCATAAAAACGGTAACAAATAAGGACAGATATGCACACATACACGTCTTGTCTCCATCCATCGCAGACATAAAACCAGCTAGTTTGTACTAACCCTGTAGCTTCTAGTAGTGGCTGACGGCTCACTGTAGAGAGAAGACGACTAACAAGGGAAAATAAATAAATACTTAAGCAATTAAATGTAAACCTTCACGGACATATAAAAGAAAAAAAATTCAACTATCGTGAAACTGCATGCAAAACATAACAGTGACAAACACTGCCATTTATAATTCACTGTAAAACATGTAATAACCAGTGAATAAAGGCTAAGAAAAGCTCTAAAAATGTTAGATACAAAAAAAAAGCCGATATTTTAGTTTATAAAAGTTGATCAGAACACACACACACAAAATTCTCAGTTCTATGAAACAGTTTCACAGCAATCACAGTATTTCCTGTTTAGAGTCAGCTGGCTGCAGAAATGTCCTCCTACTTCAACATCTGCAGGCCTTGTATGGCAACGTTACATACTACTGTGTGTATGCTTACATCTAATAGCTTAATCTGACATGCCAGGACAATTGCTCCACAGTTAACCCAAGCTAGTAGGCTTTTTACAACATGCAGAAAAAAACCTGTGAAGAAACGATAACAGACCCGAGTGTGGTAGCTGGAAGAGGGTTTGCTATATTTAAGACTGCTATAGTTTCGCTGATCATGATAAAGTCCACTCTGTAAGAGGTAAAAGAAATACATAAAACACTTGGCTAAAATGCTGGTGTGTCTTCAATAGCATAAATTCATTACTGTGCGTGCTTGCATATTACCAGTCACAGGTTACAGAAACTAAAATATGAATTAATAGCAAGGAACTGCTAGAATAGCCTAAGCCACAAAGATCATTTTTGAGTACAAAAACTTAGAAGACTTGTACTAAAAGGCTAAATCCTTCCCAAAATGATAATTAAACTTAAGGGAGAAAGAAAATTGTGGGTTGAATAATGTATATGTTTCTAATACTGCTCAGAGACGGAGGGTAGGTTCATCTCACCAATTTTCAGCTCTACTCCCTTCTAGGCATTGCAAAGCCAAGTGACGGAATTACAAACCCGTTGCCCAAAAAATAAATAAAAATCAGGATGCAAAGTAAGTATGTAAATACAAAAACCAGGAGGCATTAGTGTGTTTCTTTGTAACAGCCTCATAAGGAGGCTCAAATTGAGATTCACGTAAAGCCGCCTTTATTCCACATCAACATATTTTGAATAGCAAAGCACTTGGGTAGAACGTAGCAAGGGACAATGAATAGTGTTCCTCTCCCAAACAATCTGCAGGGAATGTTTTAGTAGCCCAAAATAAGAAAAAAATATATTTGTATGTCAATTGTACAGTC
Source organism: Rana kukunoris (assembly GCA_029574335.1). Classification (NCBI taxonomy): domain Eukaryota; kingdom Metazoa; phylum Chordata; class Amphibia; order Anura; family Ranidae; genus Rana; species Rana kukunoris. The sequence continues at coordinate 174,890,416 of CM056053.1, read as the reverse complement.
CAAAAAATGATAAATTGTGTAAGTTATGCAGTTATGAGTTCCAGCCACATTTTTTTTTTTTAGTCAGCACTTACAAGTACTGTAGCTGCTGACTTTTAATAAGGAAACGTACCTGTCCAGGGAGCCCGCGATGCCGACCCCCCCCCCCCAGGTCAATTTGCCCACCAGCTCTGGTGCAGGCGCCACCATTCCAACTAAGGGAAATCGGCAGTGAAGCCTTCAGGCGCTTTGTGAATGGCTAGCTCGTCTTCTGGGGGGGACACAGGTCCCAGAAGGCAGCTGGGGTGAAGAGGGAGGGCTCGCCGCTGAAGAGGACATGACGTCCTGCGGCGTGGTGGAGCTAGGATGGAAGTACACTTTGTACTTAAAGAGGAGGTCCGGCGGTAGAATTTTTTTTGAAGTCAGCAGCTACAAACACTGTAGCTGCTGACTTAACCTCCCTGGCGGTATCCCCGAGCGTGACTCGGGGTGGGTTTTTTCTGCTAAGAACGGTATCCCCGAGTCACGCTCGGGGTAGCCATGCAGAGCCTGCAGCGCGCGCTGGCTTACCTTCTTCCTGGATCCAGCGATGCATCCCCGCTGTGTGAGCGAGCGAGTGCTCGCTCGATTCACACAGCGTCCCCGTGTGCCGCCGATCTCCGTTTCCTGCGACGTTACGACGCACGGAAGCGGAGAACGGCGCCAAATTCAAAAAAGTAAACAAACACTTTACATACAGTATACTGTAATCTTATAGATTACAGTACTGTATGTAAAAAATACACACCCCCCTTGTCCCTAGTGGTCTGTCCAGTGCCCTACATGTTCTTTTATAAAATAAAAAGTGTTCTTTCTGCCTGGAAACTGTAGATTGTCCATAACAACCAAAAGTGTCCCTTTATGTCAAAAATGGTTTTAGATCAGCTAGAAAACAGCGATAATAAATTTTAATCACTTGCAGAATTGAGTGATAGCGATTTGTGGAAATTCGTCATAAAAAAAAAAAATAATGACAGCGACAATTCTGCAACTGAGCAAATTTCAGTGTTTTTGAGTTGATTACATTATTGAATATTTTTTATTATAATTACATTATAATTTGTTATAATTATTTATAGTTTTTTATTATATAAAAAATTATGATTTTGTTTTTCAAACTTTATCATACCCGGGATGTCTTGTTTGGACAGATTTAAGCAAGTTATTCCTAAAAATTGCAGGCCTACAGTATAAAACGCCAAATTTCCATGCAAATAATTGTACCGCTTTTGGTACGTAATTCCAGACAGAATCATACCGCCAGGGAGGTTAATACGCACACTTACCTGTCCAGGTTGCCCGCGATGTTGGCTGCCCGAGGCCGATCCGTCCCTCGGGCTGGGTCCCGGGGCTGCCATCCTCACTAAGGGGATCATCACTTGCGGCTTCACTGTCCATTTCCTACTGCGCATGCGCGAACGTGCAACGCTTTGTGAATGGGCACACCATCCTGTGTGTCCCAGAAGGCAACGCACCTCCATTTCCCAGGTGGCAACGCGAGGAGGGGAACACAGAACCTCACTGCCAACAAGGAAGAGGCAGATTAGGACGATCTGCCTAGTGACAGCCATTTCTGGTAAGTATAAAAAAAAAAATGTTGTTTAAAGACCACACTGAAAAAGTGGATGGAACTCTGCTTTAATCTACCTTAACATATAATATATTGAGATACAAGAAAAAAAAAAAACATGCTGACAATGTCACCAAAATTATTTTTGGTACCAACCAGTAAGTCTTTGTGAGAATTAGAAGATATAGTCTTGCTTCCATAAGAGTTGTAGGTATGATTCTAAAAAATATAAATATTTTTTTCTAATGCACCATATAATAAAAGTTAAAAATATCTCCTAAGAGATGTATTTTTTTTTTTTTTTAATCAACATCATCTTACTTTTAAGAGGGCACTAATAAAATCTCTTCTTATCAAGGAGTTAGAGGTTATCAAAATTGAGAATAACCACACTTGCAGGCGAATTAATGGCAGGTTATTTCATTTAATGTAAATAAATCCACTCCATAGTAACACATGTTGTAAAAGTGCCATCACACCATGCACATAATTTCTTTTTACATACAGAGTGCACGCTTCTCCTGGAGGAATCCTTCAGCGAGTCATACTGACATAAATTACAAAGGAAAAACAAAAAATTAGGGAGGATAATGAAGAATAAAAACACATCCTACAAATCAATAGGTGCTGTGATCATTAAAGGGGTTGTAAAAGGTAAAAAAAGGTTTTTCCTAAATAGCTTCCTTTACCTTAGTGCAGTCCTCCTTCAATTACCTCATCCTTCCATTTTGCTTTAAAAATGTCCTTTTTTCTTCTGAGAAATCCTCACTTCCTGTTCTTCCATCTAACTACACACCGTAATGCGAGGCTTTCTCCTTGGTGTGGAGAAAGCCTCTTGAGGGGGGAGGGGCGAGCAGGCAAGTCAGGACACACTCTACTTTGCAGATAGAGAAAGGAGCTGTGTGTTAGTGGGCATCCTGACACTCCTGCTCACCCCCTCAAGAGGCTTTCTCCACACCAGGGAGAAAGCCTTGCATTACTGTGTGGAGTTACAGACAGAAGAACAAGAAGTGAGGAATTCTCAGAAGAAATAAGGACATTTAAAAGCAAAATGGAAGGATGAGGTAAGTGAAGGAGGACTGCACTAAGGTAAAGAAAGATATTTAGGGAAAAAAAAGTTTACCTTTACAAAACCTTTAAAGCATCAAAAAAGTAAAGTGCAGATTGTTTAGTTGACTTCAGGGGACATTTAGGGACATGTTTTTCCTTTTTCATTTATAATATATATGCAAAAGTAACAGTAGTTGTTTTCCTGTATGGTCAATGAGTTTACAATATTTCTAGGAGAGTATTTCACATTTGCTGCAACTAAAAATAGCACTTTCAGTTAGACACTGACATTTGTCCAGGCCTTTAATGAGTTCAAGTGAAAACATGTATTTTACGTGACTTCTATGCTAATCAAATATAAAAGTGCTCTTTATTTCCAGTATGTTTTGTCTCCTTCATAAATAAACTATTGGCTCTAAATCTCAGATTTAAAGTTCTGAAAATATAGTAAGGGTGTTTTTTTTAACTATCACTTTAACCACTTCAGTACCTGCCCATAGTTATATGACGTCCACAGACAGGGCCGGCGCTAGGCATAGGCGAGTCAGGCGGCTGCCTAGAGCACCAGAGTAGGGGGAGCGGCAAAATACGGATCCCCAGCGAGTGGCTCATTAAACTTCCTCCTTCACTGGAATTTTTAAAAACCCATGCTTTATGGCGCCAGCCGCCAGGTTAGGAGGCAGTTTGCGCCTTTGAAACATCACCCTTATCACGATATTCCCAGCCTGCAGCGCCAGTGAGATGAGGGGAGAGAGCTGGAAGCCCTGCATGCAAGCCGCGATGTCCGATGCACCCCCTCCTCCTGGTCACTCGGGGTCGGGATCTGTTGTAAGAGGAGAAGACAGACTGGCAGCAGCGCCGTTCTTCAGTAAAGAATTAACCCCCGCTGGCTCAGGTACACACTAGAAGCACAGGCAGGACGCTCAGTGCTGCAGCCAGCACACTGTAACACTAACAACAAGAGATTATAAAATGTACTCTGCTGTGCTGTCAAGTAAACTTTACATTGTGTAGAGAGGAGGAACTAGTTTGTGTGTGGGGGGGGGGGGGGCAGATATGCGTGTGGGGGGGGCAGATATGTGTGTGTAGGGGGGGGGGGTTACAGAGTGGGAACATGTGTGTGTGGGGGTGGGGCAGATATGTGTGTGTAGGGGGTGGTTACAGAGTGGGAACGTGTGTGGGGGGGGGGGGCAGATGTGTGTGTGTGTATGGGGGGTTACAAAGTGGGAACATGTGGGGGGGGCAGATATGTGTGTGTGTGGGGGGGCAGATGTGTGTGTGTAGGGGGGGTTACAGAGTGGGAACGTGTGTGGGGGGGCAGATGTGTTGTGTGGGGGGGCAGATATGTGTGTGTAGGGGGGGTTACAGAGTGGGAACGTGTGTGGGGGGGCAGATGTGTGTAGGGGGGGTTACAGAGTGGGAACGTGTGTGGGGGGGGGCAGATGTGTGTGTGGGGGGGGTTACAGAGTGGGAACGTGTGTGGGGGGGCAGATGTGTGTGTGGGGGGGGGGGGTTACAGAGTGGGAACGTGTGTGGGGGGGCAGATATGTATGTATGTGTATGTGTAGGGGGGTTACAGAGTGGGAACGTGTGTGAGGGAGGCAGATATGTGTGTGTAGGGGGCAGATATGTGTGTGTAGGGGGGTTACAGAGTGGGAACGTGTGTGGGGGGGCAGATATGTATGTATGTGTATGTGTAGGGGGGTTACAGAGTGGGAACGTGTGTGAGGGGGGCAGATATGTGTGTGTAGGGGGCAGATATGTGTGTGTAGGGGGGTTACAGAGTGGGAACGTGTGTGGGGGGGCAGATGTGTGTGTAGGGGGGGTTATAGAGTGGGAACGTGTGTGGGGGGGGGCAGATGTGTGTGTGTGTGTGGGGGGGCAGATGTGTGTGTAGGGGGGGGTTATAGAGTGGGAACGTGTGTGGGGGGGGGGGGCAGATTGTGTGTGTGTGTGTGTGTGTGTGTGTGTGTGTGTGTGTGTGTGTGTGTGTGTGTGTGGTACAGAGTGGGAACTGGTGTGGGCGGAGACAGGTGTGTGTGTGTGGGGGGGTACAGAGTGGGACCTGGTGTGTGTGTGGGGGGGTACAGAGTGGGACCTGGTGTGTGTGTGGGGGGGTACAGAGTGGGACCTGGTGTGTGGGGGGGTACAGAGTGGGGATTGGGGGGGGGGGGGGGCGACAGAGTGGGAACTGCTGTGGGGGGGGGGTACAGAGTGGGACCTGGTGTGTGTGTGGGGGGGCAGATGTGCATGGGGGTACAGAGTGGGAACTGGTGTGGGGGGGATATATGTGTGTGTGTGGAGGGGTACAGAGTGGGAACTGGTGTGGGCGGAGACAGGTGTGTGTGTGGGGGGGTACAGAGTGGGACCTGGTGTGTGTGTGGGGGGGTACAGAGTGGGACCTGGTGTGTGTGTGGGGGGGTACAGAGTGGGACCTGGTGTGTGGGGGGGTACAGAGTGGGGACGATAGAGTGGGAACTGCTGTGGGGGGGGGGGGGTACAGAGTGGGACCTGGTGTGTGTGTGGGGGGGGGGGGGTACAGAGTGGGGACAGAGTTGGAACTGCTGTGGGGGGGCAGATGTGCATGGGGGTACAGAGTGGGAACTGGTGTGGGGGGGGGATATATGTGTGTGTGTGGAGGGGTACAGAGTGGGAACTGGTGTGGGCGGAGACAGGTGTGTGTGTGGGGGGGGTACAGAGTGGGAACTGCTGTGGGGGGGGGGGGCAGATGTGCATGGAGGTACAGAGTGGGAAGTGGAGGGGGGATGTCCGTAGAAAAGAAGAGACATATAGGTGAGTGTGCAGGAACAAAAAGGTCCCAACAAGGTGAACAAGACATGGGAAAACAAAAGGGGGTAGGCTCTGTTTTGGAAGCTGATAGTGGTGCAGGCCTGGGGCCAGAACACAACAAAGGACTCAAAAGGCTAAACACCCTGATCCACGGACTCCTCCGACCGCAGTCACCAACAGCCACTTTTTTGAGGTCTGACTAACAGATCTGCATAAATATGAATGCCAAATGAAGCCTTTATATTGCACGTGAAGTGGACCTGTGCATTATCCAGACAGGGCAGAGCAACAGGTTTCATTTAAAGCAGTATTAAACCCCAAAACAATCATTTATTGTATTGAGACTTACCAATTATTAAATGGAATGGCTGCATTTGTTTTCTTTTTTTGGGGTTTTCTTTCTGTAATTTCACCTGGTGCTCCTGATTATTAATCTGTTTTTTAACAGATTAAAGAGACATGATGGCTCAGTGAGGGGCGGAGCGAATGGCACCTAGGGTGTCAAAAATCCTTGCACCAGCCCTGTCCACAGATGGGATCTCCCATCCTGGGTGGACATCATATGACGTCCTGGGCTTGGGGGATATATGAATGATGCCTGCAGCTAGAGGCATCATTCAGATATCCTTCTCTTCAGCCGGCGATTCTGTGCAACATAAGAACAATCATAGCAGCGGTTCCGCCGCTTGATTGTTCTTATAGGCGGCAGGAGGGGACATCCCCCCCCCCCCCTCCATCCGGTGCTTTTCCGGGCTCTCCTGAGGCATCGGGGGCCTGGAGAAAGAATCATCCAGCTCAGGCAGGAAGCATCCCCCCCCCCCTCCCGCCGCCATCTGGTGCTTCTCCGAATCGGCCGGCGCTCGTTGGTGAAGCATAGCGATGACTGGACACCTATGGAGATTTTTAAGTACCAAAGTTTGGCATCATTCCATGAGTGTGCGCAATTTTAAAGCATGACATGTTAGGTATCTATTTACTCTGCGTAACATCGTCTTACACATTATACAAAAAATTTGGGCTAACTTTACTGTTTTGTTATTTTTTAATTCATGAAACAGTTTTTTTTCCCCAAAAAAAGGCGTTTGAAAAATGATTGCGCAAATACCGTGCAAGAAAAAAAGTTTCAATGACCGCCATTTTATTCCCTAGGGTGTCTGCTAAAATTATATATATATATATATATATATATATAATGTTTGGGGGTTCTAATTAATTTTCTAGCAAAAAAAAAGTGATTTTTACATGGAGAGAAGTGCCAAAATAGGCCTGGTGATTAAGTGGTTAAAAAAAAAGTAAAAAAAAAAAATAATAATAAAAAAAAATTAAAAACGCCCCTGAAGAGAACGCACACACAAGTCCCGCAGACATATGTAAACGCAGTTTAAACCACATATGTGAGGTATAGCCGCGTGCGTTAGAGTGCCAGCAACAATTCTAGCACTAGATCTCCTCTGTAAATCTAAACTGGTAACCTGTAAAAAATGTCAAAGCGTTGCCTCTGGAGATTTTGTACGTACCAAAGTTTAGCGCCATTCCATGAGTATGCGCAATTTTAAAGCGTGAAATATTAGGTATCTATTTACTTGGTGTAACATAATCTTTCATATTTTACCAAAAAATTGGGCCAACTGCTGTTTTTTTTTTTTTTTTTAATTCATGAAACAATTCCCCCCCCCCCCCCCCAAAAAAAAGGCGTTTGAAAAATGATTGCGCAAATACGGTGCAAGATAAAACGTTGCAATGTCCGTCGTTTTATTCCCTAGGGTGTCTGCTAAAAAACATATATAATGTTTGGGGGTTCTACGTAATTTTCTAGCAAAAGAATGATGATTTGTACATGTAGGAGAGAAGTGCCAGAATAGGCCCGGTATTGAGGTGTGTATAAAAGCCCGGTATTGAAGTGGTTAAACACACTCTGGAAAACTGAGCAGACTTTAGAACAGGTCAAGGATGATATATTAAAGCAGTATTAAATACAAAAACGTACATTTAATATATTGCGACTGGATAATCCTAAATATGGTAGCTGCGTTAGTTTTAAAAAAAGAAGTTTGAGATAAAAAAAACACAATCATACTTACCTAGGTGGATGCAGCATCAACCCGATGCTGCATCTGTCCCCCGCCGGCTCTGTAGTGAGAACAGAGCAAACAATTCTCCACTGAGCAGAGAGCCATAACTGTCAATCAGCAACTCTCTGCTCTGCCCCTCCAGTGCTCACTAGAACAATGGGCTGGGCTCAGGTTGAGCTAGCTGTCGGTCCAGGCTTCTGGGTGGATCCCAAACCATACTGGATTAGCTCTGCGATGACAGCCAAAAAGGTCTAAAATGAATCGCAGGACTGCAGAACAAATCCATAGGAGAGGTAGGGCCAAAAAAGATTTGGTCATAATTCTCCTTTTTGCCTTTTTCCCCCCCTTTATTTTCACCTGGTGATCTGGCCAGTAACACACTTCCTGTTTTTCTATCTTTGGACAGCAGCATTGTTGACCAAGGATGAGGGTAATGTTAGATGCACTCGCCAATTTTGATGGACTTGACCAATATATTAAAGCTGAACTGCAACTAATGCTCTTTAAACAATTATAGGTGCAGTATTATTATATTATTCAAAGCGGAGTTCCACCCAGAAATGAACTTCCGCTGTTCCGATCCGAGGGTGTCACATTTGATACCTGTCAAATCCAGGTATTTGCTCCCACTTCCAGGGAAAATCTACTCAATGTCCAGCAAATTCACCTTCATCCCTGCTGTATTCTGAGAGACACACAGGTCCCAGAAGACAGCGGGGACCAATCAGAATGCGCGGTCTGAATTGCGCATGCGCAGTAGGGAAACAGGAGTGAAACCCAAAGTCTTCTACTAGGTTCCCTTTTACCTGGTTCCCTTAATAGGTATGGCGGCAGCAGCACCTGGGAGTCAATCTAGAGAACAGCTTGGGGTGCCGACATTGCGGGCACCCTGGACTACCAGAGTAACTTCTGCTCTTCAGATTGTCGCCTTTCCAGTGTTGATCTCCAGATTGTCACTATTCCATAGGTTATTACCCAGGACATATGGACTTTTACCTTGAACTATTTACATCAATTAATCTTTATGTAATTTTTTTAAGGATTTAATGTTCTAAACTAGCAACATCATCCCCTTATAATTTCCCCCATTTCTTATCCATACCATATATTTAATAATTGTGTATGGTTAAAAGATTGCCTTGCCTATATCAGTATCCCTGCTTACACCTGGAAGTGCCTTTAGCGCAACAAACATTTGGCATCTGTCCAGTCTCTGGAATAACACACAGCTCAGCCTCTTAGCGAGCCACTGAGAGGCTGAGCGGGCAGCTCCGCCTACGCCACAACCCAGCTCTCCTGTGAGCAAGGAGGGAGCAGAGATCTGCTGGCTGACTGACTGACTGCAGCTCACTGCTTACAAAAGAGTCAGAACCGAGCGATCTGCGATGTTTGATCGTTTGGTTCTGTAGAGGTGTCGGGGGACTTGGGCAAGTACGATAATGAAAAAAAAAAAAAAACATACTTCTCTTTTAATACTACTTTAAGTGATACTCCAAACCAAGGTGCCATACATACTTATAATATTAGCAGTAATTATTATACACAATTTATATAGCGCCAAAAGTGTGTGCAGCGCTTTACAACGTTAGGGCAAACAAATACAATTCAATAATCACACACATAGGTTGGACTTGATGGACTTGTGTCTTTTTTCAAACTCACCGACTATGCAACTATAATACAGTAGGAACCAGAGGGCCCTGCTTGGTAAAGCTTACACTCTAAATATCCAAATGTATGTTTGTACTATCCATGACTTCCACATTGGCATACTCCGGCACAATCATCAGAAATTCAAACAGGATAGCGATGATATTGTAAAAGATACTCTAAAGAAAAAGTGCCTTGTATAGTTATAATAACTAAGAAAACAACTACAATTTATAGTTGGTTTCTGAGGTCTGCTAGAAATTAAACACAAGTAACAATGTAACACAGCTGGGATTATACAGGCCAAAAATATGTATTGTTTGTATTATGAATTAACCCCTAAACTGGGGAGGGAAAGAGCTGTGAAAGCAACAGACATTATCAATATAAAGCTGTGTTTGTCAGTTTTAGTGAACTGTGTATTGGAATTAAAAAATATGTACACAGCATTTAAAGCCATAGATTGATTAGCTTGATGTTAATGTGCAACAACTAAAACATAATTGTATCTATACCAAAGAACAATAAAGCTGGCACATTTCACTGGCTGGCCAGAGCAGGAAACCCAAAACACGACACACCCTGCTATCCATCATCCACCAGAAGCAAATGGATATGAGTAAGCACTGGCACAAAGCCGCACATGATCAACCTCATGAGTCAGTAAAAAAAGGCTTCTATTATAGCTTTAATTCAATGGGTCGCCTCCCCCTCCTAATATTTCTCATGAGCTATGTCTGTTTTAAAAAATAAGCTTTCTGTAAGCAATCTCCAGAGTCAAAAACACAATGGCTGCATTACATTCCTACAATAAAGTTGAAACAGTAATGTGCATACTGTAGTTTGCTTAAAATTTGTATTAAATCTGATCATAGGTCAAAATGTATTAAAATAAAACAAGGCTTGTAAAATTAATATTAAACCTAATTTCAATTAGAAATGCCTAAGTTGTCTAAGGGACACACACACTACGCAATGCATTTCAGTATTTTTGCAGTCCTCAAATAGCCCTGGAAAGAAGCCCTTTATTACTTATAAACTGGTAGGAGTAAGTATCTCCAAAAGCTATGGCAGTTTGACAATGTTTCGGGATACCTGGCCCAATGAGCGCTGTGGTTCCTCCTGATGGGCTACTGCATTACTAACGTCTCTTGTAGGGACTTAGCAACCAGCAGGCTCAACCAAAGTACACAATGAAGACTAGGCGCCTGTAAACCTGGGATGTGTCAAATAATGAAGTTTCTTTACTCACCACAAGCGAGTAAAGTTAGCGCTAACTGACCAGAGAAGTACCAATTGACTTTGTTTGAAGGGTTCAGTATTTTTCCAGGCAAAAAAAAAGTTGCTTTAAAAAAAATCATATATGTTCCAAAAACAGTGAAGCTGAATTAAAATAAAAAGTGGTTAACTCACTTTACTAGGATCATGACATCCCCTCGGTCCCGGCGTTCACGTGACTCCTCGGCTCTCTCCTCTGAGAGCTATAGGGGGCGGGCCGACTACTGCCGCTGACGTCAGACAGGGAGGAGAGAGCCAGGGGCGGACTGACCATTGAGGAACTCAGGCACTTCCTGAGGGCCCCGTGCCACTAGGGGGCCCCATCAGGGTTGCCAGGCTCATTAAAACCAGGGACAGCATGTAAAAAAATCTGTGTTTTTTTTTTACATCTGTCCCTGATATGTCCAAAACCTACATTCTTTTGATGTGAAAATCCAGAGATTTTAGCTGCCCCGCCTCTGTACTGCCACCTGGCTTGGTGGCCATCTGTAAGCCTGGGGGCCCCATAATCTTCTATTGCCCGGGGGCCCCATGAGTTGTCAGTCCCCCCTGGAGAGAGCAGAGAGATTTGAGGAGTCACGTGAGCACCGGGAGCTACTCTCAAATGGTATAGAGCTCAGGCACAGAAACACATAGCTTTATATAACCGAGGGATGGCATGATCTTAGTACAGCAGCAGAAGGGGAGGATTGTGTAGTGGACAGAGTTGACAGGCAAAAGAGGGGAGGACAGAGGGAGACACAGGACAGAGCAGGGCTGTGGACGATGGAGGTGTGTAAACTGACCACAGTGTCAGGGCTCAGCAGCCATAATATACTGTGGTCAGTTTACAGGGGGGAGGGTATAGCCAGGCAAGATCAGCCAGGTGATACAGGAAACCAAATTACACAGCACAAGAATTGTGCTGTATAACATGCTTTAAGGGACCGAGATCAATAATTTATTTTTTTTGGTTAAACACTTTAAGCAATATGATGAGTTTGATAATACATGACACTCCTAATTAAAAACACTGGGCAACTAAACATCTACCATGAGCAGACTCCTATTCTTCCAACACATTGCTTTTTTTCCCCCATTTAAAAGTATCTTGGAATTAAATATTTACACCAGGAGGGGTTTCCCGATGCCACTCTGTGTTGCGTTTGATACAAATATTATGATTTTACACTCAGACTTTACTGTACAACAATGGCCAAAAGTTTTAAGGAGGACACAATTATTAAAGGGGTGTTCCAGGCATTTTTCGTGTTTATTAAAAGTCAGCAGCTACAAATAGTGTAGTTACTGGCTTTTAATAAATACTCCCTCACCTGCTCCACATTCCTGACCGGGGATCCACTCCTCTCCCCCTTCCCCGGCCGGCGTCTTCATTTTAAGTGTGGGCACCCGGCCGTGACAGCTTTCGGCCAGGCACCCACTGCGAATGCGCGAGCGACGCCATCTCATTGGACAGGCGATCGCATGGGACCCGTCACGTGTCCCATGCGATTGCCTACAGGAAGGGGCTGCCAAAGGCGAATTGACTATTCGCCTTAGCAGCCCCTCGGCGGAAGGAGGAAGTGGAACAGGATGCCCCACTCCTCCTGAATCCCCCACTCCGCCCCAAAAAAAATTACATGCCAAATGTGGCATGTGAAGGGGGCGAGAAGTGGATTAAGCGGAAGTTCCAATTTTGGGTGGAACGCTGCTTTAACTTTTACAAAGTCTGCTGCCTCAGTATTTATAATGGCAATTTGCATATACTACAGAATGTTATGTAGAGTGATTTGATGAATTTCAATTAATTGCAAAGTCCATCTTAGCCATGAAAATGAACTTAATCCCATAAAAAAAAAAAAACTATTTCCACTGCATTTGTGAAGAAGGCTTCAGGGCGCACAAGAAAGTCCAGCAAGCGGCAGGACGGCTCCTAAAGTTGATTTAGCTGCGGGATCAGGGCACCAGCAGTGAAGAGCTTTTTCAGGAATGGCAGCACGCAGGTGTGATTACATCTGCATGCACAGTAAGGCAAAAACTTTTGGAGGATGGCCTGGTGTCAAAAAGGGGCAACAAAGAAGCCACTTCTCTCCAGGAAAAACATCAGACTAATATTCTGCAAAAGTTACAGGGATTGGACTGCTGAGGACTGGGGTAAAGTCATTTTCTCTGATGAATCCCTTTTCCGATTGTTTGGAGCATCCGGAAAAAAAAACCTGTCCAGAGAAGAAAAAGGTGAGTGCTACCATCATTCCTGTGTCATGCCAATAATAAAGCATGCAGGGACCATTCATGTGTGGGGTTGCTTCTCAGCCAAGAGAGTGGGGGCATTTACAATTTTGCCTAAAAACACAGCCATGAAGAATGGTACAAAAACATCCTCAGAGAGAAACTTTTTCCAAACATCCAAGAACAGTTTGGTGACAAACAATGCCATTTCTAGCATGATGGAGCACCTTGCCATAAGGCAAGAGTGATAACGAAGTGGCTTGGGGAACAAAACATGGACATTTTGGGTCCATGGCCAGGAAACTCCCCAGGCCTTAATCCCAATGAGAACTTGTGGTCAATGCTCAAGAGGCGGGTGAAAAAAAAAACGTTTGACAAACTCCAAGCATTGATTATGGAAGAATGGGCTGCCATCAGTCAGGATTAGACCCAGAAGTTGATTGACAGCATACCAAGGCAAATTGCCGAGGTCTTGAAAAAGAAGGATCAACACTGCAAATATGGAAACTCTTCGTTAACCTAATGCAATCGTCAATAAAAGACTTTGACATTGTTGAAATGTTTGTAATTATACCAAGTATACCATAGTAGCATCTGACAAAAAGGATCTAAAAACACTGCATCAGCAGACTTTGAGCAAATTTATATTTTTTAATTTTCAAAACTTTTGGCCACAGCTATATATGGAAGAATCTGTTTAGCAGAAATTAGGTTACTTTGAATGTTTGAGCGGACTTCTCAAACACATGCCACTGGTACAATGGTAACATTGGTACCATTGTTGCATTTCATTTGACAGCTTGATCAGTCTATTGTTCTGTAACTGTGGTCAAACAATAGCTTGACCTTCCAGCATATATGACCTATGGCAAATTTGATACAAAAGTGTCTTCTAGTGGGCGAAATTGGAGAATGTCTCTCCTATTGAAACTCAGTATTGCGAAAGGGGCCACACCCCTGGGGGGATGGTAAATTATGCAAATAAAATGGCAATGACATAAGCTAACAAGGGGACTACAAAGATGACCTAACAGCAATGAAGAGCTGTACAGCCAGAAGAAGCTATACCTGATGACGCTTTTGCCTGATCTCCAGCAACTGCTTATGGATAAAGCCTGGGTCCTCGTTGCCCATGTAGATCATGAACGCACACGACTGTTAATAGTAGGTAGCATTTTGTTGGTTGTATGTATATCTACCAGCATTATATTGTTCTTTCTTTGATTGTAGCAGTTTCTATGTTCAGCATTTGTGTGTGGTAGAAGCACATTTACACTGCAGAGGTCTGAGCTTTCTTGCTTATAACGCAAAGTAATTTTACTAGACACCAAAGCAAAAAACACTTCAAAGTCTACAGGGGCTGGGCTTTACAAGGGTCAACATCACCCATGTACAACATTTAGGTCACTCGGTTCAAACCAAATTCCAGGTTCTTTTATGTTACTTCTACTGTACATCTCTATGGCAGTCCTCAGAATTTCCAGAAGCACTTAGCAGCAACACTGGAAAAAAAATGTGCAGGGCTCTGAAGGCTGACAATGGTGACACAAGCTGGATTAAAAAAAACAAAAAAACAACAACTCTTGAATAATTGAATTATGCCATTTTTCATTGCCAACATCTACTGTACTTCTCCCCTTTTTTCCAAAGCTGAATGAAAATTACTTACTACCACAAACAAAAATATCAGAAGCACAGCAAGCCAAAAATTCATTTTATTTTTGTGAAGGAAATTATTGTTGTGTTGTGCTTAAAAAAATGCCAATATTAGACATGAAACAGCACTTTAGACTGGTACATACATCTGTTCCGTATCTGCTTGACTTCGAAGATCTATCTTTCAAAATGTCAGACTTCACGTAATAAAAAAAAAAAGTGGAGAAAATAGTTAAAAAAACTAATAAAAAAAGATAAAAACAGATTGAACAAGCATAACGCATCCAAAATTCAGCTCCAAAACAAATCTATATTATTGTTTTACAAACATTTTTGACAAAAATGAAAACGATCAGCAGTTACAATTCGAGTTTGCCTAAAACCATTAGAAATCCCTGGCACACAAAGTTAATGTTAGAATTTCTTGCTCATAAAATCTTTTTATCTGCACATATTCAAGGACACATCAGAGCGCTAGAAGACCACCTGCAGAAGTAGGGTTGTACTCACAAACACAAAACCACAGCCATGGGGGGGGATTGGGGTTCGTGGTCAGGGGGTGCTCTATAGCCCAATGCACTATTCTAGATGAGGCTCAGTTAATCACAAAGAGGTAATTGAAAAATAAATGGTCTTACATTGGCTACGGAAAAGTTTGTTTTATCCAACTGTATGTATAAGTGCAACTTTTAACATCCAAGTGAAAGACATAACTCCATGTCAAAACAATTACCGAGTTGTACACCCCCTATGTCAGTATTTTGTTAAACCACCATTTGCTTTAATTACAGCCCTTAGTCTGTTGGGATAGGTCTCTATTAACTTTGCACATCTAGACTTTGCAATATTTGCCCACTCTTCTTTGCAGAACTGTTCAAATTACATTATATTTGATAGTGACTATTTGTAGACTGCAGTCTTCAAGTTATTCCACAGATTTTCAATGGGGGGTTTAAGTCTAGGCTCTGACCAAGTCATGCAAAGACTAAGTCACCGGCTTTTCTCCCTCAACCACTGTGTGGACATTTTTGCTGTGTGTTTTGGGTCATTGTCATGTCGGAAGATAAACCTTCTTCCCATTGACAACTTTCTGGCAAAAGGCAGCAGATTAAGCTCAAGAATTTGACCTGTCCATTTTTCCTTCTATCCCGAAAAGTGCTCCAGTCCCTGCTGCAGAGAAACACCCCCATAACAGGAAATTACCACCTCCATGCTTTACTGTAGCAATGGTGTTATTTTGATGGTGAGCTGTATTGGATCTGTGCCAGACATATTTGGCGTTGAGGCAAAATAATAAAATGTTAGTTTCATCTGACCACAACACCCTTTTCCATGTCGCCTTTCTTGAGTGGCTTTTTGCAATCCTTCCATACAAGCCACATTTGTGGACAAGTTGTGATATTGTGATCACATGCACACAATGATCAGTCTTATAATAAATTCCTGCAACTGCTTCAGAGATGCTGTAGGCCTCTTTGTAGCCTATCTGACCAGTGTCCTCCTGACTCTCTCAGCCATTTTGGACATCCTGTTTCAGGGAGGGTCTGTGTTGTACCAAATACCTTCCACTTCTTATTAGACTTCACCGTGTTTCTAGGCATTGTTACAAGTCCAGCCTGAGCATTTTAGGCTGGGCTTCTCCTAAGGGTCACAGGAGTGCAATTTGTTTTGCACTCCTGTGACAGGTTTTCAGCAAAGAGTAGTCTGAAGTCCGCTCTCCGCCGGCGTCACTGCCATCAGTTGTCAGCGAATCATGACTTCCAAGTCAGCCGCTGAGATGGCCGCTGCCCGCCCCTCCATGGCTCAGCGCTCCAATGAGTGCTGAGAAATAGAGCAGAAGGGATACTGACTGACAGTCAGCATCGCTCTGGTTGGGGAGGAGTGTGGTGTTCGGTGGCTCGGTTCTCAGTGCAGAGACACCAGTGGACAGATACATCGATGCTGCATCCACCTAGGCAAGTATAAACTAGCCCAAAAAACTATACTTCGCTTTTAAAAAAAAAATTGGGGCCCATCTTTTCACTTGTGTCTGTCAACAACTTTATCTTTTGAGAGAGCCTTGCCACCCATAGTTGATTGCTTGCTTCAATTGTACTACCAGGGACTGAAATGCTCCTGGAAAGCACTTCTCATGCCGAGCTTATTGAAATGACCACAGCTGAAAGTCAAAAAGCTTTGTATGCCAGGAGAAGGTGAGGTGGTGATTAGCTATACCCGATTGAGTTTACAAGTCATTTTAAGCAGGGGGTGATCCTTTTTCAACTCTGATTCTGCTTCTGAATTTTCTTTATTTTTCCTGACATGTTGGCGTTATGTCTTCCAATTGGATGTTATATGTTGCACGGAGTAAATACAGCTGGTTAAAAAAAAAAAAAAAAACAACATTTCAGACTGCAAAGCAACAAATCATGATCATTTTAAAAGGGTGATTTTCTTTCCTTTATCCACTGTAGATAAAACATCCAGAGGGGTGGGTGCCATGTCATTCAGGTAATGTAGACAGAGGCAAGAGGGTGATTTCTTACTTAAAATGAAAAGCGGACACCACCTTAAGCAAAAAAGAAAGCACTAGGCAAAGAATTACCTCGTTCTTGTGCCAAATCAAAAGAGACCAGACAAGACTGTCAACTCAGAAACCCATCAAGCTGAGTTGACGGCCACCAAAAACACCACTTTTTGCAAAGCAATAAATGGCAGTAAAAAAAAATAATCACTAAAATGTGGTCCAACGGTCACATAAAAGGTTAGACTGGTGAAGAGGCAAAGATAACACATCTGTATAGAGGTGGAAAAAAGAGAATAGGAGGCAGAGGGCCATTGAAAATAGATCTCTAAAGACAACCTGTCTTCCCATGTCCAACCAGCGGGTTTATTTAAAAAAAAAGGGACTTGAATGCTTTGTATTCTGACAGCTATGAGACTTTCCAATCAGAATACACTGATCGGGGCAGCAGGGTAAAGCTTGCTGTGTGAATTTTGTATACATTTTCCAACAGGGTGGTTGAAGATGCATCTTTTCAACCACAGTAGCCATACGTCCCTGCCATAACTTTTACGGCTTCATAGTTAGCAATCAAATTTAATACTCCAGATGCTATTTACCACAGCAGGTGTTAGGATAGATATATTAGTTTTCCATCTTATAAGCACAATCGAATCAATGTGAACGTGCATACAACAACTTCTATGGTAAAATCCACAAAAGCACATTGATAGTACATATTAAGAAGAGTTTTCCGTGCAGCATGCTACAGTTGCCCTTCAATAAAAATGCATTAAAACATCTGGCCATCCATTTTATGTCTCTATCTAGTAAAAATAAAAAATAAATCAGTAAGAATGAGATTTATATTTTGACCACCAAACTCAACTTACAACATGCATGGTCACAAAGTATCTAAATGAAGCCTAAGGTGTTTGCACACTGCAATGCTTGCTATAAGTACACACCACAAGATCTCTCCTCCTGGAGGTACTGTCTCTGCTTTTGTGTAAGCCACTGACATCCAACGATGAGCTCTTAAGAGTAAATAAACATTTAGGTTTACAACATCCAAAAATGTTACATTATACAGAAAATATGTTAAAAATAATCACAGCACTTACACAGCATGTTATGTAATAACCAACAAAAACGTGTGAAAACATGATCAGGAAATCTTCAGCAATATCTAAGCAATCTAATGTTAAAGTCCAACTGTAGCCAAATTATAAATTACAAAATTACTGGATTTTGTATAGGGAGGGAAAGAAAAAAATAATAATTGGCTAGGTGTTTTGTTTCTGTCACCCCACTGGAAAGATTTTTACCTACGTTTTGACTGGAGTTGGCCTTTAAGAAACAACTGATGAGTGTTCACAAAATAAAAGAGAAGTATGGGGTTCTCAGTCTTCAGGGAGCTGAAAGCTGGTCACTGTCAGTCAATGGCTCTCTGCTCTGCCCCTCCTGCACTTGCTGGAGTTCTGGGCTGTGGAGGGAGCGGGAGCTGCTGGCTCAGGCTTGCATTTGTATGCTAAGAGGTTGAGCCAGCAGCCAGTCCAGGTATTTCGATTCTGACAAAGTCGGGATCTCTCCAGGGTTTGGACCAGCTGAGTGACATCAACAGACAGCGGTCTTTAGCACACTGTAGGCTAAATACAGGTCACAGAAGTGCTGAACAAAGTGCACTCCTGTGGACGACAGGTAAAGTGGGACCGAAAGACCTTTTGCCCTACTAAACCTCTAACACATTAGGCAAGGCTGCAGATTTTCCCTCATATCAAAAGGTATCACACACACTCTATACCTTCAGGACCAGTATTTTATAGATTACTTGAGGAAAGTGTTTTAAATTACAATTTGAAAAAAAAAAACTGCTAGAGATGCCTTTTCCTAAGCAGACAAATCTGTGGTCTTTGCTAATAGTCCCAAAGCTGGCCTGCTCCTTACAGCTTTCTGCAGTGGGTGTTGGAGGATGGGGGAGGCTTGACAGCAAGTTCCAACATACAGAAATGTCAGGAGCTTTGTCCATTAGACCTGGATTGAATTTGGTTTACACCTTTGGTGTTATGCTGCAGGTACGAGAAGGAGCTCTATTAGCCAGATCTGTGCTCCCTTCCAGCTTTTTACCTCTCTGCAGTGCCGAGATTGGTCTTTTCAGAGAACTAGGAAAGTGACATCAATCCTCTAGTCAAGTGCAGTCCTATGGAGCGTTGGATGTCAGCAGAGACATGTCTGCTGACATCCGAAACTCCAAAATCGGACGGATGGCGATACGTCCGCATCCGTCCATGGTGGATCGGGTGAGATCTGAGGAAAACGGACATGCTGTTCATTTTCATCAGATCTCCCCATAGGAGACAGAGGCACTGCACAAGCCCCTCCACGCTCAGTGAGCAAAGAGGGACTTGTCATCCGCCGGCTTAGCGGAGACCAGCGGAGAGATCTTCCGCTGAGCCAGCGGGAGCAGGCCGACGGAGTCCGACTGTGTGGAAGAGGCATATGGCAAGGATGACAATATACAGCCATGGCCAAAAGTTTTGAGAATGACACAAATACTAATTTTCACAAAGTCTGCTGCCTCAGTTTTTGAGATGGGAAATTGCATATACTCCAGAATGTTATGAAGAGTGATCAGACGAATTGCAATTAATTGCAAAGTTCCTCTTTGCCATGAAAATGAACTTAATGCCATAAAAAAATTCCACTGCATTAGTGAAGAAGGCTTCAGGGTGCCCAAGAAAGTCCAGCAAGCGCCAGGACCGTCTCCTAAAGAGGATTCAGCTGCGGGATCGGAGTGCCACCAATGGCAGCAGGCAGGTGTGAGTGCATTTGCACGCACAGTGAGGCTAAGAGTTTTGGAAGATGGCCTGGTGTCAAGAAGGGCAGCAAAGAAGCCACTTCTCTCCAAAAAAAACATCAGGGACAGATTGATCTTCTGCAGAAAATATGGTGAATAGACTGCTGAAGACTGGGGTAAAGTCATATTCTCCGATGAAGCCTCTTTCCGATTGTTTGGGGCATCAGGAAAAAGGCTTGTCCGGAGAAGAAAAGGTGAGCGCTACCATCAGTCCTGTGTCATGCCAACAGAAAAGCATCCTGAGACCATTCATGTGTGGGGTTGCTTCTCATCCAAGGGAGTGGGCTCACTCACAATTTTGCCCAAAAACACAGCCATGAATAAAGAATTGGTACCAAAACACCCTCCAACAGCAACTTCTTCCAACAATCCAACAACAGTTTGGTGAAGAACAATGCATTTTCCAGCGCGATGGAGCACCGTGCCATAAGGCAAAAGTGATAACTAAGTGGCTCGGGGACCAAAACTTTGACATTTTGGGTCCATGGCCTGGAAACTACCCAGATCTTAATCCCATTGAGAACTTGTGGTCAATCCTCAAGAGGCGGGTGGACAAACAAAAACCCACTAATTCGGACAAACTCCAAGAAGTGATTATGAAAGAATGGGTTGCTATCAGTCAGGAATTGCCCCAGAAGTTGATTGAGAGCATGCCCAGTCGAATTGCAGAGGTCCTGAAAAAGAAGGGCCAACACTGCAAATAGAGACTCTTTGTATAAATGTCATGTAATTGTCAATAAACCCCTTTGAAATGCATGAAGTGCGTGTAATTAGATTTCACTAAAACACAGAAACAACTGAAACAAAGATCTAAAAGCAGTTTAGCAGCAAACTTTGTGAAAACTAATATTTGTGTCATTCTCAAAACTTTTGGCCACAACTGTACAAAAAGCAACCAAATTAAATGAGACCATAACCGTACACTGGTGCAGAACACTGTAATAACTGAATTAGAGGAAACCAACGCTTTGTCAAACGCTGCAGCATAAAAGGTTAAAGAAAATCTCTAGGCCAATGTTATGCTTGTGATCCTGCCACTGGCAAAAATTCACAAGAGGCAGAGGCAAGACCGCTAAGGAACACACAGGAAGGAGGTAAAGCAATCATGTGTTGCTCCTTCACAAGCTGGATGAACAAGGTATAACTACCACAAGTTGCCCTACTGCTTCAGCAAGCGATGATGGAATAAAATTCAGCAAATTCAAAGTGTGACATGGGCTCCACTGAGAAACATACGCAGGACACCATTGCCGACCTGCTTCAGAAAATGCAAGTTGCCTGGTTATCTCCACAATTAATTTCCAGGTAAATGACCTGGAACAAGTATGGGTGCAAGTGAAATAAATAAAATAAATAATTAGTATATCAGTGGACCAGATAGCTCTGAATCCCACAAGGTCAACAGGATAGTCAAGCAACTAAAAGTTCATAATGAGAGCTCGGCAAAGGTTGCCTATTAAATTCTGACAACTTAAGATTCCATTAAAGCACAAGACAGCCAATTTTAAGATCATGGTTGCATTGTATTTGCATGATGCATCTACTAGTTCCTCCTCAGTTTCCAGCCAGCAATTGTCCTATAGGTCAGCAAAAGCAACTGCCTGGTTGTTGATGCCTTCTATTTTGCACCAATAGAGAGGTGGAAAACTCAACGGGAATTTTGCACTCCACATCACCACAAACCAGCCATGCCAAAAGCATTTGGAAACATGTTAGTAATGCAACATCATACAGATTAAGTAAACAAAAAAGTGGCAACTTTCTGGTTAAATATGTTATATACACGCTAAAAACCAAGGAGCACACTAACCCTATGAGTTTCAAGTCCTCGGCTAGTGGTCAACCCAGAAGACTCCTTAAAAGAAGAAGTCATGAAGAAAGATGATTAGTGTTGGAAGATGTGAGCAGTGGGAACCTAAGATGAAAAAATAGTACAAACCAGATATGGGCGATGACTGGACCGGTGAGAGTACTTAGCCCGGTCAGAATCCTCCTGAGATGAAACAGCACATTAAAGTGTTATTCATTTTCATGAACGCTAAAATATTCTTTAAAAATTGCATCCACACACAACTTCCGCAAGCAAAAAGGACAATTATTTAATTTTAAAAAAACGTTCACGGTATCATGCACAAGTCAGTTGTTGCCTATAACAACCATCCAGAATCCTGGTTTCATTTTACAGCCTGAAAAATCCTATAAAATGTTGAAAGTTGATTGGTTTCAAACGGCATTGTTTTGTTACCACACTTTCTATTTAAAGGCCCCCAGGTGTTAGCTACTTGGGAACAGCTTAAAATAAAAAAAAAATAAAAAAAAAATCAAGGAACGTGAATGCCCCCAATCCCAGTACTCCTCCTGCCACATTTTAGCAGGTACCTTGGAATTTTCAATAGCTGTGATATGACAGTTTGACAATGATGATCTTATGCCTACAGGTCACACCTGACATTTGTCATCTGCCTGCTGTTTTGAGCAGAGTGAACAATTCGACCTGTTAGCATGGGTTCCTCCCTGCATCCCTCTCTCTACTGAAATAAATGTGTTAGCTTAGCCGAAGTGAGCTCACAAGCTTTCTGCAATCTATATAGATGGACTGCCTGTACCTTGTGCCAGGCAAAATCTTGTGTCTATGGTGACAGCTGTCATGTAAAAGACAAATAAGGTAGGTTAAGAACTTGTCCCAACCACTACTGTTCTCCCTCTTGACAAGATATACGGCACAACGAGAAAATGCCGGCTTTTATAGTTTTCTCCTGCAATGCCAAAATCGCACTGCAGCACTTCAGGGATTTAAGGCATTGGGGACATCAGATTCAACCTTTTAATTTCTATTGGCAACCTTAGACTTAAAGAGTAGACCTAAACTTCAACGCTACTTTATTTAGTTTGATAAATCGAGTATCACACATAGAACAGTCATATTTTTGTTTTAAAACAATCCATCCATATTTTGCATCTTAGTGTTGACCTTCCTTCAGCTTCAGTTAACAATTTCCTGTCTACATGGGCATGCGCCAGCTGCACATCATTGCTCCAGACTAGCTTTCTGATAATGATAATAGTGGACCATGCATGAAGAACGTGTGTCAGCAGGGCCTCTTATAGTCTCCATAAACTGCACCAGTTACAGGATAATTGCAAGCGAATGATTAGGACTAGGGTTGTCCCGATACTAGTATCGTTATCGGGACCGATGCCGAGTATTTGCGCTAGTACTTGTACTCACGCAAATACTCCCGATGCTTAAATAGAAAATGCCTTGCAAGCAATATGTTTAGGGCAGTTTAGGAGTGGCTCCACCGCCCATGCCTATTGAAATGAATGGGCACCGCTGTCGAAGAGCCAGCCAAACACATTGGTAGCAGCGCTCTTCGGGCACATTTAACCCTTTCTTCGGCTGCTACATTGTTTATACAGCTCTGAACACCTGAAAATCACCAAGAACACATCAATTTATTCACACCTATTGCAGTCACAGATTGGAAGAATAGGAGGGGTACAGAAAAAGTTGTGTTACTGCAGTTGCACCTTGACCACTTTAGCATGTCAAGTTCATTGTACAATCTTCATATGTAGAAAAGCCAATAAATACTAAAAATCTGTTGAATGACGTTTGCGTACTTGATATTAGTTATGCTGAATCTTAAGAAGATGTCTCAAATTAATACTACTTCTAATAATAATCATCAGAAAGTTTAAAATGTAAAAAAAATCTACATGACCGATTTATTCTCTACCCCAAAATTATTCTTTTTACCAAATCTGCTGTACACAAACAAACTCTGTCCCTAACACTAAGGCAAATAATGAGGAATGTTACACAACAGGAACAGCCACATTTAAGATTCTTAAAGGTTAGCTCACCTTTTAAAAAAAGAACAATACTGTTCAGTTAAGGAGCCCCAGTAGTGTAAAAAGCATTGTGCAGATAAGAAAAATGTGGTTTAGTTTATGTCAGTGGTTCTGAACCCTGTCCTCAAGTATCCCCAACAGGCCATGCTTGCAGATTTTCTTTTATCTTGCATAGGTGCTTTAAATCAGAGTCAATGACTTGATATTTTGGACAGCTATTTTGTGCAAGAGAAATTCCCAAAACATGGCCTGTTGGGGGTACTTCAGGACAGGGTTGAGAACCATTGGTTTACATGACATACCTGTAGCCCAAATTCATCAAGGTGTGACCGGGGGGAAAAAAACAACAACATTCTGACTGTTCTACCCTGTCCTGGCATAGAAGCTAGACATGTTGATCACTTACAGCACAATAGGAGCAAGAGCGCACTCTCTCTCACATGTGCAGTGTGTTTTCCATCCCCCTATCACAGCAGTCTCAAAAAGCACTGTGATGGCTTCTTGACTGCACAGTATTATTTCTTTTAAGCCCAGTTCACACAAATGCAGTTCTGTGTGCTAAAAATGCAGTGTTTCCATTTATTCCAATGGCTCTAGTTCACACCAATGCAGTCAGTCAATTCTAGTCCGTTTCTGCACAGGAAACTGATCTGAACTGACTGCACTGGTGTGAACTAGAGCGGCTGGAAAACATGGAAAACACCGTGCATGCATTTTTAGGGCTAGTACACACCACAAAAATGCACTAATGCCTTCCGGATCAGTTTTTGCTTACAGTTCACACCACACGCAGTTTCAGTGCGTTTTTGATACAATTTGCTAGGCTCCAGTACAGTTCTGTGCAGAAAAAATGCGCACAGAACTGTATCTGGTGTGAACTAGCACTAAAGGTGAACTAAAAACTAGCCATAGACGGTTAGCTTTCCACTGACTGAACGGGGGGGGGGGGGGGGGTGGACACAAAAACAGATACCTTAATCCACACAAGCAAGGTGAATGGAGGAATAGTATAAGTTTTAAAGCGGATCTCCACCCTAAAGTGGAGTCGCGCTGATCGGAACCCTCCCCCCCCCCCCTCCGGTGTCACATTTGACAACTTTCAGGGGGGGGGGGGGTGCAGATACCTGTCTAAAGACAGGTATTTGCATCCACTTACGGCTGGGCAAAAGACAGGATTTTCTGGCTTCCCGTCGCCCCCCCGTTGTGTGCTGGGAACTCTCGGCTCCCAGCACACAGCGGGAGCCAATCGGCGGGCGCAGCTCAACTCACGCATGCGCCGTAGGGAACCGTTGCAGTGAAGCCGGAGCGCTTCACTTCCTGGTTCCCTCACCGTGGATGGAGGGGGGAGCAGCAGAGAGACGAGCGAACGCTCGTCCTCTGCTGCGGACGCCGCTGGACTCCAGGACAGGTAAGTGTCCTAATATTAAAAGTCAGCAGCTGCAGTATTTGTAGCTACTGGCTTTTAATATTTTTTTTTTCATGGACCATCCGCTTTAAGGCTCCATTCAGACCTAGGCGTTTTGTCGCCCTACGCCCGACGCTGAAGCAGCCCTAGATACGCTGGAGGGGCGAATTAACATTGTTGGCTATGGAGATGGTTCACATCTCCACGCCGAATGCCCGTACGCCTGAAGCTCAAACAAGTCCCTGACACTTTTTTTCAGGCGTATCGGGCGTACGGGCATAGCCGACAGTGTTAATTCACCTCTTCTGCAAAAAATCAATAGGCGTTTTGTCGCCGCAAATCGCGGGGACAAAACGCCTATTGATTTGTCGCCGCAATACGCTGCTGCAGCGTACGCCCAGGTCTGAATGCAGCCTAAGTACAATAAATTGTACTAATTTTCACAAGGGGTGCCAAGTTCTTAGATGATTTGTTTTTATGTTAAATAAGTTGATAAAATGATAGTGATTGGGCTGTTCAAAACAGACAACCCTTCTAAGGCTCTCATGTTTTAAACTAAATGCAATATTTTTTTTAGATTTGAATGGGAAGGTGAGGGATTACAGTGAATGTCCGGTTATATATTACGAATATTTTGGGAGCTGCAGTGGCTCAACGCGATTGGCACTGCGCTGACAAGCCATTCACCTCTGCAGCTAGAGGTTCGGATACCGGTCTCAGCTACATGTGAATTGGGTTTGGTGGTCTCAGCCCGGCTCCCGGTGGGTGTGCTATGCGAGGTAAGATTGCGCTTAGTACACCTACCCCCCTCCCGCAAAAACCACCACACGCACTCGAAATAGGGTTAACATGCACGCACTTTGACCACGCGGTCTCTAAAAAGAGAGGCGAAGGACTAACGTGGCTGATTGAGCGGGCTAGATCCTCTCACTCCCTTATAGGGAGTCCCTCTGCCCCGTTGGGCTTCAAAGCGGAGCAGGTAGGGCGGGCTGTGTGGGAGGACCCCCTCACACACCCACCATTGCCACCCGGGGCATGGAGAAAGGTGGCAGATTGCCTCTGGGGGAGGCCTGTCTACTCCCAACTCCTGCAGTCCGGCTCCTCTCTCGGTTACACGCACAAAATACACTTAAAAAAAAATATATATATATTAGGAATATTTGCTCTCTCTATTTTTTTTGATCAGCATTGTGACAAGGAATGAAAAATCAGGTTAAATTTACATTTTGCCACTAGAAGGGGAACAGAGGGGCCACTTGTACCCATAAAAAAACTAAGAGGGGATTTCCTAAACAATTGAAAGATATCCTCTTAAGTCTATTGAGTCTACAAGACAAAAAGTAAAAGGAAAACCTCACTAATAATACAAAAATGGCAAACAAAACTGGCTACTTTTTCATGATTTAGCTTTAGATATATATACTTAAAGGGAGAGTAATCAGTTATATTAGAAAAAAAAAAATGCTTTGATACGCTTGTTAGGCAAATACCATTGTTTATGTTCTTGATGTAAGGCTGATGTCCACCACAACTCTTATTGCTTTACACAGTAGTACCACTGACGCAGTTGTGCCCCATACACATTATCCATCAGCAGCATTGTGGACAAGCCCTATCCCTGGATTTTCTCAGTCTACAGAGGATAACACCGCAATGAAAATGTTTGGAAGAACATTACTGCAAAACAATAATTTAGTCAAAAAAAAAAAAAAGCTACTTCATGATACTATCAGGGAACTTATTACAGAAGTAAGAGAAGAATCAAAGCTTTAAAGACATAATGGTGCAAATGCACTTAACAGACCTTGGGTTAATTCCAACTAGCTGAATATACTTTAATAATAATGTTCTCTCTTCTACATCTTCCAGGCCAGCAAGAACAGGCCTCTTGGCTGCATCTCAGCAAATGGATTCTAAGATGTTAATTTTCATATTCTTCTGTAGCCAAGAACTTATAATAAGAAAACTACAAGAGTTCACACTGTTACAGTGTGTTCCAGCAGGAACAATTACAACATTACAGTGCTGTACAATAAAGTCTGACATCTTAAAAACATAAAAAGCCAAAATTACACCAATTACCAAAAATCTATAAGTACTCTTTAGGCAAAAAAATCAAGGGAACATGGCCGGCAATGCTCCAAAATACTTACAGCTTTAAATCAATTAATATAAATGCAAGTCGTCGTACCTACAAGATTTTAGTCTAAGGGCCAGTTCACACCAGATGCAGTTCCGTTTTTTTTCTGCACAAATACAGTCAATACTGGTCAGATTTCGGTCCGTTTCTGCAGCGGAAACTGACAGGAAACTGACTGCATGTTGTGAACTATAGCTATTGGAAATACATGGAAAACACTGTGCATGCATTTTTAGTGCAGAAAAAATGCACACGGAAGTGCATCTGGTGTGAACTGGCCCTAAAAGATGCATTTCTAAATTCTGGAGACAGCTCTAAGCCCGATTGACACCTATGAATTTCTAGTGCGATTTGCACTACAGTCCATTTAACAAGGGTTCCTGTAGAACACGTTCTGTAATGCAAATCTGCAAAATGCAAAAGCACTAAAAATGCATAGGTGTGAATCAGGCCTAATTGAAGCACAATTTTGCAGTTTAATCCCAATAACCCACTTAAACACTTTAGCCCCGGACCATATTGCTGTCCAAAGACCAGAGCACTTTTTGTGATTCGGCACTGTGTCGTTTTAACTGACAATTGCACGGTCGTGCGACGTGGCTCCCAAACAAAATTGGCGTCCTTTTTTTCCCACACATAGAGCTTTCTTTTGGTGGTATTTGATCATCTCTGCGGTTTTTATTTTTTGCGCTATAAACAAAAATAGAGCGACTATTTTGAAAAAAATTCAATATTTTTTACTTTTTGCTCTAATAAAAATCCCCCAAAAATATATAAAACAAACTTTTTTTTCCCTCAGTTTATGCCGATACGTATTCTTCTACATATTTTTCGTTAAAAAAAAAAAAAATTTGCAATAAGCGTTTATTGATTGGTTTGCGAAAAATTTATAGCGTTTACAAAAATAGGGGGTAGTTTTATGGCATTTTTATTAATATTTTTTTTTTACTAGTAATGGCGGCGATCAGCGTTTTTTTTCGGTACTGCGATATTATGGCGGACACTTTTGACACATTTTTGGGACCGTTAGCATTTTTATAGCGATCAATGCTATAAAAATGCATTGGATTACTATAAAAATGCCATTGGCAGTGAAGGGGTTAACACTAGGGGGCGGGGAAGGGGTTAAGTGTGTTCCTATTTGTGTTCTAACTGTATGGGGGGGTGGACTCACTAGGGGAAATCACTGATCTTCTGTTCATACATTGTATGAATGGAGGATTAGCGTTTCCCCCGCTGACAGGAACGAGAGGAATGTGTTTACACACATACCTCCCGTTCCCCGCTCTGTAACGAACGAGCGCGCGTGCCCGGCGGCGATCGCGCCCACCGGGCACACGCGCGAGACTCGGGGGCGAGCGCACCCCCTAGTGGCCGCGAATGTCCCGACGTAGAGCTACGGGCTCTCGCCCAGGAGAGCCGACCTGCCGCCGTAGAACGACGGCGGCTGGTCGGCTAGTGGTTAAGCTCCCTATATTTCAGCTTGAAATTCAAGCTATGGGCAGCCTTGTCTGCACTGCCTTGCACCACAAACTTAGAATATCAAAAAATTAAGAAGATGACCAAAAAAAACGGTTGACTCAACAGGGACTGCATCCAATCAGATGCAGTCATTGTTAAGGTATTTAGCTAGTCACAGGAGCAGCGGCTGTCGGAATACAATAATCAGCAGGGATGTTTCCTCTACGCTGTTTAGCATGGATGTGGAAATGTACAGATTTCTCTCATTGGCTGAACAAGAGAAAACTTCCCCAACACTTAAACCTAACTCTTAAGCCTCGTACACAAGCTTCGATTGTTGGAAGGGGATTGTCTGTTGACAGACTATTGTCCTAAAATCTTACCGTTAGTACGCTCCTTGACAATTGTTGTCCATTTTTCCGTCAACAAATATTGGATGACAGGCTAGTAAATTTTCAGCAAACAGGGGTTTGACGCCAGATTTTTGTATGATCAGTACACAAACCAGTCATCAAAAAAATCGAAAAGCACAAACACGCATGCTCGGAATCAATGCTCACCAAACACGAATTTAGCAGAAGGGGCCCAGAGGGCGGCGCTCAAAAGCTGAAATTTCTCATAGTATGTCACTACATTCGTGTTTGAGGCATGACAATTGTGTACTGTTAGTATGCAAGACAAGTTCCCGGCACACGCCCTTTTGACAAAAATCAGACGCTCCGTTGGCCAACAATCATACCGCGTGTACGAGGCTTTAAACCTTTAATCCAAAACGTAACCCTACCCAATAGGAGAATAGAAGCCCTTTAAATGAAATTCCCTACCTAATACTTAACCCAAGGCTTGACATTCTAAACACTAACCAGCTATAATAAACCCCTAACCCAAGTCTGATCCCAGAACTAAAAGAGAAAGAAAAGAAAAGAAAAAGAAAAAGAAAAAGAAAAAGAAAAAGAAAAAAAAAAAAAAAAAAAAAAAAAAAAAGAAAAGAAAAGAAAAGAAAAGAAAAAGAAAAGAAAAAGAAAAGAAAAAGAAAAGAAAAAGAAAAGAAAAGGAAAAGAAAAGGAAAAGAAAAGGAAAAGAAAAAAGAAAAGAAAGAAAGAAAGAAAGAAAGAAAGAAAGAAAGAAAAGAAAAGAAAGAAAGAAAGAAAGAAAGAAAGAAAAGAAAGAAAGAAGGAAGGAAGGAAAAGAAAAAGAAAAAGAAAAAGAAAAAAGAAAGAAAGAAAGAAAAGAAAAAAAAAGAAAAGAAAAGAAAGAAAGAAAAGAAAAAAAGAAAAAGAAAGAAAAGAAAAAATTTCTGGCACCAAATAGGAACTGATACTTCTCCAGTGCTAAATACTACTGATCCAGCCTCTCAATGAGAATGTATTCTAGAAATGTGAAATTTGGGCACAAAATAGAATCATGCTTTTTAAATAAAAATAAAAAAGAGTAAACAAAACACACTGAAAATGATAAACATATTTTTAAATAAAACAAACAGAGCCACAAAACAGCAAAGTAATTTAAGGTTTGTTAGTGGATCACATCAATGCACCCAGTTAGGTGTTAAATGACACGCTTGGCCTACCATCCACTTCTGGATCTGTCCCCATTTTCTATCATGGTAGCGATGAGTGAGCTAGAAACAGGCAAGACTTACAGGTCAGGCAGGATAAAAACACACCAAATCTATGTGAATTACCCTTGTAGACAAATGTATGACTGAAAGGAAAACATTCAGAGTGACAATGTAGTAAAAATCAGCAAGTTACAATACAGACGTTGTGGAAATTGACTAGTTACTAAAAACAATTTTTATGTTTCAGAGCAGTATATGTTTTATTATGCCATTATACTGCCCTCATTAAAAGTGTTTGTTTAATTTTACAGAAAAAAAAGTAAAAAAGGAGAACCAACACCAATAACCCTCCCCACCCCCTGCTGTACATAGCTCTGAGGTCACTGAGCTGGTAATATCCACAAAGCTGGTCCAGTACTCCAGAAATTTGAAATCCCAGGTCTCAATTTTTGCAGGGCCAATTAACACTATATGCAGTGACAGACGTTTAACTGCATGGTAAAACGTCTGTCACCGTAGCAACACACAGGAAACAACGTTTACAATATTGTCCTATTCACACTACAGCCTAGGGACAGCGGTGCACCACGCTGCCCCCTAGCCAGCAGGAAATGCAGACCGGCTGGAGTGCCGAATCTCTCCGGCAGCTCTGCGATTTGACTAAGGACCAGTGTAAATTCGACCTCACCGTTACAGTGAATTGATCTCACCTGTGACGGAAGCACTGCAAGGAGAAACAAAAGGAGGGATTTTGAATCTCTGGCTAGCTGGCCTGGTAGCAGGGGTGCCGACAGTGCAAGAACCCTGGGGGTTATACAGGTGAACTAACCCTTTAAAATTAGAACTGCCCAATACCACCAAAAAGAAAAAAAAATCCCAAGTTGTACATGTGCCTCTCCACATGCCAGCACAGTCCCAGCTCCCCAGTGCTCCCCTGTGAGTTCAGACTGTACAGTACTCCAAGACTTGGGGGCACTTAGAGGACATTAAGTGCCACTCAGTCCTGAATTAATAGGCCTGTTCCTTTTAGGGCCGTCACTGGACAGGAAATGCATTTTCTAGTATTTTAAATACTCCTTAAAGAACATTGAGTGGTCCATGTATTATTATTTAAAAAAAAAAGGTAACTTTATTGTTTGCAAAGTAATAAAGGTACAAAACAGGAGAAACAATGCTCACATACAAATAATGATAATAATAATAATAATAATAATTAAAAAAATTGGCCAAAAAGCAGGGGTGGTCTTATACACCGGGTCAGCTGCTCAGATGCCTGCTGGATGTGCGGTAATACTGTATTTTAGCTTCGACTACATACAGTATATACTGCTTAGCCCATCCCTGTGAGCGATGTATTCAAATTAATTCAGAGCCTGCTCGGATTGGAGTAACAACCTCTGCCACTCCGAGTAGGCTAGTCAGAGATGCACAGGCTGATGATGTTACAGCCTCTGCCAATCCAAGCAGGCTTTGTATTCATTAATACAAGAAAGCAAGAAAGAAGAAGAAGAATATGGCTCAAGAAGAAAGAAATATGAAGTGTTGGAAGCCTCAGAAGGGGGATCATCTTAAACAATGAATACAGGCAAAAAATCTTTAAAAATCGTAAAAAAATGTAAAATTAGGGGGTCGTCTTATACACCGGCAAATACGGTAATAGAAAACATTACGACATAACTTATGCAGGGTAGAAAAGGCACAAAAAGCAATGAGGACAATATTATTCAACTATCCGTGGGCTGTAAACTGGATATGCAAGATATATATATATGTAATAGTCAGTAAAGAACTATATAACCTGGTCCTTAAACATCCCTCAACCATCAGGTGAAATAGTTAGCTCAGACTCTGTGGTATCACACCTTTTAAACGAATGAGAATAGAATGTCTCATACAGCAATGCCATGTAACACTATTATTAGCTTTACAATGGTGTGTATTTAAAAAAAAAACATAATCAGGCCCAGCTTTCAATTCAAGGATGTCATTACTTTTCTGACAGAGCAGCCAAGGTAAAGCTGCTAATATACTTGGCTGAACAGGACGAAATGAAAGTCCTACCTCACAAAGATTCTTCTGAAGATCAAATTCCTTTGTGGTGACATGCAAGAGTTCTTGTCATAGTAAACATGGGTGGAGGATTATTTAAATGAACTAAGCTTCCGCTTTAAGGAGGTGTAAATGACACACCTATTGTCAAGTCAAAGTCTGTCTAAAGTAAAACTATGATTTATTTTCCCAGCTAGACAGTGCATACCATTAAAGCTTAAACCGATAAAGAAAACCTAAAAGTTGTGACACACTACTACCAGTTATAAGTACACTACATTTTATTTCTTGACCTATAACTGATGTGGGTGCATAATGCAGGGGAAGCCAACTACACTTCACTGCAGACCAAAAGTGTCAGTGAATGTTACCATCAATGTAAGCCTTACTAATTTAAGGCTTAACAGAAATAAACCAGCTGAGAGACTGAAGGCTTAGCACTTGAGATAGGCTGCACTTATTCTTACACATAGAATATTACAGCATATGAATCACAAGTGACATTTACAGCTTAAACATAAAACCTACAGCTATAAACAATCAGATGTATAACATGCCATGAGAAATACACATCGCCATTTAGGACATTTCAACATTAAATTACATAGTACACAATTCCTGGCGATACTTCTTAGGTGCTTAGGATGTACAAGACAGGCTTAACCAGCCTCAATAAAAAAAATAAAAAATGTATCAAATATTCGTTTTACTAACATCATAAGGGTGAAAGACACGTCCCTAATAAAAC
Source organism: Rana kukunoris (assembly GCA_029574335.1). Classification (NCBI taxonomy): domain Eukaryota; kingdom Metazoa; phylum Chordata; class Amphibia; order Anura; family Ranidae; genus Rana; species Rana kukunoris. Next base: position 174,857,566 of record CM056053.1, on the reverse strand, counting down.
TACAGTAGCAGAAAGGAAAATATCACACAGAAATATTGCATAACCGCCGAGGAGGAAAAATGAAACTGCTTCAAATCCAATAACTGAACCTGATATATTAAAGAAAAGGAAATTATTTTTTTGCCTAAAATTAATGTCTGCAAGGTAGACAGACAGAATAGTGTAATGATTCTGTTAAAAAACGAGTAAATACCTATTAAATTCCTTCATCTATATCACCTCCGGCGTTCTAGTTTCTGTTCTCCCATTCACTTACTGGTTTGCATCACTTGTTCATGTAAGAACTACATTTCCCAGTATGAATTGCAGCACACCCAGTAATTCACACCTCCTTGAAGTCTCTTACACGTAGAGAGCGTCCTGCCGCACAGATGTAGTTCCCAGGAGGGGGCAAGCTCATCACTGACCACCGCAGTAAAGTCTCCCATCACGGTGGTCAGTAAAATCAGACAAGCAGGAAGTGAACACAACAGAGACGAAATAGAGCAACTTCTGAGAAAAACGAACAATGAGGAAGTGAAAAGAGGAATGTCTGCAGGTAAAGGATGCTTTTTATGAAAAAAAATGTTTTCCTTTACAACCCCTTTAATCAGCACCACAAGTGGGAGGAGTTATAAAGGTGTTGGACAATCCTTATTGAAGCATGAGTACATAAACAATATAAAACCACAAGATCTACCTCTTTCTGTTGTCGCTCCAGCTCCCGCATCCGGATATCCCTTGCTTCAGCTCGGGCAGCACGTTTTGCAGCAAGTCTTGCCTCTGCCTGGAAAATAAATCAGTGTTAAAGATCATCAGGCAGTTAGAAGGGAAGTTTACAAGCTAAAAACACCCAAAAAAATCTTTAAACGTGTATAAGCCATTTGTCAACTGCCATCAAAGTATATCAATATTATTCAATATATTCATTATAGTGGTAATAAAGGGATTTTTAAATACAGCTTACCTGTAAAATCCTTTTCTTGGAGTACATCACGGGACACAGAGCGGCATATTCATTACTATATGGGTTATATGGAGTACCTTCAGGTGTGGACACTGGCAATCTCAAACAGGAAGTCCCCTCCCTATATAACCCCCTCCCCTAGAGGGAGTCCCTCAGTTTTGTAGCAAGCAGTATGCCTCCCAAAATGTTCACCCAAAAGAGGGGTGGGAGCTCTGTGTCCCGTGATGTACTCCAAGAAAAGGATTTTACAGGTAAGCTGTATTTAAAAATCCCTTTTTCTTTCTCGTACATCACGGGACACAGAGCGGCATATTCATTACTATATGGGATGTCCGAAAGCAATGCTTTAATGAGGGGAGGGAGACATCTTCCAAAGAAGGATTCAATTTAGAGGTATACTCAAATAATAATAATAATTCCAACTTAGTCAAGAAAAAACTTTTTTTTTTTTTTTTTTTTTTTACAACCAAGGGTGCCCCAGATCCCGAGGATCTTAAACTGCAGCCTGTAGTACTGCCTGTCCAAAGGCAGAATCCGCATTCTTCTCACGTCTAGTTGATAAAACTTTGTAAACGTGTGGACTGATGACCACGTCGCCGCCTTGCATATCTGAGCCATAGAGATCTGATGGTGTGCTGCCCAGGAGGCGCCCATGGCCCTGGTAGAATGGGCCTTTACCGACAAAGGAGGAGGCAACCTCTTCAAACCGTAGGCTTGAATGATTAATTGTCTAATCCATCTCGAGATGGTGGATTTTGCAGCTGCCTGCCCCTTCTTGGGGCCATCTGGTAGAACGAACAACACATCTGTTTTCCGGATCTTTTCTGTAGCTTTAAGATAGGCCTTCATGGCCCGGACAATATCCAAGGTATGCAGCAACCCCTCCTTTCTAGATGTGCGTTTCGGAAAGAAGGATGGAAGTACCAAATCCTGGTTCAAGTGAAAATTGGATATAACCTTTGGTAGAAAGGAAGGATGGGGCCGGAGAACTGCCCTGTCCTTATGTAGAACGAGATATGGTTCCTTACACGATAAGGCTGCTAATTCTGACACTCTCCTGGCCGAAACTATGGCGACCAAGAAAACCAACTTTCTTGTCAGTAAAACTAAAGGAATCTCAGCCAACGGCTCAAAGGGTTGTTTCTGTAGAGTGGACAGGACAAGATTTAAGTCCCATGGACAAATTGGTGACTTGACAGGAGGATTAATATGCAAGACCCCCTGTATGAAGGTCTTTACCAGCGAGTGGGTGGCCAGCGGCCTCTGAAACCACACTGACAGAGCTGAAATCTGTCCCTTGATTGTGCTTAATGCCAGGCCTTTATCCACTCCTAGCTGGAGAAAACTTAACACCCTATCAATGGTATATTTGCGGGAATTCCATCTTTTGGATTCACACCAGCCTACGTAGTTCCTCCACACCCTGTAATAAATCACCCTGGAGGCCGGCTTTCTAGCCCTAATCAGGGTAGGAATTACCTGCCTAGACAGACCTCTACCCCTGAGAATCAGGGATTCAGCCTCCAGGCCGTCAAATTTAGATGTTGTAATGTAGGGTGGAGGATCGGGCCTTGCGAGAGTAGGTCTGGTCGTAGAGGAAGAGTCCAAGGGTCTCCCACTGCCATCTTCAGGACTAGTGAGTACCATGTCCTCCGGGGCCAAGCTGGAGCTACTAGAATGACCGGCTTGTGCTCCACTCTGATCCTGCGCAACAGGCGAGGAAGTAACTGTAGCGGAGGGAATGCATATAGAAGTTTGAATTGATGCCAAGGGCAAACCAACGCATCGGTTCCGCAGGCCATAGGGTCCCTCGCTCGAGACACGAACCTGTCTAGTTTTCTTGTTGAACCTGGATGCCATTATATCTACGTCTGGCATTCCCCACCTCTGGCAGATTGTCTGAAAGACCTGGGGATGCAGAGACCACTCCCCTGGCGACAGAATCTGGCGACTTAAGAAGTCTGCCTGCAGGTTGTCCACTCCGGGAATGAATATTGCCGAAATGCAGGGTACATGAACCTCTGCCCACTGAAAAATCAAGCTCACCTCCCTCTGAGCGGCCTGACTCCTGGTTCCCCCTTGGTGGTTTATGTATGCCACCGCTGTGGCATTGTCTGACTGGATTCTCACCGGGAACCCCTGTAATCTGGAGGTCCATGCCAGAAGGGCTAGGCGAGCAGCTCTGATCTCCAAGATATTGATGGGGAGCTGCCTCTCTGTTTTCACCCAAGTTCCCTGGCGAGAGAACCCCTCGAAGACCGCCCCCCAGCCTGCCAGGCTGGCGTCTGTGGTAACTACCCTCCAGACAACAGGGCTGAAGGATCTTCCCTTTAGAAGATTCTGAGGGTTCAACCACCAGGCCAGGCTTTGTCGGACCCTTGATGATAGCGTCAAAGGGGACTCTAAGGCATGTGCTCTCTTGCCCCAGGCTGCTAGAATGGCTGCCTGTAGGACGCGAGTGTGGATCTGAGCGTATGGTACTGCCTCGAACGTGGCCACTAGCTTGCCTAGTAATCGCATACACAGGCGAATAGTTGGTTTTTTCTTGCTTAGAACCAACTGAACCAACCCCTTGATAGCCTCGATCTTTACAAGGGGCAGGAACACCCTTTGCTGTTCTGTGTCTAACCTCATGCCGAGGTATTCCAACTGCTTTGTAGGCTGGAACGCTGACTTTTCCCGGTTTAGGACCCAGCCGAATCCTTCGAGGTACTGAACCGTGAGGTTTACTGCCTGTTGCAGACACGGCCATGAGTGATCTATGATTAAAAGGTCGTCCAAGTACGCTAGGACTGTGACCCCTTGGATCCTTAAATTGGCCAGAACTGGGGCTAGGATCTTTGTGAATACCCGGGGGGCCGTGGCCAGCCCGAAGGGGAGCGCCCTAAATTGGAAGTGTCGCTGCCCCACCGCGAAGCGTAAAAATCTTTGATGCGACTGAAAGATTGGTACATGAAGGTAAGCATCCTTTATGTCTATGGAAGCCAGAAAATCGTCCCTCTGAAGCGCAGCGGCTGCTGACCGGATGGATTCCATCCGGAAGGAACGAACCCTTAGGTAACCGTTTAACCTCTTTAGGTCCAAGATTGGCCTGACATCGCCGTTGGGCTTTGGTATGACAAAGAGATTGGAATAGAAACCTAGCCCTTGCTCTTGGGCTGGCACCTCTATTATTACGTCCTGGCAAAGCAGGTGATCCAAAGCTGCCAGCATTGAGGCCTTCCTTGCTGGATCCTTTGGTAGCCTCGACTCTTGAAAATGAGGCGGAGGAAAGTTTTAGAAACTCCAGTCTGTAGCCTGCGGTTACAGACGCCCGGACCCATTTGTCGGGGATCTTGGCTTCCCAAACTTCTGAGAAGAAACGAAGCCTTCCCCCCACCCGCGAGAGTGGGGGCGCCCCTTCATAAGGCAGACTTAGGGGCTGTCTTTGTCGGCTTGCGATACCATGGCCTCTTACCCCCAGGGGCCTGTCCCTGCGATCTACTGTTAACGTTGGATCGTGCAGGCGGCCGTCGATACTGCCTGGAATTTGAGGGCCCTGAGACAGGAAAGAGCTGCCTTTTAAATGTAGGACCCCGGAATGTCTTTTTGACCGGTAAAAGGGTACTTTTGCCACTTGAAATAGTCTGAATGTATTTATCCAGATCCTCCCCGAAGAGTCGTCCTCCATGGAAGGGAAACCCTGCCAGAAGCTTTTTTGCATGGGGGCTCCGCCGCCCAGTTCTTCAACCATAAGAGCCTTCTCATGTGCACCAAAAATAGTGATAAACGAGAGGCCTGCTGGATGGAATCCTTTATAGCATCTACAGCAAAACACAGAGCTCTGGGAATGTCAGAAAACTCTTCTGCTTGTTGGGTAGGCATGTCCTTTAACATTTCTTTTGTCTGGTCCTTTAACGCCTGACAAACTCCAATTGCAGCCACAGCTGGCTGTACCACTGCTCCTGCCGTAGCAAAGGATGCTTTTAAAAGTGTCTCTAACCGTTTATCAACTGGATCTTTAAACCTATGTATGTTTTCCACCGGGCAAGTTAGTGATTTATTCACACATGAGATGGCTGCATCCACCACTGGGAGCCTCCACCTCTTGGAGAATTTTTTCCTCCATGGGGTAAATGACCGCAAATCTCTTCGGTGGCAGAAAAATCCTGTCCGGCCGTACCCAATCCCGAAAGATCAATTCCTCCAAGAGAGGATGGACCGGAAAAACTGCGTTGCTTAACGGAGCTTTCAAAGAGCCCAGAGAGGATACCGGAGGAACCTGAGGCTCTGGCAATGGTAAATTAAATGCCGAGCGGACCATGTCCGTCAAAGACTGCACCCACAGTCTCTCTGTCTGGGAGTCTGAAAATGGTTCCTCAGAGGTAGATCCCTCAATCCCTGAACCCTCTTGGTTCAGGTCTAGTTGATCCTCCTGCAATTCCAATTCCTCCAGAGAGAGAATTTCAGCATCTGAGGATACACCTCTTGGTGATGGGGATCTAACCCGTTTCTTGCCAGGAATAGCTCTAGCGATCAATGCTGCTATTCTCTCTTCTAGCCCCCCTAGGGATACAGCTAGCATCTCCTCTGTGATAAACACAGGGCTGGGCTGATCTGGGCCAGCCTCCGCACCAGACCCCCCTAATGGCTCATCCAAGGCGACCTTTATGGGAATAAGTTGCGGGGAAAGTATCGGCATATCATCAGAATCAGAGGGGGAACCCCTTTGTTTTTTGGTCTTTTTTGTACCCTTTGACCCCGAACCTTTGGAAGCCATAATACAAAATCGAGGGACTCCGCCAACAACAACAGACTGTAGTGGCCAGGAGTACAAAACTAGAGCTTAGGGGACAATAGATCACTAATGCCCAAAAACTGATGGGGCCCCGTATGTTTTTCTTTTTTTTTTTTTTTTTTTTTTTTTTTTTAATATATACAAGTCTCTTTCTTTTTTTTTTTTTTTTTTTCAAACATACAGTGACCCCAAACTTAGTTTGCCAGCCTCCAACCTGCTGCAAAAAGGGGAATTTCTTGGCTTAACAAAAAGGCATTGGAACAAAGTCCAGCATGTACTACCCCTCTTCCGCCACCGGGAGTCACTGTTCTGCCGCTCTGCGTCCTCTCCCTTTGAGATCAGCCTCAGACTGAGCACTGACAATGCCTGCTGATCTATAACAGCACAAGGCGCGCCCCTGTATGACGCTGCAGGCACGCCCCCCCCCGCCCTCCTCTCCGAACGGCGCGTGCGTATGCCGGAGCAGGAGGAACATGGAGGAGCCGCGCTGCTGGAGACCCAGGACTGCAGTATCAGGCGGCAGATTCAAACCCCCGGCCAGGTAGGACTCTCCAAAAGGCCCCATAGGGATCCTTACCAGTCCTAGGAAGACAGCAGCAGGTAGCTAGCAACAACATTCTTAGACAGGGGAACCTAGTGATGGGGGAAATGGGATCATCCTGTCTTTCTCAGACATAGTGAGCAAGGTTGCCAATGCAGAGCATACTTAGGCTACCCCCCTTTTAGGTTACCCCGGAGAGCCTGCTGTCGAACCAAGTCCCGCAGGCTCCCCTCTTACCTGCTCCATGCTGCAGGATGTTTGTCTAGCAAAACGATCCAATCTTCTCCCACCTCCGTGGGTAGCGTAGTAGACCTTCAGGCCCTGGGGTCCTATGAAGGTACCCACTGTCCTGGACCTATATAGCACCCTGGCAAACAGGAACTTATGGTCTTTATGAACTCCAAGTCCTGGGCCCAGGGTCCAGCCCTCCAAAGAGGAGCATTATAGGCAAAACCCCACGGTTTGGGGCCCGGGTACTGTCCACTTTGGCACTGAGGCTCCTTGGACAGATCCGGTTAGCCCGCCCATAATCCCAAGGATGTGGAGCAAAGCTATTCCGTGACCAACACCTAAGACACTGGCGAAAAAACTGAGGGACTCCCTCTAGGGGAGGGGGTTATATAGGGAGGGGACTTCCTGTTTGAGATTGCCAGTGTCCACACCTGAAGGTACTCCATATAACCCATATAGTAATGAATATGCCGCTCTGTGTCCCGTGATGTACGAGAAAGAAAATGTATCACTGTTTTTCCTGTTGAAAAGTTGACCGACTTCCAATCCACCAAAGGATGTCTAACTTGGCTACAACGAAGCACAAATCACCATTTAAAAAAAAAAAAAAAAAAGTAGATCTTTTAAAAAAATAAGGACCATTAATGGAAGAAGTACATTTAACAGGGCAGGTGGTACATCCTCACAACTGCTACAATGTAGGTTGTATTGGACATATTACACAGCTAAGCAGGAAAGACTGGAATAAAAAGAATATGCCCTGATTTACAAGGGCATACCATGTTGTGCTCCTGAATGAGTAATGTGCTCAATCACCATGTTAGGATAAACACAGACAGACAATCAAGGGGTTAACTACCTCTTATTTAGTTTACATAACAGTTTCTTGTGTGTATTGGATGTGTGGATTTCTGGGCAGCCAATTGAGACAGATTTGCACAGATCTGTGACAGAACAAGCAATACGGATAATACAGAATTTCACTTCAGATGGCTAATTAACCACTTAAGGACCGCCTCCTGCACATATACGTCGGCAGAATGGCATGGCTGGGCACAATCACCTACCGGTCCGAAGCTCCGTGACCACGGGACCCGATCGCCGCTGAGTCCCGCGATCGGTCCCCAGAACTGAAGAACGAGGAGAGCTGTGTGTAAACACAGCTTCCCCGTTCTTCACTGTGGCGCCGTCATCGTTCGTGTGTTCCATTTTATAGGGAAATACAATCAATGACATCACACCTACAGCCACACCCCCCCTACAGTTATAAACACAGATGAGGTCATACATAACCCCTTCATCGCCCCCTAGTGGTTAACTCCCAAACTGCATTTGTCATTTTTACAGTAAACAATGCATTCTAAATACATTTTTTGCTGTGAAAACGGTCCCAAAAATATGTTAAAATTGTCCGAAGTGTCCGCAGTAACGAAAAAAAAAATCACTGATCGCCGCCATTAGTAGTAATCAAAAAAAAAAAAATGCAATAAAACTATCCCCTATTTTGTAAACTCTATAAATCTTGCGCAAAACAACCGAAAAACGCTTATTGCGATTTTTTATCAAAAATAAGTAGAAGAATTCGTATCGACCTAAACTGAGGGAAAAAGTCCGTCAGATTTACATATACTGCATTTTTTTTTTTAACCACTTCAGCCTTGACCAAGTTCAAGAGACCAGCTCATGGTATGATACTTAATAGGGTCTCTGTTAAAGGTTTGCATCATTTGTGGTATATTTGTATAGGTTGAAAGTTTTTTTTTTTTTTAATGCGTGAATATCGTCTAGTCAGTAGTAAGCCCATTAAGACCGTAGTTATGGGCGATCGAGAAAAAAAAAAAAGTACAATGACTAAACCCAATAAACCCTCCCACCCCACCCCTCCCATTCCCGCCCCCCTCGTGGCTCCCACCGACTGAGTATCTGCGGTCACAGTGACGGGAGTGTTGGTATTTACTCCAATTAAAGTTGGAATAATCTACTTTGTTTCAGGGATAAGGAGCAAAGGAAAAAACAAACTAAAGTTGAAATTCAGATCCAGGTACAGTACCCCAGTCAGTAAATAGCCAAGACACCCTCAATCTCTCTGCATAGCTCCACGTTTTTTTAAATTCTTTCCATTTCTTCCATTTTTCACGAAAGTCCCCCTTTGTTTCAAAAAGGTTCCCTTTAAGCTCCTCCATCCTATATGTGACCTCCACTGCGTTATTCTCTTACATTCTCATTCATAAGTCCCCTTTGTTTCCTGCGATATCATCTCATCCTTATGTGACCTCCAAGGTCTCATACCGTAGGGCTTTCCTCATCCTGCCACTTTCGTGGTATAAGTCTTTTTGCCGCATTCAGTAGGTGGGGTAGGAGAGATTGTTTATATTTTTTACGACCCTCATGCCCACAACGGAAAAGGACTCCCCAGGGGTTTTTCTTAATCTCCTTGCCCGTTATTTATTTTATTAGGTTTAATATAGTGTCCCAATATTTCTGGATGATCGGGCATGTCCACCACAGATGGGCCATTGTTCCTACATCAAGACACCCCCTCCAACACTTTGCAGACTGGCCTACTTTGAATTTGCTGGCTTTGTCTGGAGTGATGTACCAGCCCGAAATACATTTGAAATTAGTCTCCGCGGTTCGTGTGTCTATGGCTGAAAAATGTGTACAGTGCATAATACTTTGTGACGTATGTTCCCCTCTTGATATTCCCAACTCCCTTTCCCATTTCTCTACAAAGGGGGCTTCTTCCCGTGCTCCTATTTTAATAAGTATACTGTAAAGTTTTGTGATCGTGCCCTTAGAATTAATTGATTTACATATCTTTTCCAATGGAGTCAATTCCTCCTCCGTCCGTAATGGGCGGGGAAGGTGACATACAAAGTGATGCAGCTGAGAATAATGCCACCTATCAAGATTCCAACAATCAACTTTGGTCTTCAACTCTTCATAGGTCATCATCTCGCCGCCTTTAATTAAATCACCTAGGTGAACATCTTCTTTCTTAATCCAATTCCCCCCTATTTTTTTTTTCCCCTAGTGCAAAAAAAGGATTTTCTTTTAGTTTCATAAGTGGAGAATTACATTTCCTATCTAGGAGTGTCTGAACCCTATCCCACATTTTTAAAGTATCTTGAGTCATTTCAAAAGTGTTGTGATCTAGTGCCCTGTGTTGGGAGGGAATCCAGATGATATTACTCAATAGGACGTGGGCTTGTGCTTTCTCTATTTGTACCCATCTTTTGTTTTGTCTATCCCTAGCCCATTCTACCACCCGTGAAAGAACCGCTGCTTTATAATAGTTTTTAATATCGGGTACAGCTAAACCGCCATATTGCTTTTTTTGTTTTAGAATGGACAGAGATATTCTATGCTTTTTTGTTTTCCATACATAATTCATAAGTAGGGAATTCAGTATCTTTAAGAATTGTTGGGGGACTGCTATTGGCAATAGCAGGAATTTATACAGGATCTTTGGGACCACTGTCATCTTTAACATGTTAATGCGTCCCACCCATGAGATGGGCTTCTTTATTAGCTTTTTTAATTCAGTTTTAATCTCGTTTAACAGGGGTATATAGTTGATTTTATATATCTTCTGGATCCTATTCGCTAATTTAATACCCAGATACTTTAATTCTCTGCTTCAAGGGAAGCCACAGATCGCTTTTACTTGGCCTTCTTCGGTCTTATTCAAGTTTATGTTCAATATCTCCGATTTCGTGATGTTAACTTTGAAATTGGAAATAGTGCCGAACTGTTGTAATGTCCGAACGAGCTTAGGAATGGAGACTGCCGGTTTAGTCCGGAAGAACAAAATATCGTCGGCAAAAGCCGCTAGCTTGTGTTCTTCCTCTTTTACCCTGATACCCTTAATGGAAGGGTCTTTCCAGATAGTAGACAAAAGAGGTTCCAGTGAGAGGATGAAGAGTAGGGGGGACAGGGGCCACCCCTGTCTTGTCCCGTTCCTTATCTCGAAGGATTCTGAGAATGTTCCATTTATTTTAATTTTAGCGGAGGGATGGTGATAGAGTGTTTTAATCCAGTTAGACAATCTTCTACCTTTTCCCATTACACTAAGAGTTTGCATTATGAGTCCCCAGTCTACCCTGTCAAAGGCTTTCTCAGCATCGACTGACAGGAATAGACCCGGGGACCCACCCTGCCTCAGCTTCTGGAGCAAGAGAAGAGCTCTTATACTGTTGTCCTTACCCTCTCTTTTGGGGAAGAACCCCACCTGGTCCGGATGGACTAGATGGTGTATAACACTTTTCAAACGTTCGGCTAGTATTTTCGAACAATTTAATGTCCGTATTCAGTAGGGAGATCGGTCTATACGAGGAACAAAGTGCTCTATCTTTCCCTTCTTTTAATATAATTGCCACAGATGCGGCAAACGCTTCCCTGCTGGTCTCGTACTCAGACCCTAGTCCATTAAAATATTTGCATAATTTCGGTATGAGAATGTCACTAAATTTTTTATAATAAAATACTGAGAACCCATCAGGCCCAGGGCTCTTCCCACTGGCTGTATTTTCTAAGGCTTTCTTAATTTCTACTTCAGTAATAGCCTGGTCGAGATGGGTTCTTTCAGTTGCATCTATACAGGGTAATCCTGCTTTTTCTAGGAAAGCTTGAATTTTGACTTCCTTTTCTCCTACCTGCCACTTGGCCTGGTCTATTGTATAGAGTTCTTCATAATAGTTTTTAAAAGTTTTTGCAATGTCTGCTGTTGAGTAAGCCAAGTCGCCATTTTTTTTTCTTAATTTTCTCGACATAGTTCCTAGCTTTCTTTTTTTGGGACATTTTGGTAAGGAGTTTGCTAGGTTTATTACCCCATAGGTATCTCTCTCTTGCGATATTTGAGAGCCTTTTATTTGCTTCTTGATCCATCATCCCCTTTAGCTCATCTCTTTTGATAGTTAAGCTAAGAAACGTCTCATTTGATCTTTGATTTTTATGTTCACGTTCTAAAAAAGGGATTTTTAATAACAGCTTGCCTGTAAAATCCTTTTCTTGAAGTACATCACGGGACACAGAGCGCATAGCCATTACATATGGGTTATATGGGTACCTTCAGGTGTGGACACTGGTGTAATCAACTTCACAGGAAGTTCCTCCCTATATAACCCCCTCCCACTGGGAGTGCTTCAGTTTTGTAGCAAGCAATTTCTCCGAGGTTATACAATGTTCCCCAAAAGAGGGGTGGGAGCTCTGTGTCCCGTGATGTACTTCAAGAAAAGGATTTTACAGGCAAGCTGTTATTAAAAATCCCTTTTTCTTTATCGTACATCACGGGACACAAAGCGCATAGCCATTACATATGGGATGTCCCAAAGCAATGCTCCATGAAGGGAGGGAGACCGTAAGGCCAAAAATAGCCAAACAAAAACATTATCAGGAGAAAAAAATAGCTCCACCAACAGAAAAACAAGGGGGCGTGAACCGGGCCAGAGGATTCTATACTGCTGCCCGTAGGACCGCCTGCCCAAATGCTGCGTCCGTAGCTTTTGCGACGTCCAACTTATACAATTTAGTAAACGTATGTACGGAAGACCAGGTTGCCGCTTTGCAAACCTGTGCCATAGAGATCTGATGGTGTGCCGCCCAAGAGGCACTCATGGCCCTCGTAAAATGGGCTTTAACTGATAAGGGAGGTGGAACACGCTTCAGACCATAGGCCTGAAAAATCAGCTGCTTAATCCACCTAGCCAAGGAAGACTTGGCAGCCGGCTGACCCTTTTTGGGGCCATCCGGAAGAACAAAAAGCACATCTGTTTTCCGAATCTTCTCTGTAGCTTTGAGATAAACCCTCATGGCTCGGACCACGTCCAAAGTATGAAGCAGTCTTTCCTCTCTGGACTGGGGAGTAGGAAAGAAGGATGGTAGGACTAGGTCCTGATTCAAGTGAAAACTGGATATGACCTTAGGAAGGAAAGAAGGTTGAGGCCGCCGAACCACTCTGACCTTATGCCGAATCAGGTACGGTTCCCTGCAAGACAAGGCTGCCAGCTCGGAGACCCTTCTGGCCGAAGCCATAGCCACCAAGAAAACCGACTTTCGGGTTAGCAGCACAAGAGGGATTTCTGTCAGAGGTTCAAACGGTTGTCTTTGTAAAGCTGACAAGACGAGTTTCAAATTCCAGGGGCAGAGGGGAGCTCTAATAGGGGGATTTACATACAAGACCCCCTGCAAGAAGGTTTTCACAAGCGAATGCGCGGCCAAAGGCCTTTGAAACCATATCGATAAGGCAGACACCTGCCCCTTTAGAGTACTAAGAGCTAATCCCTTATCAACGCCAACCTAGAGGAATCGCAAGATCCTGTCGATAAAACTTACGAGGATGCCCTCTTTGAGACTCGCATCACTCCCCATAGGTCCTCCAGACTCTGTAATAGATATTTCTAGAGACTGGTTTCCTAGCCTGAATCAACGTAGATATGATCTGGGCTGAGAGGCCTCTGCCCTTAAGAATTAGGGATTCAGCCGCCAAGCCATCGAATCTAGCTGCTGTGAAGCAGGGTGGCATATCGTGCCCTGAGATAACAGGTCTGGGCGCAGGGGGAGTGGCCCCGGTGCCCCTACTGACATCCTCACGATGGGCGCGTACCAAGCCCTCCTGGGCCAGGCTGGGGCCACCAGGATCACAGGCCTGTGCTCCACCCTGATCCTTCGTAGAAGGCGGGGAATCATCTGCAGTGGAGGGAACGCATACAGGAGAGAAAACTGGTGCCAGGGGCAAACCAACGCATTGGTCCCGTAGGCCGAGGGATCCCTGGCTCAGGATACGAATTTGTCCAATTCCTTGTTGACTCTCGTTGCCATGATGTCTACATCGGGAACTCCGAATCCTTGGCAAATGTCTTGGAATACCTGGGGGTGAAGAGACCAATCCCCCGGGAGCAACTGTTGAAGATTCAAAAATCTGCTTGAGAATTGTCTATCCCTGGGATGAACACTGCCGAGATGCAGGGTACATGGGCTTCGGCCCATGAGAAAATCAGGTTTACTTCCCTTTGAGCCACTAGGCTCCTCGTGCCCCCCTGGTGGTTTATGTATGCCGTGGCATTGTCGGACTGTACCCTTACTGGCAGACCCTGAAGGGGGAGAGTCCAGACGACCAGGGCCAACCGAGCAGCTCTGATCTGTAGGATATTAATGGGAAGCAGTCTTTCTGCCTCCTATCACTGTCCCTGCTGGGTCAGTCTTCCTAAAATTTTCCATGTGATGGGGCAAAAGGATTTCCCCTTTGACAAATATTGAGGGACCAGCCACCAGAACAGGCTGCGCCGGACCCCTGAGAGAACTAACCGACGGTCTAGTGCCTGCATGGACTTGTTTCAGGCAGAGAGAATGGCTGCCTGGAGAACTCTGGTATGGATCTGGGCATAGGGCACTGCTTCGAAGGCGGCCACCCTCTTCCCCAGCAGTCGTATGCCTAGGCGAATAGTCGGCCTCTTCTTGCCTAAGACTATTTGAACTGTTTGAGTCAATGACCTGACTTTTGCTTGAGGAAAAAATATCCTCTGGCCGACTGTATCTAGCCGAAGGCCTAGAAATTCAAACTGTTTTGTGGGTTGCAACCTCGATTTTTCTTGGTTCAAAATCCACCCAAACTCTTCTAGATGCCGAACTGTGCGGACTACTGCATGATTGAGGTTGGAAGCTGATCTGTCGATAAGCAGGAGATCGTCCAGGTATACCAGGACCAAAATGCCTTCTGTCCTTAGGACGGCTAGCACCGGGGCTAACACCTTTGTGGATACCCGCGGAGCTGTTGCCAACCCGAAAGGGAGGGCTACGAACTGGAAATGACCTTGATCTATCATAAAATGAAGAAACTTGTGATGTGCCGGGTAGATTGGCATGTGCAGATAAGCATCTTTTATGTCTATAGATGCTAGAAAGTCGTCATGATGTAGGCTGGCTGTCACCGAACGTATGGATTCCATACGAAAGGTCTACTTCTTAGAAAGCGATTTAGGCGTTTGAGGTCTAAGATAGGCCTGACGTCACCATTGGGTATTTATGGAAAAGGTTGGAATAGAATCCCAGACCCCATTCCTGGGTTGGTACTTCTACAATTACTCCTTGGAGCCAGAGGCGATTCAATGCCTTTTTACGAGAGAGGCCCTCTTTAATGGGCCGCTTGGAAGACTTTGACTCCCGAAAATGAGGGGGGACTTCTCGAAACTCTAGTTTGTAGCCCGTGGCTACCACGAACCGAACCCAAGAGTCGGGAATTCTGGCTTTCCACACTTCGGAGAAAAACCGAAGTCTTCCGCCCACCCAAGAGAGTGGGGGCGCCCCTTCATGAATCTGACTTGATGACAGGTTTAGCCAGCTTGCGAGACCATGGCCTCTTGTTTACCGCGGCTTGTCCCTGTGGGCGGCTATTAAATGTTGAACGCCCGGGAGGCCGTCGATACTGACGGGAAGCTGAAGGGGCCGAGCCAGTAAAAGGCCCGTCGCTTAAACGCGGGCCCGCGCGGTCTTTTCTTGACCGGTAAGGAAAAACTTTTACCACTTGATATGGTTTGGATATATTTATCTAGGTCTTCACCGAATAGTCTTTCGCCCTGAAAGGGAAATCCTGCTAAAAGTTTTTTGCAGGGTGCCTCTGCTGATCAGTTCTTTAGCCACAAAAGACGACGCATATGAACCAACAGCAGAGATAGACGGGACGCCCGTTGAACGGAGTCCTTAATAGCATCTACTGCAAAGCAGAGAGCCCTTGGGAGGTCTGCTAATTCACGAGTTTGCTGAGCCGGCATGTCCTTTTAACAACTGTTTCTTTAAAGCCTGACAAACGCCAATGGCTGCCACTGCTGGCTGAACCACGGCACCTACTGTGGTAAACGAAGCCTTCAGTAGGGTCTCCAATTTTTTGTCGGCCGGATCTTTGAACATCTGGACATTTCCAACCGGACAGGTCAGGGATTTATTCACGCAGGAAATGGCCGCGTCCACAGTAGGGAGTGCCCATTTCTTTGCAAATTTTTCTTCCATAGGATATAAAATAGTGAACCTTTTAGGAGGGAAAAAGATCCTATCAGGTCGAGCCCAATCCTGAAAAAAACACGCTCTCCAGAAGGGGGTGAATTGGAAAAGACACACAAGTTAATGGTGCCTTTAAAGAACCTAATGAGGATACTGCAGGGGCTAATAGTTCTGACACTGGAAGTTTTTAAAAGCAGTGCGAACAATATCTGTCAGAGACTGGATCCACAGGCTCTCCGCTTGAGAAGCCGAAAAAATTTATCTAGAGTGGAACCCTCCATGTCTGAACCGTCGGGACTCTGGTCCGCTTGATCCCCTTGTGGGTCCTGTCCCTCCGGCGAGGAGACCCAGCATCTGAAACCACCAATCTAGGTGACGGGGATCTAGCCCGTTTGCCACCTGGCAAAGAGCGGGCAATCAAAGCCGTTAACCTTTCCTCTAGCCCACCCAGGGTGGTCGCTAGCATTTCTTCCGTAACGTAAACGGGAATAGGTGGATTGGGGGCCGCCTCTGCCCCCAGCACCCTCAATGGCTCCTGTAAGATGCTACTCGGTGGCCTATCTAGCGAGGGTGGGACCATCCTGGCCCCAATCCTCTGACCCCGATGGAGACTTGTTCTTTGGCACCCTTTGCAGCCTTAGCTGGTCCTGATCCCTTGGGAGCCATTGCACAACCTTGAGACACCCCTGTAGCCAACACCCGACTGTTGTAGCTAGGAGTGAACTAATAAGAACAGGCTATGAAAAAAAAAAAAAAAAAAAATTCAAATTTTACCAAGCTCTAGAATGTGGCAATACCAAGGAAAACCTGTGAGTATTGCAACACCAATGCCCGTTAGCTGGAGCCCAAGGTAGACTCGGATGCTGCCGGATCTAAGGCTGAGTCCCTTCAAGAAAAAAAACTTTTTTTTTCTTTTGGTCAAAGTGGACTTTAAGTCCAGACCTGAAGATCCACCAACCGCCACTAGGTGTCACTGCATGCCAAAAAATGGCTCAGCTGCGCGCTCTGTGTCCTTTCTCCACCGCTCTCAGAAGGGAAAGACCAGCCGGAAACAATGCTCTGTATTAACTGAAGCCCTGACCCTGCCGGCCCGCCCCCCCTATGCACAAGGACGCCATAAAAGACGGCGTGCACGCGCGCGCAAGCGCACGCACCCTCCCCACGCTGAAATCAACATGGAGGAAGCAGAGAGCAGAGGAGAAGCATGGACCAACGCCAGCAGCCCAAACTGACACCTAGGTAAGCACTAATTCTCAATGTAGTGCACACATAGAGGAAGCTGTCCCCATAGGCTTCCTAAGAAACAGGAGTTTCACCAGCATTCCCTCTTTATAGTACGTGGGAGCTGCAGTATCAATGCTAACAGGCAGATCTGGGGGGAGTAGCAAAATATATATCTTAAACAAGCATACATATATCTACATGTTATCTGTGTAAACATTAGTACATCCCATCCTGTCAAAAAGACATAGTGGAGATAGTGGCTGATGCACAAGCATACCATTAGCCAACCCAGAACCCCCAGGGGGATACCTACTGTCGAACCAAGTCCCGCAGGTTCCCTCTTACCTGCTCCACGCCGCAGGGTATTGCAAACTGCAAGAGGCCCAGCCTTCCCCCATCTCCGTGGGTATTGTCTTGGACCTTCAGGGACCGGGGTCCTGTGTTAAGGAACCCACACCCCTGGACCTATATAGCATCCTGGCATCAGTAGCGTTTAGTTCTTGGAAGAGACTAAGGCACTGGAGCCCAGAATCCAGCCCTCCAAGGAGAGGCATTATAGGCAAAACCCCACTCCAGCAGGGCCCGGGTACCGTACACCTTGGCTTTGAAGCACTTCGGACGGATCGGGCTAGCTATCCTGGGTCCCGAGACCTCCGAGGGACAGCTAGACGTGACCAACACCTAAGACACTGGCGAAAAAACTGAAGCACTCCCAGTGGGAGGGGGTTATATAGGGAGGAACTTCCTGTGAAGTTGATTACACCAGTGTCCACACCTGAAGGTACCCATATAACCCATATGTAATGGCTATGCGCTCTGTGTCCCGTGATGTACGATAAAGAAATCATTATTTCTTTAGACAAAGTATCGAACTTCTTATTTTTCCCTCTTTATCCTAGCCCCCTCCGAAATAAAAATCCCTCGAATATATGCTTTATGCGACTCCCAAAGGGTAGCGCTTGAAATCCCCTCTATGTCGTTAAATAAGAAGAAAGTTTTAAGTTCCTCTTCTACCCTTCCTGCCCCTTCTTCATCCCAAATTAACTCATTATTCAAATGCCAGGCCGTTTGCTGATTCTTTTGCATAAATGATTTAATCTTCATAGTCACTGGGGCATGGTCCGACAGAGTGATAATTCCAATGTCAGTCTCAGTGACCCGTTCTAGTAACCTATGATCCACCAGAATATAGTCTATTCTGGTGTACGTGCCGTGGGGGGGAGAGAAGAACGTATAGTTCCGGATGTGGGGATGAAAAGCCCTCCATGCGTCTACCAATTGGCTATCGTGTAACTTATGCTTTATTTTTTGCAATTGTACGTTGGTTGTCTCCACCACACGGGACGTACTGTCAACCTTTGGGTTTATAGCAAAATTTAGGTCCCCATTAGGACTACATATCCTTCCGCAAAATTGTGTAATTTACCGAGAATTCGGCTTAGGTACTGAATTGGGTGTACATTAGGAGAGTATATATTTGCCAAGGTATATTCCATATTTCCTATCAGACCTTTCAAAAATAAAAAACGCCCTTCTGGATCTGTCAGCCTTGCCTTGAGAGAAAACTCAATTCCTCTTGCGAACCCAATTGCCACTCCCCTGGCAAGACTGGAGATGGAATCACCATAGTACCAAGTTGGGTGTGCTGTTGAAAAGAGCTTTATATTTGATTTCAAGGATAGGTGGGATTCTTGTATAAAAACTATGTCTGCTCTATGTTGTTTAATCTCCTCCAATACCTTGACTCTTTTACTAGCAGAATTCAGACCTTTCACATTATAGGTTAGAAATTTTAATTCCGCCATATCTTCCTACCATTCCCCTGCCTTCCTGATCCTACCATGTCCATGGGAGCCACGATCGTCCCCCCATTACCCCTTTCCCCCCTCCCACCCTACCCTCCCACTCCCCCCTTTAGGCCTAATCGTTGCCTCTGAACCAAAAGGCCTCCTCATGCCTTATTGCCTTCCTCGGTTCCCCTCAAGTGAGGTGAGGCTTCCCAACGCCCCATCCTCTCCTATGCCCTCGTGATGTATTGAGGTCGGGGGTCAGATCGACCGGGAGAGGAGGTTGTTGGCCAACCCCTGGATTGCCCCCTACTACTCTCCCCCTCCCCCCCCATACCCCCCCCCCCCCCACCTAAGAAAAAAGGAAAGAAACCATTTTTTTTTAATCAACCCATTCAGGTAGGTCTGGGACCTGCATATCAAGCTTATGGCAGAACCCGGCCAAATCCTCCGGGAATGTCAATTTTGCAGACACCCCTCCTTTTTGTCCGATAAGGCATGCCGGGAACCCCCACTGATAGATAATATTCTGCTGTCTCATGTACTCCAATAGGGGTTTCAGACATCTCCTTCTGGCCAGGGTGTCCCAAGCCAGATCTGGAAATATCTGCAACTCAGTGCCCCCAAAACGCAGAGGAGGTTTCTTTCTTAGTTTTAGCCATATATCAGCCTTGTCTTCGTAGTAACGGAACCTGACAATTATATCTCTAGGCTTCTCGCTCCCTCGTCCATTTTTCCTTCCAATTCGGTGTATCCTCTCAATTTTTAAGGGTTCTTCCAAACCTTTTTCCAAGAGGGGGAGGAACAAATTGTTCACTATTTGTCTCAAATCTTCACCCCTCTCTTCTTTGATAGAGCGTATTTTCAAATTTTGCCTTCTATTGCGGTTCTCTTAGTCCTCCAGTCGATATTGCAAAAGCCTCTGGTTACGTTTCATGGTTAAATGTTGATTCTGTGCATATACTGTATTTAACCACATAAGTTGCGTTTTTTGTTGAAAACTAACCTTAACCACTTCCCGCCCAGTCAATGAACAATTGACGTCCGGGAAGTGGTTGCAAAATCCTGACGTCCTGCAGGATTTCATGTGGGGGCACGCAGCGTGGCGATCGGTGATGCGGGGTGTCAGTCTGACACCCTACATCTCCGATCTCTGTAAAGAGCCTCCTGAGGCGGCTCTCTACCACGTGATCAGCTGTGTCCAATCACGGCTGATCATGATGTAAACAGGAAGAGCCGTTGATGGCTCTTCCTCACTCAGGTCTGACAGACACGAGTGGAGGAGAGCCAATCAGCGTCTCTCCTGACGGGGGGTTCGTGCTGATTGTTTATCAGTGCAGCCCCCCCTCGGATGCCCACCAGGGAAGGACAAAAAAAATGGCAGTCAGTGCCCAAAAATGGGCACTGACTGCAACATGGACCCCAGTGTGTCCATCAGTGCCACCCCACAGTGCCCATCCATGAGTGCCCATCAGTGCCACCCCACCACCCATCAGTGCCACCCCAGTGCCACCCATCAGTGCCACCCATCAGTGCCACCCATCAGTGCCACCCATCAGTGCCACATCAGTGCCAGTGCCCCCCATCAGTGCCACCCATCAGTGCCCCCCATGAGTGCCCCCCATGAGTGCCACCCATGAGTGCCCATCAGTGCCACCCATGAGTGCCCATCAGTGCCACCCATGAGTGCCCATCAGTGCCACCCATGAGTGCCCATCAGTGCCACCCATGAGTGCCCATCAGTGCCGCATACCAGACCTGATGACAAAAACTACCCCCCCATCCCATAAGGAGCGTTACAAGCTGCTGAAAGAAGCCGAACGTCAGTGCGCAGGTGCCGTATAGCTCCGTATAGAGCCGGCTCGCATTTCGGCTTCTTTTGACAACTCGGGACGCTCCTTATGCGACGGGGGGTAGTTTTTTGTCATCACGTCAATCACTTAGCTGCTGAATAGGAACGCGCAGTCCCGCGGGAGCCACTACCCGGAAGCTGGGGGGAATAGCTATACGACTGTATGTACAGCAAGAAAAAAAAAAAAAAACACACACACTGTCAATGTTGCAAGTGAACACAATGCAATGTTAGAAAAATGTTTTAGGGTGAAGCTCCGCTTTAAAGTAGAAAACGGCTTCACTGCCCTTTTTCTGCGGCACTTCGTGAATGGGCGGCTGCCTCCTGGGATACACACAGTTCCCAGAAGACACCGCGACGCAGGACGAGGCAGAAGATCCACCGCAGTGAAGGAAGAGCTACTTGAGCATAGCAACCGCCCTTTCAGGCGAGTATAACTTATTTATTTTTTATTTTGGAACTCCACTTTAAGTATACCTTTATAATGCTTAAAGTGATTCGTATGTAGTTAAACTATATAACAAATGAGTTTAGGTAACATTACATCAATCCAGTGATTTAACAATCAATCCAGTGAGCAGATTACATACTTCTCAATTCAATCTAACATCAGATATTTTTCTCATCAATTCTAAACACAGCAGTCAAACTTTCTCATACAACAAAAGTACCAGTTTAAAGTTTTGCAGCATTGCAGTTACATTCACAGAAGGGAAAATGTCTGACTGGAAAACATCACCCAGGTTACCATGACTTCCCCAGTCAAAACAAACACATGGAAACAGACTTTTTTTTTTCTAAGCAGTACACTCATCACAGTTTAACCACTTGCCACCCAGGCAAATTCTGACATTTCTCTCCGACATGTAAAAATAATATATTTTTTTGCTAGTAAATTACATGGAACCCCCAAACATTATATATGTATTTTAGCGAAGACACCCTAGAGAATAAAATGGCGGTCGTTAAGTTTCAAACATGTTTTTTCTCCATGAGAAACATCCGTGGCCGACGGATCCCGTCTCCAACTCACTGATGGCAGTGGTGAGTCGGTAGAAGCACCGGAGGTTGGCGTGGGGGGGCTGGGGGGGAAGATTCTGCACTGACCGTCTTATTAGGATGCATGACCACTATTTCTCCATCGTGCCGTGTGCTGATCACATGAAGGGTCCCCAAGAAAAAAAAAATACACACTGCAGAGGATTAACCCCTTAGGTTCCACAGTTAGTATAACTAGAATGATTTACTGCATATACAGACTGATTTTAATGTTGTGAGTTTAGTAACACTAAATGACTTTGAACGTAGCATGGTTTTGGTGCCAAACAGTCCAAGTATTTAAAAAACTGCTAATCTACTGGGATTTCTACGCACAACCATCTCTAGGGTTTACAGAGAATGGTCCAAAAAAGAAAAGCAATCGAGCAGCAATTGTGTGGACGAATATGACTTATTGATGTTAGAAGTCCAAGGAGAATGGGCAGAATGGTTCGAGATGATAGCAAGGCAACAATAACTCAAATGCCTACTCGTTGCAACCAAGGTATGCAGAATACCATCTCTAAATGCACAACAAATCGAACCTTGAAGCAGATTGGCTACAGCAGAAGACCACAACGGAGCCACTCCCGTCAGCCAAGAACAGGAAACGGAAGCTAGAATTCGCACAGGCTCACCAAAATTGGACAAAAGTTGCCTGGTCTGATGAGTCTCTATTTCAGCCGCGACAAAGATGGTAAGGTGAGAATTCTGGAGCAAGCATAAAAGTATGGATTCATCCTGCCTTGTATTAATGGTTAAGGCTGATGGTGGTGGTGTAATGGTGTGGGGGATATTTTCTTGGCACACTTTGGCCCCTTAGTACTAACTGAGCATTGTTTAAATGCCACGGCCTACCCTAGTATTGTTGCTGACCATGTCCATCCCTTTATGACTTCAGCATACCCATCTTCTAATGGCTACTTCAAGCAGGATTAGCACCATGTCACAAAGCTCAAATCATCTCAAACTGATTTCTTGAACATGACAAGGAGTTAAGTATACTCTAATGGCCTCCACAATTGCCAGATCTCAATCCAATAGAGCACCTTTGGGATGTAATACAACTACATTATGTGTCTACATATAAGATAACACTGTAAAAAAAAAATCTTAATAAGAGTCGGTGCACACAGGGGCGACTGGTCAGGTGACTCAGCCGTCTGACAAGTCGCACTCCGCTCTACTCAATGGAACCGTTCTAATAGGAGCGACTCGAGTCTCTCCAACTAAGAGTCGGTTCACACTGGGGCGACTTGGGATCCGACTTGACGTCGCCTCAAGTCGTCCCAAGTCGCGCTGAAGAGAAAAACAATGCAAGTGAATGTGAGCGGTGTTAATACACACTACTCAAGTCGCTCCGACTTTTGAAAAGGTTCCTGTACGACTTCAATCCGACTTGTAGGCGATTTGTACCCATTGATTTCAATGGAAGTCGCCTCAGAAGTCTGATCACTGAAACATTTTCTTGTACGACTTTGGGGGCAACTTGCATTGACTTCAATGCAGAAGTAATTTTGCAAGTCGCCTCTAAAGTCGTCTTGAGATCGCCTTGCCGAGTCGCCCCCAAAGTCGTGCCGCCCCTTTGTGAACCGGCTCTTTGGGTCTACAACATACAACATGCTACAAAACAAATAACAAAAAAGCTAAATTATCCCCTCCACCTACCACTTAACATTTACAATGTTGTCAGTTAAACGTAAACAGAGTCCAGACTCAGTCCACAGGTCACTTATGACTAATCACCACTGACTGCAACCCTAAACTCACAAAGAGAATATAAGGATTGGACAAACCTAACAAACATAATGTGAGTGCTTTTAGGTAAAAAACCAAGAGATGACTGCATTGAGCAACTCATAAAACCTGCAAACATTGAGCAATCTCAAAATCTAATCTGAAATGGTTAATAAAAGGAGCTTGGATGTTTGAGCCACTAAGATTAGGAGCCAGGAAGAGGGGTGAATTTCTATGCATTTCACCACACCGAGACCTCATGCACACTGGACGTTATAAAAATGCCAGGAGCGTTAGCTGCATTATACATTTTGCAGCATTTTTTTTGGAGTTATTCAGAGTTGTAACTAATAAAACTTCTCTTTAACCACTTCAGCCCTGGATAATTTGGCTGCTCAATGACCAGGCCATATTTTGCAATACGGCACTGCGCCGCTTTAACTGACAATTGTGCGGTCGTGCAACATTGCACCCAAACAAAAATCGACAAATTTTGAAAAACACACAATATTTTGTACTTTTTACTATAATAAATATCCCCAATTTATTTTAAAAAAAGCTATTTTTTTTCTCAGTTAAGGCCGATATGTATTCTTATACATATTTTTGGTAATTAAAAAAAAAAAAAAAAAAAATCGCAATAAGCATATATTGATTGGTTTATAGCGTCTACAAAATAGGTGATAGATTTTATGACATTTTTATTATTATTTTTTTTTACTAGTAATGGCGGCAATGTGCGATTTTTATCTGTACTGCGACATTATGGAGGACACATCGGACACTTTTCACACATTTTTGTATTTCATTTATACAGCAATTAGTGCTATAAAAATTCACTGATTACTGTGTAAATGTCACTGGCAGTGAAGGGGTTAACACTAGGGGCGATCAGGGGGTTAATTGTGTTCCCGACTGTGTTTTTCTTTTCAAATATATAATTTTATTAGTGCCCAACATGGGCCAAAGCATTACAAACAAATACAGGAGGACATTTTAATGAATAACAACAACATATCTTGAAAATGGGGAGAAAAAAGAAAAAACAGAAAAAAAAAAGGGGACATCATCAAACTTAACATCAGAAGGTAGAGGCAAGGTCGGGGTCTAGCCCAACTGCCAACACCACAAGCTCGTAGTATATCCGTTGGCCAGACCCCCTTAAGTAACATCTCCAGGGCCGTAGGCCACCTCCAACATTGAAGCCTCCACACAATCTCTGTAACAACCCCTAGGCCCCACTCCCCCTCCACCCGAACCGGGTCCGCCCCAAGGGCGGAGAAGGGGGACGAAAGGAGAGGGGGGCTCGAGACAGAGAAAAAGGCAGAAGGAAGAAAAAAAGAGAGTGAAAGGGGCGAAAAGAGGAAAAGGAGGGGATAAGGCAAGGCAGGGCGGGCTGGGGGGGAGGCCTGGCCCAGAAAGGTCATCAGGAAACACTGGTTGAGTCAGGATGACCCCCGGGTTAATCAGTACATGGGACCTTTGCTTCCTCAGGTGGCCCTAAGGGCAATGCCGTCTGTGGAGAAGATAAAGTGGTTCGACAGTTCCCACGTATCTGAATTTTTCCTGTTTTGCAGACAGCACCAGGTCTTCCATTGCCTTAATATCCTCCACCCGGCGGATCTAGCTAGCCCCTGACTGTGTTTTAACTGTAGGGGGATGGGACTCACTATAGTAGATGACAGATCGGGGTTCCCAGCTTAGAGGAACTCACAATCCGCATCTCCTAGAACAGAACAGTGATGCGTGTGCGATTAAACACACTCCATCTGATCTGCCAGACGATGATGATGAACGGATCCCCCCATCTGTTTTAGCATATATGATCTGATTACAGTAGGTGTAAACTGACAAATGTCTGTTTACATTCATAGCTCCACAGAGGGCAATGGATGGTCTGATCAGGGGCACCTACAAAACAGACAAACGCCCTGCAGATCCAGCCGCTGCCTCTATGCTCATTGGATAGATTGTTAGCAGCAGGAGTTGATTGACAGCAGCGGGAGTCAATCAAATCCAGTGACACAAAAGAGGGGACAGGACCGAGTCCTGCCGTCTGTGTCAATGGACGCAGCAGCGGGACTCTTGAGCACGCCCGCATGGGTGACCCCAGGGAAAGCGGCTCTATGTGGGGGCACTCGAAGAGGAGGAGTCAGAAGTGCTGCCAGGACACCGCAATAGAAGAGAATCAGGGCTGCTCTGTGCTCAGAGCAGGCAAGTATGACATGTTATTTAAAAAAAAAAAAAAAAAAACATTACAATCACTTTAAATATACAATTTCATTTGGAATTGTTGTATAGATCTATGGAGGTCTACGCTCATTAAAAGCTTAGTAAAAGTAGTGCATCATTCTTGGTCCATTTTATGCACCCACTTGATTTTATAATTAAACTCTGTATAAAATGATTTTGATTAATTTTAAACATTTATTAGAAGAGTTGCGATTATAAAGCAAACCCCATCACAGATTCAATTAAATAAAAGCAATTTAAGTGTTTTAAAAAAAAAAAGATTCACCACAAACTGCCTAACAAACGTTATGATTAAAAAAACCTCTACATGTTTATAAACCGATTACAACATTCATCTTATTGTTACCAAGCCATATATGTTTTGCAATAACACAAATTCTTGCCAAGGCATGTCACTTCAGCGCATAGTATTCTTGCGCAAAACCCTGAAATAAACCCAAACACATTACAGGGAGCTTAATGTGTATTTATAGGCAAACTATTGTTTTTCTTTTATTTTGGATAAAGAGAAGAGTTAAAGAGTCATTAATCCCCAAAATAAAAAGTTACTATAATGCAGATTACCAATTTGTACATGAGGTATCTGCATTATTATCCTTTTAGCCATCTTTCACTTGTTGATCCAGCCAGGAAGTCAATTAGTCAACTTCCTTTAACTGACCAAGCTGTCCTGCAAACGTGCCAATTAGAGGGTTGAAAAAAGACATTTAACACTTACGGGGTTGCTTACAATGATCAGCTTTGATTCAATGTAAAATCTTTCTGCCAAAAGAAAAAAAAAGGTTACTGTAACTGCTTATAAAGTTTTAGTTGGAATCCAGCTTTAATTTGTTAATCAAGTCCATCTAACGCAGATCTTCACAGATCGACAATTCTGCAGTCCAGGAGGGGTTCTGCTGTTCCTCCAGTAAGTGGAGGGACTCAGACAGGAATAGGTCATTGGCCAAATCACCAGGTGGAAATAAAAAGGAGAAAACTCCTTAAAAAGAAAATGAATGCAGCCACCACATTAAAGCGGAGGTTCACCCCAAATATAGTCTTTTTCCATGTGATCCAGCATACTGGCGTCAGCATGCTGTTTTTTTTTTTTTTAATGCCCCACTTACTGTCTAATCTTCAATTTTGATTTAGCTCCCCCACGGTGGATGGCGCGCCTGTATAGCCTGTCACTGGTTCCGAAAATACCCGATTTAAGACTCGGGTATTTCCGGTGCAATACGGCGCCTGTGCACAGACCTAGGAGCTGACTGCGCAGGCGCCGTATTTCTCCGAGTCCTATATCGGCTTTTTTCGGAGGGTGTGACGCTCCATAGCCATAGGACTCGGAGAAATACGGCGCCTGCACAGTCAGCTCCTAGGTCTGTGCGCAGGCACCGTATTGCGCCGGAAATATCAGAGTCCTAAATCGGATATTTTCGGAACCAGTGACGGGCTATACAGGCGCCATCCCCCGATGGGGAGATAAATCAAAATTGAAGATTAGACAGTAAGTGGGGCATTTAAAAAAAAAAAAGCATACTGGCGCTGACGCCAGTATGCTGGATCACATGGAAAAGCGGATATTTAGGGTGAACCTCCTCTTTAAGGTGATTGTAAAGTTTTTTATTTTAAATAAACATGTTATACTTACCTGCTCTGTGCAATAGAATTGCAGCGTGTCCCTTAGCCTCCTCTTAAGTCCCTCATCGGCAACCACAGGCTCCTCCTCTTCTTAGTTTCCGCTTCCTATTGTGGCACACCTATGGGTTCAATCTCAAGCCATGCTGCCTGCATCCATAGACACAGACAGTGCAACTCAGCCCCACCCCTCTCCGTCACAGGATTTGACTGACAGCAGCAGCAGGAGGAGGAGGAGCATATGGATCCTGCTGCCTCAGTAAACCTGTGAGAACAGGAATACCTGCTACAGACAGGCATAGCACTGTATTGATTGAGGGCTTAGAACCATAAAGGGGGTGGGGTGGGGGTGAGGGGGCAATATTATTACCCAAACATTTTTCTATCTTAAAGTGGAGTTACACCCATTTTTTTTATGTTTGTCTGTGCTGCATGCCCTAATCTCATAGTGTTCAGAATGCAGACAATTTTTATTTATTTTGTTGCTTGTAAATACCTTTATTTTGTAGTCCTTCATTACTTTCTCCTCCTTATTAGCCTAGGCTATTAAGTCACAAGGCTATTTGCAAGGGTTTCTGGGATAGGCATCATGTTTCCCAGTAGTCCTTGCAAACCTGACTGAAACCTATTACTTGCTTGTGCAGCACTGAGCATGTGCGAGATATGCAAAGCTGAAATCCAGGAAGTCATACAGTCTGGCTTCATGATGCCCACACTTAAGATGGCCACGGTCTATTTCTAGATTATAAACCAAAATAATCTAAATGCTGTAACAACCTAACAAAACGGACCTTAGTTTACAGAATAACTTTACTAGAATACATTAAGCTTGTGTTTTACAGGGGTATTTATATTTAAAAAGTGAAATTGTGGGTAGAACACCCCTTCAATGCAGGGAATGCATTTGAATAAATGGTTAAAATCAGTGGCTTGTAATCTGTGGATTATAGCTTTTCATTTATTAAGTGGGGAGTCGGAAGTTCTTATATATATTCTTCTTCTGCATATTAATGCTGAAGTTTAGTATTTTCTCCCCAGGGATGCTACTTTCCAGCAATTAAGTGTGCTCCATATGCTGGTGGCTGCGGTTTATGGTAGAAATGCTCAGTCCTCTGCCCCTGGATATTCTCACAGGTGTGATCTTCCAGTGCTGCAATGGTGAATAGTAGCTGTGCCTGTGAAAGGCATTTAAAAGGTGCAGACTATGCTCTGTTCACAGCACCAGTACTAAAAGTACCCACAATGCAAAGTATTTAGTGATTAGAGGAGGCAGATATTCCATTCATCATCGCCCGTCCTCCAATCACAGAATTCTTTGCAAAGTGAGAACATGACATACAGGTGTTATGACTGGAGCATAAGGACGGAAAGAACAAGCATAGTTGGCAATTTTGATGACTGTCACAGGCACAGCCGAAGATATTAACCCAGCACCAGAAGATCACCGCTGCAGGGAAATCCAGGGACAGGCGACTGAGGATTTCAGCAGCCACCAGCACATGTCGTTAAGTTGCATTTCCGATGCCACTTAAATATAATTGGGCACTAAAAACTTCAGCTTTAAAATAGTTGCAAATACTATATTTATTGATTTTATTGGTCATACCCTTGATTAGGGAATACAGCAATTGGTATTTATAACTTTAAAGGGGGTCCAGCCAACAGCTGAATAATCCATTAAAATACATGTTAACCATTTGAGGTATAAAATGTTGTTCTGCCAAACTTATTTATACATCTCTTCCATACTATACAGGCAGAACCACCGAGCTATTAGTAGTATGATCAGCTTTACGGCGTCCTAGATCACATCCCTGCTAACTGGACAGATGTAATGTTGCCTAGGTATTGCCCAGTTAGCAGTCTGTAGCTGCAGAAGTGATACAGGAGTGGGAAATGTGCCAGTGTGTAGGGGTGACAAGTTTAAAAGATTGGCTTTACAAAATAAGAAATTGGCAGGAAAAACTGCAAAAACACACCTTGTGCATTTAGCCATTTTGTTCGGGTTTCGCATATTTTGCCCTAAATTTTGTACACATCGTTTAAATTGCGGCCCTGTTAGACATCTGTAAACTGCACCTGTTAGACATGCACAGCTCTTTGTAGTGTTCAAACAGATACCAACAGCTGATCAGCAGGCACATAATTCTATCTATAGAACAACTTCCTAGTTCACAATATAGTGATGACACAGGCCCAACTGTCTACTGATAGAAAAGCCATCTGCTATTCCAGAATACGTTTATCTGCCTTATTTCTTTGACAAAGTTCTGTTGTGAAAGAAAACCCCTTCTGATTAATGTAATGCTTTAACAAAACAAAGCTATAACTGCACTCTCAATACATAGAATTGTCATTGTCTTATAAGACAAATTGTGAATTAGACCCCTTTCACACTGAAGAATTTTTACAGCTTTTTAGCATTAAGAATAGCGCTCTTAAAACGCTCTCCGTGCATCTCAATGGACCTTTTCACACAGTTCTGCAAGCAGCATCTTTGGAGCAGCTTTTGAGCGCTGAAAAAAAATAAACGCTCCAAAAACGCCCCTCTCCATTGAAATGAATTGAAAAGCGCTGTAAAAACGCCTTACCCTTTCACACTGAGGCACTGAAAAAACGCTCTAAAACTTTAGGGTCTTATCGGTGCTTTACCAGCAAATTGGGGTTGCAGATAAGGCTTTGCTTGAATAACGCTGTAATAACGCTGTAATAACGCTCGAAAAACACCCTAGTGTGTAAAAGGGCCTAAAAGAAAAAAAAATGCATAGATTTTTCAAAATCTGAATACTGTATTTATTGGCGTATAACACTCACGTTTTTACCCTGAAAACAGAGTGTTAACTGTGCCTGCGTGTTATACTCAGGAGGCTGTGGAATGATTTTTTTCTGAAACTTCCCTCTTAAAGTTAGGGTGCGTGTTATACACCTGTGTGTGTTATACGCCGATACACATGGTATTTTCTTCCATGCATGAACATTTTCATCATCAAAATACACCTGCATTATTGACTGACTGCTGTACGTTGCATGCAACATTTCCTGTGGCACTGTATGGAAAGTTGCCCTGTTACTGCAAAAAGTAATATTTATCCACAGCTTAAGGCTGGGTTCACATCAATGGGAATTGGATGCGGCTTACATCTTACATTTTAAAATACATTCATTTGAATGAGGCTGGTTCACATATCTGCAGTGCATTTGCACTCCACATTGCCCAAAAATCGTGTGTGTTTATACGGCAGTGCGGTCCGGCTCAGGTGCGAATTGAGGCCCATTATCTTCTATGTGAACACATCTGTTAACATTAATTCTCTCCCCCTCCTCACTACACCTCCCCCTCGCAGGGAAAACAGAGCTGGAATTCGCATCGGACTGGTGTGAACCCAGCCAAAAGAAGAATTTTCAGAGGAATAAAATTTAGCAACATTTTATTTTTTAAAGGCTAAGGCCCCTTTCACATGGTCGGACCGTTCAGGTAGGCAATCGCCTGAGACACGTGACAGGTCCCAGTCGATCCCCTGTCCAATCGTATGGCGCAGCGCCGCTCGCGCATGTGCAGTGAGTGCCCGGCCGTGAAGCTGAAAGCTGTCACGGCCGGCTGCCCACACTTAGAATGAAGACGCCAATGGAGCTCCAATTCCTAGACCCTTCCTCAGATTTGGATGTACATATCCTAAAATTAAACCGGAGAGTGTGCACTTTCAGCCCATATTCATTATATGACTATAGCTTAAATCTGTTTCGGTAAATACCTAAAAAAAAAAAAAAAAAAAAATGTGCCTGTGTCCAAATACATATGGACCTAACTGAATCCATAACAATCAGTAAAAGAGCTTTAAAAAAAAAAAAAAAAAAACAATCCCTGACCTGCTTAGCTGCACTGTGAAGCAATCCATTCTCAAAAGATCACAGCAAAGACGACACACAACGCACATTGAATGCAATGGTGGGCTGTGGTGTCATTTATTCTGAATGGTATTTCAATGCATCTGCCCAGCAGGCAATACACTACTACTCACTTTGTGGTGCATTGGCAAAAATGCTGTCTTAATTTTTTTGCCACAAGATTTTGAAAAACACGTAAAGAAAATGAAAATATTTTTTATTTAAACAAAAGTCAATTTAATAAGATATTTCTCACACATAGCATTGGCATGCTTCGAATTACACCCCACCCTGTCTCTTTAATGGCTCGGAATACTTTTACCGGCTACAGAATCACCTGGACTTTGCTTAGCTAAAAGCAGTTAGGGTGCTCAAGGGGCATAAAGTAGGCATCTAATTTTCTGACTGAAATTTTTGTAGGTCCTGGAGAACCAGGACAGTGAAAACAATTGGAGACACTGGCTCTGTTTGCACTAGTAGTGATATGACAGCGATCAGGCCGCCAGCATGGGATATGGCGGCAATTAGAGCACCGTCACAAAAAATGGCGGCGATCAGGGCGCCGACATGAAAAATTGTGGCGGTCAGGGCGCCGGTGTGGCAAAGGGTGGCGTCAGCCTGGCAAATGGTATTGCGGAGATACAAAAAAAAAAAAATACTTTTGTTCCGGAAAAAAAAATAATTGAAAAACATTTTGTTACACTGGGAACGTTAAATGCAGTGTATACAAAAGTAATATTCTTGAAATTAAAGTACAGCCTATCAAACGAAACTTGCGTTTACATTTTTTTTTTTTTTCATGACAAAACAGAAAAAGAACTGTACAGTATATGTTAAGAACATTTCAACCATAGACCAGGTAACCACCCCCCTTTCCCTTAAAAGAATGTCAAAGTTTCCTGTCAATATGCATTTTCAGTTTTTGACAATGCTGAGCCAACGGCATATATTACTCTTGCAAGAGCTTGATGAATGTTCTGATTTTCAGGGGTAATTTCTCTATAAAAAAAGGGGATGTGTATTTTTGAGAGGCGGTGGTTTGCAACACTTCCTTACTTGAAAATGCAGATGAAGAAACATTTTGTGATGATCCAGAAGCAGCAGAAGGAGTATTTCTGGAATGAGAACTCTGAAGGGAAAAGCTCCTCACACTTTTATTCTGATCCTCGTTTCATTACATAAAGTATTTTTTTGTTTAGGGAACGTCTGGCATGCAAGGATGTGTTTTTGTCATCCATATAGCATTTGGAAAAGAATATTTCTTCTCACAATATTTATAAATTGCAGCTTTGCACTGTAGAAATGTTTCCAAACTCTAGATGTTGGTCTCACCATTTTACTGAGAGGAGGAAAAGAAAAAACTATTTACTGACCAGACTATAGGTAAACATTATGCTGGGATGGTGGAGAACATTATCAATCATTTAAAGCAAGGGTGTCAAACTATTTAATTGCAGGCTGTATCAGCATTATTGTTGCCTAGAAGAGCATGCTACATACAGAGTGCAGGGTTTAGGGGTGTGCTGCGTAAAGTGTTCAGGTCTAGAAATCATTGACAGGCTGTTAAAATCTCACATTTGTGGCTTTGATCTCTGCACCATTCTCCCCCCCCCCCCCATCCCCCCATCCCCTACCTCTGCACCCATGGTCAGCATCTGTGCAGCCGGGCACACATGGGGATCACAGTGCAGCTTACCATGTGATGCCTCATCCCACACTGCACCTGTATCTCCCTCGACTCCGTCATGACTGCAGGGTAGCTAGGTAGGGATCCATGAGAGCCGCCGAGAAAAAAAAAAGTTGTCCTTGAAAACATAGAACGAGGGGACAGAAATCATCTACTGTATCCCAACCATCGCCCAACTGATGGAGCTCACAAGAAACTAACTTGGAGCATTTCCCTTGCAGTGTCCCCTAGTGGCAGAAATGCATGAGTCTTGTTTGAGAACTGCATTGAGAAGTAGTGTTACTTGAATTGTATTCCAGGATTTTCTCATCTTCAGCTGAGAGAATTTACATTAGGGTCTTAATGTTATATAGTATAAATACTATGTCATACATATATTATTTATCATTGTAAAAGAACATATTCCAAGCTCTTTTTTTTTTTCCTGGAGAAAAAAAAAAAAACATAACACAACTTTGAAAATGCATTTTTTTTGGTCAAATTTTTCATTTTTTTTTTTTTAAGGCCTTCCTATCCCTAGTAGGGTTGTCATGATACCACTTTAAGACCGAGTACAAGTATTGATACTTTTTTTTTTATCTCGTGTGACAGCGGCACATGTGTCAGTATGTTTTTTTTTATCTTTAACAATTTGTTTTTAATTTTTTATTTATTTTTATTTATAATGCTTTTTTATTTTCTACATTCATTTTTTTATTCTTGTTTTTTTATTCTTTATTTATTTTTTTAGCCCTGTTGGGGGGGCTTTGGTGAGATACCAGGGGTCTTAACAGACCTCTGACATCTTCTCTTGTCCCTTTCTCAGCAGCATCAGCTGAAAATGAATGGAGTGAAGACAGCGTCTTCTCTTCATTCATAAACTGAAACATTTGTAATCACAGATTACAAATGTTTCAGTTATGTGACAATTCCAGGGGGTGGAGAAGAGGCACAGAAGGGAAGAGAAATACAGCGGGATACACGGCGGCTTTCAGCTGCTTTAAAATCAGCGGTGATCGGTGCTTGGAACTTCCCAATGTACTGATCACCGCCGACAGTACAAGTATCGGGCGAAGCATCCGGAGCATTTGCTCGAGTACAAGTACTCGGGCAAATGCTTGGTATCGGTCCCGATACTAGTATCGGTATAACCCTAATCCCTAGTCTTCACTTGTGTAGGAAGACACAGAGAGCAATAATAGCACTGTCAAAAGTCCCATTTCTCATGCTACCAAAAATGTGTTTTTGTTTTTTGCTGCTCGAGAGATTTACCGTTACATCCAAAATGTCCAATAGGAATAAGGACACATTACTATATGAAAAGTGTTGGCTGTATGTGTGCTTTAAGATAAGACAATATGGAATGATACTGAAAAACAAAGAAAAGAACCGAGTTTTAAAAATATCTAAAATAAAACCAACCTCTCTTGCAATATGACTCAGGGCTTCATCTTCAGCAGAAAATCTGTCTTTATGTTGGGTACGTTTCCTTCCAGATCCAGGAGTCCCCATTTTTTTCTTTATTACTATCCAAAGTTTCCAGTTCCTCTTGCCAAATTACAGCTGTTCGTACAAACAAAAAAATAAATTAAACCAAAAAGAATACAATGGCAATTATTCACATATAAAGCATTTGTACCATCAAGCTCACCATAGGTCTTATAAATGTTACCAGCACACAGCAAAATTTAGAGGGATATTAAAAGACTCTTTTTATTAAAACATATCTAACACTTCATACTTACCTGCTCTGTGCAGTGGTTTTGCACAGAGCTGCCCCAATCCTCCTCAGGTCCCTCACAGGCGCTCCTGGCCCCTCCTTCCTGCAGAGTGCCCCCACAGCAAGAAGCTTGCTATGGGGGCACCCGAGCCAAGCCTCTCTATGTCCATTCAGACACAGAACCGTGGCCTGGCTCCATCCCCTCTCTCTCTCTTCATTGACTCACTGACTTTGACAGCTGCTGTGTCTCAGCCAAGTCTCTTGTGCAACATTGCTGGATGGAGAAGAAGCTCAGGCAAGTAAT
Source organism: Rana kukunoris (assembly GCA_029574335.1). Taxonomy (NCBI): domain Eukaryota; kingdom Metazoa; phylum Chordata; class Amphibia; order Anura; family Ranidae; genus Rana; species Rana kukunoris. The sequence goes on along the minus strand of CM056053.1, from coordinate 174,822,994 downwards.
GGAGCTGCACACAGGTGTTTTACTGTTACATAGAACGTATTCAGATAAACATTCTGCCTTTACAACCACTTTAACTAGGTTCCATTTCACCTCCTACTTATTAAAAACGCCTTTAAAGTGCACCTTTTATAATTAAAATATGTAGGCTGCAATTACTGACCACTCCTTTTGAGAATAATAGTTTTCTAGCTTTCATGCTGATGCTCTGGCTTTAACCACTTTATGGTCCGGGTCTTAAGGACCTTGCCCCTTTTTGTGATTCGGCACTGCGTCGCTTTAACTGACAATTGTGCAGTCGTGCGACGTGGCTCCCAAACAAAATTGGTGTCCTTTTTTCCCACAAATAGAGCTTTCTTTTGGTGGCATTTGATCAGCTCTGCGGTTTTTATTTTTTGCGCTATAAACAAAAAGATTCAATATTTTTAACTTTTTGCTATAATAAATATCCCCCAAAAATATATAAAACATGTTTTTCCCTCAGTTTAGGCCGATACGTATTCTTCTACCTATTTCTGGTAAAAAAAAAAAAAAAAATTGCAATAAGCGTTTATCGATTGGTCTGTGCAAAATGTATAGCGTTTACAAAATAGGGGATAGTTTTATTGCATTTTTATTAATCTTTTTTTTTTTTTTTACTACTAATGGCGTCGATCAGAGATTTTTTTTCGTGACTGCGACATTATGGTGGACACATGGGACAATTTTGATACATTTTTGGGACCATTGTCATTTTCACAGCAAAAAGTGCTATAAAAATGCATTGTTTACTGTAAAAATGACTATTGCAGTTTAGAAGTTAACCACTATGGGGCGCTGTAGGGGTTAAGTGTGACCTCATATGTATTTCTAACTGTAGGGGGGGCGGGGCTGGATGTGTGATGTTATTGATCGTCTTTCCTTATATCAGGGAACAGACGATCAATGACACTGCCACAACGAAGAACAGGGAAGGTGTGTTTACACACACACACCTCTCCCCATTCTTCAGCCCCGGTGACCAATCGCTGGAAACCGGTGGCGATCGGGTCTGTGGGTCCCGCGGGCGCGGTCACGGAGCTTCGGACCGGGTCGCGAGCGCTGGGCTTCCACCGCCGGGGGGGGGGGGTCTTCTCCCGCTCTCCGAGGGTCTTCCGGGTCTGGTATGGATTGTGGGGGGACCCCCACGCTGTTTTTTTCGGCGTAGGGGGGGGGGGGTCTCCTTACAACCCATACCAGACCTAAGGGCCCGTTATGCTCCTGAGGGGGAAACCCCATGCCGGATTTTTATTTAAAATCCGGCGGGGACTTTCTTCTCAGGATTCATAACAAACTCCGCCCACGTGATCCCCGTCGCTTCTATGACGGCTTTGTCTCCATCGCGGCAAGCCAGCTCGGCGCTGGCTCCCGCGATGGGGCTCGCAAGTGCTCAATCTCGCCGAGAAAGGGAGCGAGATTGACACAATATCCCAGTCACCTACTGTATATCGGCGTGAAGGGGTCCTTAAGTGGGTAAAGCCGAGTCACTAACCTTAACCACTTGCTGACGGCCGTACGACTTTGTACGGCCGCAGCGCAGATCGGAATCCCTAACAGGCCGTGTTTTTACGGCCGCCCCTTTCCTCGTTCCCTGCGCGCGCTCCCGAGCGCGCAGCGGGGAACTCCTGTGCTGGCCGTGTCCCTTGGACACAGCCAAACACAGATCGCGGTAAATAGCCAATCACAGTGGCTATTTACAGCGCGATCTGTGCGGCCAATGAGAGATGATCTCATATGTAAACATATGAGATCATCTCTCATTGCCGACTCTCCCCTCCTCACACAGACTGCGCGTGTGAGGAGGGGAGAGAACTGTGAGTAACCAGCGCTGAAAAAAAAAATGTCACCAACCAGTTCCCACAGTGCCCCCCACAGTGCCATCGTGTGCCCACCAGTGCCATCGTGTGCCCACCAGTGCCACCGTGTGCCCACCAGTGCCACCGTGTGCCCACCAGTGCCACGTGCCCATCTGCCACCTCAGAGCACATCTGCAATCATTGCCCACCTGTGCCACCTCATCAGTGCACATCAGTACCCATCTCAGAGCCATCTGTGCCGCCTCAGAGCCATCTGTGCCGCCTCAGAGCCATCTGTGCCGCCTCAGAGCCATCTGTGCCGCCTCAGAGCCATCTGTGCCGTCTCATTAGTGCCCACCTGTGTCCTTTCACATTAGTGCCCACCTGTGTCCACCAGTACACAGGCCTCATCGGTGCACATCACTACCCATCTCAGTGCCATCTGTGCCACCTCATCAGTGCCATATGTGGGCATTTGTACTTTCCTGGCTTGTTAGGGTCTCGAGAAATGAGAGGCCTTCAGTACATCAGGTGTGATCAGATGTGATAATTTTTGTAGACTCAAACTTTCACACAGACCAAATAATTTCCAAAAACTTTGGGTTATTTTTATCAAAGACATGTAGCAGTATAAATTGTGGCCAAAATTTATGAAGAAAAATTAATAATTTGCAAAATTTTATCACAGAAACTAAGAAAAAAATCTTTTTTTTCCCAAATTTTCAGGCTTTTTTCATGAATAGCGCAAAAAATAAAAACCGCAGAGGTGATCAAATACCACCAAAAGAAAGCTCTATTTGTGGGAAAAAAAGGACAAAAAAATTATTTGGGTACAGTGTTGCATGACTGAGTAATTGTCATTCAAAGTGTAAGAGCGCTCAAAGCTGAAAATTGGTCTGGTTAGGAGGCTGTTTAGGTGCCCAGTATGGAAGACTTATATGAAGCTAGACACAGCAGTGACCAAGTGATTTACAAAAGTAGGTCATCACACGACTGGTGCACTTTAAGTACACCTGTCATCAGAGAAACAATGTAGGCTGCTACTACTGACCTCTTGAAAAACTACAGTTGTCTGGGTGTGTTTGTCTTTTTTTACTTCTGAGTCACAAACTTAGAATTAGATGGACATGTGTCTTTTTTCTACCGGACTATGCAACATGTACAGCCGTGGCCAAAAGTTTTGAGAATAACACAAATACTAATTTTCACCAAGTCGGATGCCACAGTTTTTATGATGGCAATTTGCATATGCTCCAGAATGTTATGTAAAATGATCAGATGAATTGCAATTAACTGAAAAGTCCCTCTTTGCCATGAAAATGAACTTAAAGTGATTGTAAAGTCTTGTTTCTAAAAAAAAAAAAAAAAAACACATAAAATACACATGATTTACATAGGATAAACATGAAATCTTTGTACATTTTTAATTTTACAGTAAACAAACAAAAATGCAGTGCACAAAAGATAAAATGATTGTCACTTTTATAGTCTGAATATATATAAAATACAAAAGATAAACATAGACTGAAATAAATACAATGTGGCAATAATAAATGACAATGAAATGATAAAATTAGATCTCATAGTCCACACTGAGTCCGCAGAAGTAGTCCAATGATGGAATGATTAAATTAAAGCGGAGTTCCACCCAAAAATGTAACTTCCGCTTGTTCCACTCCACACCCCCTTACATGCCACATTTGGCATGTCATTTTTTTTTTTTGGGGGGGGGAGTGTGGGCTTTAGGAGGAGTGGGACTTCCTGTCCTGCTTCCGCCGAGGGGCTGGCAAGGCGATTAAGCCCCTCCCTGTGCATGCACAGTGGTGCCCGGCCGTGAAGCCAAAGGCTGTCACGGCTGGGTGCCCACAGTCGGAATAAAGACCCCGGCCGGGGAGGGGGGGGAAGAGGGGCTGAGCCCCGGTCGGCGCGCCGCTGGGACGTGGGAAGGTAAGTGAGTGTTTATTAACCACTTAAGACCCAGACACATACGCTGCTAAATGACCCAAGGTGTTTTTACAATTCGGCTCTGCGTCGCTTTAACAGACAATTGCGCGGTCGTGCGACGTGGCTCCCAAACAAAATTTGCGTCCTTTTCTTCCCACAAATAGAGCTTTCTTTCGGTGGTATTTGATCGCTTCTGCGATTTTTATTTTTTGCGCTATAAACTAAAATAGAACGACAATTTTGAAAAAAATCACTATTTTTTTACTTTTTGTTATAAAAAAAATCAAATAAACTAAATTTTAGTCAAACATTTAGGCCAAAATTAATTCAGCCAAATGTCTTTAGTAAAAAAAAAAAAAAAAAAAAAAAAAAAAAAAAAAAAAATCGCAATAAAAAAAATAGCTACCTAGCGGGAACAGCGACACTAATACAGCGATCAGAAAAATGATAGCTTAGTGATGCTGGCAATAGGGAGTGAAAGGGTTAACTAGGGCAGTGATCAGGGGGTTAGAACTTTATTAGGGGGGTGGGGGGCTATTCTTGACCTAACACTAACTGATTTTTACACTGCCTGTCACACTGACACTAAATGCAGTGATTAGATCACTGCATTCAGTGACACTGTGACAGGGGGGTGGGGGGGGGGGCGATCACAAGGGGTTAATGTGCCTATGTGTGTGTGTCAGTGTTGTGTTGGTGCACACTTACTGTGGATGTCTTCTCTCATCAGCAGCGGTGGAAACAGCGCTGCGATGAGAGGTGACATCATTTCCTCCTTCCTGTGTAAACACAGGAGGAGGAACTGACACGAAGGGGGAGCGCTCCCATTGGCTGGGAGCGATCGTGGGGGGGGGCGGAAAACACGGACATCCGTCCGCTCGTCGGCGATCGCTCCCAGAGCCAGGGGGACCACCGCACGATGGGACCCCCGAACCGCACGAAGGCGAGGACGTAAATTTACGCCCTTGTGCCTGTACGAGCCATGTTGTGGCCGTAAATGTGCGTGCGGGGGTCCTTAAGTGGTTAAAAGCCAGCAGCTACACTTTTTGTAGCTGCTGACTTTTAATAAACATTACATTTGGGTGGAACACCCCATTAAATAAAGTCACATTGAGAAGGAATAGCAATAGCAAAATGCACTTCTAACCGATGGACAGACTAAAATAAATGGTGATGTACAGTACCTCCACAATGAAGCCGTCACTAATCCATACAGAGAGGCTGCAAGGTGCTCTGTCAACAGGTTTGATGGTATGAGTGAGAAGGATATACCCAGGAAACGTCACCGCCACCATGCTGTTGCAGGGATATAGATGTTTAGGGAAGTACAAGGGAGATCAGGTGACCGACCTTAGCCAATGGGAATCGGGTTCCTCTCACAGCCGTGATGTAGAGCGGCAGGGGAAGCCCAGACACGGCGATGTAGTTAGTATGACGCAGCCACGTCAGCCCAGGCACATAGGGGCGGGAGATCCACGGCATCACAAAGGAGGGAGGATGCGGTGTCCGGACGCCAACCTCTTGCGATCATGTGACACTTCTGGGCCAATAGGAGATGAAAATTCCTAGCAATGTGGAGGCTTGCACCGGCGTCACAGTAAAGAATAACAGTATGCCTATGGATGGTGGAGATAGCTATTCGATACTTCTGTGGGCATCAGAGGGCTTTATAGGTGAAAAGGATGAGCCGTGACTGACATGTTTCGCGTCCCTGGCGCTTTGTCTTTTATTCGCGTCAGGGACGCGAAACATGTCAGTCACGGCTCATCCTTTTCACCTATAAAGCCCTCTTACCTATAAAGTCGGTCACCTGATCTCCCTTGTACTTCCCTAAACATCTATATCCCTGCAACAGCACGGTGGCGGTGACGTTTCCTGGGTATATCCTTCTCACTCATACCATTAAATTAGTTGACAGAGCACCTTGCAGCCTCTCTGTATGGATTAGTGACGGCTTCATTGTGGAGGTACTGTACATCACCATTTATTTTAGTCTGTCCATCGGTTGGAAGTGCATTTTGCTATTCCTTCTCAATGTGACTTTTTTTATTTAATTTAATCATTCCATCATTGGACTATTTCTGCGGACTCAGTGTGGACTATAATGAGATCTTATCTAATTTTATAATTTTATTGATGTCATTTATTATTGCCACATTGTATTTATTTCAGTCTATGTTTATCTTTTGTATTTTATATATATTTAGACTATAAAAGTGACAATATTTTATCTTTTGTGCGCTGCATTTTTGTTTGTTTGTTTCTCTACCCATTTTCTGATTGGTTGACAGCTGCACAAAAGTTTTTTTGCTCTAGGTATCACAACACATTGTGTGCTACTGTATCCAGTGGTAGCGCTATTAGGGGGATTGTTTTTTATTAATTTTACAGTAGAATTTTTTATTTTATTTATTTGTAGCCTTTCTTGGTACTGAAAGACATACAAGTAAGCAGGACTGGATGTGAATCTTTTTAAATTCACTGTGACTGTCGCACTTGGCCAATGTTTAGTAAAAAGGTGACAATTTATTTAGAGAGTCCACATTTTCAAAATGGTGGCTATTTTAGATTTCTATAAAAATAACACTGATAAATGAACGTTTGATTTATTGCCATATGAGTTTCCACTTGTAGTAGTTTAGATTTAACAGCGATCGCTAAAACTACCATGCCAGACAGACAAATATAACCATTGTGGGAGGAAGCAGGCACTCAGACAAATGAAGAACATCCCAAAATACCTTGGCAAACCTAGGTGACAACTGTAGGAGTGCATTCATTTACGATGCAGAGTTAAACAAAATATATATTTAGTTTGCTAAAGCTTTGTGAAACTGGCGCCTTTTCATAATATGGTATCTTCTTTTTTTATATATATATATGTTTTTGCATCTCAGTGCAGCAGATCTGTTCCAGGCATTCCCATCCATTTTCTGTCTATAAGTGCTTGCGCTAGGTACACCTGCACATTTTTCCCTGATCAGATTCCCACACTGACAACAGTGGACCATGCCTGTACAATCACTTGCGAAATAACAGCATGTCAGCTTAAAGCACAACTCCACTTGCCTCTTCTGCCACATTTGGCAGGTCATTTTTTTTCGAGGGAGAACAGGGATCCATTTTTGAGCTCTCTCATTGCAGGTCCCAAAAGACTGCGGGACCATTCACAAATCGTAGCGTGGCTCTTGCATGCGCAGCCGTCTGAAGCCATAAGACACATTTCCAGCTGCCCACAGTTAGGATGCCGAGAACACAAAGGCTAGTGAATAATTGGCCCGGGGGAGGACAGTGCTGGATCAATGGACAGGCAAGTGTCTTTATTAAAAGTCAGCAGCTACAGAATTTGTAGCTGCTGACTATTTTTATTTTCTTACAGTGAACCTATTTAATTGTATTCCTTTCTTCTTTTTTTACTTAAAAATAGTACATATAGTGCCACACATCTTTTCCAGTGAAAATATTCTCTTAGACCCCTTTCACACTGGAGGAGTTTTTCAGGTCCTTTAGCACCTGAAAAAAAGCTTCATCTGAAATCCCAGTATGAAAGCCTGAGTGCAGGGTGTCAAAAAAAAGTCCTGCAAGCAGCTTCTTCGAGACTGGGCAGTGCCGCCAAAAGCGCCTCAGCAGCGGAGCTTTATGGGTGCATTTAACCCTTTATTCAGCCGCTAGTGGGGGGTTATAAGCGCCCCGCTAGTACCTGAAAATTAGCGCAAAACTAGTGGCGCTTAAGCGCCGATGTCCGGGCGCTGGCAGTGTGAAAAGATTCTTAGTGTGTATGTGTGAACCGACCCTATTTACTCCTGTGTGTGAGCCTCACTCTGTTGAAGCAACAGGGGCAACCATGAACATGGCTTTCCCACTGCAAAGCATGAGACATGACACTCATGCACAGAAAAAGGAAGACCCAACAGTGATATTTCCTCTGGAAAGGATGTGCAGCATTGGACAGAACCACACAGCAAAGATGGCTGGATCATTTGAGCTGTTAAGCCGCACTCAAGATAGTGGGGGGTAATGCAGAGATAACAGCAGCCATCTATGAGGAAGCAGTAGCCTACCTTCAGTGGTCCAACAACTGCATGAGCTTCACTGACTGACTCAGTGTGGAGGGAGGAGAAGCGTCGGTACCACTGCATAGCGGCAGAGAAACGTGCCCAGTTAGTCTACTTAGGACTCATGCAAACTAAGCTCTTCTGAATGCCTTTCTCCTGACAGAAGAAATGCAGCGTTAAAAACACTAGACACGTTCAAACGCGTCAAGTGTTTGGGTGTTCATTTCATTAGCCAGAATATTAATTTATTCAGGCTTTTGAAATGAACAATCAATTGCTAAACTTGCCAAGTGTTTAGAATGGGTCAAGCATTTTTTCTGGCCAAACACCCCTCAACACCATTCAGATTTCCGCCTGTGAACACATACGTGTGCACGTACACATAGGCTAACAGAGGGGCTTTATGGGCAGAAAAAAACAACAGGTTTTGACAGCTGTAGTGTGCAAAAGTAAGACATTTTCATTTAGGCTCGCTATTTAAGTTCTGTGTATACATAATTTTAATTGGAAACTAGTAAAAATTGACTTTTTCCTACTGTAAGACACCAGTGCATAAACTAGAGCCAGCACTCAAATTTCTTTACTAAAACTATTCAGTCATATGGGGTTAAGGTTCACATTACATACTAAAAGGACCATTTAGCTGAACTATTTACAAGCCTTTATTTATCTTTATTACCTAGCTGTACTGATTTACTGTTAAATATATTATGTCTTCCTGCTTCTGAAATACTTTGAAAAGTGACATTTTAGAGTTCAGTGTGAAAGATCTGATATACAGAATTATTCACCCTACAAGAACCACTAATAGCTTATTAACACAACATACATATCAAAATATGTAGTTTTTAATAGTTCCAAATAATTTGATGTCATTCCAGTACTACACTGGTTAACACTGTTCTTTTTTTAACACGGTGCGTTTTTAATTCATTTTCATTGGGAGCTTCATTTTTAGCACAGTTTTTAAAAGCCCACTAAACATGGAGCATGGAACATGCACGACTTTTCAAGGCACCCTGCACATGCAATCCATTTAAGGAGAAATATTTTCATTGCGTTTTTGCTGCATTTTAGCAAGATAAAAACATAGTAAAAAAGCATTAGTGTGAAAGCAGTCTTAAAGCGATTGTCATAAAAAAAAAAAAAAAAGGCGTTACAAAACACGCTATACTCCACTGTGCAAGAGTTTTGCACAGAGCGGCCCCGATCCTCCTTTTCTGTGGTCCCCCACGGCGCTCCTGGCTTTTTCTCTTCTCAATTGCCCCCACAGAGAGCAGCTTTCCATGAGAGGCACTTGTGCGGGCATGCTCCCGAGTCCTGCTGCTGCATCCATTGACACAGAGCAGGAAAAAAACAAAACGTACTGTATGTAAATTCTTTTCAGCACAGTACGAGGCAATCCAGTAAAAAAATTGTGCGATTCGTCGAGCTCACGCATCATCACGGTGAACCAGCCATAAGATTGCTGTCAGTACTATTATAAACACCCACACATTGGTGACTGTGACATAATGGTAAAGTGGTTAGCACCTAGTTCTGTCGTCAACGGGCAATTTAAGAGAGGAAAGATTAACCTCTGTGGGGTACATGGCTTATGTGACCTCCTGTAATTTAAGCAGTCCAATATTCCAGATGAGACCATACCCAAAAGGCACATTTGGTGGAAGGGATTCACTGTGTGGCACACATGCAGTTGTGGGAAGATTGCACTGGAGATGAAATGAAGAAGCAGGACTGATTATAATACATGTTATAAGTGACCTTTGAACCACAAAGATTGCATTTCATTCAATATGCTCCATTGATGATCCATTACACACATGTGCGCAGGCATTATTTACATCTATGTGTGATCACTATTAAAAAAAAGGATTTTTAATAACAGCTTACCTGTAAAATCCTTTTCTTGAAGTACATCACGGGACACAGAGCGCATAGTCATTACATATGGGTTATATGGGTACCTTCAGGTGTGGACACTGGTGTAATCAATTTCACAGGAAGTTTCCTCCCTATATAACCCCCTCCCACTGGGAGTGCTTCAGTTTTGTAGCAAGCAATTTCTCCGAGGTTACACAATGTTCCCCAAAAGAGGGGTGGGAGCTCTGTGTCCCATGATGTACTTCAAGAAAAGGATTTTACAGGTAAGCTGTTATTAAAAATCCTTTTTTCTTTATCGTACATCACGGGACACAGAGCGCATAGCCATTACATATGGGATGTCCCAAAGCAATGCTCCATGAAGGGAGGGAGACCGTAAGGCCAAAAATAGCCAAACAAAAAAACATTATCAGGAGGTAAAATAGCTCCACCAACAGAAAAAAAGGGGGCGTGAACCGGGCCAGAGGATTCTATACTGCTGCCCGTAGGACCGCCTGCCCAAATGCTGCGTCCGTAGCCTTTGCGACGTCCAACTTATAAAATTTAGTAAACGTATGTACGGAAGACCAGGTTGCCGCTTTGCAAACCTGTGCCATAGAGATCTGATGGTGTGCCGCCCAAGAGGCACTCATGGCCCTCGTAGAATGGGCCTTAACTGATAAGGGAGGTGGAACGCGCTTCAGACCATAGGCCTGAAAAATCAGCTGCTTAATCCACCTAGCCAAGGAAGACTTGGCAGCCGGCTGACCCTTTTTGGGGCCATCCGGAAGAACGAAAAGCACATCTGTTTTCCGAATCTTCTCTGTAGCCTTGAGATAAACCCTCATGGCTCGGACCACGTCCAAAGTATGAAGCAGTCTTTCCTCTCTGGACTGGGGAGTAGGAAAGAAGGATGGTAGGACTAGGTCCTGATTCAAGTGAAAACTGGATATGACCTTAGGAAGGAAAGAAGGTTGAGGCCGCAGAACCACTCTGTCCTTATGCATCATCAGGTACGGTTCCCTGCAAGACAAGGCTGCCAGCTCGGAAACCCTTCTGGCCGAAGCCATAGCCACCAAGAAAACCAACTTTCGGGTTAGCAGCACAAGAGGGATTTCTGTCAGAGGTTCAAACGGCTGCCTTTGTAAAGCTGACAAGACCAGATTTAAATTCCAGGGGCAGAGGGGAGCTCTAATAGGGGGATTCACATGCAAGACCCCCTGCAAGAAGGTTTTCACAAGCGAATGCGTGGCCAAAGGCCTTTGAAACCATATCGATAAGGCAGACACCTGCCCCTTTAGAGTACTAAGAGCCAACCCCTTGTCAACGCCAACCTGGAGGAATCGCAAGATCCTGTCAATAAAAAACTTGCGAGGATGCCCTCCTTGAGACTCGCACCACTCCACATAGGTCCTCCAGACTCTGTAATAGATATTTCTAGAGACTGGCTTTCTAGCCTGAATTAACGTAGATATGACCTGGGCTGAGAGGCCTCTGCCCTTAAGAATTAGGGATTCAGCCGCCAAGCCATCAAATTTAGCTGCTGTGAAGCAGGGTGGTAGATCGGGCCCTGAGACAGCAGATCTGGGCACAGGGGGAGTGGCCACGGTGCCCCTACTGACATCCTCACGATGAGTGCGTACCAAGCCCTTCTGGGCCAGGCTGGGGCCACCAGGATCACCGGCCTGCGCTCCACCCTGATCCTTCGTAGAAGGCGGGGAATCATCTGTAGTGGAGGGAACGCATACAGGAGAGAAAACTGGTGCCAGGGGCAAACCAACGCATCGGTCCCGTAGGCCGAGGGGTCCCTGGCTCGGGATACGAATTTGTCCAATTTCTTGTTGAATCTTGTTGCCATGATGTCCACATCGGGAACTCCGAATCTTTGGCAAATCTCTTGGAATACCTGGGGGTGAAGAGACCACTCTCCCGGGAGTAACTGTTGACGACTCAAAAAATCTGCTTGAGAATTGTCTATCCCTGGGATGAACACTGCTGAGATGCAGGGTACATGGGCTTCGGCCCATGAGAAAATCAGGTTTACTTCCCTTTGAGCCGCTAGGCTCCTTGTGCCCCCCTGGTGGTTTATGTATGCCACCGCCGTGGCATTGTCGGACTGTATCCTTACTGGCAGACCCTGCAGGGGGAGAGTCCAGGCGACCAGGGCCAACCGAGCAGCTCTGATCTCCAAGACATTGATGGGAAGCAGACTTTCTGCCTCTGACCACTGTCCCTGCTGGGTCCGTTTTCCTAAGATTGCCCCCCAACCTGTTAGGCTGGCATCTGTGGTTACTATTTTCCACGTGATGGGGCAAAAGGTTTTCCCTTTTGACAATTTTTGAGGGACCAGCCACCAGTACAGGCTGCGCCTGACTCCTGGGGAAAGACCTAATGGACGGTCTAATGCCTGTATGGACCTGTTCCAAGCAGAGAGAATAGCTGCCTGGATAACTCTGGTTTGGATCTGGGCATAGGGCACTGCTTCGAAGCCGGCTACCATCTTTCCCAGCAGTCGCATGCATAGGCGAATAGTCGGCCTCTTTTTGCCTAGGACTATTTGAATTGTTTGAGTCAATGACCTGATCTTTTCTTGAGGTAAAAATATCCTCTGGCATTCTGTATCTAACCGAAGGCCTAGATATTCCAACTGTCTTGTGGGTTGCAACCTCGATTTTCCTTGGTTCACAACCCACCCGAATTCTTGTAGATGCCGAACTGTGCGGACTACTGCATGATTGAGGTTGGAAGCTGATCTGTCGATAACCAGGAGATCGTCCAGGTATGCCAGGACCAAAATGCCTTCTGTCCTTAGGACGGCTAGCACCGGGGCTAACACCTTTGTGAATACCCGCGGAGCTGTTGCCAACCCGAAAGGGAGGGCTACGAACTGGAAATGACTTTGATCTATCATAAAACAAAGAAACTTGTGATGTGCTGGGTAGATCGGCACATGCAGATATGCATCCTTTATGTCTATAGATGCTAGAAAGTCGCCTTGATGCATGCTGGCTGTCACTGAACGTATGGAATCCATACGAAAGGTCTGAATCTTTAGAAAGCGATTTAGGCGTTTGAGGTCTAGGATAGGACTGACGTCGCCATTGGGTTTTGGTATAATAAAAAGGTTGGAGTAGAATTCCAGACCCCATTCTTGGGTTGGTACTTCTACAATTACTCCTTGGAGCAAGAGGCGATCCAACGCCTTTACGAGAGAGGCCCTCTTTAACGGGTCGCTTGGAAGACTTGACCCCTGAAAATGAGGAGGGGGGATTTCTCGAAACTCTAGTTTGTAGCCTGTGGCTACCACGGACCGAACCCAAGAGTCGGGAATTCTGGCCTTCCAGACTTCGGAGAAAAACTGAAGTCTTCCCCCCACCCAAGAGAGTGGGGGCGCCCCTTCATGAATCTGACTTGATGACTGGTTTAGCCGGCTTGCGAGACCAGGGCCTCTTGTTTGCCGCGGCTTGTCCCTGTGGGCGGCTATTAACTGCTGAACGCCCGGGAGGCCGTCGATACTGACGGGAAGTCGAAGGGGCCGAGCCTGCAAAGGCCTGTCGTTTAAACGCAGGCCCACGCGGTCTTTTCTTGACCGGTAAGGAAGAACTTTTACCACTTGATATGGTTTGGATATATTTATCTAGGTCTTCACCGAATAGTCTTCCCCCATGAAAGGGAAACCCTGCTAAAAGCTTTTTGCAGGGTGCCTCTGCTGACCAGTTCTTTAGCCACAAAAGACGACGCATGTGAACCACCAGCAGAGATAAACGGGATGCCTGTTGGATGGAGTCCTTAATAGCATCTACTGCAAAGCAGAGAGCCCTAGGGAAATCTGCTAATTCACGAGTTTGCTGAGCCGGCATGTCCTTTAATATCTGTTTTGCCTGATCCTTTAAGGCCTGACAAACGCCAATGGCTGCCACCGCTGGCTGAACCACGGCACCTACTGTGGTGAAAGAAGCCTTCAGTAGGGTCTCTAATTTTTTGTCGACCGGATCCTTGAACATCTGGACATTTTCAACCGGACAGGTCAGGGATTTATTCACGCAGGAAATGGCCGCGTCCACTGTGGGGAGTGCCCATTTCTTTAAAAATTCCTCTTCCATAGGATAGAGAATAGAGAACCTCTTAGGAGGGATAAAGATCAGGTCGAGCCCAATCCTGGTAAATCACGCTCCGCAGAAGGGGGTGAATCGAAAAAGACACACAAGTTAATGGAGCCTTTAAAGAACCCAATGAGGATACCACAGGGGCTACTAGTTCTGGCACTGGAAGTTTAAAAGCAGTGCGAACCATATCGGTCAAAGACTGGATCCACAGGCTCTCCGCTTGAGAGGCCGAAAAATATTCATCTACAGTGGAACCCTCCATGTCTGAACCGTCGGGACTTGGGTCCGCTTGATCCCCTTGTGGGTCCCGTTCCTCCGAAGAGGAGACCTCCGCATCTGAAAACACCAAACTAGGTGAGGGGGATCTAGCCCGTTTGCTACTTGGCAAAGGGCGGGCAAACAAAGCAGTTAACCTTTTCTCTAGCCCACCCAGGGTGGTCGCTAGCATTTCTTCCGTTACGTAAACGGGAATGGGTGGATCGGGGGCCGCCTGGGAGGTGGCAATACTGAGGAAAACCTGTGAGTATTGCAACACCAATGCCCGTTAGCCGGAGTCCAAGGTTGACTCAGATACTGCTGGATCTAAGGCTGAGTCCCTTTAAGCAAAAAAACTCTTTTTTTTTTTCTGGTCAATAGTGGAACTAAGTCCTAGACCTGAAGATCCACAAACCGCCACTGGGTGTCACTGTGGCCAAAAAGACCCAGCTGCGCGCTCTGTGTCCTTCTTCCTCTGCTTCCAGGAGGGAAAAGACCAGCCAGAGAGAAACGTTTTACTTTTAACTGACCCTGACGCTGCTGGCCCGCCCCCCCAACGCACGCCTACGCTATAAAAGGCGGCGTGCACGCGACCACGCGCGCGCACCCCCCCCCCCCACGCTGAAACAACATGGAGGAAGCAGAGAGCAGAGGAAAAGCATGGACCAGCGCCAGCAGCACCAAAGACACCAGGTAAGCACTAATCCTTACTGTAGTGCACACATAGAGGAAGCTGTCCCCATAGGCTTCCTAAGAAACAGGAGTTTTCACCAGCAATTCCCTCTTTATAGTACGTGGGGCTGCAGTATCAATGCTAACAGGCAGACCTGGGGTGAGTAGCAAATATATATCATAAACAAGTATACATATATCTACATGTTATCTGGGTAAACATTAGTACATCCCATCCTGCCTAAAAAGACATAGTGGAGATAGTGGCTGATGCACAAGCATACCATTAGCCAACCCAGAACCCCCAGGGGGATACCTACTGTCGAACCAAGTCCCGCATGTTCCCTCTTACCTGCTCCACGCCGCAGGGTATTGCAAACTGCAAGAGGCCCAATCTTCTCCCATCTCCGTGGGTATTGTCTCGGACCTTCAGGGACCGGGGTCCTGTGTTTAAGGAACCCACACCCCTGGACCTATATAGCATCCTGGCATCAGTAGCGTTTAGTCCTGGGAGAGACCAAGGCACTGGAGCCCAGAATCCAGCCCTCCAAGGAGAGGCATTATAGGCAACACCCCACGCAGGCAGGGCCCGGGTACCATACTCCTTGGCTTTGAAGCACTTCGGACGGATCCGGCCAGCTATCCTGGGTCCCGAGACCTCCGAGGGACAGCTAGACGTGACCAACACCTAAGACACTGGCGAAAAAACTGAAGCACTCTCAGTGGGAGGGGGTTATATAGGGAGGAACTTCCTGTGAAGTTGATTACACCAGTGTCCACGCCTGAAGGTACCCATATAACCCATATGTAATGGCTATGCGCTCTGTGTCCCGTGATGTACGATAAAGTAACAATAATACATTGTTTGTATACAAGGATTGTGTATTTAGGAGTTCTGCACTTTATTCATTGACATGCTGCATCTTTGGTGAACTTTCAGAAAACATACCAGAAACGCCAGACCTAAAGGTAACCTGCACAAAAACTGCGGGTACACTGCACTACAGTGTAGTGTAAAAAGCTCTCTAATAAACTGCCAACACACTAGAATGCTCAAAAAAGACTGTGCAATACCATTGCAGCACACCACAGCGCACTACTGTGTGTTAGTGTGCGCTGCAAACCATTTATGACAAGGGTGCATTGCCTTAGGCGTCAATGAAAATAGCACTGCAATGCATTACATGTGTATGGTTGGCTAAAGTGCACGTTACAGTAATGTTTTAAAACAGAGGTATATGGGTGGACCCCTTAGCCTGTCATTACAGACGAGAAAACTACATTTATATTAAATGCACACAAAGCATTACGTAACCAGTCAGTTTGTTACTGTATCATATTAGCCACTTCAATACCAGGCACTTACACCCCCCTTCTTGCCCAAGCCAATCTTTAGCTTTCAGCGCTGTCGCACTTTGAATGACAATTGCTCGGTCATGCTATACTAGACCCAAGCAAATTTGTTATAATTTTTTTCCCACATTTCTTTTGGCGGTATTTGATCACTGCTGGGGTTTTATTTTTTGCACAAGAAATAAAAAAAGACAGAAAATTTTGAAAATGTTCCGTTATAACATTTTGTAAATAAGTATGTTTTCTCCTTCAATGACGGGCACCTATATGGCGGCACCGATGAGGCGGCACTGTGCAGTGGTTTTTCACAGAGCAGTCCAGATCCCCCTTCTTCTCGGGTCACTTTTTGGTGCTCTTGGATCCCTCCTATTGAGTGCCCCCATAGCAAGTAGTTTTATATGGGGGCACCCAAGCTGAGCCACAGCTCCATGTGTCCACTCAGACACAGCCGTGGGTCCGGGCCAGCACCCTCTCTCTCCTCATTGGCTCACAGATTTTGATTACCAGCAGTGGGAGCCAACGGAGCTTCGCTGCTCTCTCAGCCAATGAGTAGGGAGAGTCCTGGACAGCAGAGTCTCCCATGCAACATCACTGGATAGAGATGGGCTCAGGTAAGTATTAGGGGGGCTGTTGCACACTGAATTTTTATCCTAATTAAGATTTAAAAAAAAAAACTCTGCCTTTACAACCACTTATTAGTTTATATGATACACATTTATTTTGCGCAGCCATCTACTTGCAATACATTTGGTGAATTTGAGATTTTGAATATATTTGTGGCTGCATTAGGTGTACGTTATCCCTAATCAAAATGTGAATAATTTATCACTTGATTGGCTGCAATTCACAGCTACCCAGATACCGTTTACTCGTAATAGGAAATAATTGTACATTTACAAATCAGTTACGATTCGGTGGCATCACTGACGATCTTATATTTATTATTTATGTAAAGCTTTATGTATCATCATCCCCCCTCGTTGTTTCTTGAGGTTTGTATAGTGACAGCATGTAGCAAGAATAAATTACTAATATGAAGGCTATAGGAAAAACAATTACGTTTTTATTGTCATGCTTCAACAAAGCAGTGCACAAAACCCAATTGTCATCAATGTGAAAAGCTTTTATGCATTTTTTAGATTATAGATTTGCTGAAAGTGAGCCAGTCTCTAGTCAACAAAAAACTTTCAAGACACCAAGTGAAGCCAGTGACTTACTTCTTGATTGATAGAGGGATCTGATACAAGAATACGTATTATCCATATATTGATTAATGTGAATATAAAATATAACTAAAGGAAAAACAATAGTTTTGGATAGAGTGGAGATGGATTAGAATACCTGGCAGTTGTTATGGCCGTCTGCGCCGCTGTTAAAGCGGAGGTCCCAAGACAAAAAAAAATAAAAAATTTAAAGTCAGCAGCTACTAACACTATAGCTGCTGACTTTTAATAAGGACACTTACCTGTCCTCGATCCTGGCAGCTCCAGGCGCCACCATCCACAGTAAGCGAAATAGGCCCGTTTCCTACTGCACATGCACGAGCAGCGCGGCGCTTTGTGAATGGGCCGGCTGCTTTCTGGGATACACACAGTTCACAGAATGCAGCGCGCCCTATTCACAAGAAGAAACCGAGTGTAGGAGGAAGAGAATCCACCGGAGGATGAAGAGGCAGATTCGGCACTTCCGCATAGCAACAGCCATTTAGGGTAAGTAAAAAAAAATTTTTTTTTTTTTTTTTTTTAGATTTTTGGTGTAAAAAAAAAAATTCAGGGTGGAACTCCACTTTAAGAAGATTCATCCTGTGTGTTTTGTTTACCATTAGAATTTAAAGTAAAAGGGGGGGGGGGGTGGCGTGCACGTAGGGACGTGACGCGCCGCGCTGAGGGTGGGGCGGTGAGAAGCAGGTGAGAGGCGCTGAGCTGGAAGCGCCGAGACGGGACATTAGATATCCCCGGGAAACAGACCTGAGACGCCGCGGAAGACACACAGTGGCTTGGCCGGCCGGGGAGCCTGGTATGAGTACGGTTTGAGTCGGGGACCCATCGCAGCTCCACCGTAGAACAACCGTAATGACCCGGGAATCCGACATGATCGCGGCGTGAGCTGAGGCGCCGCGCGGTATGCTCCCACAATAGGACAGGCTACCATCAGTTCTCTCCCCTTAATAAGGGCGAACGTCTCCGGGAAATCTTCCAGTAGGCGACCTACATGGAACGGCTGTGTACTCTCCTGTCTTTTCCCCTCTGAAGGGGAGGGGGAGTGGGCCACATAATAGGGTGGCCCCACTACCCCAGTGAAACTCAGTACCTGTCACCTATTTTATCATGTTACCCCCTTCTTAGTTAGAAGGGGATCGTGAAAATAGGCCCCACCCCAGAGGGAAGCTAGACCAGGGGTGTAATTGGTTTAGAGGCCTATATCTGGCTAGGGAGGGGAGGATTGGGGAAGGGGAGGAAGGGGGGCGAGGGAGGGAGGGAGGGATGAGGGAGGAAGGGGGGGAGGGAGGGGGAGGGAGATACACCATACTAAAAAGACTGACAGAGAAAATACATGAACCTAGGCCAAGGTTAAAACTTGAAACAAAGAAGAAGATCCCCTACATCAGATAATGCCGACAATAAAAATTGTATCATATAATGTAAAAGGTTTAAATAGCCCCACAAAGAGACACAAGGTTTTAAAAGAACTGAAGAGAATAAAAACTGAGGTAGCTTATTTACAGGAGACCCATCTTACTAATGACTCAAATGTAAAATTAAACTCAATAGACTTCCCGACTTGGTACTATGGGGACACTATCTCAAAACGGGCAAGAGGAGTAGCCATTGGGTTTGCCAAGGGAGTGAGATTCCGGTTAATCGATAGACTGACCGACCCTGAGGGGAGATACCTTATATTAAAAGGGAAACTAGAAGAAATAGAATGCACCTTAGTAAATATCTACTCGCCTAATAACCAACAGATAAAATTCTTAAATGATATGTTAGGGAAGATAAGGGAGTTTAAAAAAGGTAGGGTTATACTGGCAGGTGATTTCAACTTCTGTATGGACCCAAAAATGGACAAGACTACTCAGGGAACAGGGATAAATATAAAACAACTAAGAAAACTAAAAAATAATCTCCACAGTAGCCAATTGGTCGATGCCTGGCACGTGCTAAACCCGGCGACTCGAGATTATACCTTTTACTCCCCTGTACACAAGTGTTACTCCCGGATAGACCATATTTTGGTGGACCACTACCTACTAGAGGAGGTGGTGAAAGCAACAATAGAGCCCATGACTATATCTGACCATGCCCCAATCAGCGTGTCCCTCAATATTACAGGCAACCCTAGGCCTACCCAAATTTGGAGGCTCAACGAGGAACTATTAAAAGATGCAAATAGCCTAACTAGGGTTCAGAAGGAGCTAGAAGAATACTTCAATATAAACGATACAGGCGACATATCTAAAGCCACATTATGGGATGCTCACAAGGCCTTAATCCGAGTCATTTTAATATCAGAAGGAGCAAGAAAGCAAAAAGAGAACCGGCTCCAAAAGGAGAAAATAATTGAGGAGTTAGTTAAGTTAGAACAAAAACACAAAAGAGGGACCCAGCAAAAAGATCTACATCATGAATTGATCAATAAACGCAACCAACTTAAAAACCTACTATTCCAGGAATCTAAGAGAGACCTACAGATAATTGCAAAAGAAAGATACATGGGAGGTAATAAGTCCAGTAAACATCTGGCAAAGCTAGTGCAGAAAAAGAAAGGAAGAAATTATAAAGAGAAAATCCAAAACAAACAAGGGGTGGAGGTATATAAAACAAAAGAGATAGCGGAAAATTTCCGTGTTTACTACGAAAGTTTATACGCAGTAAAACAGAAAAATTGGGGAAAAGGAGAGAAAAAAATCTAAAAATTTCAGATTTTTTGCGGGGGACGGGACTACCATCAGTAAAACCTATAGACGCATTAATAATGGATAGGCCGATTACGGAAAATGAAGTACAATTAGCCTTATCAGGTACAGCATCAGGGAAAAGTCCAGGCCCTGATGGTTTCACCGTACTCTATTATAAAAAATGTAAAGACATCCTCATACCCCGATTAAGCCAATATTTCAACGGTCTTGGAAAGGACTATACCCTAAGTAGAGAAGCTGCTGAGGCAACAATAACAGTTATCCCTAAGGAAGGTAAAGATATTAGGATATGTTCGAGCTACCGGCCAATATCTCTGTTAAATACAGATGTAAAATTGTTTGCAATGGTATTGGCCGAGAGAATAAAGTGGGAGATGGCGGGGCTAATACACCCCGACCAGACAGGGTTTATCCAGGGCCGAGAGGGAAGAGACAACGGGGTAAGGACCCTCCTCCTGATTCAAGAAATGAGGAGAAGTGGAGTCCCCAGTCTACTCCTGTCGATCGACGCCGAGAAAGCGTTCGATAGGGTAGACTGGGGATTCATGTTACAAACCATGGAAACTATGGGATTTGGAAGTAGGATGATGAGGTGGATAGGAACCCTATATAAAGCCCCAACGGCCAGAATTAAAATAAATGGAGGCCTCTCCCAATATTTCTTAATGGAAAACGGCACGAGACAGGGGTGTCCCCTCTCGCCATTACTGTTCGTGCTGTCCCTCGAACCCCTCTTAGCCAGAATACGAAAATGCCCCGAAGTACATGGAATTAAGGTGGGAAAAGAAGAACATAAGTTGGCGGCATTTGCAGACGATGTGCTTTTCTACTTGACAAACCCTAAAACTTCGATCCCAGAATTATTAAAGGTCTGTAGTCAATATGGAGAAATTTCAAACTTTAAATTAAACATTAAAAAAACGGAAATATTAAACGCCAGCACACCTAGGAAGGAAATACTAAACCTCAGATCAGAATATAAATTCCCATGGGTTAAAAAGCTTAAATATCTCGGCATTTATCTGGCTAGTACCGAAAGGAAAATGTATGAAATCAACTATGTCCCCCTGACAGAAGAAATTAAAAACGAAATAACTAGAATAAAAAATAGACCAATTTCGTGGTTCGGACGAATACACTTTTGTAAAATGATATTGATACCTAAGATCCTATATAAATTTCAGATGGTACCGATTAAACTCCCAAAACAACTGATTCGCATTGTCCAAAAATTTATTATGAACTTTATATGGGGAAACAAGAAACA
The DNA here is from genome assembly GCA_029574335.1 of Rana kukunoris. Taxonomy (NCBI): domain Eukaryota; kingdom Metazoa; phylum Chordata; class Amphibia; order Anura; family Ranidae; genus Rana; species Rana kukunoris. The sequence continues at coordinate 174,801,749 of CM056053.1, read as the reverse complement.
CAGAATATCTTTTCAGACCCTTATACAGACTAAAAATAAGGGGGGGACTGGCTATCCCGGACCTTAAAAAGTACTATGAGGCAACAATCCTGTCGAGAGCTGTGGAGTGGGCCAGAGTAAACACAGAAAAAAGATGGGTTAGTTTGGAGAGTTTTATTGCAAATGTGGAATTAGAAAAAATAATATGGAACCCTCCACAACATAGGGCACTAGGTAAAGCAACACACACAATCACAAAAAATGCACTTAGAATATGGGATAGTACACAAAAAAAAAATAGATAAAAATTTCAACTCCCCCCTCATCTTCTTAAAAGATAACGATTACTTCCCCCGGGGAAAACAGAGGTAGGAGGTAATTGGATCAAAAATAATAAGGCACAAGTAAGGGATATTATACACCAAGGACACATATTAGCATACAGACAAATAGAGCAAAAAGAAAATTTTATGACACTTAATGAATGGAGGTACCGACAGTTAAATCATTTTATACAGAAACTCCCCCAACCATTAAGAAAGGAGGATCAACTTTCTGACATTGAAAAACTATGTTCTATGGAAAGCAGGAAAGGTACCATATCCAAGATATATAAGATCCTAATACAGCGGGAGGAATTAGAGGTACATCCCTTCATTAAAAAATGGGAGAGGGAATTAGGATCACGGTGTGATAGGAGCACAAGGGAAAAAATTTTTAAAACTGACCCACACATCGGCTCCCGACAGTCGATCTGCTGAAATGAACTTCAAATGCCTATCAGGATGGTACATCACACCACAAAAACTTAGCAAATTCAAGACAGGCCAGTCAGCGGACTGCTGGAGAGGGCTGTAAATCACCTGGTAATATGGCTCACCTGTGGTGGGAATGTCCAAAGGTTAAAATTTATTGGGAAAAGATTTTGAAAATAATAGAAGAGATCACAAAGGAAAAAATAAAAATAGAATCCTGGACGGTCCTCTTCCACGGAGGAGAGGAAACGAATAAGAAATATAGGAAATCTTTGGTACCACATTTATTAAATGCCGCCAAAAGGCTGATTCCAAGAAAGTGGCAGGAAACAGAATGTCCCACGATATTGGAATGGATAGATGCCGTAGAGGAAACATATATGATGGAAGATCTTAGGGATAGCTTTGAAGATAACTGGGACAATACAAAATGGGAAAGTTGGAGAGCTTTTAAAAGATCATGGAGCTACGTAGAAAACCTACGACCCAGGACATAATTCAATAAGATAAGAGAGCATCAAGAGGAGTATGGTGAGGAGGGAGGGGGAGGAGGGGAGAGGGGGGGGTGGGGGGTGTGGGTGAAAAGGAAAATTAATAAATCAATGTATAAAAAAAGGTAGCTATAAAATGTTCTAAACATAAAAATTTTCTTACAACATATATATACATATTAAAAAAAAAAAAAAAAAAGGGGAAAGTTCCACAGATGATGCAAATCTGAAACAGAGACTAGGGCTGAGCACCTCTACCATGAGCTGGTCTCTCTTGTGCAGTAAAAGCTGAAAGTGGAAAAAGAAAAGAAAAAAAAAAAAAAAAAGAATTTAAAGTAAAAGAAAATCCCAAAGTTTGGGTTGTTCCCAAAAAAGTAATAGAGGGAAAATTTTCCAATGGGGACACTTGTACTAGTAACCTGGGAGTCCCCAAAGGGATTCCCTTCATTTGTAGGGATTCGTAGCCCAGCCTCCCCAGTTAGAATCACTAGGACACACTTAACCCCTTCCATGCTCCTAGGGGTTAACCCCTTACCTACACAGTAATCAGTGCGTTTTTATAGCACTGATCTCTGTATACATGAAAATGGTCCCAAAAAAGCATCGAAAGTGTCATGATGTGTCCGCCATAATGTTGCAGTCACAAGAAAAATCGAAGATCGCCACCATTGCTAATAAAAAAAGAATAAAAAAGATGCCATAAATCTATCCCCTATTGTGTAGAAGCTATAACTTTTGCGCAAACCAATCAATATACGCTTATTGTGATTTTTTTTTACCAAAAATATGTAGAACACATATCGAACTAATCTGAGAAAAGATTTGTTTTTGTTTTTTTAAATTTTGGGGCTATTATAGCAAAAAAAAATATAGCTTTTTTTCAAAATTGTCACTCTTTTTTGTTTATAACGCAAAAAAATAAAAACCACAGAGGTGATTAAATACCAAAGGAAAGCGCTATTTGTGGGAAAAAAAAGGACGCCAATTTTGTTTGGTGCAACGTTACACAACCGCGCAATTGTCAGTTAAAGCAATGCAGTGCCGAATCACAAAAAATGGGCACGTCATTGGGCAGCCAAATCCTCTGGGGCTGAAGTGGTTAAAAAATAAACTTTTGCCTATAGTTCTACTTTAAAGCAGTAGTAAACCTGCTGAACATTTTTTTTGTAACCCTGTAAAGTAAAAGGCATAATGAGCTAGCATGCACCACATACTAGCTCATTACGAAATACTTACCTTAGAAAGAGGCATAGTAACTTACCTGGTCCACGCCGAGGGAGCCAACATGTTGCCTCTGCGTGACTTCCGGGTATTGCGGTTACAGTGCTCCGAGTGGCTGGAGCCGTGATGTCGTCATTCCTGCGCCAGCGCGGGAGACTTCTCCGGGCCTTAAGCTGAAAATCCCCAGTGCGCATGCGCCGCTGCATACAGCACCTCATTGCGAGGGGAATATCTCCTAAACCATAAATGTTTAGGAGATATTTTTTTAAACTACAGGTAAGCCTAATTATAGGCTTACCTGTAGGTAAAAGTTACAATATTACCTATACAACCGCTTTAAGCCCAGGTGAATGTAGCAGTATACATAATCTGAGACCTCTATAGCTGTCCGACTGTCCCTAATGGCTAAAGGGGAATAGTCATAAAAAAAAAAAGAAAAGATATGCATTCTTACCCTGAGCCAAGTCACTTTCTATGGCAGCGACATTACTTCCAATGAAATCCTGGTGAAGCCAAGGAACTCAAACCTCACCAGAACGTGCTCCTATACTGTTAATAAAACACATTTTCTCAAGAGTTTGCAACCTCAGCTTCCTCAGGATCCCACAGTTAAGCTGAATGACATAGTTGGCATCTAGCAAAGAAGAAAACCAAAATAATATATTTTGTTTTAGCCCTTAGGATTCAGTGGTTCTACTCTGTAGCCTTGAACTAAGCCCCGCTTTGATGGTGCCTGCATAGTTCCCATGCCAACACCATTGGCATAGCCAGCTGCATCACACCTGTGACTTTTTTAGCTGTCTATAAGGGTGGCATTTTGGCCATTGACCATCAGTGTAAGGATCATTTTCCCACTCACCCTGGATGAATTGGTTTTAGTAGGGGTTCTCCAATTAATTCTTATAAGTTTTCCCTAATGATATGGCTAATGCTTGGGCAGCTGCTAGTTACTCTACAAATGCTAATTTCATTCAGCCTTGATTGTACTGTCAGCTATTTTGATGCAGTGCCAAAACTGACAGCTCCATCTAGTGTACAGTACGGGAATGGAGTCGCTCATTACTCTACCCTCGTCCATTCACAAAAAGCAGTGTATCCTTATTACAGACAAGGGGAGAGGAGGCGTGGGCATACTGCAGGATAGGATACCCCCTTGTCCATTCAGAGAGCGTCTTGCCTTCTGTGGAAAAAAAATCTATACTTTTTATAAATGGATAATGGGAGAAGGGCAAAACACTAGTTCCACACTGTACACTAGCCAGAACACTGGGCTGAACGAAACTGACATTTCTACAATAACCAGCAGCCAACTGATCATTAGAGGTAACAGAGTTTTTGCTGTTCCCATAAAAAAATTGGAAGAAGAAAGAATTTCCACTTAAACATATTAAAGTAGAACTAAAAGGCATTGTATCCACACTATCTTTGTCCCATTAGGGAAATTTCTCTTCACTTCCTTTCCCATAGCCAAACCAGGAAGTGGGAGCAATGTTTCTTAAAGGGGTTGTAAAGGTTTGTTGTTTATTTTCTAAATAGGTTCCTTTAAAGCGGAAGTAGACCCATCGATATAACAGTTTCAAAAAGCAGTTAAATTTCCGGCATGCCGGTGAAGCGTCATATTCGGCTCCCCCATCACAGACTGCTCCGGAAGCGCTGCGGCGGCCAACTGCGCATGCGCAATGCATTCCAAACGCATCTGCAATGCGTTCCAATGCATTTACGACACTGCACACCAGCAAAGCCGTCATTCAGAGCGACGTGGACTTAGGGGAAAGTGGCCTGTCGGCCTCGCTTCGCTCGGATGGCTCGCTCCGCTCGCTCGGCCTCCTGGCTCTTTTTTTAACATCTTCCAATCCACGGGGATGTTAAGGAAAGAGCCTGGATGCCGAACGAGGTTTCACTGGTGTGCACTGTAGTAAATGCATTGGAACGCATCGCAGATGCGTTTGGAACGCATCGCACATGCGCAACTGGCCACCACAGCACTTCCGGAGCAGTCTGTGATGGGGAGCGGAGTATGACAGTACACCGGGATTGCCAACTGTCACATTGGTTGTGCTCTCAACCAAACTGTCAAACCATCCAATGGCTGGTGTCATAACTGATCACATGTGCAGCACCACGGCAGTTGAAGATTAAACATAGGCCAAGATGGCAGCTTCCTTGGATGAAAATTATAGAAGGGTTTTACTTCCACTTTAAGCTAGTGCATTGTTGGTTCACTTACCTTTTCCTCCGATTTCCCTTCTAAATGTTTTTTTTCTTTGTCTAAATTTCTCACTTCCTGTTTCTCCTCAATAAGCTTGCCCCCATCATCCGAGCCGTTCTGGATGGGGGTAAGTCAGTGTGCTCACCCCCTCCCTTGGGATTACATCCCTGTGGGGAGACGCTGTGTTCACAATGCACTAGCTTAAAGGAACCTATTTAGAACCCCTTTAAATGTAAAATAATGCACCTAGGCAGAAAGAATCTCTTGAGAGTACAGTGTTGGCCAGCACTACAGAAAAAAAAAAAAAAAAAAGAAGGGATTAGGGGGAACTTATTTCAGATGATTGCAAAATGAGCAAACAGTGTTACAAGCAAAATAAAAAATCTAGGATGTATCACTAGAGGGATCACCAGCAAGAGGAAGGAGGTTTAGATTCCCCTATATGCTGTAGATTACAAGTGTCAAACACAAGGTGGCCCTCCAGGCCATTTCATGTGGCCCTTGCATCTCTCCTGTAGCTGCAGGAAAGCTCCAGCCCGCCTCCAGACCCTTACTTTTCGTTTTCAAGCAATGCATCCAGCTTCCCAGCAGCCGCATAAGGAAAGGGGGGTGAACTGTCATGCAAGGAGAGTGGGGAACTCAACTTCCGATGGTGGGGTGGCTCTTGACATCCAATATATGGGGAGGGGACATCTAATCTTGGATACAACCGACTGAGCTGTGTTTGGCTGCATAAATCAACAGAGGCTCAACACAAGGGCATACAGAAAACAATTGTTTTCAATGCGATCTGTCCACAACTTAAAGATGCAGTGGTGTGGGCTGTGCAACAATGTAGCATGTGTGCATTTTACTGCACTGCATACAGATGAAGTAAACGTTTACAATTCAAGTTCTTCCACACTGACAGTTCGATCAGCTCCACCTTTCAAATTTGCTGGGCAGACCAAACTGAAAGCTCCATGTAAGTCTATGGGCAGGCAGATATGAACAGACGTGCGTCTCTTTACATCCACTTACTTATGAGTCTGTACAGGTTTAAAAAAAAAAAAAAAAAAAAAAAAGGTATGCGTCCTGTTTTTCCAAACCTAAATGTTAGGCATTGGAAGTATTCAAATTTACACAGACACAGGTCTGTTCCCATCTGACCTCCCTTAGATCCAACATCTGCCTTTAAAATGCAAGAAAACCTGGACAGGCATGGATGTCACACAAGTATCATCTGATCCGATTCAGATCTGTTCACGGATCCCCTTACGATCACACTGGACAAAGCCCATGTGAAATGACCTTAAAGACAGCATGATAGTCAGGGCACATATATTCCAAAGAGGGGGGGGGGGGGTCTTGATAAGCATCTTAGAAAAACTCAGTTCACATGGATCCAGCCTCTTCTATATGTGCAAACAAGGTCCATGACTATAGATTATGTTCAGAGTTGTACATGTATGACCAGGTTAAGGCTCCATTCACACTTATGCGACTCCAAAGTCGTAACATTTCCACTGCAACTCTGATGCAACTGTGGATTAGCGCGACTTGGATTCAACTTTGGCTGTGGATCTTGACAATTGCACATCTGTCACACTGATAACTTTAAGATGCAACTTTTGAGAGTTTAAATTGCAGTCTGCATGCAAGTCGCATCAAAGTAGTGCAGGAACCTTTTTAAAAGTCACTGTGTATTAAATGGAGAAGTACGGACAAAGCTTGTTTGACTGTACTTCTCCTGTGGCTCACAGGAGTGCAGTTCGTTCTGCACTCCAGTGACCCATTTTTAGCAGACAGCCAGCAGAAATCACAGAGACGGCCATGGCTGGGGCAAGATTGTAACAATATGGTCGGGATCCATCCACAACCCTGGACAGGCACCTGTCTCAGACTCCCACCCCCTCCACAGTCCAGTGACAGTCACCAACTCTGAGAAATGAGCAATCAGCAGTCTTTGATCTCAGTCTTAGAGTCAGCAGGGGGACTGATGATGCATCCACCCAAGTAAGTATGATTCTCAAAAAAATCCATACATCTCTTTGAAGTCTCATACATTTGAATAGCTTCCATTGAAATACTTGTCGTGCGACTTTGTGTGTTCAAAGTGTGGATGAAGCCTTACAGTGACTTACTCACATTAGATCTGGTTGGTTCCCCATTAGGAAGTTAGTCCTTTTAGTTGAATGTACCTGAAGTAGTGGCTTCACCTTGGCTTACTCATGTGTACCTCTATGGGCATGAATTCCAGTCTTCCCTACTAGCTGATATTCCTCTATTAAATATTAGGAGGGGTTCCAGTGTCCTGATTCTGTCACATGTGCTCCTGAAGGATTCCTGAAACACATTGAGTCCACACGTGAACTGTACTCGGAATCTTTGCATGTTGTGAACCCCTATGTGAACACTAAATTTTAATAGCAAATACATATTTTTTTTTTTAATGGTACGCAGTTTCTTTATGTCTACACAAAGTTTACGACTACATATTCTGTTCATAGTTGTACATCAGGGGTACCCAACCGCGGCGCCCTCTGATGTGGCCCACCACCTCCTGCCCAGAATACAAGTTTCCGAACTAGCATCCCGAGCATCAGCACGAAGAACAGAGAACGCACTAGAGAAAGCAGAGCCGAAGCTTCCTGTATAGTGTCGGCTCCCAAACCTACTTCGCCTGTGACAGGAGTTGGCGCAATAAAGGAAGCATCGGCTCTGCCCTCTACTGCAGCTGCACGCTTTCTACAGCGCAAACCCCTGTCACACTGTGCTGCTGCCCCCCCCCCCTCTCAGCCATACCCGCCTTGGGGGGGGGGGTTGGGGGGACAACAGCAGCAGCAGCCGCCATGCCATACTCTCCTGGGGAAAAGCAGCAGCCAGCGATACCTACAGGAATCCCGAGAAAGCAGTGACGATTGAAGTCAGTTGAGGTGCAGGTAAACCGCAGTTCATCATTGTGAAAGCAGCGTTCCGCCCCTTTCACACGATCAGCCTGATTGGGTGTGCCCGTCTGTGTTTCAGGTGGACCCAAGCAGACTCTCCATTCACCTCTATAAAGTGGCAGATGTAAACAAACTGGTATTTGTTTACACCCGCCTAGCTCCAATCTGACCTGCTTATAATCCTAACCATACACCGTCACTTCACTGGCAGAACAAACAAAAAAAGGGAACAGATTTCTCCATCCACACAAAGAAGGTATATGAGCCCACCCTGTTGGGACATTGTATTCTGTGGCTACCAGAATACACTTATTGGTAACTAGGGCTGATTATTATGCGCGATTTAAAGAGCACCAACAGCGCAGCACTTTATAATGTGAGGGCAGACAGTCAGTTACAATACAATTCAATACAGGAGGAATCTGAGAGCCCTGCTCATTAGAGCTTACAATCTAATTTGGCTGCATCAGTCAATGGGAACATTTCCAACATAAATCATTCCAACTTCTGTTGGGCAGAGTAGACCACATACTAGAGCTGCATGATTAATCGTTAAAGAATCAAGATCACGATTTAACCCCCCTCACAATCTTAATACAGCATTTCCTTGATTCAGTACAGAGTCCTCTGCTCACTGCTGACACAAAATCGCACTGTACATTGTAACATTTAATTATTTTAGCTCAAATAAATGAACTTCGGGCTGTGAATAAGGGCAGTTTAGAGCGGAACTAAAGTCATTTTTTCATCTTTCCATCTATCAAATCTACTGCCCTTGTTTTTTTAACTTTGGATAGTAAAACATTTTTTTTCTGCCAGTAAATACCTTATACATACCACTTCCTGTTTCTTGTCTGGTAGAAATTCTAGGCTTATGACATGTACAGCTCTTTCTCTCTCACTCTCATGAGAGCTTGCCAGGGAGAGGGGATGAGTAATCAGAGGGCCAATGAGAGCTCCAGAGCTGAAGGTGTGTGTCTGTGTAAATCCAGGAAATAGACAGCAGCTTCCGCTGCCCACAGTTAAAATGGCTGCAGCCAGGACTGCGTGGAGAGAGATTTCTGCAGCATATTTGGCATGTACAGAATCACAGTACATATAAAATAATATGCAAAGTGCTTGGAGGGAAGCTTCAGAATGGCAAAGATTAATAAAGAGAACATTCCTGCGCTACCTGGATAATAATAAATAATGCTACACAAGTTGCAGCAGACACCGGATTGGTCAATCCGTACCAACAATAAATATATAAAAATCAATATGTGATGTTGTGCTCTAGTAAATGATGGCTCATTACCATAAGGTACACAGAGGCGATATAGCACTGTATATGAGAATCCTAGATCAGGTTACCAAGGCACATTAGGACACCAACCCCATTGATGCTTCACTGGACACAACTGTACATGAAGAATACTAGGTGATAGCAGCTGCAGAATTCCATTTACATCACACTGTCACCTTACCTTACAGTGGTAAGACAAGGAGCCATCGCACATTGAGGCGATTATACACTGAAGATGATTCACATCACTTATTCACTGAAAGCCTGTATCTGCACAGATTGTCACCTTTTCTGGATACCTATGCGCACCTGGACTCTCTATACTGTGTCAGCATTGGCACTTTGATCTTAAGATTTTTTGACATATTTTTTTTATTTTATGTGCACGTTGAATTTCATGCAATTATGTAGCGTTTAGTATACGATTTTTTTTTTACATTTTGCACATGTACAATTTATGGTAATAAGCCATCATTCATTAGAGCGCAACACCACATATTGATTTTTATATAGAATGGCAAAGATGTTTTAATCACAAATTATATGCGAAGACTCTTCCTCCTCTTTAACCATTTAACTGCTTGCCGACCAGCCACCACAGTTATATGGCGACAGGTCGGCTCTGCTGGGCGACATCACGTAGATCTACGTCATCTCGCCGAGCAGACAATAGGAGTGCCCCGCTGGAGGCTCCCCCGGCTCCCGCGCCGCCGAGCACACGCGATCGCTCGTTACAGAGCGAGGACCCGGGAGCTGTGTGTGTAAACACATAGCTCCCGGTCCTGTCAGGGGGGGGAAATGCCTGATCGTCTGTTCATATAATGCATGAACAGCGATCTGTCATTTCCCCTAGTGAGTCCACCCCCCTTTAGTTAGAACACACCTAGGGAGCATAATTAACCCCTTCTTCGCCCCCTAGTGTTAACCTAGTGGTATTTTTATAGTAATCAATGCATTTTTATAGCACTGATCGCTATAAAAGTGTGTCTGCCATAATGTCGCAGTACTGATAAAAATTGCTGATTGCCGCCATTTCTAGTAAAAAAATTAAATATTAATAAAAATGCCATTAAACGACCCCCTATTTTGTAAACGTTATAACTTTTGCACAAACCATCAAACGCTTATTGTGATTTTTTTAAGAAAAATAGGTAGAAGAATACGTATCGGCCTAAACTGAGAAAAAAAAAAAAATTATATATTTTTGGGGGATATTTATTATAGCAAAAAGTAAAAAATATAGAATTTTCTTCAAAATTGTGGCTCTATTTTTGTTTATAGCGCAAAAAATATAAACCGCAGACGTGATCAAATACCACCAAAAGAAAACTCTATTTGAGGGAAAAAAAGGACGCCAATTTTGTTTGGGAGCCACGTCACACGACCGCGCAATCGTCAGTTAAAGTGACGCAGTGCCGAATCGCAAAAAGGGGCCGGGTCATTGACCAGCAATATGGTCCGGGGCTGAAGCGATTAAAGACTAAACCTTTTTCTGACACTTGTTTGCTTACAAGTTAAACACAGTATTTTGGTTGCTAGAAAATTACTTATCACTAAAACGCCTGAAAAGCGCCTCAATGTAAAAGGGGTCTTACACTAGCGGAAAGCACTGCCTCTACCCTAAAAAGTGATTCACAATCAGATTGCTTTCGAGAGGTGTTTCATAAGTCAGGTCTTCAAAACCTGTTGTAACCTCCTAACTTAACCACTTAAGGACCGCCGCACGACTATATACGTTGGCAGAATAGCACGCCTGGGCACATGGAAGTATATATACGTCCCCTTTAAGAACCCAGCGCGGTCCGAACCCCCGTGACTGCACCCGCAGAACCGATAGCCGCGGGGTGTCCCGCGATCATGTCACAAGAGCTGAAGAACGGGGAGAGGTGAGTGTAAACAAACCTTCCACGTTCTTCTCTGTGGAAATGTCAGTGATCATCTGTTCCCCAATATAGGGAATGACGATCACACTTAACCCCTACAGCGCCCCCTCGTGGTTAACCCCTTCACTGTCATTTTCACAGTAATCAGTGCATCTTCATAGCACTTTTCGCTGTGAAAATGACAATGGTCCCAAAAATGTGTCAAAAGTGTCCGATGTGTCTGCCATAATGTCGCAGTCACAAAAAGAAAAAAAAAAAATTATAAAAATGCAATAAAACTATCCCCTATTTTGTAAACGCTATAAACTTTGCGCAAACCAAAAATATGGAGAATACACATCGGCCTAAACTGAGGGAAAAAAAAAATGTATATCTTTTTTGGGGATATTATAGAAAAAAGTAAAAAACATTGAATTTTTTTCAAAATTTTCGCTCTATTTTTGTTTATAGCGCAAAAAATAAAAACCGCAGGAGGTGATCAAAAAATAAAGCTCTATTTGTGGGGGGGGGGGGGGCGCCAATTTTGTTTGGGAGCCACGTCGCACGACCGGGCAATTGTCAGTTAAAGCAACGCAGTGCCGAATACCAAAAAGGGGCAAGGTCCTTAACCTGCATATTGGTCCGGGTCTTAATAGGTTAAATACCACACTCACATGGCATGGCTGCAATGTGACCCCTTACTCACATCAATGGATTGCAGTCAGTGGGCATAGTGCCTGCTGAACATGACGGGGTACATTTTCTGCCATGGCTGCGAAGTACAGTGTTGTACAACCCCTGGTATGCTGCTGAATCTGCAGCTAAACAGGGAGCAGTTTTACTGCCCCCAACTGTGCCCCCCCACTAATGTGAATGATCCCTAAACATCATGAGGGTTAGTTAGCCTTTCCATCCACTTTAATGATACTACAGAAGAAGATAATGTACAAGTGATGAAGTCATCTCCTGGCACTCCATAGTACAATATTACATGGCAGTATATGATGTATAAAGCAATCATTACAGTAAAACCTTTGGTTTGCGAGCATAATTTGTTCCAGAACCATGCTTGTAATCCAAAGCACTTGTATATCAAAGCATTTTTTTTTTACAGGGTATAAAAGAGAAGAGGAGCGCCTCTAAGTGTAGCAATAAGTTGCTAAATGTTGTACCTTCAATAAATGTAACCATATTGCTACACTTAGAGGCTCCTCTCTTCTTTTGTATACTCAGTTGTGACATGACACTACTCTTTTATCAAGACATTGCTTGTATATCAAGGCAACATTAAAACATTTTGCTTGTCTTGCAAAATGTTCTCAGACCAAGGTTTTACTGTACTGATCAGTTCTGCAGTCTTGTGTCATAGAAGGCTGCATTCTTACACTAGGGTGCAGTGTATTGGGGTGTACACCAATGAACCCAATAGTGACACATGCTGCCCAGTGTACCCCCAGCAATGCACCATGTCAGGCCTGAAGCTGTCCTGCTGAGTGGATGTCAGGACTATGGCGGAGAGGTGAAGCAGTCAGCCCAGTAGTATTCACAGGCTGTCAGAGACACTCCATTGTACTCTCCTGCCTTTACACATGACAAGTCCGCCTTTCAGCTCACTCTCACCCCACTCCTCCCTCAGCCCGTCCACAACGTGTGTGTAATAACAGATACCAGAGACCTACCCCACGTACCGCTCGGTATAACCCCGGTGTCTCTTCTCTCTCTCTCTCGAGGTTTCTCTCTCAACGTCCGGCCGGTGACGCGAACGACGCATGCGCATCACGCCGGCCAAGCCTGCAGCGACGTGACGTCAGGGAGGTACAGGAAGATTTGGCAGGGTGAGCCTTGTCATGTGTTAACCAATAGGAAGCCAGCTGTCGGCTGCAGTGTAACATAGCGGAGAAGAGCGCTCTCCAGTGTAGCAAAGGTTCCCACACTGGGACCAGGGGCCGGTGATCGATGATCTCTCTCCAGATATAAAAAGGGAGATGTCATCGCTCACCTCTTCTTTTACAAATGCTCGCTGCCTGCCTGTCATGCAACAGCATTGACTTTAAAACTTTATCAGTCACTGATATGGAATAAGTATATAGAGAATAGAATTGTGATAACTTTCTATAACTTGTTCAAAACTTGCATGTTCCAGATTTAACTCAGGCTAAGTTCACATCTATGTAGGTTGCGAAAATGTGTAGAGAAAAGCCAGGACGGCCGCACTCCAAAAAAAATGGTTCCTTTTAACCACTTAAGGACCGCTGCATGTCGCCGCATATACGTCGGCAGAATGGACCCCCGATACATGCAGCGGTTCCCGTGGCTCTGGGAGCGATCCGGGACGAGGGGGCGGCTATTCGTTTTGTTCCGCCCCCTCCGGATCGCTCCCAGCCAAGGCGCGCGCTCCCCTGCAGTGCACTTCCTCCTCCTGTGTAAACACAGAAAGAGGGAAGTGATGTGATCTCTGCTCTCGGCGTTTTTTTCAACTGCCGCTGAGGAGAGATCACATCGCACAGTAAGTCTGCACAACACTACACTGACACCAGTACATGCAGGCACACTTAACCCCTTGCGACCCCCCCCCCCCCTCGTCACAGTGTCACTGAATACAGTAATCATATATGTATGATCACTGCATTTAAACCCTTGATCACCGCCCTAGTTAACCCTTTCACTCCCTATTGCCAGTGTCACTAAGGGATTATTTTTCTGATCGCTGTATTAGTGTCGCTGTTCCAGCTAGGTAGCTATTTTTTTTTTTTTTATTATTATTATTGTGATTTTTTTTTACTAAAGACATGTGGCTAAATACATTTTGGCCTTAATGTTTGACTAAAATTTAGTTTATTTGATTTTTCTTATAACAAAAAGTAAAAATATTGTTTTTTTTTTCAAAAATGTCGCTCTATTTTTGTATATAGCGCAACAAATAAAAATCGCAGAGGCGATAAAATACCACAAAAAGAAAGATCTATTTGTGGGAAGAAAAGGACGCAAATTTTGTTTGGGAGCCATGTCGCACGACTGCGCAATTGTCTGTTAAAGCGACGCAGTGCCGAATTGTAAAATACCCTTGGGTCATTTACCAGCGTATTGGTCCGGTCCTTAAGTGGTTAAAAAAACTGGTCACAACATGAATATATCATAGCAAAAAAAACAGAAGAAAAGCTGACGCATTTCACACTATCATACAGTGCTTATTCATAGCTATGAATAAGCACTGTATTAAAGTGTGAAACGCGTCAGTTTACCTTCTGTTTTTTTGCTGCGATATGTTAATGTTGTGACCAGTTTTATTAAAAGGAACCATTTTTTTGAAGTGCGGCTGTCCCGGCTTTTTTCTACACATTTTTGCATACTATTGCAGTGCCTGCACCCAGGTGTTTGGACTCCACCTTGCAGTTCCCTGGGACCTCTGAACGGTAAACTTTCTTTCTCATCTCATATGTAGGTTGCGGTTGATGCATTTTAGTGTTTTTTTTTGGCACATAGGACAGATCTGTTCATATAGTGCGACTTTGACACTCTCCGGAACCCAAGTTGCATCAAATTAGTGCAGGAACCTTTATGCGTCCAAAATCGCATGTAAGGGTTCGGATTTGCAGTAATTAGGGTTAGCTGTAAATGTTAGGGTTAACATTTTGTACCACAAGACCTAAATTTAAAGCGGAGTTCCACCAAAAAATAGAAGTGCTGCTTTAAAGGGGTGTTCCACCTACAATTTCACTTTTTAAATATAAATACCCCTGTAATACACAAGCTTAATGTATTCTAGTAAAGTTAGTCTGTAAACTAAGGTCCGTTTTGTTAGGTTGTTACAGCATTTAGATTTATAATCTATAAATAGACCGTGGCCATCTTAAGTGTGGGCATCATGAAGCCATGATGATTTTTTGTTCACATAGCTATTTTGTTCACCCATCTATTGAAGTTTGTTTGTTTGTTACTTTGCACCATTGTTATTGACCACATGCATTGTTGCTAATTAGGCATCCATTTGATGCATTCACTCACACCCTCAATTGGGTTTTCTACTTAACTTATTAGTTAAGCAAATTACATCTCCTAGCGCCCTTATTCACCCCTTCTATTCACTATTTACAGCACACCACTGTCTACACTGAGGAGCAGCTGAACACTACGTTTAACTTGCCTATCTGCACCACGTAGTATTATTTCTCTTGAGGAGAGAAATATATTTTGTATTATTTTGTATTATTTTACTTTAATATATATCATTGGCGCGGAAAACACCCCACTCTTAATCATGAAGCCAGACTGTATGACTTCATGGATTTTAGCTTTGCATTTCAGCTTTGCATATCAGTGCTGCACAAGCAATGTAATAGGTTTCAGTCAGGTTTGCAAGGACTACTGGGAAACATGATGCCTATCCCAGAAACCCTTGCAAATAGCCTTGTGACTTAATAGCCTAGGCTAATAAGGAGGAGGAAGTAATGAAGGACTACAAAATAAAGGTATTTACAAGCAACAAAATAAATAAAAAGTGTCCATTCTGAACACTGAGATATGGGCATACAGCACAGACAAACATAAAAAAATGGGTGGAACTCCACTTTAAGTGAAGGTGACCTCCTGACATCCTACGTTTGACAAGTCTTTTTTTTTTGAGGGGGGGGGGGGGCAGATACCCTTTTTTAGGAGCATCCAGCTCCCACTTCCTCCCAAGCTCTGCAGAGCTGGAAGGAAATTCACCGGCCCCTGTGAAATCTTGTGAGGTGTCCCAGAAGATTGCCCAGCCAATCTCATCGTGACTCGCACATGCGCAGTGCATGTCCGGCTGTGAAGCCACAACCGGGCGCCCACAGTCCTAATGTTGGCGCAAAGCAGAGGAGGGAGAGAGAAGCGGGGCTTTGTTCGCCTGCATCACTGGACCGTGTGACAGGTGAGTGTCCAATTATTATAAGTCAGCAGCTACCAAGAGTCCCGGGCCCCGTTCTAACAATCAGGAACCGGAACGTCCGATTCCAGGTCACCTGATCGCTCTGATAGCCTCAGATTGGCTATGACAGTGATCATTCACTGTGTGTCTCTGTAAAATGGACAAGAGAGATACATTGTATCACATTCTGTCCTTGCAGAGATAGAAAATTACATTACATTACATTTTTTTAAATAAAAATAATAAGAAGATTTATTTTTTATTTTTTAGTTAGTATCAGTGTGTTTTAGATAGGAGTGCGGGTTCACACTTGTGCAATGTGGGAACCTTGCAAATCCACTGTTGGTTTCCGCATCGCACCCGACTAACACGGCAGTTCGCACTGCCATATGCGAACTGCTGCGAGTTTCATTACATCGTTAATGACACCCCCATTTCAACTCACATATTGCACTGCAAACTGACAGTTCGGACATGAATTGGATCGCATGGGTGTGAACAGTTCAACTTATTCAAATCACATCAAAACTGCAAAATTGGGATTAGGTATTTCAATTTGTTTTACCCTGAGATGCAAAGGGGTTAAAGAAAACAGACACCAAACCAGGTAGTAAAGGCAAACTTAATATATTGTCACCCATATACCATACCATATACAGTAATACCTTGGATAGCAAGCATAATTTGTTCCGGAAACAAGCTTGTAATCCAAAGCACTTGTATATTAAAGCAAATTTCCCCATAACAAATAATGGAAACTCACAACTATTTATTGACAAGTCCTTCAGTTTATAGTCCATTAAAAAGATTATAGCAATGTGACCAGGTTGCATAACCATAAAAATGTTCATCCACAAATGGCAGCCTCTACAAGGGGATTAGAAGCAAAATCCAGCAGGAGCTACAGAGTATAAAAGATAAGAGAGGTGCCTCTAAGGCCTCGTACACACGAGGGGATATGTCCGCTGAAAACGGTCCGATGGACCATTTCAGCAGACATCTCCGCTCGTGTGTATGGGCTAGCGGACAGATTTCTCCACCAGACAGATTTCAAAGCATGCTTTGAAATCTATCCGGTGAGAATCTGTCCGCCCGACATGTCTGCTGGTTAGTACACTTACCAGCAGACATGTCGTCCCCCACCGCCGCCGCCGAATGGATTCGGCGCATGCGCGGAAGTGTTTAACTTCCTGGTGCGGTGACGTGGCAGTGACGTGGCGGCGTCAACGTCACCGCCGCGTCACCGCGCCGTCCGGCGGCGGGGAATTTGATCCGATGGTGTGTACACGCCATCAGATCTAACTCCCGATCGGACATATCCGATGGAAATGGTCCGCGGACCGTTTTCATCGGATATGTCCGATAGTGTGTACGAGGCCTAAGTGTCCTTGATTAAAACAGGCACACCTAAGTATGCAGGCATCCGGGGGGTAAAGCTCTCCACATAGACTGTCCTTCCTCTTCGCTGGCACTCACCGCTGTCAGTCTGCAATCGTGACAGGGAAGACTACCCTGCAGTAGAGTAATCTGAAAGCGAGGCTTGAATAGCTCGTGGAGCTCAGCGTGGAAGGCATGACACCAATGGTGGTGTGGAGGGCGGTCTATGTGGACAGCGTTATCCCGGATGCCTGCATACTTAGATGTGCCTGTTTTAATCATCGACCATGTGAGTTGCTAAATGTTGTACCTTTATTAAATGTAACCATATTGCTACACTTAGAGGCGCCTCTCTTCTCTTTTATACTCAGTTGTGACATGACGCTACTCTTATATCAAGACATCGCTTGTATATCAAGTCAATGTTTTATAAAAAAAAAAGCTTGCCTTGCAAAACGCTCTCAAACCAAGTTACTCTCAAACCAAGGTTTTACTGTAAAGTAAATAACAGTAAGGACTAGGCATATGTCACGGTCTAGAGTCCTAGGGCATACTTACACATGGTCTCAAAAGATGTTAGATGGACATCGCATTTTAAGAAACCCTAAGCTTGGACATTTATAGTTGCAATAAAAGTGTAAATAAATGAAAAAATAAACGAATATAAATAAATAAATAAAAAAGCCAAAAATAGTTGCTATTTTTTTGTTCTCTCTCTACTGTCTGCTCTATTTTACTGTATTTTATGCTTAACTGTAATGTTTTATTTTTACTGTGGTTTATCGTGTTTGCTTTGCAGGTATATCATTCTACTGTTATATTGTACTGTTACTGTATTTCATTGTTGACAATAATTTGCTTTGCAGGTACGCCATTCTGCTGCAGCACTGATTTATTTATTTTGACAGCAACAGGGTTTACTCTCACGATACGTAAATCAGTGACTCCAGCGCTGTAGGAGGTGATTTCTACACCACAGTTCAAAAAAGTGCATATATGCCAAAGCATAGGGGCAGGGGTAGACATTAGTGGTGGATTGCCCCTATGCTTCAGCATACATTTTTAATTACCTTTCTTAGCAGAGATTTCTTTATCCACATCCATCGATGTGAATGAAGGAATCTGTTATGCCACTGTGATGGTTTGACTCTGTCCTTCCTAAAAGATGGCTGGTTTTCACCATATTTTGGAGGGACAGACACATTAATTACACAGCTGTGTGTTCAGCTCTTTAGTGCTGGCCTGGCTGTGGCTCAGAGCCCCACCCACAGACAGGAAGTCTGGTCCTGGGAGCCAGGTGTGAGCTCCCAAACCCTCTGAGAGGAGTCATAGGCTCTGCATAGGTGCAGCTACTGCATGAGGCAGGTTCGTGTGATTGAGCAGCAAGACGCTGGTCAGGAGTTGGCTGTGTGCTTACCGTTAGGAGTAGAACGTGGGCCTAAGTTGGAGGTCTGAATCAGCCGGATGACAAGATACAGGAATGGTGGAACCCCTTGTGAGGGCTGCTATTTGTATTTTGTGAGCTTGTAAATAAAATTGGGCTACCAGGCCCTTAAAAACCACAGTTCTGGCTTGGTGTACTCACGGGAAACTGCATCTATCACTGGAGTCTAATAACCCCCATCTTACACCGTGTACACACGACCGTTTTTTGGGTTCTAAAAAATTAAGTTTTCAAGGGTCTAGAAAAAACATTTTTTTTCAACCCGGTCATTAAAACAGCCTTGCCTGTACATGATCGTGGAAAAAAAAAACTCTAGCAAAGCGCGGTGACGTACAACACTTACGATGTAGGGGTGCAACGGATCAAAAAACCTCATGGATCGGATCGATCCTCGGATCAGGAGTCACGGATCGGATCATTTTCGGATCAACAAAAACAAAAGACAAATCTTGCTACACCCACCGGAGTTTTAGGCCGCGTACACACGATCAGTCGGTCGAAATATATTATATATATATCCATCCGTTCGAATCACGGATCGGTACAGGGACTGGGGGAAAGCACTCACTAGTGCCCGGGAGGTGGGCTGAGGCTGTTACCAGAACCCCAGCTCCATCCATCAATGTTGCACAAGAGCCTCGGCTTTCCGGGACTCTCCCTCCTGATTGGCTGAGACAGCAGCAGGCGCTGATCTCGTTCTTCCTGACAGGTTGCCATAGTAATGGTGGTGTCGGTGGAAGTTCCTGTCTCTTTGCTATAGCAACCTGTGAAGAAAAGGACATCCTGGAAGAAAATAATGAAAGATTTCATCATTTGGCGATTCCCATGGACTCCTGGGATAGATGACGACAATATCCCAAGAGTCCATGCGCATCACCTAGTGATGAAATTGCCTAGGTGGCTGCACCCGGGACTGCTGCAGAAAATGTGGAAAAAAAGGTGATTACAAAAGAAAAAAAAAAAATGAATTGCCATTTATTATAGCATTCAGGGTGGGCATGACAATAATTGGACTTTTAAAAACTGTGTGGCACGCTTTTCCAACCAGCTGGCTGCTTATACACTCAACACTAGTACTGTAGTCATTGGCAATGGTAAAGTAGCCTCCTCCAAATAGCTTTGCTGCATGTTAGACATCTGCTCTGCATCTTCTCTTAACTTGTCTTGTCCCTGTGTGTGGACTGCCCACCATCTTTAATACCTGGCTCCCCTCACCTATCCAGCACTTTCCCTGTTCGCAGCTCCACATCCTGGTCTTACAGGAAGCTTACTGCATACAGATACATGCCAGAGCCCAGTGCACAGCGTGACACGCCTCCCCAGCACGCTGACTACAGAACACAGCGTGCTGAGGCGGGGAGGCGTGTCACGCTGGGCTCTGGCAAACACACTGGGTGGAGCAAGATGGCCGCCGCTCCGTAGCTAGGGACTTTCCTAGGCCGAGGCTCCGGAGCGCTCCGTGGATCGTGGGGTGTGCCGATCCGAACAGGGTGACCCGTTCGGATCACGGATCGGTGACGATCCGTTGCACCCCTAATACGATGGCACTATAAAGGGGAAGTTCCATGCGGATGGTGCCACCCTTTGGACTGCTTTAGATCATTTTGGGTTAGTAAAAGACGATTCGCGCTTTTCAATGTGTTAAAGCTTGATGAATGTACTTACTCCATTACGAACGGTAGTTTTACCAGAATGAGCGCTCCTGTCTTATAACTTGCTTCTGAGCATGTGCGTTTTTTTTCACGTCATTAAAGCCCACACACGACCATTTTTTACAACCTTAAAAACGACAACGTTAAAAATGTCGTGAAAAAATAGAGCATGTTCGAAAAAAAAAATTGCCCATTTTTTAGATCGTGAAAAACGCTCTGAAGCCCACACACGATCGTTTTTAATGACATAAAAAAAACGTAATTTTTTAGAACCCAAAAAATGGTTGTGTGTACGCATTAGATTCTTTTTTCGTTTAGCCCATAGGCTGTATGCCCATCATTAGAAGTGGGTAGATGCAGGGCGGTATTCTAATGGTGGGCATACCACTGATCCATCGGTGTAAATGGAGACATTTGTTAGGTTCTCTTTTTTTGTTCAGTCCACAGGCTGCATGCAAAAAAAGAACATTACAATACTTTGCCAACAAGGACCAGCGACGTACTGGTATGTTGCTGGACTTTGAGTGGATATACCAAAATGATGCCTGTAGATTTAGGCATCATCTTGGTATAATTTTTTTAAACCGGTGGTCGGCTTTCGTGTAAAAACAATTCTATCAGCTAATTAGCCACTAGACTGCTTTTAAAGCAGAGGGGGGGTATGTCCCCCCCCTCACACCTTCCTGTACACACAATTGGATTTCCTGACAGACTCCATGGCAGCCTACTTGTGGGTTAATCCCGCCTCTCATACCTCATAGGACCCTACTCCCATAAAGCTTTGCGTCTCCCCATAGACTGTGTTCCTTTTTTGTCCTCCTCCTAGGACCTATGCTGTTAAAGCAGAAAAAAGAAGAAATACCTTTTATTTTTTTCCTCAGTCCTGATGATCCTGCACATAGAGCTCACCTTCTGGTGTCCAACAAGTCCCAGCTATTAGCAGGGTAGACATGGGCGTCGGTTGCAATATCAACAGGTGCTTACTAACCAGCCATTGGCAGGCAAGCAGCAACAAGGCCAAACGTCCTAGCTATTAGCTGGAGGCCTCTATTCCTTTAAGAATGCCCGAATAGTGCGGAGTGAGCTTCATAGCTCTCAGTTCCAGGACAGGTCGGCAATGGTATCCTTGGTAACGTATTATCCTCTCTTACCTTGTACATGGCAGCCGTACTCTATGTTGTTTTGTTGATTGTTTTGTCTCCGCCGTGGCCATGGCCGCTGGAACGCATCTGCGTTCCAGTTCGTTGTTTTCTGGTCTCTGCGCCTGCGCTGGTTCCAGCCGAGATTGAGGCTTGGATGCGCATGCGCAGTACGATCGGATTGTCGCGATCGCGCATGCGCGCGAGGTCTGTGTGGGGAGGTGCGCCTGTCACGTCGCAATTGCGGCGTGAGCGTGGCGTGCGCGGTGACGTCATCATCAGGGCGGCAGGTTTAAATAGCTGTCAAAACAGCTATCTTTGGGACACACGCAGGCTGTGCTGTTGCTGTTTTCGTTGCCCCAAATTGATAGTCTTCCCTCTTCAAGGTATGTTTCTTGCCTTCTGCCTTTTTAAAGCCCTGTTTGCTTGATTCATCCATGCTGCATCTTACATTGATATGTTTGTCTTAGCAGTTCTTGTGACTCCTTTTCACTATGGATGTCTCACCGCCCCCCAGTGGCCAACCCTTGCGCTGCAGGTAGGATGGAAAAAATTATTTTTTTTCCCTACCTGGCTGTTTGGGTTTCTGTGTAATCAGAGGTTAACTCTTTCCTCCTCATCAGCCCCTCTAGGTCTGAACATCAATCTTCAGCACGCGAAGTTGTTGACAAATCCAGGTTACAGCATCGTCACTCCAGATCAAGTTCCAGACGCCCCAGGTCATCTTCTAGACACCGCAAAGAAGGCTCCAGATCTTCATCTGGCCGCCATTCCCACCGCCATTCCAGCCACTCCAGTAAGAGAGTCTGCTGGGGATGTAGAGCTCGGGTCTCGGAAGGAAGATCCCTTTGTGAACTATGTTATTCCAAGGCGGTGAGGGAGAGAGGAAATGATGGTCATCAGGTGGAGGCTCTGGTCAGGAGAGTAGTCCAGGAATCCCTGAACAAATCTGGTTCCAGAGGTGATGTTACTGTTCCTGATGACCCAGTTCCAGCGCTTACACAGGATAATCCTGAAACGCCTGGTCCCTCTCAACGTGTACGCAGTCCAAGTGCGTCTTCCGTCAGTGAAGCAGAGAGTGTTGTCAATCCTGCAGGATTTGATTTTTCCCTAGTACCAAGTTTAGTGAAAGCGGTAAAGATCGCCTTGAGGTGGGAAGATCCGGTGGAATCCCCTTCCAAACAGAGAAAATATTTCAAACAACTTAAAAAGGAGCGCCCTAGTTTTCCTTTTTTGGGTGAACTGGGAGATATCATTTCTGACGAATGGGCCAGCACGGACAGAAAGAATTCTTTGCTTTCAAAAGTAGCAAAGATGTACCCGTTCAAAAGTGAACATGTTAAACACTTGGAATCAGCTCCCTTGGTTGATGCCGCCGTGATGAGGTTGGTGAAACATGTCACACTCCCTCTGGAAGATACCGTCTCCTTTAAGGACGGTCTAGATAGAAAGATAGACACAGATCTGAAACGTATATATATTACAGCAGGCATGGCTTGTAAACCGGCTCTAGCCCTAGCTGCCTTGTCTAAGGCAATGGAATCCTGGACGGATGAAGTGGATTCTACCTTAGCGAACGTCTCCGAAGATGTGCTCAGCAGCACACCGGTTCATGAGCTGAGAATGGCGTCCGTCTTCCTGGGGGAGGCCTCCCTTGACATTATCCGGTTGGTGGCGCAGATCATGCTCTCCTCTGTCACAGCTAAACGTGCTCTGTGGTTGCGCCCTTGGGCGGCTGATCCCGCTTCAAAACAAGGGTGGTGCAGAATCCCCTTTCAGGGGTCTTCCCTGTTTGGGAACAAGCTGGACAGCGCTATCACCCGTGCCACTGGGGGTAAGTCTGGGTTCCTTCCTCAGGATCGCCGTCCGTTCGGTCAGAGAAGATCCTTCCCTAGGCAAGATCAAGACCGTTCAAGAGATGCGCGCCGGTATAGACCTGGTCGCGAGTTCCGGAAAAACTGGAGGAGAGTCCAGCCCTCTGGACAGAAGCCCCCTAGGGACCCTCGTCTGCCGGACGTGATGCCCCTAAGTCCTTTTGATGCGAAGCCAGCCCAGACGGAAAGAGTAGGCGCTCGGCTACTACAGTTCCGACATATCTGGGCAGCCTCAATAAGAGATTTTTGGACTGTCAAAACAGTGTCTACAGGCCATACCTGGACCTTTATCAGTCCACCCGTGCTACAGTTTGTACCCACAACAATACCCGGCTCAGAAGAAAAAAGGAAAATTCTTCTGTCATACACAAGCTCTCTCCTAGCTCTGGGTGCCGCTATTCATGTTCCATCTTCCGAAAGAGGTCAAGGGATGTACTCGCCCCTGTTTATGGTTCTAAAGAAGACAGGTTCTTGGAGACCAGTAATAGACCTGACACATCTAAACACCTTTATCAAAAAGGAAAAATTCAAGATGGAGTCCTTGCTTACTATTCGTCAGGCGGTTCAGCCAGGCGATTGGCTGGTGTCCATAGACCTAAAAGATGTCTACTTCCATGTCCCAGTCGCAGCGGACTTCCAAAAATATCTTCGATTCTCAGTAGACAATGTCCACCTCCAATTTACGTGTCTCCCGTTCGGGCTCACAACATCGCCCCGGTGTTCTCAAAACTTCTATTGGCTGTCGTCGCCCTGATCAGAACCAAGGGCATTCGACTTCATCACTACCTCGACGACTTACTGTTACCTTCGCAAGACAAGGAACAGCTGTTGACACACC
Organism: Rana kukunoris; assembly: GCA_029574335.1. Taxonomy (NCBI): domain Eukaryota; kingdom Metazoa; phylum Chordata; class Amphibia; order Anura; family Ranidae; genus Rana; species Rana kukunoris. The sequence continues at coordinate 174,777,802 of CM056053.1, read as the reverse complement.
AGATCCAGGTCATTTCCACCCTGACCGAGTTCGGTTGGCTGATAAACAGGGAAAAGAGTCATCTGCAACCCACACAATCTCTGATTTTTCTGGGAGCTCAATTCAACACAGTTCAATGTTCCATCTCCTTGCCCCTGACAAAGATCCCGGTAGTCCGGGACAGAGTCCGGCTTGCATTGGATTCTCCCTTTCTAAAAGCCTCGCAATGCCTCAAGATAGTGGGCACCATGGTGTCCACAGTCCCCATGGTGAGATGGGCACAATGGAGGATGAGGCCCTTTCAGAAGGGGTTTCTCCAACAGTGGGATCCGAAGTCTTAGGATCAACGCATTCGAATAACTTCGTCGATGCGAGAGAGTCTTCTTTGGTGGCTACTAAGGAAAAATCTCCTCAACTACCATTCATTAGCCCCGATCTCCTGGATCACAATTACATCAGATGCCAGCAACAGCGGCTGGGGGGCTCTGTGCTTGAAGGAGTTTGCTCAAGGGAAATGGACGTTACCATCCCGGAGTGTGAGTTCCAATGCCCTGGAACTCCGTGCGGCCTACCGTGCCCTTCAATCCTTTCTTCACATAGTAAAGGGATCGTCAGTCCTGTTGAGAATAGACAACACGACAGCTGTGTCATACATAAAGAGACAGGGAGGCACCCGCAGTCTATCCCTGCTGAAGGAAGTGGATCCGATCATGTCGTGGGCACAAGTACATCTCTCAGATTTAACAGCTGTGTATCTCCCCGGATCTCAAAATCTCCAAGCAGACTTCCTTTCGAGGACAACACTCGACCACAACGAATGGTCTCTCCACAGCGAAGTCTTCAGCTGGGTCCTATCCCTGGGAGTTGTGCCGGAAGTGGACCTATTTGCATCTCCATGCAATTACAAACTAGAGAAATTCTATACGAGGGGTCGCTGTCCCCAAGCGTTCGGAGTGGATGCTCTAACAGACCAGTGGAACTTTCACAGTGCCTATGCTTTTCCTCCAGTCCCGGTCATCCTCCGGTTCCTGGCAAGACTCAGGTGGGAAGCGGTCGAGGTGGTGGCGATAGTCCCTTATTGGCCCAACAGACCATGGTTCCCGTTGCTGCTTCATCTGAGCTTCCGGGCTCCAGTCCCGCTTCCGAACAGGGCAGATCTCCTGTTACAAGGGGTAACCCCCCATCCATGTCCATCCCGTCTTCATCTGATGGTCTGGTTTTTGAAAGGGAAAGGCTTATTGCGTTAGGCTGCCCAAATCAAGCCATCTCCACTCTGTTAAGTGCGAGGAGATCAAGCACCAACAAGGTCTACCAGAGAATATGGTCAAAATTTGCAGATTTCGTCTCTTCCATGGATGGATCCCCTAGTAATCCTAGGATTCAGGATGTTCTTGGCTTCCTTCAGACAGGTCTGGATCTGTCTTTATCAGTCAGCTCCCTGAGAGTTCAAATTTCGGCCATTTCGGCCTTCACTGGGTTTTCATGGGCCAAACACACCCTTGTCAAACAATTTTTCAAAGGTGCCATGAGGCTTAGGCCACAGAGAAAACCAAGGTTCTCAAAATGGAACCTTCCCTTTGTTTTGGACTTCCTTTCAGAAACTACGCACTCGGATAACTTGTCAATCAAAGATCTATCCTCAAAAGCTGTCTTCCTTGTGGCCATAACATCAGCCAGAAGGGTCTCAGAAATAGGTTCTCTAGGATCCAAAGAACCGTTTCTTACTTTTTTCCCTGATCGGGTCGTACTAATTCCCATGTTGGGATCCAATCCCAAGGTAACATCGGTCTTTCATGAAAATCTAGAAATTGTTCTCCCCACTTTTCGATCTCCTGAGAACTCTAATGTCCATCCTCTAGACGTCGGACATGTATTAAGACAATATCTGGAAGCCACAGCAGCCTTCCGTCAATCTGACCATCTGTTCGTTTCCTTCCATGGAAAAAGCAGGGGAATGCGTGCTTCTCCCAGAACCATCGCTGCATGGATAGTTCAAGTAATCCAAGGGGCATACAAAGCAAAAGGGTTGGCTCCTCCTGAAGCGGTGACAGCGCATTCGACTCGTAGCATCTCCACATCATGGGCAGCCGCCCGGCATGTTTCCCCAGAAGTAATCTGTAGGGCGGCCTCCTGGTCGTCATTAAACACATTCATGACGCATTACTGCGTAGAACCGGCCTGTTTGTCGTCGGTTGATTTTGGTTTACATGTTTTATCTGTTGACAATGTCAATTAAACCTTTTTTTTCTTTAATCAGCAATTTCCCACCCGGGTGTGTCGGCTAGTTATTTCCCACAAGTAGGCTGCCATGGAGTCTGTCAGGAAAAGGGAAAATTTATATCAAATACTTACCGTAATTTTCCTTTCCTGATGGACTCCATGGCAGCCGGAGTTTCCCTCCCATTGCTGGAGTAGGCTAAATTACGGAACACAGTCTATGGGGAGACGCAAAGCTTTATGGGAGTAGGGTCCTATGAGGTATGAGAGGCGGGATTAACCCACAAGTAGGCTGCCATGGAGTCCATCAGGAAAGGAAAATTACGGTAAGTATTTGATATAAATTTTCCCTTTTTCCGTCAAAAAAAGGTGGATGTAAGCTTTATGTCAAAAATTCCAACCATGTTCATGCTCCATCCAACATTTTCTGTCAGAATTTCTGCCAGCAAAATTTTGAGAGCAGGTTCTCTATTTTTCTGACAGAAAAAGTTCTTGTCGGAAAAAACGCTTGTCTGTATGCAATTCCGATGCGCAAAAAAACATGTGTGTTCAGAATCAAGCAGAAGAGCTGAACTGCTTATTGAACTTCATTGATCTCGGCTAGTCGTCATACGTCTTGTACCTCACCGCATTCTTGACAGTCGGAATTTCAGAGAAGATTTGTGTGTGTATGCAACACAAGTTTGAGCCAACATTCCGTTGGAAAAAAAACAAGTTTTTCTTGTTGGAATTTCTGATCTTGTGTAAGCAACATAAGGTTTTTCTCCGGCTCTCCAGTCGCGCTGGGGTACCCGAGAATGCAGCTGGTGGTTCTGCCAACTGACCATAGAACTGATCAGAGACTAGAATGGTTCTGGTCATCTCTATGGCCTAAGAAACCGGAAGCTACAAGCATTTCTTGACTTTGGTTTTCGCCGGATATAAACAGCGCCACTGGGAAATTGGGAAAGCATCTTAACACACTGATCTTGGTGTGGTCAGATACTTTAAAGGCTAAGGAGAAATCTAGAGTCGAATAGACCCCACATTTTTCAAAAAAAGAGTACCTGTTAGGCCACGTACACACGATCAGACATGTCCAATGAAACTTGTCCGACGGGCCGTTTTCATCGGACCAGGCTGAAGTGGTCTGTTGGTCTGATGTGTGTACACACCATCGGACCAAAATCCCATTGGACCAGAACGCGGTGACGTAGAACACAACGACGTGATAAAAAAACGAAGTTCAATGCTTCCAAGCATGCGTCGACTTGATTCTGAGCATGCGCGGGTTTTTGGTCCGATGATTTTGTGTACTAACCATCGAACCTGTTCGACAGACAGGTTTCCAGCGGACAGGTTTTCAAGCATGTTTTGAAACTTTGGTCCGCTGGAAAACGGTTCAATAGGCCGTACACACGATCGAACATGTCCGCTGAAACTGGTCTGTGGACCAGTTTCAGCGGACATGTTCGATCATGTGTACGCGGCCTAGTAGTAATACATATTGCTATCATAAGGGATATTTACATTTCCTGTGATAACAATAAAAAATATTTAAAAACTGAAATAAAATGAAAGGGACGGTGTAAAAAAATAAATGTAAAAAAAAAAAAGCACCCCTGTCCCCCCGTGCAAAGATAAACAGAAGCATCGGTCTCGTGTAGTATGTACACAGCAATTGCACCATGCATGTGAGGTATCACCGTGAACATCAGATCAAGCAATAATTCTAGCAGTAGACCTCCTCTGTAAATCTAAAGTGGTAACCTGTAAGGCCTCGTACACACGAGTAAATCCATTTGTTCAAAACGGTCTGTCCGACCGATTTGAACAAATCTGTCTGCTGGCATTTTGGTTTGCTCGCGTGTACACACGAGCAAACCAAAATCCCCGCCAGCAGACAGCGCGCTGACGTGTCGGTGACGTGGCGGTGACGTTGACGCCGCCACGTCACCGCACCAGGAAGTAAAACACTTCCGCGCATGCGTCGAAATCATTCGGCGCGTGTGCGAGAAGACATGTCTGCTGGTTAGCATACTAACCAGCAGACATGTCGGGCGGACGGGTTCCCAGCCGACAGATTTCAAAGCATGCTTTGAAATCTGTCGGGTGGCCAAATCCGTCTGTTTGCCCGTACACACGATCGAATCTGTCTGCTGGGTTGGTCTAGCAGACCGTTTCCAGCAGACAGATTTGATCGTGTGTACAAGGCCTAAAGGCTTTTAAAAATGTAGATAGTTTGCACGGGTGTACATAATTTTAAATGTCGTGATTGGTATCTATGTACTCGGCATAAGATAATCTTTTATATATCACCAAACAATTGGGCAATATAGTGTGCTTTTGTGCATTAACCACTTGATCACCGGGCCGATTTTGGCACTTTTCTCCTTCATGTAAAAATCACAATTTTTGTTGCTAGAAAATTAATCAGAACCCCCAAACATTATATATATATATATATTTTTTTTTAGCAGACACCCTAGGGAATAAAATAGCGGTCATTGCAACTTTTTTTCTCGCGTGGTATTTGCACAATAATTATTCAAGCGCCTTTTTTAAGGGAAAAAAAACTGTTTCATGAATTAAAAAATAACAAAACAGTAAAGTTAGCCCAATTTTTTTGTATAATGTAAAAAACTATGTTACGCCGAGTAAATAGATACCTAACATGTCATGCTTTAAAATTGCGCACACTCATGAAATGGCGCCAAACTTCAGTACTTAAAAATCTCCATAGGTGATGCTTTAATTTTTTTTACAGGTTACTATTTTTGAGATACAGAGGAGCTCTAGTGCTAGAATTGTTGCACATGCTCTAACGCCCACGATGAAACCTCACATGTGGGGTTTGAACGGTGTTTACATATGTGGGCGGGACTCGATGCGTGTTCGCTTCTGCACGCGAGCGACCGGGACAGGGGCGTTTTAAACATTTTTTTATTTTATTTTTTTACTTCATTTTTTTTATTTTTAGACTTTTTTTTACATTTTTATTTTTTTGATCACTTTTATTCCTATTACAAGGAATGTAAACATCCCTTGTAATAGGAATCACTGTGACAGGTCCTCTTTATGGAGTGATGCGGGGTCAATAAGACCCCAAATCTCTCCTCCAGGCTTACAAGCATGAAATCGGTGAAAAAAAAATCACCGATCACATGCCGACAGCCGCGATTGCGGCTTTGTTTACTTCCGGGTACCGGGCGTGACGTCTGGTCACCAGTCATCTCTACGCCTCTCCACCGGATGGCGGCGGGAGGGGGGGGTGTCCCTTCCTGAATGCCTAAAAGAACAATCAATCAATGGAACTGCCGCTTTGATCATTCTTATGGTGCACAGAATCGCCGCCTGAAGATGCGGGCATCATTCAGATATCACCGCACAAAGCCGAGGACGTCTATGGACGTCCTTGGTGATTAAGTGGTTAAAATTAAATAAGTGATTTCTTTCCAAAAAGTTTTGTTTGGAAAAAAAAGGGGGCACAGGATTTTACTCAAATATGTTTACGGTTCAGAAACTAAACGAAGACACAAGGCTAATTTTGGACCTAAGATCCCTGAACAGATATCTATTGATACAGTTCTCGCAGATGGATTCTGTCCGCTCAGTAGTAGCCTGACTGTAGTAGTAGTAGCCTGACATTCTAGCCTCCATGGATAAATAACGTACCTATCTTTCAGCCTCTTTAGAGGTTCGTCATTTTCAGTTTGTGGCTCCACCCTTTGGGCTTGCTACAGCTCTCTGGGTGTTCACAGCACCAGTCCTAGCAGCACCAGTACTGGGTCTTTTAAGGGCTCAAGGGATCCTGGTGCTCAGGTATCTGGACGACTTCCTGTTCAGAGATCACTCATTACAGGCTCTAGAACAGAGTATAATACACACAGTGCGGTATTTGAAAAGCTTAGGCTGGATCATAAATACCAAAAAAGTCAGCTTTGAAACCAGCTCAAAGTCTAAAGTATTTAGGTCTGATCCTAGATACAGTCTAAGCAAGAGTATTCTTGCCACCTGTAAGGATCTATGCCCTGAAGGATCAGGTGCATCAGATAAGGGGCACCAGACAACCCTCCATTCGGCTCTGTATGAGTCTTCTAGGGAGGATGGTATCCTCTTTTAAGGCAGTGCCCTATGCCCAGTTCCATTCCAGGCCTTTACAACAAGACATCTTGTTGGCTTGGAACAGAAGAGAACAAGCCCTGGATTGGGGGAGGTGCCGCGGATCGGATCTCTGTTGTTGAGCGGGGGGGGGGGTGCCGCGGATCGGATTGAAGTTTTTGTGCGTAGGGGGGGTGCAGATTGGATCAAAGTTGTTGAGCGGGGGGGGTGCCAATCGGATCTAAATTGTTGAGCAGGGGGTGCTGCGGATCGGATCAAAGTTGTTGAGGGGGGCAGCCGATCTTGTTGAGAGCGGGGGGGGAGGGGTTGTCTCACTCATCTGTCTGTGCACTTCGGTCAGCAGGTCTCCCCTCAGACTTAGGCATTCTCTTTTCCCTCCGAGCTGTGCGGGAAAATTAACCCCTTGGCGGGACTGCGGGAACATGCAGGCTGTGTGGGAAGTTCACACACAATACGTGTGGGTTGGGAGGTATGGTTAAGGTAAAAAAAAAATCTCTAAATAGCTTCCTTTATCCTAGTGCAGTCCTCCTTCACTTACCTCATCCTTCGATTTTGCTTTTAAATGTCCTTATTTCTTCTGAGAAATCCTCACTTCCTGTTCTTCTGTCTCCCTGGTGTGGAGAAAGCCTCTTGAGAGGGGAGGGGTTGAGCAGGAGGGTCAGGACTCTATGTACTTTGCAGATAAAGAAAGCAGCTGTGTATTAGTGGGCGTCCTGACACTCCTGCTCGCCCCCTCCCCCCTCAAGAGGCTTTCTCCACACCAGAGAGAAAGTGTTGCATTACTGTCTTTAGTTACTGTAATGCCGCGTACACACGATCACTTTTTGTGATGAAAAAAAACGTCATTTTATCTCACGAAACAAAACGACGTTTTTCAAACTTCATTTTCAAAAACGACATTGCATACACACCATCGTTTTCCACAATGCTCTTGCAAAGCGCGGTTACGTAAGACACTTTCGACGGCACTCTGTTCCATTGAAGCTCCCATCTCATAACTTGCTTCTAAGCATGCGCGGGTTTAAAAACGTTGTTTTAAACGTCGTTTTGCCCACACACGGTCACTTTTTATGACACAAAAAATTACATTTTGAAAAACGACAGTCTTGTCGTTTTGGTTGTTTTTTTGAAGACATAAAACGACGTTTTGCCCACACACGATCATTTTAAATGACGTTTTTTAAAACGTTGTTTTTTTTCATCACAAAAAGTGATCGTGTGTACGCGGCATAACAGCCGTTTCCTTGGCCGTCTGTTCCCCCTTATAACAAGCGCTCTGTGCGCCTTCTCTTTGCTAATGACAGGCCCCGTAATACGTTCCATGCTGGAACGCATACGGCGTTCGTGCGATGATGGCCTGGCGCTGTGATGCGTTCCAGCTTGGAACGCGGAAGTGCGCCGCTATCCACGACGGTCATTTGAATTGCTGCAATGCACTGCAGCTGCCCACCTGCCTATAAAGGCATTTACCTTCAACAAGAAGGTGTTCTATTATTGTCAGCTGTAGCCTGTCAGCCGCTTGGCCACGCTACTATAGAGGCAACGTTATGGCTAGCTAGCAACAGACACTCACTGCGTCCAGGCTGCCATCGCTCCCTATGCTGCAACACCGCTCCAGGCAACAACTACTACTTTAGTGCTATTGCACCTACTACAACCTTAAGCACTTTGCTGAATACCTACAGCATGGAATCCCTATCCTCTACATTGAAGTCTACAAGCGGATAAGTAGCCATTGTATCACTTGTAGTCAGGGGCGTACCTAGATCATTTGGCACCCGGGGCGGATCATATATCTGGCCCCCCCCCCCCCCACTGGGCCCCTTTACATTACACAGCACCCTGCACCTATGGGCCCATTTTACATTAAACAGCACAGCACCTCTGGGCCCTTTTACATTTCACAGCACCCTGCACCCCTGGACACCTCTACATTACACAGCACCATGCACCTCTGGACCCCTTTACATTACACAGCACCCTGCACCTCTGGACCCCTTTACATTACACAGCACCCTGCATCTCTGGACCCCTTTACATTACAATGCACCCTGCACCTCTAGACCCCATTTATATTACACAGCACCCTGCACCTCTGGACCCCTTTACATTACACAGCACCCTGCATCTCTGGACCCCTTTACATTACAATGCACCCTGCACCTCTGGACCCCATTTATATTACACAGCACCCTGCACCTCTGGACCCCTTTACATTACACAGCACCCTGCATCTCTGGACCCCTTTACATTACAATGTACCCTGCACCTCTGGACCCCATTTATATTACACAGCACCCTGCACCTCTGGACCCCTTTACATTACAATGCACCCTGCATCACTGGACCCCCCTTTACATTACACAGCACCCTGCACCTCTGGACCCCTTTACATTACAATGCACCCTGCACCTCTGGACCCCATTACATTACACAGCACCCTGCATCACTGGACCCCCCTTTACATTACACAGCACCCTGCACCTCTGGACCCCTTTACATTACAATGCACCCTGCACCTCTGGACCCCATTTATATTACACAGCACCCTGCACCTCTGGACCCCTTTACATTACAATGCACCCTGCACCTCTGGACCCCATTACATTACACAGCACACTGCACCTCTGGACCCCCTTTACATTACACAGCACCCTGCACCTCTGGACCCCCTTTACATTACACAGCACCCTGCACCTCTGGACCCCTTTACATTACACAGCACCCTGCACCTCTGGACCCCTTTACATTACACAGCACCCTGCACCTCTGGGCCCCTTTACATTACACGGCACCCTGCATCACTGGACCCCCTTTACATTACACAGCACCCTGCATCTCTGGACCCCTTTACATTACAATGCACCCTGCACCTCTGGACCCCATTTATTTTACACAGCACCCTGCACCTCTGGACCCCTTTACATTACACAGCACCCTGCATCTCTGGACCCCTTTACATTACAATGCACCCTGCACCTCTGGACCCCATTTATATTACACAGCACCCTGCACCTCTGGACCCCCTTTACATTACAATGCACCCTGCATCACTGGACCCCCCTTTACATTACACAGCACCCTGCACCTCTGGACCCCTTTACATTACAATGCACCCTGCACCTCTGGACCCCATTACATTACACAGCACCCTGCATCACTTGTCGCCCCTTTACATTACACAGCACCCTGCACCTCTGGACCCCTTTACATTACAATGCACCCTGCACCTCTGGACCCCATTTATATTACACAGCACCCTGCACCTCTGGACCCCTTTACATTACAATGCACCCTGCACCTCTGGACCCCATTACATTACACAGCACACTGCACCTCTGGGCCCCCTTTACATTACACAGCACCCTGCACCTCTGGACCCCCTTTACATTACACAGCACCCTGCACCTCTGGACCCCTTTACATTACACTGCACCCTGCACCTCTGGACCCCTTTACATTACACAGCACCCTGCACCCCTGGACTCCTTTACATTACACAGCACCCTGCACCTCTGGACCCCCTTTACATTACACAACTCCCTGCACCTCTGGACCCCTTTACATTACACAGCACTCTGCATCACTGGACCCCCTTTACATTACACAGCACCCTGCACCTCTGGGCCCCTTTACATTACACAGCACCCTGCACCTCTGGGCCCCTTTACATTACACAGCACCCTGCACCTCTGGGCCCCTTTACATTACACAGCACCCTGCACCTCTGGACCCCCTTTACATTACACAGCACCCTGCATCACTGGACCCCCTTTACATTACACAGAACCCTGCACCTCTGGGCCCCTTTACATTACACAGCACCCTGCACCTCTGGGCCCCTTTACATTACACAGCACCCTGCACCTCTGGGCCCCTTTACATTACACAGCACCCTGCACCTCTGGACCCCCTTTACATTACACAGCACCCTGTATCACTGGCCCCTTTACATTACACAGCACCCTGCACCTCTGGACCCGCTTTACAATATACAGCACCCTGCACCTCTGGACCCCTTTACATTACACAGCACCCTGCATCACTGGACCCCCTTTACATTACACAGCACCCCGCACCTCTGGGCCCCTTTTACATTACACAGCACCCTGCACCTCTGGACCCCCTTTACATTACACAGCACCCTGCACCTCTGGACCCCTTTACATTACACAGCACCCTGCACCTCTGGGCCTATTTACATTACACAGCACCCTGCACCTCTGGACCCCTTTACATTACACAGCACCCTGCACCTCTGGGCCCCTTTACATTACACAGCACCCTGCACCTCTGGACCCCTTTACATTACACAGCACCCTGCACCTCTGGGCCCCTTTTACATTACACAGCACCCTGCACCTCTGGACCCCCTTTACATTACACAGCACCCTGCACCTCTGGACCCCTTTACATTACACAGCGCCCTGCACCTCTGGACCCCCTTTACATTACACAGTACCCTGCACCTCTGGGCCCCTTTACATTACACAGCACCCTGCACCTCTGGGCCCCTTTACATTACACAGCACCCTGCACCTCTGGGCCCCTTTACATTACATAGCACCCTGCACCTCTGGGCCCCTTTACATTACATAGCACCCTGCACCTCTGGGCCCCTTTACATTACACAGCACCCTGCACCTGTGGACCCCTTTACATTACACAGCACCCTGCATCACTGGCGCCTTTACATTACACTGCACTTCTGGACCCCTTTACATTAGATTGCACCTCTGGACAGTGCAGACCCCTCCCTACAATACAGACCCCCACCTACAATACAGACCCACCACTACAGTGCAGACCCCCTACAATACAGAAGACCCCCTACAATACAGAACCCCCCCTGAACAGATATCACCCCCACAATACAGAACCCCCCTACAGTTCAGACCCTCTACAACACAGAACACCCCCCTACAATACAGACCCAACAACATTACAGAACCCCCCCATACAGTTCAGACCCCCCTACAATACAGAACACCCCCCCCTCTACAATACAGAACCCCCTCCTATACAGATACCACCCCCTACCCTACAATACAGAACCCCCTCATATACAGAACAACCCTATACAGAACACCCCCCACAATACAGAACCCCCTCATATACAGAACCCCCCCCCCACAATACAGAACCCCCCTCATATATAGAACACCCCCCCATATACAGAACACCCCCCCACATACAGAACACCCCCTATACAGAACACCCCCCCCCCCCACAATACAGAACCCCCCCTATACAGAACACCCCCCCTCATATACAGAACACCCCCCCACATACAGAACCCCCCCTATACAGAACAACCCCCCCCACCACAATACAGAAACCCCCCTTATATACAGAACAACCCCCCCCCCCTTTACAATAGCGCAGACAGATACACCCCCTTGCCTTCAGTCCTCTAATGCTGATGTAATGATCAGCGCGCCGCATGTCACACAGAGGAGCACTTGTAAGTTATACGGAGGAGGAGGAGACGGCCGCAGCTTCACGCTGCTGGGCAGTGTGGCTGTCAGACTCAGACAGTCACACAGCCGATAGTTTCAGAGCCGCCGCATGCCGCTGCCACGAAGGGGATCATTGTGGCCGGCTCGGGTATCACACGGGTACAGCTCGCTCGCACGCACCCCACAAAAGCCACCCCCCCCCCCAATAGCCAGGCTGACAGTGTTACCTTACCTAGTATGCCGCTGCGCTGGCGCTGCCATGCTTTCACCACCCATGCTTTAGTCGCGGAGGGGGTGCGTCGGCCTGACACCCCCCCAGTGTGTGGCACCCGGTGCGGTACGCCCCCCCCCTTCTTAGTCCGCCGTTGAGCACGGGGAAGCCGTGTTTACATACGGCTCTCCCCGTTCTTTAGCTCCAGGGAGAGATCGCGAGCGGGCGGCTAGAAACGAATAGCCGCGCCCGACCGCTGCATGTAGCGGGGGGGGTCCCGATCGGACCCCCGACCCGCGCAAAGGCAGGGACGTAAATTTACGTCCATCTGCCTTAACGTGCCCTTGTGTAGACGTATATCTACATGCGGCGGGCGTTAAGGGGTTAAAAGGAACCATTTTTTTGGAGTGCGGCCATCCCGGCTTTTCTCTACACATTTTTGCATACTATTGCAGTGCCTGCACCCAGGTGTTTGGGCTCCACCTTGCAGTTCCCTGGGATTTCTGAGCGGTAAACTTTCTTTCTCATCCCATATGTAGGTTGCGGTTGATGCATTTTAGTGGGGGTTTTTTGGCACATAGGACAGATCTGTTCATGTAGTGTGACTTTGACACTCTCCGGAACCCAAGTTGCATCAAAGTAGTGCAGGAACCTTTATGCGTCCAAAATCGCATGTTAGGGTTCGGATTTGCCGTAATTAGGGTTAGCGGTAAATGTTAGGTTTAGCATTTTGTACCACAAAACCTAAATTTAAAGCGGAGTTCCACCCAAAAATAGAAGTTCTGCTTTAAAGGGGAGTTCCACCCACAATTTCACTTTTTAAATATAAATACCCCTGTAATACACAAGCCTAATGTATTCTAGTAAAGTTAGTCTGTAAACTAAGGTCCGTTTTGTTAGGTTGTTACAGCATTTTAATCTATAAATAGACTGTGGCCATCTTAAGTGTGGGCATCATGAAGCCAGACTGTATGACTTCATGGATTTCAGCTTTGCACATGCTCAGTGCTGCACAAGCAATGTAATAGGTTTCAGTCAGGTTTGCAAGGACTACTGGGAAACATGATGCCTATCCCAGAAACCCTTGCAAATATCCTTGTGACTTAATAGCCTAGGCTAATAAGGAGGAGGAAGTAATGAAGGACTACAAAATAAAGGTATTTACAAGCAACAAACTAAATAAAAAGTGTCTATTCTGAACACTATGGGCCAGATTCAGGAACACTTGCGCTGGAGTATTTGGATATGCGCCGCGTAACTGTGATGATGCGCCGTCGTTTCTATGTGCCCGTACCCACCAAACTAGATGCGCCCAATAACGGGTCATTTGCGACCGGCGGAACGTTCCGACGCCAGAGTATCGTCAGCGCTTAATTTCGCTGGGCGCATAAGTCGCGCCTATTGATTTCCCCTGCAAATATGCAAATTAGGGATTTTTCCCAATTCACGAACGGATTAGCACCATACGCTGGCTACATGCGCCGCGCGTATCTCGTCCGTCCGGCGCAAAGTTATTTCTACAAAAGGCTGCTTTATCTTTACTCCAGACGGTCACAGGTCAGCAGGAGAGCAGCTACAGCAGCGTTACCGACCATAAGAGCTAGCTGAGCACCCCCACTTGCAGGACAACACCTCTGTCCATGCTTGTCTGTCAAATTTTACAGCCATGGAGGAAGACATCATAGGTCTCCATAGCCGAGATGACGGCTGACAGCTCCTGGCCTTTAGAGTTCAGCTTTCTCCTGTGTGTTTGCGGGGAACGGGAGCAGCCATCTCAGAACAAAAGTAACATCACTGCGGGGAGGGGGAGCAGGATATACTTTAGTGCCGGAATGGCGCTTCTACGGGCGCATTTAAACACCCAATGGAAGGCATTGCGCTGACGTTTCCCGTGAAGTGGTGCCGACGGAAGTTGTGAGCATGCGCACAAAGGGGGCAGTGGAGCCTCACTCACTGCGCATGCTCCGTGGTTGATGCGCTGAACGTAAGCCTCTGCGCTGGACTCCGCCCATCATTTACATATGATCACACCCACTTCCCCTTGCGTCGGGTTACGCCAGCGCATTATCGTTACTCTGGCGCAAGTTTACGCGCAACTGCTATGTGAATAACAGTACTTGCGCTGAAAGGGTCGTCAGAGTAATGTAAATGAGAAGCGTTACTCTGGAGCAAAGATGCTCTCATCTACCTGAATCTGGCCCTATGAGATTGGGGCATGCAGCACAGACAAACATAAAAAAAATGGGTGGAACTCCACTTTAAGTGAAGGTGACCTCCTGACATGCTACATTTGACAAGTCTTTTTTTTGGGGGGGGGCAGATACCCTTTTTTAGGAGCATTCAGCTCCCACTTCCTCCCAAGCTCTGCAGAGCTGGAAGGAAATTCACCGCCCCCTGTGCAATCTTCCGGGACACCTCACAAGTCCCAAAAGATTGCCCAGCCAATCTCATCGTGACTCGCACATGCGCAGTGCATGCCCAGCTGTGAAGCCACAACCGAGCACCCACAGTCTCAATGTTGGCGCAAAGGAGAGGAGGGAGAGAGAAGCGGGGCTTTTTTCGCCTGCATCACTGGACCGTGTGACAGGTGAGTGTCCAATTATTATAAGTCAGCAGCTACCAAGAGCCCCGGGCCCCGTTCTAACAATCAGGAACCGGAACGTCCGATTCCAGGTCACCTGATCGCTCTGATAGCCTCAGATTGGCTATGACAGTGATCATTCACTGTGTGTCTCTGTAAAATGGACAAGAGAGAATTTTTTTTTTTTTTTTTGGTTAGTATCAGTGTCAGTGTGTTTTAGATAGGAGTGCGGGTTCACACTTGTGCAATGCGGGAACCTTGCAAATCCACTGTTGGTTTCCGCATTGCACGCGACTAACACGGCAGTTCGCACTGCCATATGCGAACTGCTGGGAGTGTCAATACATCGTTAATGACACCCCCATTTCAACTCACATATTGCACTGCGAACTGACAGTTCGGACATGAATCGGATCGCATGGGTGTGTACAGTTCGACTTATTCAAATCACATCAAAACTACAAAATTGGTATTAGGTATTTCGATTTATTTTACCCTGAGATGCAAACGGGTTAAAGAAAACAGACACCAAACCAGGTAGTAAAGGCAAACTTAATATATTGTCACCCATACACCATACCATTATTATATACAGTAATACTCCCATCTGCCTGTACGTGCCCTTCTGTGGACGTATAGGTACATGCGGCGGTCGGGAAGTGTTTAAAAAAACTGGACTGGAGTTGGGGGGATAAAAAACGGACTGGAGTTTAAAAAAAAAACGGACTGGACTTCAAAATCAACTGGACTGGATTTTGAAAAAAAAAAAAACAGACTGGATTTTGAAAAAAAAAACTGGACTGGAGTCGAGAAAAAAAAAACCGGACTGGATTTTGAAAAAAAAACTGGACTGGAGTTGGGGGAAAAAAACCCGGACTGGATTTAAAAAAAAACTGGACTGGGGTTGGAAAAAAACCAGGACTGGATTTAAAAAAAAAACTGGACTGGAGTCGAGAAAAAAAAACCCGGACTGGATTTTTAAAACAACTGGACTGGAGTTGGAAAAAAAAACCCGGACTGGATTTTGAAAAAAAAACCTGGACTGGATTTTGAAAAAAAAAACCTGGACTGGATTTTGAAAACAACTAGACAGGAGTTGAAAAAAAACACCCGGACTGGATTTTTAAAACAACTGGACTGGAGTTGAAAAAAAACGGACTGGACTTCAAAATACAACTGGAGTCGAGAAAAAAAACCTGGACTGTATTTAAAAAAAAACTGGACTGGATATGGGGAAAAAAACGAACAGGATTTTGAAAAAAAAAAACTGGACTGGAGTTGGAAAAAAAACTGGACTGGAGTTGGGAAAAAAAAACCCGGACTGGATTTAAAAAAAACGGGACTGGAGTCGAGAAAAAAAAACGGAACTGGATTAAAAAAACTGGACTGGGGAAAAAAACCCGGACTGCATTTTTAAAACAACTGGACTGGAGTTGGAAAAAAAACCCGGACTGGATTTAAAAAACTGGACTGGAGTTAGAAAAAAACCCGGACTGAATTTAAAAAAACTGGACTGGAGTCGAGAAAAAAACCCGGACTGGACTAAAAAAAACATCTGGACTGGAGCTGGAAAAAAAACACGGACTGGATTTAAAAAAAAATGGACTGGAGTTAGAAAAAAACCCGGACTGAATTTAAAAAAAACTGGACTGGAGTCGAGAAAAAAACCCGGACTGGACTAAAAAAAACAACTGGACTGGAGTTGGGGAAAAAAAAACCCAAACAGGATTTAAAAAAAAACTGGACTGGATTTAAAAAAAAAAACTGGACTGGAGTCGAGAAAACAAACCCGGACTGGATGTAAAAAAAAACTGGACTGGAGTTGGGGGAAAAAAACCGTACTGGATTTTTAAAACAACTGGACTGGAGTTGAAAAAAAAACACCCGGACTGGATATAAAAAAAACTGGACTGGAGTTGCAAAAAAAAAACCCGGACTGGAGTTAAAAAAAACTGGACTGGAGTTGAAAAAAACCCGGACTGGATTTAAAAAAAATGGACTGGAGTTGGGGGGAAAAAACCCAGACTGGATTTGAAAAAACTGGACTGGAGTTGGAAGAAAAACCCGAACTGGGTTTTAAAAAAAAAACTGGACTGGAGTTGAAAAAAAAACCCGGACTGGATTTAAAAAAAAAAACTGGACTGGAGTTGAAAAGTAGCACATCTTTCTCATGTTTATAACAGTGCCACAGCAAAATGCCAATTCTAAAGGAAGAAATGTAATTTAAAACCAGAGGCGGCTCTAGGCTTTGTGAGGCCTTAGGCAAATCTTAGATATGAGGCCCCATTCACGCCCAAAATGCAAAAAAATTCCAGTGATAGAAATTAATTGTATAAATTACATATATTAAGAGTCTTAAATCCTACAAACTTTGAATTTACAGTGTCTAGAATCTTCTCTAACCAATTTCTCTTTAACCACTTGCCGACCGCGCTATTGCAAAAATACTGCTACAGCACGGTCGAGTTGTTTTGACACAACGTCCTTGGGATGTCCTCGTGCACTTTCTCGTTTGCGCGTCCCCTGAGACGCGCTCGCAGAAGTGTCTGTGCTCGCCGGGTCTAGAAGACCCGGCACATCACGGATCGCAGTAAATTGACGCTGATAGCGGCCGTTTACCACGTGATCGCTCCGTCAAATGACGGAGTGATCACTTGTAAACAAACCGATCGGTACAGTGTGAGAGGAGAGGGGGGGAGCGGGGTGTCAGCAGCAGCACTGAGGGCTGGATCTGTGACAAATGCAGTCACAGATGCAGCCATCCATCCATCCATCCCAGCTCAGCTATCCCTGCGCAATACTCTGCAATACCCCAATACTCTGCAATACCCTGCGCAATACTCTGCAATACCCTGCGCAATACTCTGCAATACCCTGTGCGATACTCTGCAATACCCTGTGCGATACTCTGCAATACCCCAATACTCTGCGCGATACTCTGCAATACCCTGCGCGATAGTTTGCAATACCCCGATACTCTGCAATACCCCAATACTCTGCAATACCATGCAATACCCTGTGCGATACTCTGCAATACCCCAATACTCTGCAATACCCCAATACTCTGCAATACGTCCCCCCCTCCTGCCACCCTCCGGTGCTTTTACAGACTCACCGCTACGATCGAAGCCAGGATATTTTTTTTTCAGTCTTCCCGGCCTAGAGGCGAGATCTGGGGTCTTAAAGTAAAAATAAAGTAAAATGAACAATATATATTTTTTTTTTAAACCACCCCTGTCCCCATGTGATCGCACGCAGAAGTGAACGCATACGTAAGTCCCGCCCACATATGAAAACGGTGTTCAAGCTACACATGTGAGGTATCTCTGCGAACGTTGGAGTGAGAGCAATCATTTTGGCCCTAGACCTCCTCCGTAACTAAAAACGGAGTTGCTAAATGTTGTACCTTCATTAAATGTAACCATATTGCTACAATTAGAGGCTCCTCTCTTCTTTTTTATACTCAGTTGTGACATGACGCTACTCTTATATCAAGTCATCGCTTGTATATCAAGGCAAAATTCATAGGTGTGCGTAGCCTATTGCATTAGGGTGTGCCCCCCAAAGCCCAAACACATATGCGTGTTTGTGTGCATGTGTATATATTAATGGTGTAAGTTAGGGTTATCCCGATACTACTTTTTTAAGACCGAGTACAAGTACCGATACTTTTTTTCAAGTGCTCACCGATACCGATACTTTTTTAAATGTCATGTGACAGTGTCGTTTTTTTTTTTTTTTTCAATTTTTTTTACAGTGATTTTTTTTTTTGCTATTTTTTTACAGTGATTTTTTTTATTTACAATTTTTTTTTACAGTGATATTTTTTTTTTTTTTTTTTTTAGAGGGGGGGTAGTGGATTGTCAGTGTGTTTTTTTCTTTTTTTATTACTATTTACATTTTATTTTTTGAATTACTTATTGCAATTTTTTTTTCTTTTTATTAATCAGCCCTGTTGGGGGGGCCTTGGTGAGATATCAGGGGTCTTAACAGACCTCTGACATCTCCCCTCTGAGACAGGGAAAGGGATTAGGGACACAGATTCCCCAGTCCCTTTCTCAGCAGCCTCAGCTGCACTGAAAATGAATGCAGAGAAGACAGCCTCTTCTCTTTATTTATAAACTGAAACATTGTAATCACAGTTTACGATGTTTCAGTTATGTGAATGGACAGAGTCAGTAATCACTGACTCTGTCCATTTGGAACAGTAGGGAGCCGGGTTAACCGGCTCCTACCGCCGCTCTCCATCCTGACAGTTTCAGGGGGACACGGAGGGAGAAGGAAACAGCGCGGGGGACACGGAGGGAGAAGGAAACATCGTGGGGGACACGGAGGGAGAAGGAAACATCACGGGGGACACGGAGGGAGAAGGAAACAGCACGGGGGACACAAAGGGAGAGAGGCTGGAGGAGGACATGGGACAGTCAGCGGTGATCGTGTGTGGGGGAGTTACAAGCACTGATCACCGCTGAATTTAAAGCAGCTGAAAGCCGCGGGGGGGGGGGGATGAAGAGAGAAGCGGAGAAATTACTTTTAAATCTTTACAGCGGTGATCGGTGCTTGTAACTTCACCACGCACTGATCACTGCTGACTGTAAAAAGTATCGGGTGAAGCCTCGGGAGCATTTGCTCGAGTACAAGTACTCGGGCAAATGCTTGGTATTGGTCCTGATACCGATACTAGTTTGGGTATCGGGACAACCCTAGTGTAAGTACAACAGTGGACGGTGTCAGTAGAGTAGAGGTTGGTGTTGGTAGAGCAGTGAAGGGTATCATTATTTTTTTTTGTTATTTTTTTTTTAATTATTTTTACCAAATGTATTTTAATTTTTTTAGGAGCATCATTAGAGGATTTCAGTGAAATACCATGGATCCAAACAGGGAGAATCTGTGGCACATGGGGTGATTAGGGTGTGGCCAAGCACACCTGCCACACCCTGTGCCCACACCAATGGCAACATTTATTAAAACATTTTGTTTGTCTTGCAAAACGCTTTCAAACCAAGTTACTCTCAAACCAAGGTTTTACTGTATGTATAAATACATTCACTACTTCGAGTTACGGTACTTTCATCAATTACACTGATGTAACAGCCTCCACCCAACATGTATTTTTTAGGGCAGTGTTGCTCACCTCCAGACCTCGAGGCGGCCCAACAGGTCATGTTTTCAGGATTTCCCTCAGATGAAACAGCTGTGGTAATTACTAAGGCAGTGAAACTGATCAAATTGTCTGTGCAAAATAATGGAAAGCTTGAAAACATGACCTGTTATGGCGCCTTGAGGACCGGAGTTGAGAAACACTGTTTTAGAGTGACCTTGTCAGGGACTTCTGTTGAAATGCATTGGATGTAGACTGTTATGTGTACTGATTTGTGTCCTACACAAGCAGGAAATGGTCTATGCATATCTATATATTGCTTTTGTTAGTGAAGTTCCATTGGCTGACTGACAGAGGTGTGCGAGTTTGAATATGATAGTGTTGGTAACAAATGGGCTATTTAGGTCTAAATGCTAGTGCTACTAGGGGTCAGTGCTGACTGTTCTTTAGCTGTTTACTTGCACACTTCACTTCACTGACCTATGCTTCATGGATGTTCTGCTGTTACTCAACTGACTTGTTGTTCCCAACATGCTTATGGATTTTCCTCTACCATTTATGTTTGAACCTTTATTTGTAGCCTCCGATAACACTTTTCCAGCCTGTGACTTTGTTACAGTCTCTGATCTGGTGCTTCTCCTTCATATCAATGCCATTACTTCACTGGCTGCCCACTGACCGGTTGTGTTCTTGCTGCCATATCTATCTATTTGATGAGTTCCTCTAGTCTACAGTCCATGCAAGTCACAGCTCATCTGCCAAAATCCCTCCTTTTGCTGCTGGTGCTCAGATAGTAATCAATGTTAGTATATATGCAAACAAAAAAGAAGAAGATCCAGCACTCTTCACATCACCAGAAAAAAAAAAAAAAAAACATTTACTGAGAGCTGTAAACAAAAGCAAAAAAATGCTGCAACATGCTTTAGACAGCGAGTCCTTTTTGCAGCAGCCTGGTGCCCCAACAGCTTTTATCCTTGTTACAAAGTAGGATTCCTCCTATCTTGTTCCTAATATAGTGCTGCTGCAGGGATGCATTGGCTGGAGAAGCAACAGAGATTACCCTTGTTTCACTGGTTTCTCACCAGGCAAGTGACAGTACTGGTCAGCCAGAAATTTAATCTAAAGCCTCGTACACACGATCGGATTTCTGATGGAATAAAATCCGATGGATTTTTTCGTCAGATATCCGGTGAAGCCGACTTTAAAAGTCCAAAACGCAGTGACATACAACACGTATGACGGCACTATAAAGGGGAAGTTCTAAGCCAACGGCGCCACCCTTTGGGCTGCTTTTGCTGATTTTGTGTTAGTAAAAGTTTGAGAGCCGATTCGCGCTTTTCAGTCTCTGTGCTTTTCAGATCGTTTTCTATTATTTTGTCATATTTTGTCAGCTCCATTGTAGTTCTGAAACCCCCCCCCCCCAAATGTGTACAAATGTTTTATTTAACATTCAATTTAGGCAGAGTGGTAGATGCTTTTTTTTTTAGAGGGCTCAAACTCAGCTAGAACCCATCCCCCCCTAAATGTTTCCAATGGGCCATCAGAGGGGATGAGGAATTTGATATTTGGGCATTCTATTTTTGTCTTAAAATACTCCTTCAAATAAATGTTATACTGATGTTGGCCAAGAATGTTTTTGTGTAATCTGCTTGCAATGTTATGTGCAAAAGTACTAATTTATTTTTCTTGTTTGACTCCCCAGTTTCCTTCATCGCCACAGGAATGGCAGACTGTGGCATCCCAGTTTGCCGAGCGGTGGGATTTCCCCAAATGCAGAGGGACAATAGAGAGGAAGCACGTCCGCATAGTGCCATCACCCCATACTATTATAATTACAAAGAATTTAATAGTATTGTGTTGATGGCAGTGGTGTCGGCACACTATGAATTTATGTATGTGGACATCGAGAAGAATGGCCGTATGTCGGATGGGGGAGTCTTTGCACAGACGGAATTTTCCCAGCGTCTGCAGTCTGGTGGCTTGGCACTGCCACCTGATGCAGATAATGTGGAAGGACTTCCGTTTGTTTTTATTGCGGATGAAGCTTTCGGGCTGGGACTATACCTGATGCGGCCCTTCCCCCAGAGGACCCTCACCCCGGAGAGGAGGGTTGGCCAGAGCCCGGAGGGTTGTTGAGAATGCCTTCGGGATAATGGCCAGCCGGTTCTGCCTGTTTCTGACAGCCATCCACATGGCGGAATACAAACTTAACCATATTGGGCCAGATTCATGAAGAGTTAGGCTGGCGGATCCAGTGATCCGCCAGCCTAACTGTCACTTTAAGCCGGCGTTTCTGTTTTCTATAACCAGAAAACAAGAAACGCCGGGTGGAGTTCTGATGCGATCGGCGTAATTGAATTTCGCCATCGCATCGTTACTTCAACTTAAAAATGGCGCCGGGGGCGTTCCCGCTGATTAACGCTGAAAAAATATGTTAATCAGCGGGAGTCGGAAATTCACGATCGTTTTCGGGCGCGACGCAGTGACTTTACGACGTTTCCGGAAGCGATACGCGGCGTAAAGATAAAGCAGCCCCCTAGTGGAATATCCTATGTTAGGTATAGCCGTCGTCATCGCGTCGGAAAAAAAAACAAATCGCGTCGTTTGCGTAAAACATTCATGAATGGGGACGTGACGTCATTGACGTTCACTGACAGAACTTGGAGCATGCGCACTGCGATGCATTGACACTCGACGCATGCGCAGTACGTTCGCCGCGGGATAGCGCATAGTTTGAATACTACACGCCCCGTACCCGCCCAATTTGAATTCCGCTGTCTCATTTGCGATGCGCTGCCGCAACTTTAGGAGCAAGTGCTTCATGAATAACAGCACTTGCTCCTAAAATTTCTGCAGCGTAACGTAAATGAGATGCGTTACTCCAGAGCAAAGATGCTCTCATCTACCTGAATCTGGCCCATTGTCTACAGTTGTTGCATCCTGCATAACTTTTTATGCCAAAAATCACCAAACTATCTCACAATAGTTGGGTCTGAGGCCGGAATTTTGGACAATACAATGACGGGCCTGGACACTGGCCATACTGGCTTGGCCCGCCAAAGTGCCCATGAAGTGCGAAATATATAGAGTACTTTACGGGTAGGGTGGCCATGGCTATGCCAGACAGACAATCTCTGATTATTTAAAAAAATTAAATAAACCCCAAAAATGTATCTTTGAAAAACTTGTTTTGTCATTATTGCTTGTGTTTCTTTTATCTGTCTCCCAGGTTCTCCTAGTGTACTTGTAGTGCCAAGTGGATTTTTCTTTAGTAAATAACCACAATTGTCACAGTAAACAAGAACTTTTAGGACCAGATTCAGGTAGAGTTACTCTGGAGTATCACTGATACTCCAGCCTAACTCTCACTTTGAGCCAGCGTTTCTGTTTTCTGTAAGCAGAAAACAAGAAACGCTGGGTTGGAGTTCCTATTCGAGCGGCGTAATTGTATTTCGCCGTCGTATCGGAACTGCAATTTTAAAAATGGCGCTCGGGGCGTTCCTGCCGAGAATATGTTAATCAGCGAGAATCGGCAATTCACGATCGTATTCGGGCCCGACGCAGTGACTTTCCGACGTTTCCGTAAGAGATACGCGGCGTAAAGAAAAACCAGCCCCCTAGTGGAGTATCCTATGTTAAGTATGGCCGTCGCCATCGCGTCGAATTTAAAAATGTTCGCGTCGTTTGCGTAAAACGTCCGTGAATAGGGATTGACGTCATTGACGTTCACTGACAGAATTTGGAGCATGCACACTGACAGTCGACGCATGCGCAGTACGTTCGCCGTGGGATCGCGCCTAGTTATAATAATACACGCCCCCTACCCACCCAATTTGAATTCCGCCGGCTCATTTTCGCTACGCCGCCGCAACTTTAGGAGCAAGTGCTTTGTGAATACAGTACTTGCTCCTAAAGTTTCGGCGGAGTAACGTAAATGAGAAACGTTACTCCAACAAAAAGATGTGCCCATCTACCTGAATCTGGCCCTTAAATTTACAAACTGGTATTGAGCATAGAAAGAAGAAGCCACGCATTGCTGAGTAGAAAAGTATTTTTACTCTGTGCACAACTTGTGCGTTGCAAAATTTATTTTAGAAAAACATAACCATTTTTTTTTTATAAATTTGGGACGTGTTTTGGGGGTGAAAACCCTTCCTCTCACCTACTTGAGTAGCGAGGAAGAGGTTGCACCCACAAAACACAGACATAGATATATTGTGATGGCAGATAGCACATGTTGACACACTGGGCCAGATTCAGCAACACTTGCGCTGGAGTAATTCGATATGCGCCGCGTAACTGTGAAGATGCGCCGTCGTTTCTATGTGGCCGTACCCACCAAACTAGATGCGCCCAATAACGGGCCATTTCCGACCGGCGGAACGTTACGACACCAGAGTATCGTCAGCGCTTAATTTCGCTTGGCGCATCAGTCGCGCCTATTGATTTCCCCTGCAAATATGCAAATGAGGGAGATTTCCCAATTCGCGAACGGATTAGCACCATACGCTGGCTACATGCGCCGCGCGTATCTCGTCCGTCCGGCGCAAAGTTATTTCTACAAAAGGCTGCTTTATCTTTACTCCAGGAAGGCATTGCGCTGACGTTTCCCAGGAAGTGGTGCCGACGGAAGTTGTGAGCATGCGCACAAGGGGGCGAGTGGAGCCGCACTCACTGCGCATGCTCCGTGGATGATGCGCTGAACGTAAGCCTCTCCGCTGGGCTCCGCCCATCATTTACATATGATCACACCCACTTCCACTTGCGTCGGGTTACGCCAGCGCATTATCGTTACTCTGGCGCAAGTTTACGCGCAACTGCTATGTGAATAACAGTACTTGCGCTGAAAGGGTCGTCAGAGTAACGTAAATGAGAAGCGTTACTCCAGAGCAAAGATGCTCCCATCTACCTGAATCTGGCCCACTGTGTGCATCTTCAAATTTTGGCTTGTGGAACATCAAGTGCAAAATTATAGAGCGAAAAAAAAAAAACGGTGGGGAGTGGGGTTCAGTCTATTCGCTCCAAAATATCTATGATGTTTTTTAATTTTTGCTCAATCACATTCATCCTATTCCTCATGATGTCCATTTCACTACTACATTCTATTATTTCTTGAATCAATATTTGTGCACTAGCACTTGAGAAACACCACCATGTTTATCCCCTCTGCTTCCTCCACATCTCCTTCCTCTACCTCTCCTTCCTCCACCTCTTCTTGGTGTGGGGTTCCCTCTTTTCTTTCTGTGGTCTGCACTTCCTAGCCTCCTCAGTTTGGTGTCCTCCCAGTCAGGGCTGGCCTTAGGCCTCGTACACACGAAGGGATATGTCCGCTGAAAACGGTCCGATGGACCGTTTCAGCAGACATCTCCGCTCGTGTGTATGGGCTAGCGAACAGGTTTCTCCACCCGACAGATTTCAAAGCATGCTTTGAAATCTATCCGGTGGGAATCTGTCCGCCCGACATGTCTGCTGGTTAGTACACTTACCAGCAGACATGTCGTCCCCCACCGCCGCCGCGCCGCCGCCGAATGGATTCGGCGCATGCGCGGAAGTGTTTTACTTCCTGGTGCGGTGACGTGGCGGTGACGCGGCGGCGTCAACGTCACCGCCGCGTCACCGCCACGTCACCGCGCCGTCCGGCGGCGGGGAATTTGATCCGATGGTGTGTACACGCCATCGGATCAAACTCCCGATCGGACATATCCGATGGAAATGGTCCGCGGACCGTTTTCATCGGATATGTCCGATGGTGTGTACGCGGCCTTAGGTGTTCAGGTGCCCTGTGCGAGCTAATCCTGTGCCCCCCATCTTCATCCCTCGCCCCCCTGGTCACCTAAACATACACAAAGAGAAAAAAAATATTTGTAACAAATAATTTGTTTTAATAACAGACAATTTAAGTGCATGCTCCTCCTCCTCATCCCACATACCACCAGTTCAGCGTCATCTTTGTGCTGGACTGGTGGGAACTGTTAATTGCAGGGGGCTGGAGCCTACTGTCTGGAGGGAGAGAAGCAATGGAAAAAAAGGCAGTCTTATCTATGCCCGTTACCTGGGAGGGAGGAAGAGTAGCAGCCGAAAGAGCAGAGGCGTAACTATAACCTTCAGCGCCCCAGTGCAAGAAACCATGAAGGGCCCCTTAACCGTAGTATGATAGGGGGGTTGTTGTAAAAGAATGGGGGGGGGGCAGTGTAATGGAGTATTTTGACAGGAGGGGGGCAGTGTGACCAAAGAAGGGTATCAGGAAAGTTTGACCAGAGGGGGAAGTGTGAAAGAAGGGGGCAGTGTGACAAGAAGGAGCAGTATGATGGGGGAAGTGTGACAGGAGGGGGGTAAATATGACAGCAGGGGGGCAGTATGCAGAGGCGGCTCTAGGCTTTGTAAGGCCTTAGGCAAAATTTTGACACAAGGCCCCACTCATGGCCAGAATGGATAAAAAAATTCAAGCAAGTAAAAATGGCTGCAGAAAGATGCGTGGATCTAGCACACAGGCGATCAGCACCCCTTTCAGGGCACCCTTCTCATCCATCAGATATATGCAGCCAGTACAACATCTTGGATCCAGCAAGGTGACAACCCCTGTAGGATTTTCCCTTGTGTCACTGAATCATTCAACATCCACAGCGCAGAGAGAGGGGAGGGAGAGGGAGAGAATGGGGAAATAAAGAGAGGGAGGGGGAGAGTGGGAGGAAGAGAGTGGGACTGGACAGCACAGTGGGAGTGCGAGCATAAGGGGAGCAGTGGGGGGACTGGACAGCACAGTGGGGGAGAGCATGGGGGAGCAGTGGGGGGACTGGGCAGCACAGTGGGGGAGAGCATGGGGAGCAGTGGGGGGACTGGACAGCACAGTGGAAGTGAGAGCATAGGGAAGCAGTGGGGGGACTGGACAGCACAGTGGGAGTAAGAGCATAAGGGGAGCTGGGGAGCAGTGGGGGGACTGGACAGCACAGTGGGGGAGAGCATGGGGGAGCAGTGGGGGGACTGGACAGCACAGTGGAAGTGAGAGCATAGGGAAGCAGTGGGGGTACTGGACAGCACAGTGGGAGTAGGAGCATAAGGGGAGCTGGGGAGCAGTGGGGGGACTGGACAGCACAGTGGGGAGTAGAGCATGGGGGAGCGACTGGACAGCACAGTGGGAGTGAGAGCATAAGGGGAGCAGTGGGGGGACTGGACAGCACAGTGGGAGTAAGAGCATAGGGGGAGCAGTGGGGGGGACTGGACAGCACAGTGGGAGTGAGAGCATAGGGGGAGCTGGGGAGCAGTGGGGGGACTGGACAGCACAGTGGGAGTAAAAGCATAGGGGGACCAGTGGGGGGGACCAGACAGCACAGTGGGGGGAGAGCGTGGGGGAGCTAGGAAGCAGTGAGGGGACTGGACAGCACAGTGGGAGGGAGAGCATAGGGGGAGCTGTGGGGGACTGGACAGCACAGTGGGGAGAAGAGCATGGGGGGCCTGGGGAGCAGTGGGGGGTACTGGACAGCACAGTGGGGGGAGAGCATGGGGGAGCAGTGGGGGGACTGGACAGCACAGTGGGAGGGAGAGCAAAGGGGGAGCTGTGGGGGTCGGGGAGCTGGGGAGGACTGGACAGCACAGTGGGAGGGAGAGCATAGGTGGAGCTGTGGGGGTACTGGACAGCACAGTGGGGGGAGCTGGGGAGCAGTGGGGGTACTGGACAGCACAGTGGGGGGAGCTGGGAAGCAGTGGGGGGACTGGACAGCACAGTGTGGGGGAGCTGTGGGGGTACTGGACAGCACAGTGTGGGGGAGAGCATGGGGGAGCTGGGGAGCAGTGGGGGGTACTGGACAGCACAGTGGGGGAGCTGGGAAGCAGTGGGGGGACTGGACAGCACAGTGGGGGAGAGCTGGGGAGCAGTGGAGGGGACTGGACAGCACAGTAGGAGGGAGAGCATAGGGGGAGCTGTGGGGGTACTGGACAGCACAGTGGGGGGTACTGGACAGCACAGTGGGGGGAGCTGGGATGCAGTGGGGGACTGGACAGCACAGTGGGGGGAGCTGGGGAGCACAGTGGGAGGCAGAGCATAGGGGGGCTGTGGGGGTACTGGACAGCATAGTGGGAGGGAGAGCATAGGGGGCACTGGACAGCACAGTGGGAGGAAGAGCATAGGGGGAGCTGTGGTGGTACTGGACAGCACAGTGGGAGGGAGAGCATAGGGGGAGCTGTGGGGGTACCGGACAGCGCAGTGGGGGGGGGGACTGGACAGCACAGTCGGAGGCAGAGCATAGGGGAAGCTGTGGGTGTACTTGACAGCACGGGGGGGGGGGGAGCTGGGGAGCAGTGGAGGGGACTGGACAGCACAGTGGGAGGCAGAGCAAAGGGGGAGCTGTGGGGGTACTGGACAGCGCAGTGGGGGGTACTGGACAGCAAAGTGTGGGGGAGCTGGGGAGCGACTGGACAGAGCAGTGGGAGGGAAAGCATAGGGGGAGCTGTGGGCGTACTGGACAGCACAGTAGGTGGGGGGAGCTGGGGAGCAGTGGGGGGGACTGGACAGCGCAGTGGGGGGGAGCTGGCGAGCGACTGGACAGAACAGTGGGAGGAAGAACATAGGGGGAGCTGTGGGGTACTGGACAGCACAGTGAGAAGGAGAGCATAGGGGGAGCTGTGGGGGTACTGGACAGCACAGTGGGGGGGGGGGAGCTGAGGAGCAGTGGGGGGGACTGGACAGCACAGTGGGAGGGAGAGCATAGGGAGAGCTGTGGGGGTACTGGACAGCGCAGTGGGGGGGAGCTGGCAAGCGACTGGACAGAACAGTGGGAGGGCGAGCATAGGGGGAGCTGTGGGGTACTGGACAGCACAGTGGGAAGGAGAGCATAGGGGGAGCTGTGGGGGTACTGGACAGCGCAGTGGGGGGGTACTGGACAGCACAGTGGGGGGGGAGCTGGGGAGCGACTGGACAGAACAGTGGGGGGGAGAGCATAGGGGGAGCTGTGGGGGTACTGGACAGCACAGTGGGAGGGAGCTGGGGAGCAGTGGGGGGGTACTGGACAGCACAGTGGGAGGGAGAGCATAGGGAGAGCTGTGGGGGTACTGGAAAGCACAGTGGGAAGGAGAGCATAGGGGGAGCTATGGGGGGTACTGGACAGAGCAGTGGGGGGGGGGGAGCTGGCGAGCGACTGGACAGAACAGTGGGAGGGAGAGCATAGGGGGAGCTGTGGTGTACTGGACAGCACAGTGGGAGGGAGAGCATAGGGGAGCTGTGGGGGGTACCGGACAGCGCAGTGGGGGGAGCTGGGGAGCGGTGGGGGGGACTGGACAGCACAGTGGGGGGGGGGGACTGGACAGCACAGTGGGAGGCAGAGCATAGGGGAAGCTGTGTGTGTACTGGACAGCACAGTGGGGGGGGGGGGAGCTGGGGAGCAGTGGGGAGGACTGGACAGCACAGTGGGAGGCAGAGCATAGGGGGAGCTGTGGGGGTACTGGACAGCACAGTGGGGGGCGGGAGCTGGGGAGCAGTGGGGAGGACTGGACAGCACAGTGGGAGGGAGAATTGCCTTTTTTACAGTAATCAGTGCATTTTTATAGCACTTTTTGCTGTGAAAATGACAATGGTCCCAAAAAAGTGTCAAAATTGGCCGATGTGTCTGCCATAATGTCACAGTCATAAAAAAAAATTTTTGCGCAAACCACTCGATAAACGCTTATTGCAATTTTTTTTTACCAAAAATAGGTAGAAGAATACGTATGTCGCTCTATTTTTGTTTATAGCGCAAAAAATAAAAACTGCAGAGGTGATCAAATACCACCAAAAGAAAAGCTCTATTTGTGGGGAAAAAAGGACACCAATTTTGTTTGGGAGCCACGTCACACGACCGCGTAATTGTAAGTTAAAATGACGCAGTGCCGAACCGCAAAAAGGGGCGAGGTACTTAACCTGCATAATGGTCCGGGTCTTAAGTGGTTAAATTGCCTACAGCACCCCCCCAGTTTTTATTTTTTTTTAGGTGAACCTAAACGAGTTTGGTCATCACATTATAGATTGAGGCGCCTCCTAGAATCCCAGAAATGTGTTCAACTGTTTTCAAAAATACTAAATTTCAAATAAAATAATTGGACTCAAACCATTAATGTACCATTTATTTTCTTCTAAACTTCTAAGCTTTGATATAAAATACCTTCCCGAGGCCTCTGTGTGCACTGTGAGAGTAAACCCACTTTGGATTCCACGTGTCAAACCTCTTCCTTCTCCAGGTCTTCATTGCCATCTGTGTCCCTGTAGGGTAGAATCTCCATAAGGTCACTGAGACATAAAGTGAGAGGAAAGCTCATTAGAGGCACATATAGCAATAAAATCTCATTGAAATCAATACAAAGATAAGCATGCCACTCAAAGCTCCAGTGTATTCAATGCTGACGGGAGTTCCACCCGTGTTTTAGTTTATTAACTGCTTAAGGACCACCGCACGCAGATATACGTCTGCAGAATGGCACGGCTGGGCACAAGGGTGTACATGTACGTCCCCTTTAAGAGCCCAACCGTGGGACGCACAGTGCATTTGCGACCCGGTCCTAAGCTCCGTGACCATCCCTGCAGGAACTGCGACCGGATAGCCGCCGTTGTCCCGCGATCGGGTCACAGAGAGGAAGAACGGGGAAAGGTAAGTGTAAACAAACCTCTCCCCATGCTTCCTAGCGAGACTGACACTGATTGTCTGTTCCCTGACATAGGGAAAGATGATCAGTGATGTCACATGCTAAGCCACACCCCCCAAAGTAAGAAACACAAATCAAGGCACACTTAACCTCTACAGCGCCACCTACAGGTTAACCCCTTCACTGCCAGTGGTCCCAAAATAGTGTCAAAAATGTCCGATGCGTCTGCCATAATGTCGCAGTCACTATAAAAATCACTGATCACCGCCATTACTAGTAAAAAAAAAATATATTAATACAAATGCAATAAAAGTATCCCCTATTTGGTAGATGCTATAACTTTTGTGCAAAGCAATCAAACGTTTTAAAGTCATTTTTTTTTTTTTACCAAAAATAGGTAGAAGAATACGTATCGGCCTAAACTGAGGAAAAAAATATATTTTTTATTTATTTTTTGGGGATATTTATAGCAAAAAGTAAAAAATACTGCTTTTTTTCAAAATTGTCGCTCTATTTTTGTTTATAGCGCAAAAAAATAAAAACTGCAGAGGTGATCAAATACCACCAAAAGAAAGCGCTATTTGTGGGAAAAAAAGGACGTCAATTTTGTTGGGGAGCCACGTCGCACGACCGCGTAATTGTAAGTTAAAGCGACACAGCGCCGAATCGCAAAAAGTGGCCTGGTCTTTAAGCTGCATAATGGTCCGGAGCTTAAGTGGTTAAAAGTCGGCAGCTACAAAAAGCTGCTGACTTTTAATAAACCGACACTTACCTGCCCCACGGTCCTGAAAGACGGCCGCCCTAAGGCTCTCTCCTCTGTGCCGTCATCATATTTGTGAACACCCAGCCATGAAAGCTTATAGCTTCACGTTCGGGCGCGAGTCACTCTGCGCTCTCCTATTGGCCAGCTGATCTTCTGGGACCTGAAGATCACTGGCAGGGACGGACTGCCTAGGGTGAGAGGAGGAGTCACAACCAAGCGACCGAAGATAGGAAGGAGGAAGTGAGACAGGAAATCCCACTAAAAAGGTGTTAACAACCCCCCCCCCCCCCCAAAAAAAAAGTGTGAGTGGTGATTTGGTGTTTACAAGTTAAAAACGTTATTTTCGCTAGAAAATGACTTAGAACACCAAACATTATATATATATTTTTTTTCTAACACCCTAGAGAATAAAATGGCGGCAATTGCAATACTTTCTGTCACACCGTATTTACGCAGCGGTCTTACAAGCGCACTTTTTTTGGAAAAGATTGACTTTTTTTTTATTTAAAAAATAAGACAACAATAGTTATATAGTTATTTCAATTTTTATTTATTTTTTATATTGTGAAAGATAATGTTACGCCGAGTAAATTGATACCCAACATGTCACACTTCAAAATTGCGCCTGCTCGTGGCATGGCGACAAACCTTTACCCTTAAAAATCTCCATAAGTGACGTTTAATAATTCATCCATAGACGCCGAGTGTATGATTTGCCCCTGCGTCATTGGATTTGACTGAAAGCAGAGGGAGCCAATGACTGCACTGCTATCAATTTACCCAATGAAGAGCCGAGAAGACCTGAGAGATAGAGATGCGGAATTGCTCCCACCGAAATTCGGGGCCCAGGTAAGTAAAATGGGGGGGGGAGGGGCCGGACACTGCAAGGTGTGTTTTCACCTTAATGCATAGGATGCGTGAAAAAAACACAATTTACAATCCCTTTAATGTCATTTGGATAAAAAAAATGTCCTTAAAGAGCATTGGGCGGAAGTGATGTTTTGACGTCGTTTCCGCCCTGCAATGATATGGAGATGGTGGGGGCCATCTTTCCCTCACTCGTCTCCATACCAAGCAGGAAGAGGACCCGATTGCTTCCGCCGCTACAACAGCTCCGGTAAGTGGTGACGGCCACCGGATTCCTTCTCCTGCCACCGATAAAAGTGATCTCATGGCGAATCAGCCGCAGAGACCACTTTTATCTTGAAGCGACCACCCGCTCTTGAAGAGGATATCAGGGTTATGGTAGCTAGCTGGGTGACGTCACACCTACAGCCACACCCCTCTACAGTAAGAATCACTCCCTAGTGCTTAACCCCTTCACTGCCATTTTCACAGTAATCAGTGCATTTTTATAGCACTTTTCGCTGTGAAAATGACAATGCTGCCAAAAATGCGTCTGCCATAATGTCGCAGTCATGAAAGAAAAAAAAAAAAAAAAACGCTGATCGTCACCATTACTAGTAAAAAAATATATATATTAATAAAAATGCCATAAAACTATCCCCTATTTTGTAAAGCTATAACTTTTGCGCAAACCAATCAATAAAGGCTTATTATGATTTTTTACCAAAAAAAAGTAGAATACGTATCGGCCTAAATTGAGGAAAAAAATGTTTTTTTTTTATATTTTTTGGGGGATAATTATTATAGCAAAAAGTAAAAAATATTGCAAATTGTCGCTCTATTTTTGTTTATAGCGTAAAAAATAAAAACCGCAGAGGTGATCAAAAACCACCAAAAGAAAGCTCTATTTGTAGGAAAAAAAGGACGTCAATTTTGTTTGGGAGCCACGTCGCATGACCGCGCAATTGTCAGTTAAAACGACGCAGTGCCGAATCCCAAAAAGGGGCAAGGTCCTTTACCTGCATAATGGTCTGGGGCTTAAGTGGTTAAAATGGACAAACATCCCTTCTGGGACACGTGTGTAATTTAGTAGATGTATAACTGAATTATAGCGCTGTCTCATTTTTATAACACAAAAATACATTTTATCCGCTTTATAGTAATATTTTTCTGTGTTCTGCTCCTGAGATTTCTATGCCCCCTGGATTTGTTTTTATTTATTTTTTTATTCCTACAACACAATATCAAACTATTATAAAGTACTGGAATAATTACAATAACAAAAAAACGGTACTTATTAATCATTCATAGTAGCTCAGTTGTTCTGACAGGACGTCATATGATGTCCTCGTCTTTTAACCACTTCAATACCGGGCTTTAAAACCCACCTCAATACTGGGCCTATTCTGGCACTTCTCTCCTATATGTACAAATCATTGTCCTTTTGCTAGAAAATTACTCAGAACCCCCAAACATTATATATGTTTTTTTAGCAGACACCCTAGGGAATAAAATTGCGGTCATTGCAACTTTTTATCTTGCACCGTATTTGCGCAATAATTTTTCAAATGCCTTTTTTGTAAAAAAAATGGTTTCATGAATTAAAAATAACAAAACAGTAAAGTTAGCCCAATTTTTTGTATAATGTGAAAGATAATGTTACGCCGAGTAAATAGACACCTAACATGTCACGCTTTAAAATTGCGCACACTCATGGAATGGCGCCAAACTTCATTACTTGAAAATCTCCATAGGCGACGCTTTTACAGGTTACCAGTTTAGAGTTACAGAGGAGGCCTAGTGCTAGAATTGTTGCACACGCTCTAACGCACGTGGCGACACCTCACATGTGTGGTTTGAATGACGTTTACATACGTGGGCGGGACTTACGTGTGCGTACGCTTTTGAGCGCAAGCTACCAGGGACAGGGGCGTTTTAATTTTTTAGTTTACTTATTTTTTACACTTTTTTTTCGATCGCTTTTATTCCTATTACAAGGAATGTAAACATCCATTGTAATAGGAATAGTGTGTGACAGGTCCTCTTTAAGGAGAGATGCATGGTCAATAAGACCCCATATCTCTCCTCCAGGCTGAAAAGAATGAGATTGTGAAAAAAAGATCACAGATCTCATTCAAACTAGCCGCAATTGCGGTTTGTTTACTTATGGGTACCCGGGCGCGTGACGTCATCACGTTGCACCCGGGCCTCTGACGGTCATAGAGATGACTGGTGACCATCTCTATGCTGCACATCATCTCTCTGGGCCCCCGATGGGACAAGAGAGCCCAGAGAAGCACCGGATGGCGACAGGAGGGGGGATGTCCCCTCCCGCAACCTGTAAAAACGATCAAGCGGCGGAACCGCCGCTATGATCGTTCTTACGGTGCGCAGGATCGCCGCCGCAAGAGATTGATATCTGAATAATGCCTCAAGGTGCAGGCATCATTCAGATATCCCCCCACAAAGTGCAGGACGTCATATGATGTCCACCCGGGATAACAGGTCCCTCTTTTGGAAATCATATGACGGCGTGCGGGTATTGAGTGGTTAAAGCCGATAGGGGGCGATGGCTGCCGGGCACCTGTAATTGCCCAGTAACTGAGCAGGGACGTGGATCTGTGTGTGTGTCCACGTTCTGTCAGGGACAGAGGAGACCGATGCTGTGTCCCTTGTACATAGGGACACGGATCGGTCACCTCCCACAGTCAGTCCCCTCCCCCACAGTAAGAATCACCCCCAGGGAACACATTTAACCCCTTCCTCACAACCTAGTGTTAACCCCTTCCCTTCCAGTCACATTTATACAGTTACAGTGCATATTTATAGCACTGTTCACTGTATAAATGTGAATGGTCCCAAACATGTGTCAAAAGTGTCCGATGTGTCCGCCATAATGTCGCAGTCCAAAAAAAAAAAATCGCAGATCGCCACCATTACTAGGAAAAAACAAAACATTATTATGTCCCCTATTCTGTAGGCGCAAACCAGTCACTATACGCTTATTGCAATATTTTTTTTTTTAAACCAAAAATAAGTAGAAGAATACGTATCGGACTAAACGGAGAACATTTTTTTTTTTAAATGGGATATTTATTATAGCAAAAAGTAAAAAATATTTTTTTGTTTATAGCGCAAAAAAATAAAAACCGCAGAGGTGATCAAATACCACCAAAAGGAAGCTCTATTTGTGGGGAAAAAAGGACGTCAATTTTGTTTGGGAGCCACGTTGCACGAGCGCGCAATTGTCAGTTAAAGCAACACAGTGCCGGAAGCTGAAATTTCGCCTGGGCAGGAAGGGGGTGTATGTACCTAGTGAGCAAGTGGTTAAAATGTTACAGAAAATGATATTTATCTGTCTTTGGATAATACTTTCTATGGTCTGGGTTCAAACTGGTGTGATACAAGGAAACCCTGCGAATCCTGTGCGGGTTCCCGCATCGCACTTGAATCGCAGACGGTTCACACTGATATCTGTGAAGTGCTGCGGGCGTCAATATAAAGTTTATGACACCCTCAGATCGGTTCACTGATCAGTGTGAAGAAGTGTGACATGGTACACCATGCAATCTGATTCCAGTGCCGACCAAAAAAAAAGATCCCGTACCATTTTGGTCTGAATGCGATGCAAATTCGGCCACACCATCTGTATGGCTAAATTTGCATCGCATCGGACATCGCATGTGATCTGCACAGCAGCGTGGTGTAAATAACATGCGATGTGTGATGTGAATTCAGCCATACAAACTAAGGCCCCTTTCACACTGGGGCGGGATGTGCAGTGGCGATATAGCGTCTGAATTGCGGCGGTATTCGGCCGCTAGCGGTGCGCTATTAACCCCCACTAAAGAAAAGGGGTTAATACCGCCGGTAATGCCCCTCTGCGGCGGTCTTACCGCGGTGCCCATTGCTTTTTAACCAAGAGACACAAGAAAAGTACTGCACTCGTGTACACCAAGCCTACCCAATTTTGCGAATCGACGCGGGGGCGCACATAGAAGATGCCCTGCACCGATGCAGACATGCACTGGAAGTGGACAAGTTCAAGATCCAGTAAAGGGATATTGTAGTGAAATACGAATGCTTGTAGAAAAAATGTATCCGTTCGAACAAGTAATAAAGGCACGTGGGTTGTAATAAACAGGGCGGAAAGTGTGTTATAATTAATTGGAAAAGGGGTCTAAGAGGCCCGGCTTTGCAAGCGGGGGATGTTTCGACTCTCTCAGACCTCCAATATTCGAAAAGCAGAGAGGAGGAGACCGACACAGCCTCCCTGCGCATCGAAACGAATCTCCGTCTAAATAGAGATACACGGCCGGAAGGAATTGCCCCTTGCGCCATACGGCTACGGAAACATGACAGGCCAGCTCAGGTACCACTGAAACATTATCCAACAAGGAGCTCCAAAAACACCTCTCCGAAGATGCTGCCGGCAGGATTTTTGGTGTGAAAGCACTCGGGCCTTCACACTGAGACTACAGGGCAGGAGTTTTTCAGGTGGTATTTAGGCGCATTTTTTAGCTCACACCCAATGCGATCCGATTCCTGTCCAATTTCACATTTTGCGATCTGCAAACTGGTTTGGGGGCGTCACTAACTTTACATGCAGAGAGCCGTGTGAAGTGCTTGCGAGTCGGAGGCGATGCAGGGACCTGCACTGGAATCGCATGCGATGGCACAAGTGTGAAGCAGGACTCATAGCTATAAGAGGACATATAAGCTTTCCTTTAGGATAAAATGTATATACATCAACCAAATGAATAAAAGTCATTGTGAGAAGATAAAATATTGTATTTTTTTTCCAACAAGGTGAGGAAGAAGGGGAGGAGGAAAGGAGGGGGGTGAGGAATAAAGGGGGGGGTGAGAGGAGGAAGGGGGGAGGAGGTGAGTAGGAAGGGGAGGGAGGTGAGGAATAAAGGGGGGTGAGGAAAAAGGGGAGGGAGGTGAGGAATAAAAGGGGGGGGGGAAATGGGGTCTGTGTGAGGAGTAGGTCTGAGGAAAGGTCCGTGGTAAGTTGTTTCCCCTCCCCCTCTTGTACTTACAGACAGACTTAGAAGCGTCTTCTTCCTTCATCCAGTGACATGTGACAAGAGAGGAGAGAGAACAGGCAGCCTTCCCTCACTGCACAGCGGCTCTCTTTTGCCACCTGCAGGCTGGAGGGAGAAGAAATGCGAATCCTCCCTCCATCTCTCTGTCATCCCTTTCCTTGTGAATAGAGCTGTGCGGCACGCGGGGGCGTGCGCCCGGTGGGGGGGGGGGGGGCTGCGGGGGATACGTACTTCCGGGTTCGGTGATCGGCGCCATTTTGGATTCTACTCGGAAGAAGCAGCTGTTGTCACAGTGCCCTCCAGTGGTTTCTTCGTAGACTACAGCCACAGATTTCTCATCGTATATAGAAAGTAAGGGCCAGATTCAGGAACACTTGCGCTGGAGTATTTCGATATGCGCCGCGTAACTGTGATGATGCGCCGTCGTTTCTATGTGCCCGTACCCACCAAACTAGATGCGCCCAATAACGGGTCATTTGCGACCGGCGGAACGTTCCGACGCCAGAGTATCGTCAGCGCTTAATTTCGCTGGGCGCAACAGTCGCGCCTATTGATTTCCCCTGCAAATATGCAAATGAGGGAGATTTCCCAATTCACGAACGGATTAGCACCATACGCTGGCTACATGCGCCGCGCGTATCTCATCTGTCCGGCGCAAAGTTATTTCTACAAAAGGCTGCTTTATCTTTACTCCAGACGGTCACAGGTCAGCAGGAGAGCAGCTACAGCAGCGTTACCGACGATAAGAGCTAGCTGAGCACCCCCACTTGCAGGACAACACCTCTGTCCATGCTTGTCTGTCAAATTTACAGCCATGGAGGAAGACATCATAGGTCTCCATAGCCGAGATGACGGCTGACAGCTCCTGGCCATTAAAGTTCAGCTTTCTCCTGTGTGTTTGCGGGGAACGGGAGCAGCCATCTCAGAACAAAAGTAACATCACTGCGGGGAGGGGGAGCAGGATATACTTTAGTGCCGGAATGGCGCTTCTACGGGCGCATTTAAACGCCCAACGGAAGGCATTGCGCTGACGTTTCCCGTGAAGTGGTGCCGACGAAGTTGTGAGCATGCGCACAAAGGGGGCGAGTGGAGCCTCACTCACTGCGCATGCTCCGTGTTGATGCGCTGAACGTAAGCCTCTGCACTGGGCTCCGCCCATCATTTACATATGATCACACCCACTTCCCCTTGCGTCGGGTTACGCCAGCGCATTATCGTTACTCTGGCGCAAGTTTACGCGCAACTGCTATGTGAATAACAGTACTTGCGCTGAAAGGGTCTTCAGAGTAACGTAAATGAGAAGCGTTACTCTGGAGCAAAGATGCTCTGATCTACCTGAATCTGGCCCTAAGTGTCGGCTGGGATCATGTGACATGTGAGGGAGAGGAGGAGGGCACAATAGTCATGGGAAATTCGGCTATTTTGACTGAATCGGTTCATTTCGAATAACTCACTGAAATGAACCGATTTAATGAATGGATTCTCCGGTTCACTTGCTAACAAGCAAGGGAACCAACCAAAGCTCTCACTTAGCCATCTTATATGATTGGAAGCAGGAGAACGATTCTTCACAGAAGGCTGGCAGGTCCTGGGGACGTTTATTTGTATTTAGTTCAGTGCAGTCACCCCCCCCCTCCCCCCTCGGTGCGGGGTATCAGTCTGACCCCCGGCATCTCCGATCTCAGTAAAGAGTCTCCGGCGGAGGCTCTTTACCACGTGATCACGGCTGATCACTATGTAAACAGGAAGAGCCGTTGATCGGCTCTTCCTCACTTGTGTCTGACGGGGGCATACGCTGATTGTTTATCAGTGTAGCCCCCCCGCGGATGCCCACACTGGACCACCGGGGAAGCCACCATGACCACCAGGGAAGGGGGCAAAATATGGATGGCCAGGTATGTACCACATGGCCAGCCACATGTTAAAAAAATATTTGCAATAGATGCCAATCAGTGCTCACAAATCTCAGTGACCATCCATGCCCATCTGTGCCACCTATCAGTGCCGCCCATAAGTACCCATCAGTGCCGCCTATGAGTGCCCATCAGTGCCACATACCAGCGCCGCCTATCAGTGCCCATCAGTGTCGCCTATCACCGGTGCCACCTTTATTGGTGCCACCTTATTGTTGCTCATCAGTACCACCTTATCAGTGCCCATCAGTGCAGACATATCAGTGCCCATAATTGAAGGAGAAAATCAACAGAAAATAATTAAAACTTTATTTTTTAAATTTTTGGTCTTTTTTTAGTCGCAGATGTGATCAAACACCCGCAAAATAAAGCTCTATTTGTGGGGGAAAATGATACCGCGCAATTGTCATTCAAATTGCGACAGCGCTGAAAGCTGAAAATTGGCTTGGCAGGAAGGTGCGTAAGTGCCCCCCGGTATGGAAGTGGTTAATGGGGAAAAAAAATCGCCTTTAAATCAGTTTGTTGGAAAAATAATAAAGAAATCTATTTCCACTCCTCACAATGACTTTTATTCATTTGGTTGATGTATATACATTTTATCCTAAAGGAAAGCTTATATGTCCTCTTATATCTATGAGTCCTGCTTCACACTTGTGCCATCCCATGCCATTCCAGTGCAGGTCCCTGCATCGCCTCCGACTCGCAAGCACTTCACACGGCTCTCTGCATGTAAAGTTAGTGACGCCCCCAAACCAGTTTGCAGATCGCAGCGCAAAATGTGAAATTGGACAGGAATCGGATCACATTGGGTGTGAACATCCATGCGATCCGATTCCAGGGCGGACGGAAAAAGGGTGGGAATGTGACGTGATTAAAGCCCCTTTCACACTGAGGAGTTTTTCAGGTGGTTTAGCGCTAAAAAAAGCGCCTAAATACCACCTGAAAAACTCCTTTTTCGGCCGTTAGCGGGGATTAATACCGCACCGCTAGGGGCCGAATACGCCGCAATTCCACTGCAATTCAGACGGTATAGCGCTGGCTAAAAATAGCGGCGCTATATCGCCACTGCACACCCTGCCCCAGTGTGAAAGGGGCCTTAGTTTGTATGGCCGAATTTGCATCGCATTCAGACCAAAATGATACGGGACCCTTTTCTTTTTGGTCTGCACTGGAATCGGATTGCATGGGTGTACCATGTCACACTGTGATCTGTGAACCTCAGGGTGTCATTAACCACTTAAGGACCGCCTCCTGCACATATACATCGGCAAAATGGCACGGCTGGGCACAAGCACGTACATGTACGTCGCCTTTAAGAGCACAACCGTGGGGCGCACTCACGCGACCCAGTCCAAAGCTCCACGGCCGATCGCCGCAGGGGTGCCGCGATCGGTCACAGGAGCTGAAGAACGGGGAGAGGTGAGTGTAAACACATCTTCACCGTTCATCACAGTGGCAGTGTCAGTGATCGTCTGTTCCCTGATATAGGGAAAGACGATCGATGACGCCACACATCCAGCCCCGCCCCCTACAGTTAGAAACCTAGTGGTTAACTCCTAAACGGCAATTGTCATTTTCACAGTAATCAGTGCATTTTAATAGCACTTTTCGCTGTGAAAATGACAATGGTCACAAAAATGTGTGAAAATTGTTCGAAGTGGCCGCCATAATGTCGCAGTTACAAAAAAACTCGCTGATCGCCGCCATTAGTAGTAAAAAAAAAATATTAATAAAAATGCCATAAAACTATCCCCTATTTTGTAGACGCTATACATTTTGCGCAAACCAATCAATAAACGCTTATTGCAATTTTTTCACGAAAGATATGTAGAAGAATACGTATCGGCCTAAACTGAGGAAAAAAATGTTTTTTTATATATTTTTGGGGGGATATTTATTATAGCAAAAAGTTAAAAATGTTGAATTTTTTTCAGAATTGTCGCTCTATGTTTGTTTTAGCGCTAAAAAAAAACAAAAAACAGCAGAGGTGATAAAATACCAACAAAAAAAAGCTCTGTTTGTGGGAAACAAAGGACACCAATATTGTTTGGGAGCCACGTCGCACAACTGCGCAATTGTCAGTTAAAGCGACGCAGTACCGAATTGCAAAAAGCGGCAAGGTCCTTTACCTGCATAGTGGTCCGGGTCTTAAGTGGTTAACTTTATATTGACACCCACAGCGGTTCACAGATGTCAGTGTGAAGCGTCTGCGATTCAAGTTGCTAGGTCCGTGTGTTTATGGGCCTTGCTTTGTACACTGGTGTGCAGTGATGTTGGAACAGAAGGGCCGTCCCAAACTGGGAACACACAAAGTTGGGAGCATGAAATTGTCCAAAATATCTTGGTATGCCGACACCTTACGAGTTCCCTTCACTGAGGGACATTTTTGTTCAGCGGGGGGGTGCCACGGATCGGGGGGGCAGATCGAAGTTGTTGAGCAGGGGGGGGATCGGAGTTGTTGCACGGTGGGGTGGATCGGAGTTGTTGAGTGGGGGGGGATCGGAGTTATTGAGTGGGTGGGGCAGATCGGAGTTGTTGAGCGGTGGGGGTGGATCAGAGTTGTTGAGCAAGGGGGAGATCAGAATGTTTTAAAGCAGGGGGCAGATCGGAGTTGTTGCGCGGGGGGGGCAGATCGGAGTTGTTGAGCGGGTGGGCACGGATCGGAGCTGTTAGTTGTTGAGCGAGGGGGCAAATCAGAGTTGTTGAGAGGGGGGTCAGAGTTGTTGAGCGGGGGGCGCGAATCGGAGTTGTTGAGACAGGGGGGCGGATCAGAGTTTTTGAGGGGGGCGGCGGGACTTTACCGCTGATCGCGGGATTTACCGCGAATCGCGGGACACTCCCGCGAAATCCAGGACGGTTGGGAGGTATGTGAAACCCAACCCCTAAAAAACAAACCCCACACCATAATCCCCCCTCCACCAAATAATTTGGACCAGTGCACATAGCAAGGTCCATAATGACATGGATGAGTGAGCTTGGGGTGGAGGAAATTGACTGGCCTGCACAGAGTCCTGACCTCAACCCAATAGAACACCTTTGGGACGAATTAGAGCGCAGACTACGAGCCAGGCCTTCTCGTCCAACATGAGTGCCTGACCTTCTAAACCTTGTGGGCGGCCTGGATTGAGGACACTGTCCCCGGACCAAGTCTGTCCCCAGTTTTGTCCCCGGATTGGATTT
Source organism: Rana kukunoris (assembly GCA_029574335.1). Lineage (NCBI taxonomy): Eukaryota > Metazoa > Chordata > Amphibia > Anura > Ranidae > Rana > Rana kukunoris. The sequence goes on along the minus strand of CM056053.1, from coordinate 174,735,795 downwards.
GAACAGGGGCTGGGGCAATTTAAAGACGGTCAGTGCAGAATAAAAAAAAAAATCTGAGTTACACCCCCCCCCCCTCGCTCCACCGCACCTACTAGCTTAGGGGGTATATTTGTTCAATTATTTGTGCCCCTTTCTGATGATCATGTGCTGGTCGGAGCGGAGGGACCATTTCTTCAGTTTTGGACGCATGTCTATTCAGGCATTTTTATTATTATTATTTTATTTTTGTTACTAGTAATGGCGGTGATCTGCGATATTTATTGTGACTGACATTGCAGCGGACAGATCGGACACTTTTGACACAATTTTGAGAACATTTACATTTATACAGCGATCTGTGCTATAAATATGCACTGATTACTGTATAAATGTCACTGGCAGGGAAGGAGTTAATGTGGTGATCAAGGTATTAAATGTGTTACCTAGGGAGTGATTCTAAAGGCCCATACACACGATCGGACTTTTTGACAATTGTCCGACGGACCTGTTTTAGCGGACAATCCGACATTGCGGCAAACAAAAAAGGACACACAACTGACACTTTTTTTGGGGGACCAGTGACACTAATAAGGGATCAGTGCTAAAAGTATGCACTGTCACTGTACTAATGACACTGGCAGGAGTTAACATCAGGGGCGATCGCAGGGTTAAATGTGTCCCTAGGGGATGCTTGCTAACAGTGTGGGGGCTGCTCTGACTTGGTGAAGACAGAGATCTGTGTTTCTGCTACAAGAACTTCATCTTCTCCCCTGTCACAATGGCGATCTGCCCCAATCACTTCTTCTAGCACAGATACCCCTCCGAGCACAAATCCACCCAATCCCTCCTCCCAACCCAAAGCGCCCCCCCCCCCTAGCAGAAATTTTCACCCCCCCTCCTAGCACACCCCTTCCCCATTCCTCCTTCTAGCAAATACCCCCCCCCAATCACATCAAAGGGAGGGCTTGCGTGGGGGGTGGGGGGTCAACTGAAATCTGGGTGAAAATTAGCACCCCCTGGATCAGGTCATGTCTGTGTCTCTCCCTCCAGCAGCTGAAATCCGGTGGGAAGGAGAGGGGGAGAAACTGGCTTTAACCACTTAAGCCCCGGACCAATATGCTGCTAAATGACCAAAGGGGTTTTTACAAATCGGCACTGTGTCGCTTTAACTGACAATTGCGCAGTCGTGCGACGTGGCTCCCAAACAAAATTAGCGTCCTTTTCTTCCAACAAATAGAGCTTTCTTTTGATGGTATTTGATCACCTCTGCGATTTTTTTTTT